>CM021766.1:120283405-120298866 GCA_011076525.1 Nettapus auritus
CAAAAAAAAAAAAAAAAAAAAAAAAAAAAAAAAAAAAAAAAAAAGATGGAGGCCCTAAATCCTAAATGCACTTTAAGAAATACACATCTTTAAGTCTGTTTCGTTTCTACATTTGAGTCACATACTAGGGTCTGAATGCCCTTGAGCTATGATGCTGATGATTATTCTTCCTGCTGCTATCAGCACATCCAAGGTCACTTGCTCTGCTGGGTTGGGAAGGCACTGCTGATTCACCGTGCTTCAAAAAAAGGTGTGTGTATGGGGATTAGGAACAGGTGAAGTCATAGTACCTGCTACAGCAGCTAAAGTGAGACCCTTCAGTGGATGGACAGTCATTTTTCGCAGCACTGCCTAAGGCTTTGCCAGATTCCCTGATGGATTTTCCAGTCACCCAATGCAGACATCCACCTAGGACTGAAATGGATGGGAATGCACAACCCACCTGTGTCACTGCAGCAGGACAGTGGTTAGAGTCGTGGTGGAAAGGCCAATGTGTGGTTGACTTCTGCTGGGGTGGGATGGGTCTATCTTTAGGACTACAGCATGGAATATATTCTGGGAACATAACTTACTGCTGACTGGTGTGCCTGCTCAATATGCTGGGAAGAGGAAGGCTGACCTGATGCCTCCTGGGTTTGATGGGGAGCTTTGTAGCTGGAAGCCCTGGTGTAAATTCTGGGCTCAGGGTAGCCTCACAGAAGGTCTGTGTGGGAGCCCTGGAGTCCTGGTTTGCAGTGTTCTCAGGCAACACCAATGCTTTGGTGGGGAACTTTTTTCTCCCCTATGTCCCTGCTCAAGCCCCATTTGGGTGCAGAGCACTGAAGATCCCTTTCTCTTTTGAGTCTGTTGGGTTTACCAGATTATTTCACTTTCCCCCATAAAATAGAGTAGGACCCTGCACCTGGAAGTGTCATAAGCAGCTAGAACATTTCTAGTAATAAATTTCAAATTATTTCAGTTGATACAAGTAGTTCTGTAAACAGGGGCTTAAACAGTTTAATTATTCCCTGTAGGATAATGTGTTAGCTCTGACTGAAGCTTTCCTCATCCACATGGCTCTTTTCTGAATGTACTCTTAGCAGCTAATATCACACATTTGCACTGCAGCTTCTCCTTCACTGATGGCAATAATTTTTCTGTCTTGCCTTTACTGACCTCACTGATTTTCACAAAGTTTGTGAGAACATGAATAGCTTTGAGACTTCTACCCTTATTTCAAATTTGGATGAAACTAGCCATGGGCTTCAACAGTCTTTAAGAGGGCAAAGGACAGACAGATAACAGGAACTCCTAAATTTTACTTCCCTAGGAAGACAGGCTAAAGGAGAGACTTTTGTTTCTAACAGTCCTTAGGGGACTTAGTGATGAAAGGGCAGGCCTGGAAGGCTAGATAGTATGGAAGGCATCAAAAAAGCAGCAGCATTTTTAGAAAAAAAAAAAAAAAAGGTGAAATAATTCCCTTTTTCAATTAGCTTCCATCTGATGGGCTATGTGTCATATTTATGCAAGGAAATAGGCCTCTGGAAAAGGTATTAACCACACATACAAGTGGTTTTTAAAATGTCTTATTCCCTACAGCTTTTCTGATATGTTGATTAACTCTCTGCGTATCATAAACAAAAGGAGAAATTGGGGAGTCTTTCAGAGAAAGAAAGGACTAGGAGACAAGAGGAGTCTGTCTGTGTAAATGGTCTCTGAGCCTTAAGTTCAGAAGATTCAGCTCTGACTTAAAGAGTATGAACACACAAGACAGACAAATGGTTAAAACTTGGATCAGGTGGTTTTGAAAGATTTTTGACCAAACATTCTGTTTTTATGTAATTATGTTGCATATTACATGTCCCCTTCTCGGGGTGAAGGAAACAGTCAGACTCTTTGGTTTCTCTTCCTCTCTGCTATCATTCTAGTTGGAGGGCCTTGGTCTAAATGTGATGTGTTCTAAACAAGCTTAATGATGTTAGTGTCTCTGGCCTGAGGCTCTGCAAAGAGACCAGCCCTACCATTCATTTTTATTGACAGAAGTGAGGATTTTTGCTTGCCTATGCATGTGTATATCCATGGCCACTGACAAATCAATATAGACAGAATAAAGGTACACTATCAAATTCTGGCACCACTCCGAGATTTCATGTCAACAAAAACTGCTCAGGAAAATTGAACAACTACCTGCAGGTGAAGAAAGTAGATGTGAATGAAAATGCAATGTTCTCCCATAGTAATTCTGTATGACCCACCTTTCTCTTTTGGGATTTCCAATCTCTTTCTGTGGTCCCAATATTGTCTGATAAAAAAAGTTTGGATTCTCTAGCCAACGTGCAATTAGCCAATCCATACACCAGGCTGAGATCACAGAATCACCAAGATATTGCTTATTTCAGAGTTAAACAATTCTGGGTGCCAGGTGGTTTCCCACAAATCTAACACACCTAAGGATTTTCTGTGCCACTCCATACAATCCCTTATCACCACATTTATGCTTACCACCACTAGCCTTTGATTATTTACATAATTAGCATTCTGCTGACATGACAGAATCATTCAATACATCCTCAGAGAGGAAGGGTCCCATGTTGGACCAGGGTCTCCCAGCCTAAGGGAGTTTTTACTATTATAATGAGGATAGTTCATGGATAGTTCACATCAGAATACGCCTAATCTTCATTTTTCAGCCAGCCAGCTATTCACTTTATGTTGATTAGTGATGTATTCAATGGCACATCAGAATGTTTCCCTCAAGAATGTCAACAAAAAGGTCTTCTTAATTACCAGTTCCTCAATTAATCACCCTTTAGAGATCTCCAAGGCCATCTCCAAAGGGTCATCATACCCTTTCCTCAAAGTACATATTTTATCTATTTCACACAAAACAGAGTTAACAATAAGCTGGTATCATCAGGACTGCAATTTTGGCTGCCTCTGACTTTGAAATAAATACATTTTTGAATTACTTGATTTGGTAGGGATACTCTGATAATGTCCATAGACAGAGCAGTGTTCCTGGGGTTGGTGGGTTTTGCCTACTAAATTGTTTATAAACCAGAGTTGTCATAAGAGCTTCCAAGCTTCTAAACTTGAATATAACTTGACACTGGGATGAGACCAAAATAAAAAATAGATCTCTTCTTTCTTTTGCTTCGTGATGGAGGAAGAAGGGGCTGGATAAGTCCAGAATAATCTACAGTGTCTTCTGGCTGGACCCATTGGACCCTAGGGACCCACTGACACTGTTTTCTTTCAGAAATATCTTGATGAAAATATGTTTAGCAAATGCTTTAGAGCATTGGTTATATCCCAAAGGGTTAGATTTAGCTCTGCATCCCATGTCAGGATCCCAGTAACAGATCTGTGAGAGAAGGCAAGTAACCTGTTGTTCAAACCACACCTCTTATTGGTCCCTGATAAAAGAGATGTACATAATCTATAGCACAGAACTTTAAAATAACTTGAAAAAGAGAGGAAGTAGGATGGTACTGAGGACTTTTGATAATCCTACCTAGAGCATTGTTAGGAACTGACCAATCCAGTATGAATTAAAGTAAGATAGGATGACTCGAAATCTTATAATGTAGGTCCTAATGTAAGATATAAAAGTTCACTTTTCCTGTGTAGCCTGTAAAGATAAGAAAGGAAGACTATACATAGCACAATATGTCTGTGTTTTGTACCTCCCTTTGTCAATGCCAGCTTAAGAGCTGTAGAGAGAAAGACCCAGGAAAAGCCTAAGGGAAGAAGCTTGACAGAACTTCAGCAAGTAATTCTTTTAAGCTTTGTCTTTCCGACTTACTCTCCAGTTTGTCATATTCACATAGAGGCTGCGGAATTATTCCTCTCACTTTAAGTTTTCTTTTCTCCATTTAGATGTATTGATTTTCTCTTCTGTTCTTCTATGTGGTTGAAATTACCATCACATTCGTATTCCAAAATCCCAGCAAGGATTTGACTTCTACACTTGCTGGAGGAGGGTTTATGGGCCCACACTGTTGAAGGCTGCAAGAGGTTACAGAAATCCTGGAACAGCAGAATAGCAGTCTCTGATCTATAAGTAGCCAGGCAGGTCTAGGGAGAGGGAAGAAAATAAGGAAGGCTGTATCCTGGGCAAGGTGTAGATAGGGCTCAGCTGTAGGGGCACCGTGTGACCTTCAGGGAGCTGGTGGCTCCTTCTGGAGGCCCACTGTCACACCAAGCCCTCTACAAAAAGCACTCCATAAAGCTGTGGTGGCTGATGAGCTGCAGCCACTGCTTGTGACAGTGCTCAATATTATCTCCCTTGTACCATCAGCAAATTCTTTGGCTAGTTTGCCTTTTGCCTCCCACTTACGTTAGGAGTTTGAGGTCCCTAATTCTTCCTTGGTCTTCTCTCTAGTACCAGTGGAGATGATGAATATTGATACCACTTCTGCTGAGGGGTAGTCCCTGACTTCGGCTGGATCTTTGCCAGAGGACAATCACTGACATTTGGCTGCTTGTCTTCAGGTCTGACCAAGGGTCTGAGAGTCAGGATGACTCTTGAGGAAGAACCTGACACCAGTGCAAGGCTCCAAGGTGGCAGGCACCAGACAGGCTGCCCTGCCAGGATGGCTCCTTTTCCCTGACAGCTGGAGAGCTGCAGACAGTAGCAGTGCTGTGTAGCAGCATAGTAGCTAGCCTGATACAAAATGAATGAGTATTTCTCTTGGAGTGAGCGAGTGAATTGTAATCCCAGACGCAGAAAATCTGGGGAGCATGCTGTGAAACTGTTAATAAAGAAATACTTTTGTTGTAGATTGCATCATAGCATTTCTTTAAAATGAGATATTTTATGGATTTGTGTCTTTATCTGATTTCACATACAGAATATATATATAACAGCTTATCCTGCAAAAGCAGTTGCTAAGCCTGGCCTCATGTACACACAGCTGCTGATTTTTACAACACATTTAGTGATAGGCACCTGAGAAACTGAGATCAGTGAAAAAGTGATAATGTGTTCTTGACACCACAGAGTGTGAAAAGAATTTGCAGTGAATAGAGATAGTTAAAGTATAGATGTAAGTGAATGCAGGACTCTGAGTTAATAGCCACAGCATCTTCAGTCCTTTATTCCTTCCAAAATAAGTAGGTAAGGAAGCGACAATGCAACATTTTCTGGAGAGCTCATTAGCACTAATGGTATTAATGATATCAAGCAGAGCTGAAGGGTGAACATCAGAAAAGTCACCAGTGAAGGTTACTTGCTGCCTGGAAGTAGAATGAAAGATGAAAATTCAAAACTGTTCTCAGGCTCAAAATCCCAATATATTCCCTATGGAAAGACAGGTAGCTTCCAAAATAAAATGTGTTTTCTGGGATCTCAACCGGTTCATCTATACAAGTGAAATAGAGCCAGGCATCTCCAGCAGTGGGACTGCTGCCCACAGTCTGTGTGATGCCTGCTGTCTCAGTGTTCCACCAGCAGCACCATGCATGGACATCAGGCACCCTTGCCTGCCCACTCCTTCTCCTATCAACCCAGCAGGAGACAGGTGGGTTTCAGTACAAAGCTGCCAGGCCTCCTGGTCTCCTAGGTCTAGGTTTAGGGTACCAAACGGCTGCCAGTGTGGAGGCCCAGGCACCTGGGTGTCCTCTGTGAAGGCCTTCAGGCCCCCAGTGTCACAGGTTCCCAAGATCTAGGCTCCGAGCTTGTGCTGCTGTGGGGAACTAGACATCTGTAAAGAAACAAGAAAGCTTATTTCTCTCTGGTCTGCCCATCCTTCAATACCTGTTGGAGGTTGGATAAAATAATGCAGATTGATTTTGGTGAACTTGCTAATTCTGATGAATAATAGAATTGAGATTTTTTTATTTTTATTTTATTTTTTCCGTCTAAGGTTGAAGGCTCTACATGTAGTGCTCTGGTAGTTCTAAGGACCTTGCAAGCAGAGAATATCAATGACATTTTTGTCTGATTTTTTTTTAGGATAGACACATTCAGGGTAAAAATATAAACTTTCAAGATATTTATGACAAAAATTAGAAAACTGTTTAGATTCACAGATCTATAGGTCTAGAGCTTTGTTGTGCTTCAGGTTACTAATAAGAAAAAATGTCATCCTTTGCAAATCAACACAGTCTTAGATAAATGAACAAAAGCCTTAACTGACAACATACTACAGCTTCCAAAAGGCAATTTAACTACCATAAAGACACTGGAGTGTTGGTTAGTTAGATATTGAAATATCTACAATAATCCAGGTTTGAGAGACTATTGAAATTGTCAGTAAAACAGTTTTGTATGTTTCTTTGGTTGATTTTTGTTACCTAAAAAAGGCAGCAGCAGAGACTAAAGATTTGACTGTTTTTTGTGTGGTGGATAGCTAGACTGACTTATGTAAGGGCATTGAACTGCAGAGAAGAATGAAAATTACTTTGGAGTAAGGGTGATCTAAATAGAGGACTTTAATTTTGAACCCTTTGAACTGCAGGAGCAGGTTAAGGTCACATTTGAAAGATTAGATTCTGCTGCTTCAGTTTTGGCTTTGTTTCAAATGACAAACCCAAGTGAGGATAACTTTTGTCTCTGTGGCCCTGAAGGAGAGATGTGTTTGAGTTCAAACTCTGGGTGACTGACCACTGCACTTGCTGTAAACAGGATGGTCTGGTCAGCTCTCACTTACCACTCCAGAGAACAGATAGTCCCTGCAGCCAATCAGTCCCTAATATGGGGATGAACCACTGGGGATGAACCACTTTTTTTTTTTTTTTCCTATCAGTTTGTCTATAAAATATTAAATACCTCCTCAGACACAAAAAAAGCTGTGAGGTAAAGCATAAGATGAAATCAAGAAAAAATATTTAGACAAGCCAAACCTGCATATGCTTAATTTATTGAATAGAGAACAGCCCAGAATCTTCCCCCACCCAAGCTTTTCTCAAGGAGACTACAGAAGGAAATTCACCCTTACATACTTGTCTGTGGCTCCAGAAATGAAGCATCAGACCTTGTGTTTTCATCACCTTCCATAAATTCAGAGGATTTTTTGAGATAGCTGTGCTTGTATGCTCCCATTGACATTTCCTGATATCAGGACTTATACATCAGTTTTTATGTTACAGCTAGTAACATGAACTCATTCTTCATGGAGTAATTTTCATTTAAATAGTTGAAGATGTTGATTTTTATTCTGTTAAGGAATGTCATGGACATTTTTAGCTCCTACTTTTACTACCTCTGATTTGCCCTTCAGTGAAGAGCTGGCTTGGCTTATGCATGAAATTTCTGGGTGTTACTCAGTCTGTCATTGTGAAGGAAGTGTTTTTAGTTATGAGTTGATGTTTCGGTTCAAACACACATTAGTGTTTATTTATTTATTTATTTATTATTTATTTATTTATTGGCCACGCCTTGGCTGAGTGGTTTAATCAATTTTGTTCTAACATATGATAACCTTTGTAGATAAACTGTTTTCTGTGAACTATGAAAAAAAAGGGTCATTTTCAACCCTTTTGGATATATGAGATAATGCGTTTGATAGCAGGAGTGGATTTTAGGTTCCGAGACTTTGCACAATATATAGCATTCAAAAAGAAGCATATAAAAATGTATGTTGGGAGCACAGAAGGGGACATTTCTTGCAGACTCCTGAAGAGCCTGTGAAATAAAACACCTATGTGAAAAACAGGCAAATTCCTTTCAAAACTTTTTAAAGTTTTAAGGCAATTAAAGAAAATATTGCAATCCTAAAACATATACTAACAAGCTCCAAACATCACTTGAGAGTGTGTTCAAGGGTTAAATTTGTTTCTTGCATTGTCTTTGTGATTGTTTAGCAGATCTGGGTAAGGCAGTTGCTGTGCAAAGGGAGAAAGATTTTCTCTGCTACAGCGATGCTCCATGGGCATGCTCCTGCCTCATTGAAATGAGAGGAGCCCTGGCTTGGGAGGAGGAGACAAGGAAGCAGCTTTCTTCTCAAGGAAGAACTAAGAAAAAGGTGACTTTCAAGTCTCATTCCCAAGACGATCTGAGCTGAGTGTGGGAGTACTGCCTCATTTTTCTATCTGAACTGTACGGTTGAAATCCTCTGTGCTTGTATTGACCTGAATATAAGTAAATCTTGAATCTAAAACAACAAATTATTTTCAAGAAACAGGAGAGAAATAGAACAAAATTAAGTGGGAAGAAAAGGAAGTTCCCAATCACCCTGCATTCATGCTACTTTGATCCCTGGTGTGGCTTTGCAGCCCATTCCAGCATAGTGCCCATTGGGTTATGGTGACCCACAGAGTGACTGTGTGTCCTTCCAACAGTCTCCTCCTTCATGCCTCATTTGCTGGAAATGCTGATGCAACATCAGCATGGGTATTTCTGTGCCCAGCTCAGGATTTAGGAGACAATAATAAGGATATACAGGGCCCCTGGAATTCTTGGTCAAGCAAACATTTAGCTGAAATCCAAGCCAATTGTGGTCACATAGGAGGATATACCTGTGCAGTCAAGTGAAGACAGACTTCTCTTGAAGTCTGAACGAAGGCTGAATGAGGGGGGTGTCCTGGTCACAGAAGACGCCGAGAAGGCGGAGATACTGAATGCTTTCTTTGCTTCAGTCTTTGCTTCAAGGCCACTCCCCTGGAACTCCTCGCCCCTGGCAATAGGACAAAGGGTAGGGAAAATGGAGGTCTCCCCCCTGGTGGACATGAGAGTGGTTCGGGAGCATCTGAGTGGGCTCAACGCACACAAATCCATGGGTCCCGATGGGATGCGTCCACGTGTGCTAAGGGAGCTGTCAGATGTGACAGCCGAACTGCTCTCTATCATCTTTGAAAGGTCCTGGAGAACGGGTGAGGTGCCTGAAGACTGAAGGATAGCCAATGTCACTCCAGTCTTCAAGAAGGGCAGGAAGGAGGGTCCAGGAAACTACAGGCCAGTCAGTCCCACCTCTGCCCCTGGAAAGGTATTGCTGGAGACCTGCTGGAGAGGAGCTCTGAGGAGAAGGACCTGGGGGTCCTAATGGATGACAGGTTGACCATGAGACAGCACTGTGCCCTCATGGCCAAGAGGGCTAATGGGATCCTGGCATGCATTAAAAGGAGCATGGCCAGCAGGTCAAGGAAGGTGATCCTCCCCCTCTACTCTGCCCTGGTCAGGCCTCACCTGGAGTAATGTGTCCAGTTCTGGGCTCCCCGGTACAAGAAAGACAGTTATCTCCTGGAAAGAGTCCAGCAGAGGGCCACAAAGATGATACGGGGCCTGGAGCATCTTTGCTATAAAGAAAGGCTGAGAGACCTGGGTCTGTTCAGCTTGGAGAAGACTGAGAGGGGATCTTATCAATGTGTATAAATATCTGAGGGGTGGGAGACAGAAGGATGTAGCTAACCTCTTCTCAGTGGTATGTGGGGATAGGACAAGGGGCAATGGCCACAAGATAGAGCACAGGAAGTTCTGCACCGACATGCATAAGAACTTCTTCATGGTGAGGGTGACGGAGCATTGGAACAGGCTGCCTACAGAGGTTGTGGAGTCTCCTTCTCTGGAGATGTTCAAGGCTCATCTGGATGCCTACCTGGGCAGTCTGCTCTGAGGAACCTGCTTTGGCAGGGGGGTTGGACCCAATGATCTTTCGAGGTCCCTTCCAACCCCTACAGTTCTGTGATTCTGTGATTCTGTGATTCTCAGCAGCATGCTGAGCTAGCTGACTCTTATCTGGCCTTGTCAGAGAAGGGAAGAACAAGCTTTGTTGTATCAGCCTAGAATTGTTCGCAGTTTGGGATCCTTCTGCTGCAGGTCCACGAGCTCCTGTTCCAGCACAAATTTCTGTGCAGCTAGTCATTCAGTTCAGGGAATTCTGTATAACCTTGTAACTCATGAATATACAGCGTGTTTTCCTATATCATAACTTCTAAAAAACAAAACAGAACAAAACAAAAAACAACACCACAAATCAAATGCCATTCAAAACTATTGGTATTTCAATGGGTTGTTCACAGAATGGGCTCCTTCTTTTTGTTGTATATAATGTGTAACTCATATTAACTTTACGAACTTAGATGATATTCCTAGTGCACCATCTCTCAGGACATATGAGAGAAGGTAACATCATTCAGCCAGTTCAATAAAAATCAAGTGATGAAATAAATATTGAATTTAGTTCCTAAGTAGTCCATGGGGTTATGTCTTAAAAGAATCAATAACAAAACAGATATACTGAACTTTAGCCAAGTGAATTGATTTTTATCTTAAAAATAACAAGTACATTGACTTGCATCTCCTTAATATAGTTGGAAAACCAAACAATATTCCATGACTAATACCATACATATACATATACATGAATTTTTGCACTTGAAAGTATCAAGTAAATGTTATATGAAGTGTAAATATACATATTTATCATTGGTGTTAGGCAGTGTCTCCAGGTAATAAACTCTGGAGTCTTTCAAAAGTAAGAGTAATTAAAACTTTGACTGTATATAAACATTCATGTTCACAGGGTGGGCTAAATTCTGTCAATTACTGTTACCTGTAGGACATATCTAAATCCTGATATATGAAAGCCAGAAATAGCTATCAGAGTATTGACAATGTTTTTATAGAAGGAAGAGCACTAAATATGTAAAATTACTTTCATCCTTTGCGACCTGTATTCTCAAGCAGTTTGGGAAAAAAGGAAGGTGAATATATAACTTATTTCCCTACAAAATAAACAGCACTGAGAAGAACTGGTAAAGAAACAGGATATATGTACGCTAACAAGCTGAATTTTAAGGCAGTCCTTAAATGCATGGACTATCCCTTCTAAGAGGGCATCAGCATCAGCTTGAACCCAGCAACTTTGCTCAATCTGGGCTGAAGAAGCTGAAGCCTGTTTGGTAGCACCAGATATTTCCAACCTTTATAATTTTTTCCCCTTTTCTGCAGCCTAAGAGATGAGTGATTGCATCAATAGCAGCTCCAAAACATTGCGTTCCTGACACCCATTATCAATATTTGTTTCTACCACTACTGTGATAGGAAACAAGAAAAAGTGGACTTATTCGTTGCAATAAGAGAACTATGGGGCATGCTGACAAGTGACACACGCTTGATGGCCTCCAGAACCCCTTTTGAATATATATATTTTTTTGGTATCTTTATGATTCTATGCAATATTTAAATTAACATCACACACACACAGAAAGAGGGACCAAAGTCTCTTGCATCAGAATTTAAAACAACCTTTTGTTTCTAGGGATCAGGATGAGGATAGGGAAACATCCAGCCAGTCCAAAGCAGGTCCATGCAGATTATCCTGAAGACATAGTTCTTACAGACACTTCCTTGTAAGCACATGTGCTTTTCCCTTTTGGAAAAAGGATGCCATTTTAGATGGACCACACATCTTAGCCACCATGGCAGTTTCTGTGTTATCTGCTCCAGGGATGCATCAATAAACTGTGTCAGGAATCTGGGGCCGAATGTGACAGTCTTCAACAAATCCTAAAAAACATTCTGCATACATATGCTCCACTACAGAATTTGCCTCTGGCCAGCAACACTGAGCATTTTTTTTCTAACACAAAACAGATGAATACATAAATGCTCTGCTGGAATTGTGTCAGAGAAAGAGGCTGAGAGAGCTTGCAGAAGAAACATCCTGAACAGCATGTGTGACATGAAAAAGAAAGAAAGAAAAAAAAAGAAGAATGAGTCTGACTAAACAGAATTAGTAACACCAATAGTAAAAACCTCTGTTTTTAAAGACATTAAAATGTCTGAGTGGTTCATACATTTCAGATATCTTTGATCTGTTTCCTTAGCTGGATTTGAATATGTCTTAGGTAAATTATATTCGTAATATAGGCATTCACCATCTCCCACTGTTGGTAGAGGAAGATGGTGAAGTACTATGATCAAATAAAATTTTAAATTATTTTTTTAAGCAGTAGCTGGCTCCAAATATAGATTTTGCTTTCACATGTGCTAATCTTGGGTTACCATGCATAGCAACTAATGACATTTACTCCTTACAAATAGCATAGCTAACACTATTTCCCTAATTTTACAATGCTGAATTTTCAGAAAATTGAAACCAAATCATACTCTTCACCTCTAAATTTCTCATGTTGTATTCAAAGCCTAACCTTCCACTCTACTGGTATAACATGCTGCACTCAATGAGAATCGCTGTTGTTACTTCTTCAGCACTGTTCTGCAATAGAGATAAATATACTGATTTCCCATACAGGAGCCTATATTCTCACTATATTTTGCTAAAATCTTGCTACCTGGATTTATTTTAAAGGTCCCAGATCCTGGATCCTCAAGGCTTTTTGTTAGCTACCATTTAGGATATTATAAAAAATGTTCTCTCTCTTCCAGTCAGCAAAGTTTCAAATAATGAATATGTTCAGAATTCAGGAAGATTCAATAGACTAAATAGACATAAAGTGTAAATCTCCTGGTTTTAGAAGCCATCTCATGCTTATAAATAATTGATATTGGATGGCTTTTGCACTTATACATCCAAGGTACATATACAGTTTGTGTCCTTTGCCCATTTTTCTGCATCAGTGCAGCAGCCCAGAATACATTATGTATATGACATTGGTGTCACTTCCCTGTGTTTTCTGCCCTGATAGATGGTACATGAAACTGTGATTGCCCAAAACATCCTCTCATACATGACAATTATATGGCAAAAAATTCTATAAAATTTAATTTGTTGATAACAGCCCTCACTTCTGGAAAAAATGGACACGCCTATATCTGTCTTTCGTGGTGTTGCTGTTGTGCTGTAGGTAGCAGGGTCTTTGCAGAATAAGCCACTTCACAACATTAGCTTGTGAAGAATTTTACTATGTAACAGGGAGTACTACAGCATGTACAATGAACCCAGTCACAGAACTACATAGTATCTTGAAAGTGATTAGAGGGTAGGATATATATATATATATATATATATCCACTTACTTTACTATTTTTGTGATCATTTGGTATCCCATCTCAATCATCTGAGAATCTCTCCTCTCATGTGATGAGGCGACACCATGCACAGAAAGGCAATATTTCTTGTTTAGTCTTTTTTTTTTTTTTTTTTCCTTGCATGTTTTGGAATGAGGCCATTAATTAAGCTTGCTAATTTACATTTTGATATTTTTTCCTTCCCCCATCCCTTTTCTTCTCCTCTGTCCATCTTCTACTTTTCTTCCTCAGTCCAAGAATTTCAAGATAGCTTTTCAGGGGGGATTGTTTTCCACGCTTTCATCTCTACCTCCCTCAGCTGCACTATTATAAATGGCTTTGTTTTTCTTTAATGGATTTTCTTGTAGTGGTGAATAATTGTTTGGTTCACTGCTTCGTTTTTCATGCTTCATTTGCCTCATGTTCAAACTTTTGCTCTCCCTTGAGCAATTCACTTTTGTTGCTTCTGCTTTGCTCTGCAGCCTGTGGCTAAGACGAGCGCCTGGAGTTCAGGCTGGGGCTTCTCTAGGCAGCAGATGTGCCTGGCTTTACTTCTGGTTTGCTGGTTTCAGTAACATGAAAGCATGGTTTTCCCAGTGGTGTTTTGTATATCTAGCTGGTGAGAAGAAACGTGGAGCAGGTGGATTAGCCTGTAGCAGCTCAGGGGATTCACAGCTAGTGACCGGAGAGGCAGAAATGTCTTTTTCTTGGGTGAGTTGCTGTAAAAGCCAGAGCATGGCAACAGTAGACAGGTAAGACCTATCTGCTGACAGGATCTCTCTTTAGCTTGAGAACCTACTTCTTTTGAATGTTACTCAACAACTTCAAGTGTTTTTTAAGATAAATGACCTTAAAAATGTGACAATACATATGAGCATACACATAATCTTTTCTACTTTAAAACATGCTGGAACAGAAAAGAATCTAAAATAATGCAGTGAAGGGGTTTCTAACTTTCAGATGAATTGAATCAATCTATAAAGTTTGGATCTAGTTTAGGAGATGGGTACTCATCGTGTTCTGGCCTTTTCAAACTGACCAGGTCAGAGTTCTGGGTGGACTTAGTGCCTCCAGTACCCTTCAGACCATGTTCTGAACGTCTGCTTGCATGAAAAATAAGGCACAGGAAAGGGAAAAGGTCCTCCATGCACCTTCATTTGATTCAGAGGTGGGGTTAGACCTCTGTTGTGTAGGGCCATTGGGGTCTGGGAATATGAAAATGCAGCCAAAGAATCCATATTGAAATGGATTTGATGATATTGGGAAGTAAATGCTTGCTTTACTCATCATTAAACCTGTACTGTGGGTAGGCTCCACATCACTACAAATTCATTAAGAAAAAGTGGAGGAAAACCGATGCATGTTTACACCAAAGACAAATTAAAAACTGTGGAGAAGCTCTTTGAAAATACTCTTAGTTCATCTTCTGGCAGCAGTACAGGGCTTGAAGCTCTGCTGAGTATCAGGGCTTTCTCATTATTTTTAAAATATTCATCTCTTCATTTCACTGAATAATGTAAAAATCACTCTGTTCCATACTAACTGATATCAGGGAAGAAACAGGAGCAAAATTAGCACTTCAGGGAGCATTTTTTTGTGCAGCTTATTTGGTGTTCTGTTTAAGCCATGTCTGTGAACATACAGGCATTTGATGATTGCTCTTCCTGTACAGAGACCTAAATTATGCTAACATCTGAAGTAGAAATAAACCCATTCACACCCCTCTTACCAGCAGGAGAATGGCAAGGAGATGGAACCTGGCCAGTTTACTACTGAAGGTTATACGTTTTAGGTGAAAAGTGTTTCATTTCACTAAGGGTAATCAGAGTTGGCTAAACATAGTATGCAAGGACTTCTCTGAAATACAGTATTTTTCCATAAGGTCACTGGCTATCAAAAGAATTCAGTCACGTACTACAAAAATGGCTACAAAATAATGACATTTCACTACATAATTTTGCCCTTTTCTTCACAGTGTTTCTTGAAGCAGATGCCAGCTCCAAGGAGGCTATATGAATGTCAAAAGTGCAGGCACATTGTGTGTTTGTTTCTTTCTCAGATACCATAGACTAAATCATGCACATTCAACATTCTGAGTAGAAATGAATTAAGGACAATAAGATTTCAGGTAGATTTAGGCAAAAAGAACAAGTTACCTAATTATAATAAATTACAACATGTGCCTACCACTTCTGCCTACATAATTAATATAGGGGTGACAACATCAGCCATTATATTCTGGTATCAGTTCATTGTGCAGCACAGAGATCCATACTTCCATTTTCTGAGAAATAATTTCATTTGAACATTTCAATTCAGCGGTGGTATGTATACAACTGAAAAATCCAATATAACGGCATTTGGGAAAAAAAACAAAACCAACATTCTGGTAAATTGGACAATTGTTTTGATTTAGACTTTATAGTGATAATTTCTACATTTCAAAGTGATGCTATGGTTGTGCCTTTTTTTCTTCTGATAAAATATAAAAACAACTCTCCCTGGTAATGTAGCCTCCAGCAAAATATAGTTTAAAATCTTCACCAAAAAAAAAAAAAAAAAAAAAAGG
>CM021766.1:120308822-120561635 GCA_011076525.1 Nettapus auritus
TTCCTTTCCTTTCCTTTCCTTTCCTTTCCTTTCCTTTCCTTTCCTTTTTTCTTTTCTTTTCTTTCATTCTTTCCCTCTCTCTCTTTCTTTCCCTCTTTCTGTCCCTCACATTATTCTAAAGATCTTGCATAATTAAATTAAATTGATTTAATGCTCTCAAGAAATCAAAATCTAGTAAGTCTTAACATAACTAAGAAGAAAACTGACCTGTCTCAATGTAAGCAATGAACACAAAGAAAAGTTGTCTTTTAAACACCCCTTCTCTATAGAGTTCTTTACCATTGGTACAAAGATCTGTGACCTAAGAGTTTGTGCCCTGTCCTGGGAATCTCTTAGTTTTTGTAGCAGCCACTCTAAAACTCAGGGAGCAGAGGGTGTTCATCACTACTACAAACAGTCAGGCAGTTCTTGGAGCAGCTTATGATAAATCATTTCCTTTCCCACATGCCCCTGGCTTTGAAGCCACCAGTAATAATACACTGTTGAAAACAGCATGGCAAAATGATATTTTAGCATAACATGCCAGCATGTCTCTTAGTGTAGCTGCTAAAAGAATAATAGTACCTTTTCTTCACTTATCATTCATGGTGACTGAGGACACAGCATTCAGAGCACTGTAATTTATCTCAGCTTAAATGTGTATGTAGTTCTAAGTGTCTCAGCTGATGCATGGGTTTGCATGCACTGCTATGCACATACGCACTCAACATTTTTCTGGGTATCATGCAAATTTACACCATACTGAATGAGTAGCACCATTGTACAATACATGTATGCTGGCTATTTGGCTATTATGATATAAGTATATAATAATACAGTTACGATTTTTTTTTTTTCCTAGTCACCTTAGTACTAACCTGATGTGGCAGCAAGCTGCTCACACTGAAATTTACTGACAATGTTTAACATCAAAGAAAACTGAGAAGAATAGACCCAGAGCAGTTAGCAGGGTGTTGCCATGCTTATATGTTTAACATAAGATAAAAATTTCTAATCTGTTTCCCATCAGACTTACTCCTAAAGGCTGTCATCACTGATTAAGTTAACTTCTGCTTTATTCAAGACAGAGGTAGAGGTACGCAGAATTTCATAAATGTGTTTTATCTAACCATTCCAGCCAATTATTTCTGTAGCTAGTGTACATTCCTTACCTTCATGGTTTTTGCTAAGGTGCATATGCTTGAATACTCTGAATTACACATCAGTTATTATTTCTTGCTGACAGCTAGCTTTGGTTGATCCAGTATTTGCAAATACAGTCATCTGAAATCCATTTAACAAAGATATGCTGCAGATACAGACAGGTACAGCTGCCCTTTAACTGTCCTTTAAATAAAGATGTTGGACAGGCATCATATGGGGAACAGCACATTAACACATGGTGTTTTCTATCTTTAACAAAACAAAGCCTTTTGTGGCAGACAGGAAGGGAACAAAGTATTTCTTCTTTGTCCAATCAATTTACACATTGTGCCATGACAATGTCAGGAAAGTAGTGGGATATAGCACGTATTTTTGTAACAGGGGGAAGCAATCCTGTGCAGGCTGGTTATCTGATCTAAGTTTTTGAAATGTTCATTTCATGCAGTTCATTTTATCAGATGACATTGCACTAACTGGTGCTATAGAGGTTTTTAATGGTACCTCACAGGAGATTTTTGATTTTCTGAGCTGAAAGCTTGTCGCCTAGTTTAATTTAAAAACCTCCTGTTCCATTTGTGAATATACTGTCAATTTCTCCTCACATATTTTTCCATGCTTTTAAGAAATGTATATGGAGTTATGTATTTCCAAGAATAGATCTAGAGGCTATATCAACACATCCCTGTTTGTCCCTTTCTACACTGTGTCTTTAAGGTAAAGGGTAAGTCTTAATCAAATAGTTCCCCAGACATTTGAGAAATGCAGGATTGGTCACTATTTTTAAAGTGACTTGTGGTTTTGAATTTTGGGGTGTGTTGCTTAAGGCACATTGCTGAAGCAGCCCCCACCTGAAATCTCACAGTATCTCCATTTAGAATTTTTAAAAATGACAGTGCCTCCAGAGTGGCCTCTCACCTCCTGAAAATATCACTGGCTCTTGATGACCGCTAAAATCTGTAGCTGAATTCTGGTCTACACTTGGGAAGTCTTTTGCCTGAGTAAAGTGCGTTGTTTGCATGAATTTATCATTTATAAGAGTCTCACATTTCTGATACATCTAAATGTGCTGACAACCTTATATTGCTGCCTGCCATAAATCTGTATTGAAGATTTCGTAGTTTTACTAAAAAAAAAAAAAAAAATAGTCTTGGTGTCAAGCATTTGGGCTGGTAGGAAAAGTGGTCAAAGAAGAGCTGAATCAGACCTAACTAATGGTTATGCTTAGCTCCTGTAGCTGGAGTTATTGCAATAAAGCAAAATAATCCTGAGGCAAGATTCCAGCTCTATTAACACATAAACAAGAGCCTTGTTTGATAAACCTAGGCAGGAGATTCAAATACAGAGAAGTGCAAGTAGAGTATCAGCAGTGCAATGAGAAACTGCTGAGATGAGTAGTAGCTTTCTCTGATGACCTGAATAGCTTTTCTCTAATTTTTCATCTCTTTTCCCATGTAGGCATATGTTATTATTAAAGGTGTTTTTACTGTTCAGTATACTTACCTCGAGGACAGACAGAAAGTGCAGATCCATTCAAAGAGATGTTTCCTAGAGACGCGGACAGGTAGTGAAGCATCACATCCTAAGTGGGGGCCTCAATCTCAGGGTGTAAAGTTTTGTCAAGCTGTTGCATGGCATTAAATCATCGCCTTTGGATACTCAATGGAGGGCCTTCATCAAACAAACAACCTTTTATTTTTTGACGAAAAAGAAAAGACAAAAAAGATTTTTTTTTTTTAGTGTGGCCTTTTAAAATATGTAGTTTTATTTAACAAGACCTTATTAAATATTGCTGATTTTGCTTGTTTATTGCTTTGAATGAACTCTATTGCTCTGTGTGGCGGTAATGTTATAGTAACCTGTAGATGCTGAAATCTTCTACTCCCTTTCAAATATGAGGATTGGACTAACAATACTTTCATCTTTTGCAGTGCTACATATTTCCAGTTGTTTAGCCATTCGTGTGCTCAGGATGATGTTCACCCACTTCCTCTTCCATTTATATTATCTAGGCTTTAGCAGACTTCTCATCCTTCTTTGACACAGATTTGTCCTTTTCCCAGCTTGTCATATTGGATGGAAACATACTCCTGCTTTATTCCCAGTGCAGAAGAGAAACAACTATGAAGCATTTCACATCTCTCTGAATCAGTATTTATGATTCATTGAGAGCAAGAAATAAGATAGAAACTGAATGTGCTTGACTGAAAGGAACACAGCCTACGTTTGGGATATTCAGTGATAATATTAGTTGTAAATGTCTATTATATAACATTTTTAGCAGCTTATCACTCCTAGCAACAGTCTGACTGTCATAGTCTGAAGTATCCAATAAGACACCATGCTTTTGCAGTAGCACTTTTTCTTCCTTTCCCCTTCCACAGCTGCTTGGCTATGGGATCTGACAACTTTCTCCTGTCTCACATCATCCCTGCTCACCTGGCAGAACAGAAGAAGGTATCTCACACAAATGCTGTCAAACTAAAGCTACACTGAGAGGACAGTGATGAATGTTAGTTTGAGTCTGTTTGGTATTTGGTGTAGGTATGATATTCAGTGTTGCCAGAACCCAGACTTTGAGAAGGATTGTCACTGTCCTCTCACCGTGGTTTGCCTGGTATTCCCTAAAGCAATGCCATCTCTTCCTGAAATAAAAACTATAAGTTTGATTGCTGACTTGACAGGCCCTTGCCAGGTTCATCAGCTATGTTGAGGAGGTTCTACAGCTTCAGCAAAAGCCACCTTTGCATTAATAAAAACTGTCACAACATTTTCAGAGATCAATTGGCATGGAGTAGTCTATTCAAGAGCTTTCACATAAGAAACTCTGAACAGGAACAATTCCACTTGTTTTTCCTTTTACTATTTTCCTATGGTGCAAAACTGCAGAGTGTCCTCATCAAGAGTAATTCTGCAATTCTCTGACTCCATTTGACCTCAAAAGAATAAGCAGCATTATGCTATTTTTTATTTCTAACACTTAATACAGTGCTTGAGCAAAATACACCAAATACAATTTGTCAAAGTATGCCTTAAGTGTCCTATGGCAGAAATAAAAGTGACACTTGGCCAGTGCAGTCTTTTCACTCACCAAGAGATGTCAGTCAAGAAGGCTTTCTCCTTGATAGATCATCCATCTACTGGAAATACTTAAGAAGCTTTGGATCACTCTTTTCCTTGTATTAACAACACAACAATGAGGTCTTTATCTAAGGGTCAGCAGGTCACTAGCCCGTCAACTTGGATTACTCATTGTTTCACTCCAGGGTCCCGTTTCCCTGACCAGCAGCACAGCATGCAGGCTGGATTTTTTTCCTGGGATCTGTTCTGGAGGGGAACAACTGGGTATCTCTCAGACAAAACCTGCAAATGTTTTGATGCTTAGATGAATCAGACGGTTCCAGTAGTGTTATGGCTAGGATTATGCTCATGTCTCTACCCAGCTCAGGCCTCCAGCATGTACCCAGTATGAAGGAACCTTTTCATGTGTTGTAGCATTGTAACCTGCTGTATGCAGCCCACACTCTCAGCCTATAAATGTACCACAGGTGTCTCATTTTCTAAGCATGTTGAAAAATAAATGACAAACCTTTTTTAAAAGTTAAAAAAAAGGAAAAGAAAAAGTAGAGAATCTCATGACAAAACAGGAGTTTGACAAGGCCTGGAGGAGAACTCAGACTTACACAGTGGAAAGACTTAATCCCAGAAAGGAAGGACCAGAAGAATTTCCCTGTTTATCCAGGGGGAGCACCAGTGTCCTTCCATATTAAGATCTGGAGTTCCAACCAGACTGTGTAGCTCAAAATTTGAAAGAATAAAAGTTGCTTATGATGAAAGCCAACTCAAAGCAGACAAATATTCTGTGTTAGAGAGGCTGTGGGTGACCAAACTGAACTGAGTGGGCATAAATGCCTATGAGACTGCACCAGAGCCAGGGCACTATGGAGAAGGGAGTAACCACACATAGTCATATAAATGAGAAACTGTGGGACAGCTGACCAGGAGAATAAAATTACTCTTTGGAGCTTATTGTTAAGTTGTCACATGGCAGGCTTTTGCTATGTAGATGAGTGGAGAACAATGGATGCAACATGTCTTGACGTTATTAAAGTTTTTGGCACCACCTCCGACAGCTTATTTCTTTGGAAGATGAAGCAGTGTGGAGTGGAAGGAAGGGACTGTTAGATGAACTTTTAAAAATTAGATAAATCATCAGGTTCAAAGACTAGTGATCAAAAACTAAACTTCAAGATGAAAACCTGAAAATAAGCACAGTAACTCAGGTCCATATGATCACCATCCGAAGACTTGGACAACGATACCAAGCATACTTTCAGCCAATCTGATGTCATTAGATTAGGTGCAGTGGCTGACATGATAAATGGCAGTGTTCAATCGAGGGAGACCTGAGAAATTTGTGTATTGCATTAACTGCAACCATAAATTACTACACATTGCAGCTTAAGAGGCTAAGGTTAGAGAAGAAAGTCACTAAGAAGGAAATGCATAGCTGAAAAAGGTTGTATAGAGACATCTGACTCTTGGAGATTTTCAACACAGAGACGGACAAAGCCACAGTTGGCCTGATCCGATCTTAGAAATGGTGCTACTTTGAACAGGAGGCTGGACTAGACACCTCCAGAAGTCCTTCCCAAGCAACATTTCTGTGAGTCTACAATATCTGCAGCATTGCTGTTCTCATGAATCAGCCAGAGTATTAGAAAATTATATCTGGGATGCTTTGGGATATCCTTAGTCCCATGAAGTGTATTTTAGCTACCTATTCACTGCAAGAAAGAATGCAGGTTTACACTTTCCAGATAGGGCAGGCTGCTTTACAAGGGAAGGGGAGCTGGGAGCAGAGGGTGACAGTAAGGCAGGTAGGGTTGTTATCTTCCCAGCAAGAAATCGGAAAGTTTAGACAGCCAGTTTCAGTGCCAGGGACTGTGATCAGTCAGCCTTAGTCTAGTAATCACCCTGCAAGTCAATATTGATGAAAATCATCCAGTGTCAAGCCAGGAAGCCAAGTCAGTTTGTCAGGAACAGCATCAGGGTCAAGGAGGTGTAGGAACAGATGCAGACACAGATCTGTAATGTAGCACAGGTAGAGCCAAGACAAAGAGCCTCAGCTTGAAAGCAGCTTGCAGAGGAGGACCTTCCATCTACCTTTCTTCACAATACTACTTATTAGCAAAGGAATCAGCTTTGAACTTAGCCAATTAGACTCCTTAACTCAGCCAAATAGTTTTCTACAAGAGGGGAAGTGAGCTCAGGACCTTGACACGCAGGGGATTCCTGACCAAAGCTAACCAACCCTGAGTCTAAAGCTGGAGAGGAGAGCTTCTCTGGCTTGTAGGTCCCTAACTACATATTGTTTACAAAGCAAACACTGATTCAAGTTAACTGGCATATGACTTTTCAACAGATGTTTTAGCAAATGTTAATAGCTAAAATCCCTTAGGCATATCCCACACTAGAAAGTGGCAGATTCACCCCATCTAGCCAGACTCCGTCATCTGTGGCTATTTCATCCTTCTGACAAATCTGTTCATTCCACAATAAACGTAGCAGTATTCAAGGCTTACATAGAGGGTAGTTATCTCTGATATTCAAAACAGTTCCTGAATTTAAGCTTTCTTTTCTTCTCTTCTTTGCAGGAAGAAGTTATTCATGTTGTGTCTAGCTAAATTCCTCTAGCTCACACAAGAAGTCTTTCTCATGGCTTTGCAATATATCATGAATTATTATATAAAACATGTATTGTTACTTAATACATACTTGGCTTTCTGTAGATGCTTAACATAAATAACACAGTAGAAAAGCAGTTATCAGTCCGCATAAATGAAACAGCCTCCTCCTTCCCCCTTATATTTTTACACTTTTTAGGGTGTCCCGTCTTGGGACTGTAGCAATATCTGTCAGAAGGCACTAAAGGAGGTGCAATCCTGCAGGTCTACAGGCAGAGTGGGTAAAGACAGCAAGGAGGGAGCTGTTTCAGTGACATACAGCTATTTCACTTGCCTTTACTGAAAGAGGCAGACGAAATCCAGAGGAATGTAGCACAAGCAGTATGAGCAATGCCTCAAAATTGGAAGTAGAGAACAAAAACCTGCATCCTAGATACATCCACAACAAAGGCAATCTATAACCCAAAGTAGTGATTATCTAAGGAACTGGTGCTGTTAGTTGTTTTAGAGCCTTCAGAATTTCAATTAACACATGTTCAGTTGGCCAGTGATTTCTGGCTTTGTGTCTTTGTGCTCATGGATAATTGCACCATGTGATGAACTAAAATATTCCCATAGAGTACAACTCTATTGATCCACAACCTACTTCTAAACATCATGAAAATGTCTTTCAAGGGGCATCAATGAGCAGCCTTGCTCTGGAGGAAATTGGGCTTGATTTGGCAGCATTAAAAGTGTTTAAAAATCACTCACTGAGCAATTACAGTGTCAGCTGTGCTCATCTTCTTGAGGTAGAAGCTTCTTCACCTAAGGAATGATACACTGAGACTGCATATATATCTGGAGATCAGTCACCAGAATAGTCAATGGGGCATGAGGATATATATGTCAAAGGAGGATTGTTTTCTTGCAGAACGATTATTTTCTCAGGACCGTATTCCTCCTACTGGAGTTATGGCACTGTCTAACAGTACCAGTAATTCAAGGAGACAAAATCCTTATGGATACATAGACTTGTGCAAAAAAGCTGATATAGGAAAAATTATTCAAGAAATAACCTCATTTTTACTACATAAAGAATTAGACTATATGCAATGGAGTTTTTTATTTCATTTTATAATTCCTGTTGCTTCTTATTTCTGACCTTTATCCATCGCCCATCCAACACCAGTTCAATAGACTCAAACTAACATTCATTACTGTCCTCTCAGTGTAGCTTTAGTATGACAGCATTTATGTGAGATACCTTCTTCTGTTCTGCCAGGTGAGCAGGGATGATGTGAGACAGGAGAAAGTTGTCAGATCCTATAGCCAAACAGAACTCAGATTTCAAAACCAGAAAAATAAACTCCTGAATGGCTGTCATGCTTCAAGGCTTAGCAATTCTTATCCCAGTTAAAAGTATTAGAAAGATCTTGGCTGTGTCTCAAATTCTTTTTTCATGCTGCAACTTGAGACACAACATTTGATTTAGATAAATGGTTCTTCAACAATTAAGACACTGGCTTAAAAAAAAAAAGGTGTATATATAACTGAGCCCTCAAATATTTGTAGCTTATTTGCCAGAGTAATATTCTGCTCTTCTTTTACACCTTCTTTTGATGATTCCAAAATTATATTACCCATAATAATGAATTAAGGCCTATAACATCTCTGTGGTCTAGTCTAGTATTGTTATCCTCAGGCTGTGGAGGAGGAATTTTAAGGCAATCAGAGCAATGATTTTTTTCACTGTCATGTAATGCATATATGAGAGAAATTAGAATAAGGCCGAGAGCTCCTCAGTCCCAGGACTGCACTGTAAGTACTGAAGGGTTCTCTGTTTATTATTAGAAGTAATAAAAACAGGTATTGAACTAATAGAGGACTAATGCACTTCTTCAGGCTGTGTCAAGGTAACAGGATACTGGAATAACTAGTCATTTGTGCTTTCTCTCAGCCCTTCATCTGTGAAGTGTTGCTCTTCCATTGAGCTTTAAAGTCAGAGGAAGCAGGCTAAATTAGCAGTGAGTATATTCATATCCCGTATGTTAGGGTTTCTCTGCTAAGAGGTAGCAACTTTATATGTTCATAGCATATGTTCAGTCATCCCTCTGAGCCTTTAATATAAACCAGGGATTTAATTTTGTTGCTTCAAATGTGCCACACCACTGGGTTTCCCCTGCATTTTCCAAGTTCAAGTGTAGCAATATTTGTACATAAAATGTTCTCATGCACTGAAGCGATATGCCCGCCTTACATATTGTAACACCACGCCAGCAGAGAGAAAAATGTTGGTTCTGGAGTAGATATTGCAAACCTCAGAAGCACGTTAGGAAAGGCAGTTGAACTGTCTTACTGAGAGCACCCTTATGTCATTCCATCCTCAGATAGAAACGCTTGCTTGCTCTGCCCCCCTCTGGAAGCCACAGGATGACACACGACAAACGCGCATTTGCAATTCCCTGCTCTCTGTTGTGCCAACGATGCTGCAACTGTTCCTGAGACCAGGCAGGTTTTGATATGCCTTGGTAGTTCAGACTGCACGAACAAGGCAGTACAAACCATTGATCTCACTGACGGTTGTTAAAATAAAACGTGATGGAGAAAGTGCACTACAAGTAACAGTGGAGGGAAGCACTGCATACCATCTGGAGCTGGCAAAGGACTGTATGCCATGCTTTTAATTAAAAATAAATAAATAAATAAATAAAACGGCACAAGGTGTAGAAATTGTCAAAAACTAACAACAACAAAACCACTAGGTTAGACTTTGCAAAGGAAAATAAAACAAATGATGGAAATCCCTTGTTATACAAACAAATAAGTAAATGAGTCCACTGTATACCAAGATGGGTTAAATATGAAGCATAATAGTGATATGGCTACAAATCCAAACTAATATTTTGTCTCATTTTTCAGTAAGAAAGATGATGTTGATGGGGTGAAAGCAAAGGCTAAGTGGCTAATGGAAGTGAATGCATAGAGACAGAAATGACCACATCTGGGGTGTAAGAATACTCAATATGTTTCTTCAGAAAACAAGGTAATTTTCACACTGTGATCTGAAAAGCATTCTGAATTTTTAATGAAATATGGAGGGGTACCATCTGACTACAGAATAGCAAATGCAGTAGCCATATATAAGAAAGGAGGAGTAATCCAGAATCAAGCAAGTAATCCAGAATCAATAATTTAATCTGAATAAAATGTAAGATTGATACAGATTTTGAAATGGTGAATATTATAAAGTAGGAAATTAAATAGAAACCAGGATAAGATATAATATGGATTTAGTTGTGGTAGATTTGTCAGATAATTATGATATTTTTTGATACCAAAGGATGGCAAAATCTTTGTAAAATACAGACACACACACACACCACCAAACCCAAAGGTAAATCTCATCTATCTGTATTGTAGGTGACTATTGCCACCATACAGTAAATTGTTTATCGAGGTTATATGAAGACAATAGCAAGAAATATGAGTTCAGAATCAAAAAAAGAAGAGAAACAATAATTGATTTGGAAAGAATTACTATCAGTGGAAATCCTCAAACATTTGGGATTGATTTTATAACATCTTCATTAACGACTCTGGAATAAAAAGTTGGAGTGTACTAATGAAGTTTGGTGATGACACAAACCTCAACAGAGAGGCAGACTGTAATATCATACAGAAAAAAACTAAATGACCTTGAGAGTAGAGTATTAGAAATGGGATGAAATTTAATTGCATAATGTGCAAAGTCATGCACTTAACGAGCTTGTAATGTGAACTTTTGCAAATTGGGAGTTTCAGTTGAAAATGACAGAGAAGGAGGAAGACCTGGGGGCACTTGCTGATTTCAGGAGGATTGTGAGCCACCAATACAGTGCGGTCATGAAAAAAGCAAATGCCACAACTGGAAAATACCTTTCGTTATATACCCAGTAGAGCCTGGGATGCATTTGTGTCCCTGTGTTAGACTCAACAGAAATCGTGAAATATCTATTTCCCTTATTTGAAAAGGACAATTTCAGGTGGGAACAGATGTCAGATTGGCTACTGGGATCTTCACAGAGCTGGAGACAAGAATTTTTTTCTGTGTGACTACAAAGGCAATCTAGCCATGCAAACATTTTCCAGCCTGTGGGCCTGGATTGGCTTCCTGCACAGTGCTGTGCCATGCCTTCTGGATTCATTGGCCCTAGACAGTGCACGCCCATTGTGCAACAAAGACGTGTCCCCCCAGAACTACCTATCTCAGCATAAAAAAAAACAATAAAATTATCTAGCAACTTTATCATTCTTTATAATAGACACCGGGTTTTGTAGGTCTCCTGTCCCCCAGAAGGGCAAAGTTAAGGAAAAACAAACAAACAAAAAAACCACCAACAACAAAAATAAATAAACAGGAACAAAATCAAATAAATTTGGGCCGAAAGTTGAAAAAGCTTTATAACTGACAGAAAAGAAGAAATATAGCTGTGAAATTATGGAAGAAAGCAAACTTGCTTTAAGATGGATCTCAATCTCTTTAGAATCAATCCTCTATTTGAATTCTTTACCAAAATGGACCCAGAGAAAACCCTCAGTCCCTGATTTGTTGTGTAACAGCCAAGCACCAACGTCTTGGTTTAAATCAATTACTCCTTAGGCAATATGCTGTTTTTTACGTTATCTATTCTTTATATAAAATGCATATTCAATTCAAGTTCTGTATGTCAGTGATTTTTTAGACAACTTGGTATAGAACTGTACTTATAGAAAATAAAATGAAGTTACTGGAGTTTGTTGTTGTTGGTTAGTTTCTGCATGGTTTACAGTGATATGCCAATGTATTTGGAGAACATTAATAACAGGGCATTCAGAAATATAGTGCTAATTTCTGGAGTGCAGAAGTATTTTCTCCAATCACGAACACGACAAGTCTTTTCACACTAAAGATGGTGCAAAAGAGGCAAAATAATTATTCCACTAACTGCTGTCAGCTATTGATGCTTTCATCACTTGGACACCAAATTATACCAACAAATGTTCTTGATGAGGCCTCTTTTCGTGAGGCTCACATATATTTCACCTGTTGTCTCCCTCTCCATGATTTAGAGTGGAGTCTTTTTTTGGGAGCTAAAGTTCTTGTCTTCCTTTTGAGTCTGCTAGAGACAAGTTACCAGCTGGCAATTTGTACCTCTTTGCTAGCGTATCTCTCTCTGAACTCCCCATGCAGTTCTTTTTGAAGACATTGAATTTCTTTTTAATTTTTTTAATGTTTTCTAGCTCTCACAGTCATACATAATTATGGAAATCAGTTTGGATTTCAAGCAGGGATTTGTTTTTAAATATGCTTTGAGTCTCACATGCCTGGCTATTGCTCCCCATGTTCTATAAAGGTCTGTAGTTTTTCAGAGATGCTGAGAAGCACACTGTTTTCAGCAAAATCTAGGACAAGTAATCACTTGCCATTTCTTCACATTATTCTGCAGTTCCATAGGAAAAAAAAAATATATATATATGAGGGTGAGAGAGACAGCATCTTAGTGGCACAAAAGTGCCCATGTTGAGACACTCTGTCATCTATTTTTTCACCCATGCAGAGTGCCTGACACTTCCTGAAGGGTGCTGCAGGCTGGTGGCACTATGCATTCAATGGCACGACTCAGTGAGCCTCTGAACTGCGATGAGATATCAATATACAGGAACAGCCAACTCAATTTAATGGCTATTTCAAAATTCCTGCCCAATGCACTCATAGTGTGCACCACATCACAGGAAGAGTGACAGACTGATACTCTAACCTTAGCATCAGTGCAGAGCAAACTGCCATGCTCTTCCATAGCATTGATTGCAGCTCCAGTATCAGGAAGGGCCAGCCGCAGTTCTTTCTGGGGAATTCCAGCCCAAAGTTTAATCATGATCTTTCACTAAGGGAGAAGCGAGGCTAGCTCTACCCAGTTAGTTAGGCAATAATTGAGCTTGAACACCTGGTTAAAGAGTTTCCAGGGCTTTGTGCCTCTCCAAAGATGATTTGGCAGCTGTGATAGAGACTCCAACAATAGCTGACAGAACAGGCTTGCTGCCAGAATCTGTCCTGCTTTCTAACACTTTTGCAAACAATTACTGAAAACACCTTTTATGTGTACACATAGGGAAATATAGGTATTTGCTGTAATATATGAGACAAGGAAAAGTGACATTCTCTCCCTCTCTCTCTCACACATACACACACAGCCTTGTCCAAAAGCCATTAAAATCTCAGCCAAAGGGGGAGATTTCTCAGGATGTGTGAAGTGACAGCTCTTGGCACTTCTCCAGCCAGCCCTCCTGCAGGTTCATGCTGCATGAGAACAAGCTGATTAAGTTTTCCCTACCCTGAAGCTAGGAGCACTTAAGGGAAGGGGTTGCTCCTTTTATCCTACAGCAGAGAGAGGGTATGGGTGCACACAAGGTAATGAGAATTTTTCACTAGTCTCACCTTCCCCTTCCCAACTGCTTTTCTCACTCTTCCTCCGCCCCTCCTCCCTCTGGCTTCAATGTACTTGCTCATTAATGATTACAGAAAAAAAATAAATAAATAGAAAAAAACAATGCAAAACCCCACAAAACTAGCTGGTATACACAGAAGTGCAAATCTGTTGTTGAACAGGCTCCATTTGCCTTAGGATCTGTTGCTGCATCTGCTTGTGAGGTTGCCAGTCAAGACTACAGATGATTTAAGAGGCTTTCTTATTGGCAATTTAGTTAAACCTGCTGTGCACAGCTAGGTCTTGGGAGAAGGAAGATGAATGCACATTTTAATGACTGAATCAGCATATATTGGGAATCAGGATGGCAGCAGCCTCACCTCCCTAGGGGCTCACCAGCTATGACAACCAAAAAGCCTCCCGCCTGTTAAAAAGTGCCTGGTTGCTGTATACCCCTCTGCTTGATAATATATTCTAGGTGGATTGTGCTGGGGCTCCCCAATAACATTAAAGCATACCTGGTGTTTGCAAGATGATGTTGATGTTTTTTAGACCCTGATTTCAGCACTGCATCCCAGTAGGGATAAAACTGTACTACAGAGTGTTTTCAGTGTTGCATCCTTTACTTTCCTGTATGAAATGGTAACGTAAAATGTCAGACTATGGACCAGTGTAATAGTTGCTCTACATACATACAGCTGTCCCTGGGCTGGCTGGTATAAATTAGGACACCTCCACCAAAGCCAGTGGAGTTGTTGATTGATATTTCTCTAGTATTACAGCCATAGTGCTTGTCTCTATTCTTGTATACATATGCATATGCATTCATATATTTCAGTTTTCAGCAGATAGACTTCAGCTATCCAGAACAAGATCATGTCCTCCATCTGTTTTTATTTCCAACAAAAATCTCTGCAGTTATTCAGAGACACAAATGTGAAATTATTCTATATCCTCAGTGACATTCAGATAATTGAATTTATATTGCACATATGCTTCTTTACACATACAACAGCTCACAGTCATTATTACTGTTTCTGATTTATGTTATTCCCATCCAAAGCTGCTTGTATTTATGTACATCATTCATTTTAAAATATTCTAGAAATAAATCATCATGTAACAAACTAAGCAACCAGATGATAGCTTCCTATTATTTCCTCCCTCTCTAACTATTCCTGTCAAACTCCCAACCTTTAAATCACTTTTTATCAATTCAGAAGATACTGTCTTGCACTTTGAGCTCAACAGTTAAAGCTATTTTGGACAGATGCATAGAAGCAAGTTGCAATTTGAGGAAAATATACAACAGACCTTCTGAAGTTAAAGAACCCTGAATTTAACACACAGGAGAATTAACAGCAAACAGCATACATATTTCAAGCATTTAGCAAATCATATCTGCGAACAGTATGTTAGAATTCAAGCTGAAGTTTTTATGTGCAAAATGATCCCAGCATAGCACAGCACCAGCAAGCAGCCAGATTTTTTCAGAAGTAGGCTTTCTTGAATTAATTCTGTTACAGCCATCCTAAACCTTCTTGCTGGACATATCGAGTTTGTGGATCTCTTGCACGCCTCTTTTTTGTCATGCCTGACAATCCTTTGGTTGTCTTACATCTGGATCAGGTGGAAGTTAGCTCTGATCTCTAGTTTCTTATGCAGTAAGGCTAAGTTTTACTGTGCTATTTTTCAAAGGTTACATCAAATCATTTAGGTTCTAGCCACGTAAAATATGACATAATTCATTCTCCTCTGCAAACAGACACTCAATGGTTTAGCAAGAGAGTGTCATCATTGTTTAGACAGAGTAGCTCTGACTTTGTGAGTAACTGAACTCAATTAGAAGCAGGTCCCCTGACAATTTAAGTCACAGGCATCTCACTAAATTCAGCAGGGTCAGTGCTGCCAAGTTAAACCCACTACAGACATGAGACCAAATCCACACCTGACTTAAACAGCATGTCTGGACTTAAGTCAGCACGTCCAACACTCAAAGGCCATCAGAGAGACAGATGCTTGTAGTTTTCTGAGTGCTGCCTGATCTTTGCTACAAAGCTGCTTCAGCCTGGACATACACCAGAAACTTTACAACCCCAAATAAGCCTGCTGTGGGGTTTATACCTTAGGGAACAGCTAAGGGGTGAAATTCTGGGTCACAGCCCTGAGAGTTTGACTTTACCTAACTTCCGCCGTTGGCCTCCAGTTCTGTGGTGGCTCCTGGATTCTCCGTAAAGTTGGGAACATTTCAGCTTCACCCTTCTACATGCTCATTTCCCAGTTATACACTATCTAGATAGCAGCAATTGCATGAATTCAGCAAAAGAGTGAATTATCTCCATCAGGAGTAAAAAAGACAAAGCCTGGACCCTTCTCATTAAATAAAACATACTAACAATCCATTTGCATATGTTCTGCATTCCTGGGTATGAAGTTTTAAATAATTTAAAGGTTCGGGAAACCTGGGAGGATTTATAACATGAATCCTTCTGAACTGTGATGTAAGAGTTACTTCTCCCTTAAGAATAATGATTTATTGGGTCTAAGCAGTTTTAGCATTATTATTTTTTAATCTACTGGGGCTTTCAATGCAGTTTCTTTCAAAGGAAATAAAACCAGATGGTAATTGTAGATTAGGGAGAAAGAATGAGCTCCCAATTAATTATTAAAATTGACTGTTAATTTTAGAAACTTGCAGCAAATTCTTCATAAAAGAAAATTTAAAGATACAGGGACATTCAATACTGTCTTATTTCACAAAATGGAAAGAACATTTTAAATATTGGAGAAATCATATTGGAAACATGAATTACACTAGATAGACTAGATGTACTAAATTATGGTAAAGATCTCTTCCCCTCCTTATATATGTACACCATTCACAAACACTAAACTTATTAGAGGATGAATATAAAAATATTTTCATTTGATGTACAAATATATCTGTATTCTAATATGAAAGCAGAATGAAAATTTGTTTCTAGTTCTTTGATTATGCAATGAATCAAAATATTTCAATGGCTTTGTGCATTCCATGACAGAGAGTATAATATCAGGACTGCTAAAGTATGCAAGCTAGCCCCTAGCTTCATCGCACTTCTTGGGAGTCCAAGAAGACAACAGGGGGCTGTGTCTAATGTCACCGAGAGATGGAATGTTTTGCTCTAAACAGAGCAGATCCAGAAGAAATTGTTTATCTTACCTAGACCATGGAGCAACTCTGCCTTTCCATGGCTTCCTTATTAGTTCATGTGCATGGACCCTTTTCACTAGTGCTGAAAAAATATATTCTCTTTCAAAGTTTGTTATTTCACTGCACTTCATTAAAACAGAGAATCAATATGTGTGGTGATTGGGAAGGCCAGTTCAGAATAAATTTAGTATCAAAGTACTGTTTTATGCTCAGAAGATGCTGTATAAAATATCCTTCCCCTTATACATTGATCTGTTTCGTTTGGGTATTCAGTCAGTTCTAATGCCTTCAGTGACAAAATGGTGAATTTTACTTCCCTTAGCTCTGCATATTCAACTCTGCAAATAAGGCTGGGATGCAGCTCCATCCTGTGCACATCAGCAAGGGAGTTTCTTATGTCCCAGAAATTGTTATGAAACTGAAGGATTTTTACCTTTAACATACCTGTTCATGAGGACATAATTTCACTTTAAGTGTAATGATGGGGACAGTACAAAAAAATGAGACCTGAAGCATGCTCTTGAGTACAGAGTAGACTTTGCAGAAAGAAAGTGATGAGAAAGTAATGAAGCAGTGATGAGAAAGAAACCTGAGAATATTTGCAGTGGGATCAATATGAGGCCCTGCAGTAATATGTTTAGAAACTCACTTCTACCCTAGCATTGTGCTACATGTCATTCAACCCATGGATCAGCAGGCACTGGTCACCTAACAGCAATACTAAAGGGAGGACACAAAAAACAATACCTTCTATTAACAAAACAAATAAAAACATTAAATCCCCCAATATTAAGCATACGTCAAATTTGGCACTTAAGAGCCAACACATTTGACTGCCTAAGGCAGTTGGTTTATAGAGTCATGTTCATTCTATTTAATATTATTAACAATTCCCAAGGAAGTACTGCATAGTTACAGTAGCTAGTACATTAATCTTTATCATATGTGCAAGAGTAGAAGCCTGCAACAGAATGATGAAAACAGAGCACATATTATTTTCAATGATCTCTATGCAGAAAATAATGATCTAATGAGACTACTTACTGACTACTAACTTTCCTGGGGCTAGAAACAATCTCTCCTCTAGTGCTGGGACAAATGCTCTCTCTTTTGAGAGTTTTGAGCTCCCTGCCTTTGAGCTGCTGCTTTACCTCTTGCGGTCAATGTGACTGGGCCACAGGATGTAAATGCCTTGTATGCTGTTTTTTAACATGCTGTGGGTTAAATTAGTGGTTGTGCACGCAAATCATTCTAAAAGCACAAGGGATCTTCCCAGCAAATTTCTTTTGCCGTTGCTCATGAATATTGTGGAACTTCCCCTAAAAGCAAGTGATTCTAACTGGATGTACGCTCTTTCAAATAGAACAAAACCGTAGGCTTTCCCCCTTTCAAGAGAAAACAAAGCTGGCAGTGCTCCTGCTGCATTCATAGTTTCAAAGCCTACTTTGTATATAAGAATCCAAGAGCAACCACCACTGGGTCAGATCAAAGGTCCATCTAGCCTAGTGCCTCTCTCCAGCAGTGATCAGCAGTGGATGGCTAAGGCAAGGAATAAGGGCATTGCAAGTATGTAAGTATTCTTTCCAAATACCATCCCAACCTTCAACAGTTTGTGGAGCAGGGACTTCCTGAGCCACAGGTCATGACTTTATGATAAACAGCTTCTAGTGGATTCTTCTTCCATGGATGATTTTCTGAAGCCTGAACTCCTGTAGAAATTAATTCTATGGATTCACTAAATATTTTGTGAAGAAACATGGATAGATTTGTTTGGATAATTTTGAAGCTAGACGTAGTGAGTTTCATTTCTCCTAATCCTTGAACTGGAAACAATAGGGAGATATTGCTCCAATTAATTTTCCTTATTCTTATTTCCTATTCTGATCATTCTTATTAAATGATGAGAGAAACTAGACCACTATTATATCCATGCTTACTCACATTTTTTCCATGCTGAAGAACCCTACTCTGCTTAGTCATTTCTTGTGCAAAAGTTGTTCCATACCTTTATCAGTATTCCTCTTTTATCACCCAGTTTTTCAGTGTATGTGATCCTTCAGTAACTCACACAGGAGTTCTGTCCAAAGCAGAGACTAAGAGTCAGTTGACTTTAATCTATCACTTCCCAGGAACTGTACTCCACAATGTTCATGGACAGCAGAGGAAGAAATTCATTTTGCTCTTACCGTCGATAGGTCTTACTGTGTTGATATGAGCAGTGGAGTGTGAGTTTAGTGTGCCAAGGCCATTTAGTCACCTCAAGTCTTTCAAGTACAGCTTCCTAGCATAGCTTTTAAGATGCTCATACAGCAAGAGATTTTCAGGATCAAATAAGAGAAGTTTCCCTCTTCTATACTTTCTACAATGTTAGCTAGAGCTTACAGATCTCTGAACAAAATAGGTGGTTGTTTTTGCAGTAGGCAGATGACCTGTGGTGCTCTTTGTCAAAGGATATTATGGAAGGATGATTCAGAAATTTATAGGTGTAGTAGGAGACACTGGGAAAGATCAAGATCAAAGATCGTAAAAACACAGGCACGACATTGATGGGGGAGTAAAGAGCTTGAATGTTTGGGAGAGGGGCTGGGAGAGTGCAGGGGGGAACCTTGTCCCGTTTTCATATTTGTCACTGGACATTCGCTGTGGCTGCTGTTGGTGACAGTGCCCTGAGCGAGGTGTACCTGTGGTCTGACCCAGCCGATCTTCTCTTTTAAACCCAGGCTGCCATGTTCATTACGGCAGCCCATCTAAAATTAATGCAGATTACCCTTTCTGTGGCTGCTGTAAATGTCGCAGGAGGTTGCGCTCTCTCCGACTTTCCCCGGGAAAGAGGCGATGCGCGAAATAAAGGCGGCGAAGACCGTGTCGCCAGGCCAAACACTGCTTAGCTCGCACTGACCGGCGGTGCTGCTGCTTTCCCGGCTGTCGGCAGCCCGCGGCTCCTTTGTCACCACTCCCCCGGCGGTGGCGGAGCGCCGAGCCCGCAGCCTGGGAGCGCCGGGAGGCAGCCGGGCGGGCGGCAGGAGGGCTTAGGACCCAGGGGGACGGCAGCCGCCGAGTGGAAGGACCCAGGCTTTGGTGCACACGCCTCCTACCAAAAAAAAAAAAAAAAAAAAAAAAATCATAGCCCCGTGGAGCTGGCGCTCGCTCATTCACAGTTTTCTAGAGAGATCTGAGCCTGAACCTGGGAGCCGGGAGATCTTGCTCATCCACCCAGCTCAACATCAAGGACACCTACAGGGGGATAAAAAAAAAAAAAAAAAAAAAAAAAAAAAAACCTTCCCGGCGGCAGGCTGCCTGGCTCTGTGCAGGTATTTGGATTTGTCTTTTCTCGGTTTGCGGCAGGGCGGCTCACCGCGATCCCGTCCCCCCCCCTCCTCCCCGCGCCGCCGGGCCAGGGCTGCGGCGTTTCAGCACCCGCCGGGCGGACAGCTCCGGCCGCGCTGCGGGCGGGGGCTGAGCCTTGCCTGCTCCTGCCCGCACTGCTCCTGCCTGTCCCTGCCTTCCCCTGCCTGTCCCTGCCTTCCCCTGCCTGCTCCTGCCTGCCCTGCTCTTAACTGCTGCCCACTCCTTGCCTATCCTGCTCCCTGACTTCCTACCCTTCCTACCCTTTCTACACTTCCTACCCCTCCTACACTTCCTACCCTTCCTACCTTTTCTACCCCTTCCTACCCCTCCTACCCTTCCTACCCTACCCCTCCTACCTTTCTCTCTGACTCTGACTCTCTTGCCTGCCCTGACTCCCTGGTCCCTGCCCCCCCACACCTCCTACCTGGCCTGCTCCCTCCGTGCCTCCTTCCCCTACTCCCTGCCTCTCCTGCCTGTCCTGCCTCGGTGCTCTCTGCCTCCCTCTTTCCCCAGCTCATCGTCTGCCCTGCCTCTCTCTTCCTTGCCCTGATGCCTGCCTTTCCTAACTGTCCTACTTCCCCCGCCTGTCCTACTTCCCTTACCTCCCCTGCCTTTCTTCCCTTTCCCGCTTCCTACCTCCTACCTACCCGTTCTCTTCTGCCTCCTGTTCTCCTTGCCCTGCCTCTCTGCTTCCTGCCTTCCTGCTTCTTCCTCTCCTGTCTACTCTCCTCCCTGCTCTGCTCTCCTGCCTCCCTTCCTCCCTGCCCCAATTTCCCCCCCTTCCTTTCTTTGCTGCCCCATCTGGCCCTCCTGCCTTCCTTCTTCATCACCAGCCTGGGGAAGCAGGGGAAAGAGTACAAGTTGGAAGGGAATGTCTAGAACCAATTTCAGAGCAGGTGAGATGCGAGGACGATGGAGGGGCAAGGGTTAAAGCTGGGAGTTAAGTCACCAAGTAGAGACCCCAGCTAACTGCAGACAGGAGCTTGCCAAACACAAGCAGATACCTGTCTGCTTGTCAGCAAATTGATGCCTGTTTTGACCAGGTACATTCAGCCCAGAGGGGTATGAGACACTGAGGGGAGGGAGACTGCAGGGTCAGTCAAATGTTCTGCTTTCCCAAAGGCAAACAGTGATGAGTAATGTGTGCAGGGAAGAAGTAGGGTGAATCATGCCTACCCCCATGGAGCCTATGCTGGAGGAAGTTAAGAATTAAGTTGTGGTTTCTGCAAGCAGTGAGTGTGTTCAGGGAGGGCTTCGTGCAGAAAATAAACATAAACCAATAACTGCTGGAGCCACCCCATGCATGCTGCTGGCTTGACTTTAATTCTGTCTGCAGTGGTTTAATCCTGGTGGGAGCAGAGGGGGGTTGAAGAAGGTCAGAGGAAGAAGAGAGCTTTCCCTTTCAAAATGCTGATTCCTAAATCTAAACAAGCTCCAGGAATAATGAAGTTAAGAAGCAGATGGCTAGTCATTGTCCATCACTAAACAGTGACTGGATCATATTTGGAAGGAAAAATTAAATTACAGAAAGGCTGCTTTCATGTGCTTTCTGAGTAATCAGATGATAACGGATTTTCTTCTGTAATAAAAGTTAATGCAATGCCAACATCTAAATGACATATTATGTAACAGTATTATGTCAAGCGTTGCATAGCAAAGGTAAGGATTTTCTTTCTTATACAGTGATGTCAGATAACCTTATAGATATTTTCCTGCTTTGTAGTCTGTATCCCAGCATGAAGTTTGCAGGGGCAGTTTATGTTGTCAGCATAATCGGGTCTGATATGTATCTGCTATAGAATGTTGCTGCTTATCTTAAGAATTTTGTTGACTCATCCACCTTTGAAAACTATTGAGTAGTTTCTACAGATCAGACTTGTAACATATATGCAAAACAAGAAACAATAATGTAACCTGTTCTAAGAACCTTGCCATTGTTATTTTATTATCTCATAATTTCTGACAAAAACTGGTGCAGAGACCAGACACTCTTATACTGAGTAGTACCGAATGCTGCTGAGTAACAGAGTAAGCAGTGCAACTGAGTTTGACAATAAAGGGACTGCAGAATCAGCCCAAGCACATTGAACCATAGTTCTTTAAACTCTGTGTGCTTTGAACACAGAAGGTGTTTCATTGAACCATGTAACAACAGCCTTCTTGTCTTCCAAAAGGGGACCATGTCAGTTAAAATACAAATGATCATCCTCATAAAATGATGGAGAATATTTCCATCAAACAAGGACTGTAAAATTCTGAAGTTTTTAATTTAGGTGTGCAATTACTGAAGCATTAGTACTATTGTTTTGCAAAACAAAATATATATATTATATTCTCTCACAGCCCATTGCTGTGTTGTCTGGCACATACACAGACAAGATGTGACAATTAGATCCTACAAGTAAAAACAGGTGGAAACATCAGCCTTTTATAAAAGGGGAAGTTCAGTGAACAGAAGTTCACAGTTTTTGGCAGATGGTTATAAGTCCTTTACATCTTGATATTATCACTGCTCCTAGGATTTAGTCTAAGAATTTCCAAAAACAGCTTTTTTTTTTTGCCTTTTTTTTTTTTTTTTTTTTTCTCTTAGTAATATTTGTGGAAATAAAGTCCTTAAGTCTAATATGTTGCTCTACTGAGAAAATGAACACACAAAGTATTATTAAATTACATTAAACTTCATTTTGACAATATTGGGAGAAATGTGCAGATAGCTGTGTTTGTGCTCAGACTTGAATAGGAGTGGAAGAGAGAAACACAGGAAAATTGTGTGAATTCCTAGGTGAAGAAATTCCTTCCTTCCTTCCTTCCTTCCTTCCTTCCTTCCTTCCTTCCTTCCTTCCTTCCTTCCTCCCTCCCTCCCTTCCTCCCTTCCTCCCTTCCTCCCTTCTCCATTCTATTCTTTTTTCCACTTTTTTCTCTCCTTTCATCCTCTTTGCCCCTGCCTTCCTTCCTTTCTTTCCTCCCTCTGTTTGCCACTAACAGGGCAATAATACACAATCTTTTAATTTAATATTTTAAAAAGAGCATGTGTTTTTATAATGCGTAGCAAAAGCCCCATAAAATCAAATAAACCTCCTGTTATTAAAGATGTAGAACTAAATATCTTGATTATATATTTGTATATATTTTGTTCCTTCTTCTGTATATCTTTGTGTAGATGACATAATACAACTATTACAGTGCATTTAGGAGTTTTCAGGAACCACTATTAGCATCCTGTACTATCAGATTTCTACACACAGCTTAATTATCATGCTTGGGGGTCGGAATTCATGCTTTACATATTGCTGATAATTTCTGTTGAAGGGAGTTTCTATGCACCTGGAAAAGTGACTTCTTTGTCCATTAGTGGCCAGAATGCTTTTTCCGTGGTGACACTTCCAGTTCATGACTGATGTGGAAGTCCCACATAGCCTGCTGCTTGTTTGACATTCCACGGATCAGGCATCACATTCCCATAGGGGTTTGCAGTTTATTTGTGGCTGATAAGTATGTAAAATTTAAAAATAATGATCTGGAGAAAGATAGAAGCAAACACAATTAGTTCATGGTTACTTTGCTTAACTTTTTTTTTTATTTATTTATTTACAGGTTCTCTGAGTTTCCCTGCTCAGCTTGTAGTCCTATTTCCTTAATATTCAAGTTGACAATAACTTTGCAAATTTTGTGTCAAAAGATAGTGAGGCAATCTGTTTATTTCACATCTACCAGACAACCTTGTCAGTCTCTCCTGATGCCCATCAGCTTGCAGCAGCAGCAGGGCAGCTGCAGGTCAGTGCTGCAGACATGCCTGCCCTACTTACTGTGCAGGGAGCTACAAGGTTCAGTTGAGTTGCTGCCATGTTTTGTGCTGAGCCATGGCTAAATTACCACTGTTGGACAGATAGATGTGGCCCAAGGGTAACCTGTAACTGACTCAAGCTGACAAGAAGACTGTAAAACGAGGGGCATAGGGATGTATGATATATTTTTTTCTGGATCGAAAGAAATGTTAGGCTTTGCAACCTGAGCAAGGAGATCACAACCCAGGAAAGTGCAAGAAAACATCAAACTCCCCACGCAGCTTTTAGAGTCAGAAATGTTTCCTATTTTCATATTGAAGAGGAGTAATAGTTCCCTAGCAAAGGTTTACAGGAACTCGAGGCCTTGAAGGTGAGAGGCTTGCAATGTTTAACTCATTTAGGTTCACTGGGAGAATCTCATCCCTTATGGAAGGGCTGTAGGAGACATTCATAGTCTGAGCAGCAGTCAGACTATGGAACTGGGAAGTGAAACAGGCCTGCTGGGGTCCCCTGTAGGGGGGTAGCTCTTGCCAAAAGCATAAAGAAATTATACACTTTTGGGCTCCTGATTGGGCCAATGAAGCTTCTCCTTACGCAGGGGAAAGAGGGAACATTGCAGTCTACCTCCTTATTTCCTAGTGTGCAATGTGTTTTCATATTTTTTGCATGATGCAGAGTATTCTGGAAAGGTTGCCCAGATGTTAACATGTACGCTTGCTGCTCAGGAGATGTATGCCCTGTTCCCAGCTCTGTGAAATGTGTCCTCCGTGACTGCAGGCAAATCACTCAGGGCTGTACTTCTCCACACTAGCTGTGGTGGATGCCAGGATCCTGCAGCCAAGGACAAGAGAGAGTCAGATTTTCTCATCCCTCTTCTGAAATTATTTCATGGAGCCAGGGTACAGCCCTTTCTGTGTCTGAGCACACCATCTCCTGTTTGGGTTCCTGCTAAAGTACCCAAGACCACAAAGAGCCATAGGAGCCATTCCTATGAGTGCAGTTATGGATCCATCCTCCCCTGCCCTTATGGAGAAATCCCTGCTAAGCAGAACATAGCCCAGAGATGTTTTCCACAGTTAACATCAAAATATTTTTTAGAAAGTAATTTAATGAGATGACACCCACACTCTGAAATGAAATCATTCTAGACTACTGGTTTCCTGCCCTCCCTGCCCACTCCCTTTTTTTCTGGCATGATTTTAAGAGCTAATATCTGTATGAATGCTAGGAATTATATAATGAGACAAATCATAACAATGATGACTATTAACACCAGGTGAGGATCAAAGCGCAGTGCCTTCCCCATCTGAAAGCTTCAGTAATAAACTTTCATGTGGTGTAAAGCTTTGGACTGAATGGAAAACTCTCATTAGACAGAGACCCCTAAAATCCGCCTGGAATTTAAATGTATGAGGAAGAGCCAAATGGACATAAGGACGGGGGCAAATGTTCAAAAAAATTCAAGGGGCAAATGGTGTTGCAGAGACTGGTAAGTGGGCAAGAACAAAATGGTCCAGACAAGTGTTATCTTCATTGAAGACAGTTTTGGCCAATTTTCCAGCTGTAGGGCAGATAGGTGTTGAATGATAATCCAGAAGCTGTCATTGAAGAGAGAGTAGTGAAGCATGTTAAGATCTTTGAACAGAAAGTACTAAATATGCATTCTTAAAATATTGTTTTCATTTTAGTTAATAATTTAGTATTGCTATAAATTTTATTAACAACCAAGACTTATTTTTGAGGGTCATGAAAAAATATATATAAGCTGTTTGTTTGTCTGAAGACCATATCCCACTTTTAGTATTTTACTTATCCTAAAGCCACTCTCTGTCCCTTGTCATTCTCTTGTGACAAAAAAATGAATAAGCTGTAATCATATATGACACCACAATCCTGGTCAAAATTTTCCCCTTTTTTTTTTTTACTGTATTAATAAGTTGTGTTTCATACCTCTGTTAATTATTTTTCCTTGTTTAAAGCTCGGGTTTGTTCCTTTGAAGGGGTGATTTATTGTAAGTGGCTGTGAAAAGACATTAGAAGAGCAAATAGTCCCTTGGGAACAAAGAGTCACAACACAGAAAAGCAGCTGTTGAGACTATAACAAAGAGTCTAGTATGCCAACATGTAGGGAAAAAAAAAAAAAAAAAAAAAAAAAAAACAGCATCTTCATTTGGAAAAAAAAAATTCAGAACAGAGATGTAAACACCTGAAAGACAGGCAGATGGATTAGAGTTATACACAACACCAGAGAAACTGCCATGTGTGGGAGGAGATGAAAATGGAGAAGGTGCTTCTGCTATACCTTTGGGAATCAGGATAAATCAGCACCGTTTGAGAGAGCAGAGTGACAATTAAACTGGGTAGCTATGGAGCATTAAATTTATTGTCAAGGTAAACAGGGGGAGAACTAAGTCATCCACAGATATAAATCAAACTCCTTGAAGTCGATGGTGCTAGACAGGATTACTAACCTCATGATTTGTGTTATGATTCAGACAGTGACAATACTGTTCACAGACATTTTGGATTATTTTGAAATATACAACATTATGCCAGTAAAGCATTTTAGTGCAAAGGCTGTTCCAGCTAATAATTAGAATAATCTATAGATTCTGTATCCCATCCCTGTAGCTCAACTCACCACCAGAAAACTTTGAAATACATTTTAGAATGTTTCTTTTGTTAGAGACAGTATTTGAAAATTGCTTTTTGGCAACAAAGTCTGACAGGAGAGGACCTTACCTCTCTCACCTTGGGATCATTCTGAGGATGAAAGGTGCTAATCCATTTAAATAAGGTAAAAACCATTGGAAAATTTAATGATAATATGTAGCATCATTTTTGACATTAACTGATTGGGAACCCTAAGAGGCGATCCAAAGGGACAGACTTTCCCTCCTTGGCCTATCCCCGTTTCCTTCTGGAGCAGCCTGCAGTTGACCTTTCAGGTATTTGCCTCATTTCCAAAGAAGTATCTCAGGGGAGATATGAGTCTGAAAAGAAGCAGAGCAAGGGATGTTTTTTATGCCCATATACTCTCAGAAAATGGGTGAAACTGCTGAGGTCACATTTAACTGCCACAAGTCACAGTGGTTCCAAAGGTGTTCAAATTCATAATGAATGAGCCAGAGCTGACACAGACCCCAGATGGGCTCCTTGCTTCCACCCCTCCTCTTGCTGAACACCCTCGAGTGCAGCCAGGTGTCCTTGGGCACTCTGATTCCCCCATGACAGTGTCATATTTAAGCACACCTAACTAGCTCTGCGGAGGCAATTCTAACTCAAAACATGATTTATGCAATAAAATGCTAATGCCACCATTAATTTGAGATCTAAAGCACAGATTATTGGCCTGATTTTCCAAAGCCCTACATTAATTTTACATCAGCAGAATTCTGTTGATACCAGCAGAGTTATCCTAATTTGGTCTAATAAAGGCAAGAGGAAAGCATTATTTTTTATGCATGTAACCCATCTTTAATACAACCCATATTTCTTTAAGAATTGAATAACCTGCAGCCATAGATTACCCCCTCAAGACTTCAGGGAGTGTTTTTCTGGAGTCTTTCACACTCTGTAGTGACTTGTCAAAGGCAGGCAGTCTTCTTTCCTCCTGTCTTGTCTTTTCCTAAGTTTTCCCAGGCTGATGCTGAATCATCAGGTACTCTGCCCTGCAGGTAGCTCTACATATCTCCAGCTCTACAGCAAATACTGAAAGAGGCTGCTTAGCAAAGTCCTGTTGAGCAAACTACCCTTGAGCAAACTCACCCACAGGGAAGTCAACTGCACATTGCTGTTGAATGAAAAGCTTGGGGACATTTTATCTTACCTGTCGCCGCAAATGTCCTTTAAGCAAATATGCATAAACACTCTGTATTCAAATTTAGGGATCTTATCCTGGAGGTGCAGCTGTGGCATCTAAAGTGTAGTTTGTATCAATGACATGCAAGTTCACAGAACAGGGAACTTGGGTTTCCCTTGTTCTGATTAACTTTCACAACCTGCAGTGTGATTTTGAGCACTCCCATCTAGGAAATGTCCTGGCTGCTGCTGTCTCCTTGGTTTGATATGAGAACACCAAATCTAGGAGAGCAGCAGAGTGAAGCAGTGTTTGTGCTATAAATAATTCATAATTTTCCAAACAGCTTTCTTCAAATAAAATAAAGCATGCCTTTCACTCAGGGATTCCCTTTTAATTTTTAAAACCAAATTTTATTTTTCAGGAATTAGAGAGAGAGAGAAATCTGTTAGGCAGTGTTTTTTGTTTTATTTTGTTTGCTTGTCTGTTTTTGTGATGGCTGAAAAAATGGATGGATCTTGATCTTTCTTCATGCACATTTCACATTGGAACAGACCTTGATCTTATTTCACACAAGTGTAACTACACAGACTTCGATGACAGCCTCTTGCTAATTATGTCACTGAAATGTAAGAGATTCACTGTACCGTTTTGCTCATACATAACAGCTTAAGCATCACTTCTAACACTCATAAAAACAAACTCTAGGTAAAGTACAAGAATGAAAAAGAAAATGAAATTTGGAACTAAATATTCAAGAAAGATACAAGGTGCTGAAAATAAGAATTTGACGTAAAATATATCTCTGCAGCTAAAACACTGATCTTGTAAAATTGGATTCATCAGACACTTTATTTATGGGACGTATCCCATGAAGATATATTAACTCTCAATGAAAAATACTTTCAGTGATGTTTAACCAACACCAGTGATGTTGGTGGAGTTTTGCTTTATTTTTATTTTTTAACATTTTTATGAATAACTCAGGAGCTAATTCAAGGACAGTTACAAACTGACAGTACAGCTGATAAAATCAAGTCAAACAAGTTGTTAGACTTATGATGATAAGTATATCTGCATACTTAGGAAGCTGAAATGTTGCTTCTGTTATGGGTTGGAAACAATAATTATCAATTTTGCTTTTGTCATCTTGGGCTTGAAGGTTTGGAAATATGGAACTCCCATACTTTTAGATGACAACTTTGCAAAGGGTATTCTAATACTAAGATGATAAAATATATAATTGTTAATTAATCAGACTGCCCTTCTGAAAGCTTAAATATATACATTCAAGTTGTCAGTGACTGTCTTATCTTATCTTATCTAATTGCACCAATTCTGAAATTATTTGGCTGTTATCCTCTTATATATGAAGCCTATAAAACAGTTTTATGGTTATATGAAGCTCAGAAATGTATTTGTGTAATCTTTATATACATACCTAATCTTCCTTTTATATATTTGCTCTTTCTTTTAGAAAGTGATGGAATAAACAACACTTTCCTTTGGATGGATTATACAACATATGAACTGCCTGCTACTCTTTCTGCAGGAATAAGAAAAGGCCTTCGCTTTCATTTGTCAGGTATCAGCGTGATAGCAAAAAGCTTCTGAATGGCTCACGCTCACAGCAGACCATTTGTTGAATGGGATCAGCACTTCCACTAAAATATCTGAAGTTAAGGATTTGGAAAACAGATTTTTGCAGAGATGACCCATTTACAAGCTGGACTTAGTCCAGAGACTATAGAGAAAGCCCGCCTAGAACTGAATGAAAACCCAGACATTTTGCATCAGGATATCCAGCAAGTCAGGGACATGATCATCACGAGGCCTGACATTGGGTTTTTACGTACAGATGATGCCTTCATCTTGAGATTTCTCCGAGCCAGGAAGTTTCACCAAACGGAGGCCTTCAGACTGCTGGCTCAGTACTTCCAATATCGCCAATTAAATCTGGATATGTTCAAAAACTTCAAGGCTGATGATCCAGGAATCAAACGGGCTCTGACTGATGGATTCCCGGGAGTGCTAGAAAATCGCGACCACTGTGGCAGGAAGATTCTTCTGCTTTTTGCAGCCAACTGGGATCAGAGTAGGTAAATGTAGATAGAGTCCTTATCTTTTTACATACACTTACACTCAACTTGTAAATGAATATTTGTGAACATACATAAAGAAGCAAAGCCATCAGTAAAATATTTTATAATGAGTCCATTTCACTAAAACTTTTACCTCACCTGATCACCTCTCATTCATCAGATGTAACATCATTCAGAGCCAAGGGTATATCATAGTATCAAATAAGTGGTTCGTGGTTTTTTGTTTTGTTTTGTTTTGCTTCTATAAATGCTTCCATTTTTTAGTCAGATAGTGTTGGCTTGCTATAAATACATTAATACCTATTATATAATTGCTTCAGTAACATAATAGATTAGTTTAAGAGGTTGACAGAAAGCAAATGTCTTGAAACATATGGTGGCTCTCCTAGCTCTTCTGGTGCAGCAGGAAATGACCATATTTATGTTATCTTCAGAATTCTTAACAGATATTTTTTGGTTTTAATGATTGCAGAAATTATAACCTCTGTTATGAGATTTTCTCAAATTGTATCATAATTTCTACACACTCTGGTTAGTGTATGCTTGTTAGTTTGATAAATGGGAGACTCATGTAAAGTATATTTTCTTTTCAGGTCATTTATTTACAGAGAATGAACTAAGATATTTCCCATTCATTATTATAAAATTATATTCTTAAATGTTGATATGATTAAACAGCTTTCACTACCTATTTGAAGTGATATAAATACAGAGAAAAGGTGATTGTACGCAAATATCATGTTCACATTGTTCCCTTTGTCAGAAGTTATTCCATTCCATTTTCCCTGCATTCCTAGTAAGATGAAGAAGTTTATTCAGCTGCTGTGATTGCCAGGTGTTCTGCTGATCTTTACTAAAAATGAGAGCAAAGAAAAGAATTCAGATTCAGGTCTTGAGTATCAAAAATTCTGATGATTTCCAGGTAGAAGTTTGCCTTGGTGCAGCCTAAAGTTGCCCATTAAAGTGTCTTTCATCCTTAGGAGTCAATAGATTAGGGCTTTGCATTTTCATTACAGAAATTATTAGTGAACAGTACATATATGCCTGCAATTTTTCATGTTCTTTGTTTTCTGGATAAACCTTTCATGTCCCTGTGAAAACTGTTCAGAAGTGCTTCTATTTTTTCTTCCATGCACAGATCAAGCAAATAGATGTACAGAAACATAGTTTTGCATATAGAAAACTATTTGGTGAAATCCAGAACTGAAGCCAGTGATATAGGTCCTACTAAGTACAACGAGGCCAGAAGTTTATCTCCTGACTTTGTGAACTGTGAGCTTGGCTTTCTTCCAACCACAAAACCCTTCCTTTAGCACTTGGACTGAAAAGAAAGATGAATAAGCAGGTATCTTGAAGTAATAGAAAACATCAGCTTTAGAGGACAGAAGCATTGTGGCTCTGCTGGTTGTATTAAGGGATTTAGGTGTTATACAGAGCTGGCTTCAGGTTTTTGATCCCTCAACAAAATTAATCCATATGATTAACCTTGTCCATCGGGTCCTGCCCTGGGAAAGTTGAGAATGCTTCTGTCAAAGGCTCCTGCACAGGGATTTGGACAGAAAATTGATTCTTGCCAGATTTTGGCTCATGTTTTCTTAAAGTCCACGTTTCCGCGTGTATATGTGCATGTATGCAAAACCAAAGATACCTTGTTTCTGAAAACATAATTTTAACTTTCAAAAAAGAAAGGCCAAGGCTATTGTGGTAGGATATACTTTCTTGAGTAAATATCCCATGAAAATTCTGCCTCACTTCTTCCACTGAAATTCAACTCTTGTCTGGATTCAAATGACAAGAAGTGTCATTTTTGTCAGCTTTTGTATCACTGCAACTTGTGAGTTTGAGGTCTGGGAAAGGAGTGCTTTGTGTATGAATTAGGAACAGGATTTGGTCTCTGAGAAAGCAGAGGTATGAACTCCTCCTTCTTTACTGCCTAAAGACATCAGTAAAAGATGTTAAGGAATCTGAAATGGTGAGTATGATATCCTATTAAGCAGCAGAAAAACAGATTATTGACCAGAAAAAATGCACATGCATATTTGTTTCAAAAAGTAAAAAGAAAAAGGGCCATTGTCTATATCTAACGTTTATATCAAACGTTTCTTGGACAACTTTTCTACGAATATGTCTTCAGTGATGACAAGATGTTTACAAGTTTAGATTTTGCCTGAACATTAGTGCAACCAACTCATCTGATATTATGATCCTGACAAGCAAGAGTAAGAGCTCAGCCTTCAGCATACTTTTCCAAACTTTAGTCTCATTTCCAACTGTCTGTGACTTCTCTTTCTTTACCATTAAAGAAATTTAAAGGGATGATTCATAAAGAATTACTAATTAAAAACAACAACAAAAAATCCTTTAATATCAGCATTGCTTGAATCCATAAACTGATTTTCAGCCCAGACATTTATATCACTTACACCCCTGGGAATATGGTGGGTATATGGTAGGCAGACATTTCTTACAAACTTTTTTGATTTTTTTAAAGGAAATATTATTTGTGTAATGTCACTGCTTGGATAAACCAGATCCAAAATATTTTTAAGAGATTTCCTCTATCAAAGACAAAACCTCTGCATGAGCTTTTAGAAACACTCTATTTTTAGCTTCAAGAATGCAATTGATATATCTAATATCTTTAGGAAACTAGCTTTTAGTTTTTAGTATCAATGTTTCTAGCTTCAGCTTCTAGCTACCGGACGTTGTTAATATGAAGAGACCACAAAAATATGTCAGCTTCCCATGTTTCCACATTTTGCGTCCCAGCCATCTAATCTTTTAACCTACTTTAGAATTCAGTGAGGATGCTGCAACGTAGGGAAGTTACTCTCAGGCAACAAGTTAGTACATTAGCTACTCTACAGCAGTGATCCTCACTTTTGACCATGCTGAATGTAAAACAGCTAACCTCCTTTTCTTTGAGGGCAAAACTGCCATTGCATTGTCCACAGGGTAAGAAAATATTTGTGGGCAGTCAACACAACAATGTACTTGCAAAGTACCACCTAGCTTAGCATTTTGCAATATATTTGTGATGCCAAAGCTTAAATAGATGGAATTTATTTACTTTCAGAATTAGGAATATTTTGCAGGTTGCTAATACTCTGCATCATTCTTTTCTGGTCCTTTCCTATCATTTTAACATTGTTAATGTGCCGGTGGATGAACTGATTACGAACTCACTAAGAAAATATCATGTGGTAGCACCATCTCACATTTCTCTTTAGTAATTTCCTCCTTTTAGGTACAAGATTGCCACTGTTTTCTTAGCTACTCTGTCATATTTTGAGCTCATGTTCAGCTCAGATCTGCTTCCAAGCTACTGTTTCCCAAAATACAAACACCACTGGTAAATGTGTCATACATTCTCATCTATAATGGGGGCACAGTCTAGCATGTGATTCACGCTCTTCTGCAGAGCTAAACCTGTCCTCCTCATCAATTTTCATTGCATGGTTTCTGTGATATCTGCAAAGTTCACTGGCAAGAATTTTATTTTTTGTTTTCATATTACTGAAAAAGATAGTGTTTATTGTTTTAACCAAAACCTCCTTGATGAATAGGAAAAAACCACAAGGAGTGATAATTTGTACCCACAGATCACTACCTGAAATTTACTGTTGTGCCAGGTTTTCATTCATTTAGCATGTGCTGTGTTGGTTTGGTATTGCTCTATTTTTGGACAGTTTTCTTAATGTCTTCAATTTCTCTCTTATTCCAATATAGTAGCTTCTGAATCTGTTCATTAAAGTTAATCAAATATGATACAGACTTCACTGGTATTGAATAAATGAAAATGAGCAGATGGATAAAGAAGATAGAGATCAGATTAGTTTTACATTGAGGGAAAGAAAAAAAGTTGAGGTATTATTGTACATGAGTGAATCCATGCAGAGGCGTGCCACCATTCACAGGGGTCAGAGGTACAGAATAATCCAACTATAAGACGTGAACTAGCCCCAAACCCACAAAGTCATCACACAGACCACAACTTACAGAGCAACCTAAATAACCTGCAAATGCAAATAACAATCCCAGTGTATAAATGACTGGTAAGCATGTCAAACCAATCTTGACAGAATCTTTTTTGAACTGATTTGCATCATGAAAAAATCCATTTGTGAAGCAAATACTTAGGTACAGACAGACATTTTTGATGGGATGTGAATCAGAATTTCACATAAACAAGTATTGTGATGTGATGTTCTAGATTACTGATAATCTTTCTCACAGTTTCTCATTTCATCAGTCTCACCAAATCTAAGCCTCATTCCTCTGATGCACCTTGAGTGAGACCAAACTTTTTAAAGAAGCCAGATAAAAGTGCTTTTTCTGCTGTTAGCTTAAGGAAGCCCTTCAATAGCTACCACAGCTGTTCCTAGGTCTGCTACTGTCTTCCAATATACTTGGCTTGTACACCTGGGAGATGGGGGCTTTGGGTGAACAAGTAATTCAGGAGGAGTTCATTAATCTTCCAAGTAAAGATATTTCCTTCAAGGTCGTTCAGCCAGAGTAAAATTTATTTCTATGGATAGAGCCAGCACAAGGACTCTCTCCATTCATGACACATGGGTTGCATACCGACCCTCTGCAAATAGGACCTTGGGGTGCAGGGCCAGAAGGTTGCCCACTGTCTTTTATGGCAAAATTGTAATTAATTTCTTTCTTCATAACTGGATTGTCAAGTCTTAGATACTGTTAAATATCTCCAAAAAAATCTGTAAGAAAGTCAGACGGGAAAACTGATTCTCTGTTTACAGCATGCATTCCCAAGTCAGCTGCTAGCTATAAATTCTCTTTTATTAACCCAGGAGTCCCAAATGCTACTTACCATTCTGTAGGAAAGTGTATTGAGATAGGCTAAAAGGCAAGGAGATGCTCTGACATAGTGGTAAACCAACAGCTGTAAATATTTTAAAGGATTGTGATAGAAAAATCACCTCCTTGCTGAGAATCCTAATAAATGGTGTAGTTACAATGATGTTATCATCAGCAGATCCTTTTGGTATGAATGAATATGTCTCAGATACTGATTATTCCAACGTATTTCAAGGATAATCTCAGGTACTTAATAGAATATGAAGGAATAAACATCTGTTGAGACTGATTTACAGTCACAAGTAAACTGTGGCAATAACTCAGCCTCATAGCTGTTTATTATGAGAGATTACTGCTGAAATATGACTAGTCCTAATACCAGAATGATTTTTACACAGCGGGTCTTTGTATTTAGTTAGGAGATACTGCTTCTGTGTTGGGAGATGCAATATATTAGAAATATTTCCTGTTACGCTGCTACATTACTGAGCTTTTTTGAAATGGTAGCAGACTTCAGGGTAGCAGAGAAAGAAAGTGTAGCATAAGCTGAACACTCATTTCAAGGAGTAACAGATGTGCAAATTAAATGTTGGACAAAGAAGAGGAGAAATAAGCTCTGTCCTAAAATGTTTTAATTTGCTTGGAGGCGGCAACTTAATTCAGTTAGTGCAGTTTATTGTGGGAGCTGGGTTTGGGAAGGCGGCTGTAGTCTGTATGAATGACAGAAGGGTGACATACACAAATGACAGTCCTGGATAGGGCTGAGAAGGGAATCAAAGAAGAGAGACAAAATGTCTGAAAAAGAGGAAGAACAGCAACAGCTGGGAAAGTTATGAGACATATGTTGAAGAACAAGACAAGACTGACTGAAAAAAAAAAAAAAAAAATCAATAGGGAGGGAGGGGAGTAGGGCAATCAAACACATATTGAGAGGGAAGAGAGGGTGAATGAATGGTGTGTGGATGAGGACTGAGTGAAGAGCTGTGAAGGACAGTGCCAGTGGGTGAGACAGACAATTGCTGGAGCTGGCCTGCAGGATAACAAAGGGAAATGAAGGGCAAACGGGAAAGTGGCTCTGTGCCACTTCCCTCCTATGGCGAAAAGAAACCAAACTCAGTCCCCAAGGTTTATGAACCAGAGAAGACAGATGATTAAGAAAAATACATGCAGAGAAACATGCACAATCAAACACATGCATATACATATGCACACCCTTTCCTTCCCAGATTGTCTGAAAAGACCGACATTTTGTGTGAGGGCTTATGTCTGGGTGGCAGAAAAGAGAAACTGTATAATATTGTGCTAGGGAGGGCTACCTTGCCCCTAGAAAATGACCCATGCTCCTCTGTGGGCTGTATTTGTCATCCTTACAGCTTGGTTTGGCAAAAGAACATTATAACATGGCAGTATCAACAGAATAGTATAAAGCCAAACAATATGACATCCCATGTGGCTCTTTGTGCCTTTGAACCTTGAGAACAACTGGTATCCATAAATGCTCTTATAAGTAGGAGTTTTTTTGAGATGAGACATCATAAGAAGCAATCGGAATACTTTTTGTCAGAGCTTTTCCTAAATCAAATTTTCTAAATATCTGCTATTCTGATTTTCTGATATTCTGAGTTTCTAACTTGTCAACCTAATTAAAAAGAGTTAAGGCAAATTCATGCATTGCAGCAGGAACAGACTGCAAAGAGACAAGGGAGGAAAAAAAAAAAAAAGCATCGGAGACAAGTGGAGATATCAAGTTGGAATCCTTAAGTACATTTGAAAATTTAAAATTTCTAATGATCTTTGATATATTTTTCCCAAGACCACCATTTATTTTAGATTCTTTATTCTGAACTCAGAGCCTCTGTGTCAATTGCATTTTACATAAAAATACTTGCTTTTTTCACCACACTCTTCTTGATGTTAAGCATCCTCCACATCCAGCAGCTTGAAAGCAGCCCCAGAAGATGCTTGGGAACTGCTGCTGTTAGCAGGCTCTCTGTGGTCTGAGAAAAATTACAGTGGACAACATGCATTTGGACAGGATGTGCATGGGCGTGGTATGGGGTGTTCTGAGCTCAATGAAATGGCTGAACAGCACATGGGGGTAAATCCTTCCCTGCCACCAAAGTTGCCCTGTTTCTGGGTGTTTGTCTGCCTTGGGAGGATAAGAAAGATGTTAGGTCCCACAGCTGCACTGGTAAGAGTGCTCTGAGCATGCGCCTCTGGGATGCTCTTGATAATGTCATGAAAGAAATGGTACAAGTGCTTGTCTGCCACAGGCACCTCAAAATCTAACAGTTTAGAGAAAGGTGAAAGCTGGGGGGAAGGATTGCAGATTAAAACTATTCAAATAAATGAGCTTAAAATTCTAACTGTTAAAGCTTTTCAGTGCAAGAGATTTTGGCTCTTTTGACATGGGTAAACCAACAAAAAAATGTGGAGCAGTATAATTAATATGCCAGGACAGGAGACATGATCCCTATATAGAAGAAAATGGAAGAAAATGAAATCACTCCTTGAGGAAGAGGAAAGTCTTGTCTTAAATTCTGCATGTGGTCTCACAGTTGCTGTTTTTAATAAGAGCAGCAACCATAGAGGCAGTAAAAAGCAACTATCCTTTGCTCCCAGAATATGATAATCTCAGCTCTGGAAATGTCCTGGAGGGTCCATTTGTAGCAGGGGACATAGGGCAAAGTCAGCTGGTTACCCTCCTGCTGGCAGTTTTCTGTGTAACTGCCTATTTTCTGCTCATGCTGAGCAACCTTGCATCGGCAAAGACTCATTTTTAAGGGAAAGGTAAAATGCAAATATCTTTACTGGCATTTTTTTCCTTCTGGAAAGGTGTTATCCCTTTTCCATTGCAGACGCAGTGTATGGTGTGCCTGTGTATGCATTAACATATGTAGTGCCAGTTGTCTTTCATATATGTGGTTTAAATCACAGCAGCAAGTAATGTTATGATATTACACAGATCAATAACAATCTATCTGAAAAAATGGATGTGGATTATATATGTAATATCTGATAATACATCTTCAGAGGACTGAAATTTAGGATTTGATTGAAACTAAAATTCTAAGCTATCGATTTATACATCATCCTAAATCAGCCTATTTATTTTAAATGTTTTTCTCTGACTTTAACATTAATTTGATTTTATAAAATAGGAGTCAAGCATACAATGAAAAATATTTCCTTAATGTCCCTGGAAGAAATTCAGTGATGACGAGTGAAAGGACTACCATATTTTTGAAGTTAAGACATCAATATACATACGAAGTAGCGTTTTCTTGTCAGAGGCAAATCAATACCTTTTCTGTTTTAACCTTGCCAGCCTGCAAAGTGTGTCAAACCCCTTGTCAGGGACCTGCTGCTGGCCACTGCCAAGATGAGGATCTGGGGCCAAAGGGACCTTTGATCTGATCTAATAGAAAAATTATCATGCTGTTATGTATGTTACAAGACACACAGCTGAAACAAAACAGGACAAAACAAACAAGCAAACAAACAAACAAAGCAGGAAGCTCAAAAGTTTTTTAACCTTTTTAGACTACTATGGTTTTCTTCATTGAGTTCCAGTTACAAGCCATTCTCACACCTTCCTTGATCCCTTCCATAGACAGCCCTGTGTTCCCTTCCACAAAACTGTAACTTCAGCTCCTTTGGATTTATACCATGTCAGTAGAGGAAATGAATTCTGTATTATCTGAGGGAGAATTCTGAATTCTTCGAGGAGACCCCTTGCTCCTGTGTGGGCTCCTCTCCTCTCCACAGGCTGCAGCTCCAGGGCCTGCTCCTGCAGGGGTTCTCCATGGGCGGCAGCCTCCTCCAGGCTACATCCACCTTTTCCACCGGAGGATCTTCTATGGGCTGCAGTGTGGAGATCTGCTCCACGTGGGACCCATGGGCTGCAGGGGGACAGCCTGCTCCACCAGGGGCCTCTCCACAGGCTGCAGGGGAACTGCTGCTGCATGCCTGGAGCACCTCCTGCCCTCCTGCTGCACTGACCTGGGGGGCTGCAGGGCTGCTTCTCACTCCTTGCTCTCCCAGATGCTGTGTGCAGCAGATTTTTTCCCCGTGTTAAATCTGCTCTCACAGAGGCGCAAACAACATCACTTATTGGCTTGGCTCTGGCCAGCAACAGGGCCCTTATCTAACACGGGGCAGCTTCTAGATTCTTCTCACAGAAACCACTCCTATGGCTCCCTGCTATCAAAACCTTGCCACGTAAACCCACTACACCTTGAGACATGAATGTAGTAATAAAGGTGGGGAAAAAAAAAAAAAAATCATGAACGAACAACATAATGCCATCTATATGGTGTGACAAGAAGCATGTGCTGCCTTGCCAGTGCTAGTCCTTTCACTCTTTTCTCCATTCTAGCTTCTTTCCATAGAAAATTCAACCTGCAAGTGTCTAAAGTGAGAGGCATGGCTGATCAGCAGGTGGAGGGACACCAGAGCAAGCTTCAGTAACCCAAGAGTGCAGAAGAACAGAAGCAGGAGCAGTCAGGTTGACTGAACTGCCCCCACCCTGAGGGCCTGCACCTCCCCATACGTGCCCCCCTCGGTACCCAGGGATGTTGTCTGAGCATGACTGAGATGCTGTCTAATTCGTTGAGGTTCTTGGACACCTAACCTGGGCGACTGCTAACTTGGCTAGTAATCCCAGTCATGTATGTAAATACACACAAATCAATCTACAGGATAGATATGGTGCCTGTACCCCTTCAGAGTGCTGAGGTATATGTTGATACACTGCATTGCTTATGTATAAGTATTTCTGGCTGCAAAAGTCCACACCAGAACACTATAACCTTATCTAAAGGAGCCTTATCCTCCCCTATTATCTTGGACCTGTGATCCTCTAAGCTGTTCTCACTTTGCGAGGTTTCTGAATGAGAATGCATTGCTTTGTTTTCCCAGGGATAATCCTACCCCTCTGTTGTGTAAGTATGAACGGAGAAATGTGATTTGTATTGAATGAGAAAAAGGCAGCTGAAAAATCCTGCCTCCAAATGCACTGGAAAATTCATTTGAAAACTGCGATAAAAAAGGAGGAGGAACAAACTCTGACCTAGGGAGAGATGGTAGGAAATCATTCCATTTGTTAGGTTCTCATTTACATGTAAGCCACTTTTAGCTGGCTACTGCAGTCTAAATTCAGTTTCACTCTGATAAAGCCTTCGGTTCTCTTTTAATAAAAGAGCTTTGCAAGTCTAGGGAAAGTGGCAGTTTGTGTGTAGTGCAGCTGCCAAAGATTGTTTTTCCTTTTTCCCAGCATCTTATTATTATTGTCTGCTGAAGTGCATACACAGGCACATGTACATTCACTTTCTATTAGAGAACATTTTGTATGTTTCATTTTAAAGTGATTCATGAACATTTGGGGATTTACTTTAAAAAAAAAAAAAAAAAGAAAGAAAGAAAAAGAAAAAAAAAGAAGACATATGAGATGTAGACTCCATATTAAAGGCCAACAAGCCTTCTGAGACACTAGACATAGCTGTCATTGCTGGTTTAGTTCTGGCTGACACATTTGGCTCTACTGGGACTTTCTTACCTCTTGGTAAGTTAAGTAAAGTATCCACGATTAATTAATGGAAAAATACTGACTGTGCACAAAAGGATTTGGGGGTAAATTATGGTCTGCAAATGGAATAATGCAGTAAGGTAATACCACTGAGGAAGCAGTGTCTCCAAACTGTTTTAGCAGAACTGTTGTCTGCAGGACACCAGCAGATATTCACCTTTCCTCACCTCAGCTGACCTGTAGCCTAAGTACTAGCTCAACAGGCAAATCAGAGCTAAGTCAGGGAATAAGTAGTAAAGCAGGAAGTCTGGAAAAAAAGAACAATGTCAGAAAAGCTGAAAACAATGAGAAGGATAAGAACTTTCCTATATAAATAAAAGTTTACCTTAGTAAAAAGTGGTAGTGACAAGTTATTGCTCATTTCCTTGGGGATGGGAATAAGAAAAAAATAAATAAATAAATAAAAATAATAATAATAAAATAAATAATATTCAGAAAAGCAGACTTAGATCTCTGAAAATTAGGAAACATTTTGCAATGATTTAAATAGTTCAGGACCTGAATGGGTAAGTGAGTCAGGCTGTGGACTCCTCATCACTGGATTTTTTACTGTAGGTCAGAGTCAAAACAAGACTACTAATGGTGACAAAATGCAGGACATGTATGAGATGCTGTCAGCTCAATTTTTATAACCTATTTCTAGGTTTAATTTAACTTAGGAAAAAGCCTCTGAAGAGGATAAACTCTGAAGATGCTTTGAGCTATCTTGCAGTGTAAGAACATAAAGATAATATCAGTAAGCTCTAGTATCTACAAGTCCAACAGTCTATCTTGTATATAAAAGAAGTTGTGTAAAAGCAATTTTCTCTTCTGGGATTCTGAATACATGCTGGCTGTTTTATGCCTCAATTGTATTTGAAATTTGATGTTTCTGGTATTTCATGATGTTCCAGTGTCATTGCTTCGTGTGCTGGAGCTGTGCCTCCCACTCACTGTATGCCGAGGGGGATACTGGTCACAAAGCTCCAGTTGTCTCCAAGGTATGTTGCAGCTGGATTAGAACCTGTTTGAAACCTCCAAATAATGGAGGTATTTTACTTTTGTGTAAAGGTTGCTGTGCTATGATGTGGAAAATTACAGACTCTTTAGGTAGGTAGCTCATCTGGAAATAGTCTTCCAATAGGAGTTTTGTGACATGACCCCAGTAAAAGTTTTAAGAATTAAGGAAGGTGTCAAAGACTAAGTAATCTGTTGGGAGGAGTATGCAGATCAGATGGCTGAGAATGGGACTTTCATAAATCTGTCTTACTTTTGGAGTTATTGTGACTTTCCATGGAAGGGCAGTTCTGATGAAATTAGTTTGGCTGTTGCATGAAACTTCTCAGTGCAGACATGGTGTTGGCTACATGTTCATGGGGGAAATGCTCCAGCCAATATAGGAACCACATCGATTGGCCTGTTGGCTGTCATCAAAGAGAACAGCACAAGGAGAGCCTTCAGAGCTCTTGCTGGCCCTGCTGATCAGCAGCTGCATCCCTACAGACAAGGAAATTTAATTACTGTAGACCTTCCTTCATCTTAACTGTGAACTACACTGGTGTATGGTTCTGGCACAGCTGAGCTGAGTGTCTAGTCTCTAAGTTCTTAAATATCTTCCTAAATATGCTTCTTGAATAATTTTGGACCTACTGCACCAAAAATACTGTCCAAACAGAGTGGGTTTGAACTTTAAGGATTTTATTGTGCTGTCTCATTCAACTGTACTAGAGCCAGGGAGAGACAGGCTTTGAATAACAAAGATTGTATTAACATATAATGCAGGAAGGTAACCTAGAGACAATTGCCAGATATAATAAAATATAGGCAGTTACATGAAAAGACTTTAAATACAGCTGAATCAAAGCTCTTGCTCAGTCAGTCCGAAGCATGGCTGTTGAGCTGTGTGAAATATGTGTTTAAAAGCAACCAAATCAGTCACACGCATGAATTAGTGATTTTTTTTATTTATTTTATTTTATTTTTTTTTTTCCTGTTGGGTCCCCAGAAAATCAAAATGGAGAAGAGAAAATAAGAGAAAAGCAGCAGCACTGACTTCCTTCCCTAAATAAAGAAGAATGTGGGGATTCCCTGAGGGCTGGGAGCAACCAAGGCCTCCAAGGGATCAGGACAGGACCTGGCAGTCCGTCCCATGCCACCGCCCCAGCCAGAACAGTGGGGGCCCCAGGGCAGCCCAAGCTGAGTCTGGGACTTGGGCTCATAGTCAGGATTGGATCTGGTGACGGGAATTGAAGTCAGACATGGCTTGGGATGGCCTGGCAGGGCTGTGGGGATGGGTCAGAGACAAGGTCAGAAGGGAGGTGATTCTCTGTGTAAGGGTCTGGACCAAGAGGGTCCACAGCCAAGCATGGACATGGCTGTGATGCCACCATGACACAGCTCAGGTGAGACCAAGAGTGAGAATCTGAGGTTGAAGCAGCCCCACTGAGGCCCCTTCCAGGTCCCTCTCCTCAGCAGCTCTGCCCTGCCAGGCAGCAGGGAAGGAGTGTGATCCAGGCCTATTGCAGGGGCTCTCAGGAATCAAACAAAGTCAGACAGGGAAGAAATAGAAATAGTCATGCTAGAAGTAAGCTGGAGGCTTCAGGACCAAATCTGCAATCACAGGTGCTTGATTTTGCTCGTTCCACCAAGCGCCCAAGCACTCTCTTTGGGACTGTGGGACAAAACAAGTCTTGCTGCAGTTAAAAGTAACTGAACTGAGCAAATTGAAAGAATTTCATATCAGTTCCTTCTTAAAATGTTTCCAGTACACAAAGCAGGCATGATTTATAGCTGTGTCCTCCAAGGAGAGACTCTGGCAGGGAACAGGGGAGCATGAGAGTGCAGAAATGAAGTGCTGTGGCCAGGCAGAGGGGAAGAAGGCTTTCATCAATGCCCTGCTTACACAAGGGCTCACTGTGCCTTGTCCTTCCAGCACTGTACTATGTCATACAGTTTCTTTTTTTCTGGAATGAAAAATGGCCTAATTCATGTCTTCAATCATGTTGTAGTGCCCTCAGTAAAACTTGTGCTCATGACTAGATCAGAACAGGTGAACTTAAACTCTGGCTTTAACTTTCATGAAACAGAGAGAGAAAAATGCATGGCTGAAGCCAGGGAACTGGCCATTTTTTTTAATTATTTTTTTTTTTATTTTTCCAAAAGCATATATAGGGGACTGGACTAGATGATCTTTCAAGGTCCCTTCCAATCCCTAACATTCTTTGATTCTGTGATTGTGTGATATTAAAGGGTCCATGCATTTCCAAAGAGCAAGAAGAAAAACAATTTTTATAACACCTAATTCAGTGATGGATGTGACCAGCCCCAATTAATTCAACTATGGAGACAAAATCCAGCAATGAGACTTTGTCTCTGATATTGATGTAAGGTCTTTTTATTTACATTTTTGCCAAGCCAGGGGATTCGCTAAAGAGGTGTATGTACCACAATTGCTTTTAAGCATATGAATTCTGCTGCTGTAACAAATGTATTACAGACTGTGATTAGATTTATAGGAATGAATCCTCCCTGTTTAATTTCCCCCTTTCAATACAATGTAAAGTGGGAGACAATAACAGAGAAAAAAAAAAAAGACACAATGTAGTATTAAAAAACCCTACAATTTTGTCATAATACTAAATTGCATCTCCAATATATTAAATTTTCTAATTATCTGTTATGGTGAATATATCTACAGTGCCATCTCCTGAAAAGCAGGCTTTGTTCATTAAAAAAAAAAAAAAAAAAAAAAAAGGCCTTCAAGTTGCAGCAATTTCAGTGAACAAGGTATGTTAGTAGCAACACTCAGATCCTGACTTTCTTAACATCAAGATTAGAATCTGTTAGGTCTCAAGGAAGATTAAATGTGGCTATCTATTTTTATAAAGGTTTATTTTGTTTTTTGTTTGTTTGTTTTTAATCAGAAGAAACAGATGAAAAAATCAGGTGTTTCTTTGAAAACAAGCTTGTACTGCATGCAAGTGTTTTTCAGAAAACAAGAGGAAGTATAGAACATGGGATGATTTATTTGTTCAAGACATCCACACTTACCTCTAACACTGAAATTTTCCTTCTGGCTTTTTCCTCAAAGCCATATTACTAGACTTGCTGTGATGATGTCTGCTGATCCTTTTACAGTATCTTTATTTCAGTTATCATTACTGTTTGCACTTGGAGTAAAGATCCTGGTTGTTCTAGCTACCTGGTTCCAGCACTGGCCTCCTACAAATACCAAATTGAAGTCTGACAGGGCATCAGTGTGAATTGAGTTCAAAATCATACACACACACACACAAAAAAAAGTCTGACATTTATTTTCTGTACTTGTTACATATGTTGCTCTATGAGTAATTATATATAACTGAGTAAAGAAGCACCTTAACCAAATATCTTCAGTAATTCCCTGTAATGAGTATGTGAGAATTCTTATTAGAAGTGAGAAAAAAGAATCTTCACAATGAAAAGCAATACAAACAGAAGTGGAAGAGTATAACTCATTACATCATCAATGTACCTTTTCCAGTTAAGAAACATAAAACACAGATATTTCCACCAGAAGCAACACACCCAAAAAAAGTTGTTACCAGAAGACAGAGAATAAACATCCACATGTACCTTATTGTGCAGAGAGGTTAGAGCAATTTGGGATGTTGCTGATGACTTCTGTAGAAAGAAATTAATGGCACTTTTCTTTCAGAATCCCTAATGTTGCAATTTGTGTGAAGCTCTGTTTTAGTTCAACTGAATTTTAATAGTTTATATATCACTCATATTGTTTTTTTCACTGGCAATTCTTGAGCAATTTTGATAGTCTGTCAGTATCCCATTACTATTCCAAGGCAAGGACCACACCTGCAACACTAATATGTATCTTACTGAGAAGTGCTGGCAGATACCAAAAAATTGTACTGGCATCAGGTTACCAGGCTGGGCTTCCTTGCATCATGAATGTATAATGGTTAACTTACCAGTACAAGGCTCCACAGTCCTATTTCTGCTTTATTTGTGTTCTCAAATTAAACAGTAACTGTACACTGCATCTATCAATATGTGTCACAAGGATCCATCTCATTCCATACAGAACAAAGTCTCCTGCTGCTAGATGGTAGAATAAAGCATGTAGGTTAAAAGGTAGAGTTTATTGGTGAAATTTAAGGTTTCATATTCTGATTAAAAAAAAAAAAAAAAGTTCCTCCACCTCATCAGCTATATCAAAGTTGTCTATTGTTCCAGTGGGAAACCTCTTTGATATATAGTTCTTGACACATCTTTTCATTTGCTTATAAGAAAATATTAGAATATATTCATGTCTGTCTTTTATTGGCCCTGAGGAGCTCGAACTAAAATCATTTATAATCATTTTTGTGACTGACATCTCTTTTGTGCATATTTTTAATGTCTGCCCCTTTCACTGCCTGGTTTTGTATAGGTATGTACTTATTTGCCTGGTTTAACAGCCATTTTAGGTGGTTACTAAGATATGCTTGTGTTTCTACCCTTTGCTTCCTCTTCTTATGTCTTGATATTTCTCTGAACTTATATAAGAGGTTCAGCTTTGATTATTTTCCCGTGATGATGATGTCTCACATGGCTTCACTAGTCTGTTCTTCTTGCTGTTCTAGCAAACCCCTAATGTGCTCTTGCCAGACAGGCATAGGAACCATTGAGCTTCTACAAGCTTTTTCTCAACCCCATTTCTTTATGTCATCCTCTATATTATGATATGTAAAATGTCATTTTTACTGGAGAAAAGTTGTTAAGTCTGGAAACGATGTTTCACAAACAAGGCTCTACCCATAACTTATTCTCAGTTAACTGGCTATTCACCATGATCAGGACAGCTCTGCTCTTCCTACTGGATAGGTCTGATAGCCAGATGCAGTCTGCTCCTAATCTGAACTCAATTTTTCACTTTTTCCCATGATTTCTGCTGATTATTTTTGTCCTGTGGAATAAAACACACCTATAATTTCATACATAATAAAAAAGAGACCCATCAACAGAACATTTTTCCAAACATGAGCTGCTTTCCTAGGTGGTTTTTGACTTCTATCTATCAAGTACAACAACAGTATACTAGTATACTGCCTATGTCTGTAAAGATCTGACCAGATTTCTCCTTAGGTTTCATAGCAATTTCAGGTTAGATACTAGGAGAGAGGCAACTTGGTGCATACATTTTGGGTTCATTGATAACTTGTGATTACCAGCTAAAAGTCCTTTAGTTGTAATTTCAAGCATGCAGAAGGAGTTTTCTTCTTAGCTGCACAGCTAAAGCTTTTCAGTACACAGAGAAAAGCAAGTTTCTGAGCAAACTTTCAGGCATTCTATTACATTTTGCAAAGCTTTCTGGATTTATGAGTGCTCCACAAATAACCGGGCACTGTTTGAATATGCATAAGCAATAGTATGACCTTTGTAATTCTGAAATCAGCATTTTCAGAATGTATGCACTGGTGAGCAGAGTTATTTGATTTTAACTTTACTGTTTGATCTAGCCTTCATTTAAATCTGTTGTAAGAATAATTTTTTGCAACCAAAGGGCCAATTAGATAATTTTATTATAATTGTCTGAGGTAAAGTATATAAACACACCTTTTACTTAGCTAATCAAAAATCTTTTAGTGAAGCACAGTATAAAAATGTTTTCAGGAATCCTAGTGAAGATACAGGTGAGTTCTTGCCTTGCACATAAAAGTGGCCTTGAAATTTCAGGCAGGGAGTAGGATTTGTAGGTATCAAAACTATATTACCAGAATGCCCTGCCGTAATAATTTTGTCAGATATAGGTAAGTGGTGAAGTGACAAAAAATTAATGGAAAATGGTATTGGTTAATAAAGATTAGCAAAATTGTGAAAAATTCTGGAAATACCTAGAAAAACTGAATTTATTATACAAAAATGTCTAAGTGCAGTGCAAGAACATGTACTTTCATATGTGGCCAAATCTTGTATGCAGATCCTTCATCCTCTCTTATATATATGCTGTTTCTTCTGGGTTTTCAATTACTTTTAACCTTTTTTTTAAAAAAAAAAAAAAAGTCATTATGGACAGCACAATTAAGAAGTGTACTTACTGTGCAGTGCCGATCAGAAAAGTTAATAAGATGTTAGGCTGCATTAAGAAGGAGACAGAGAATAAATAGGAAAAGATAACATATTCTTTTATGTATGCTGATATTCCAAACTCACCTTGAATAGTGAATTCAATTTACATTGAATTATCTCAAAACAAGGGGCTGTAAAAATGTAACTGCCCCCAAAAAGGAATTCATTAAAGTTATGAATGAGTGAGGTAATCACATTAGGAGGGAGCAAAATTTCTAGGGCTATTTAAAATGGAAAGATGTTGAAGAAACAGTACAAATATAGGTGGAAGAATGCAATTGTATAGAGAAAACTTGATTCAAGAGAGACCTAATCAGTAATGCTGGTTGTACCTTCTTATAATAATAGAACAAAGGAGCTGTATAATTGCTTTCTGCGATTAGGCAGTAGCTTCATAATGTTCAAAAGTAAATCCTTTCTCTTTCTGTAATGAAAAATTAACTTGTGGAACGCAATGATGCAAGAAATTGAGCAAACAGCTTAGTGTGATTCAAGAATGTATTGCAGTGCCAAGAGGCAATAAGAAAAGACTATGCAATCACAGAATAAAATAAAACAACAGAAGTCATCAATCCTAATGCTACTAACCATAAGCTATTCATGTACCAGCAGTCTTCCTGCTTCATGATTACTGCCATTGTGTTTTGAAGAGACAGTATCCTCACAATATTGGTAAAACCAGTATAGTAGATGAAACACTGCCTCTCTGACACAGTATCCTGAGCTTTAACCATCAGTCTATTCCCACCTGTCATCTCCTATATTCCTAAAAGTGGAGACCACTAACCTAAAACCACCATGTCCTGCTTGCATGTGCTGATGCTTGAATGCACACTTTGCCTATCTTCCCATGTTCCCCATAGCGAAAACTGTATGTGGAACCATCCACTCATATTACTGTAGTTGTTATGTAGTATTGTTTATTGTTTTATTGTTTTATCCCTTTTATTAGGGATAGTAGTATAGGAAATTTTTAAATTTCCACAGTATCATAACATACTGCCTGTTTTTGTTGTTGTTGTTGTTGTTTTGTTTTTGTGAGGCAAAGAGAATATCAGATGTCACTTGCTTGTTTCCTCATGTAGGTCTCTTTGGTGGAAGCTGGTCCCATCAGGGGTCCACAGAGCTCCATCATTTGCACTCTACCTCCCCAGGTACGGGGGCTGTGCAAGTCCCTGTTTCTCAGCCAAGATACACATAAGAAAGGGTCCTTGCACAGCTGTATTAAGATCAGGAAGAAAAAATTTATCTGATAAGTGTGCCAACAATATGAATGAGTGTATGTAGGAGGAAATTCGTAACACAGACTTAAATGCAGAGCATGTAATTCAGGGGTTATTGGTTGCTATGGAGTTCAACTGAAGTAGAAAGTGTAGGCAAAAAAAATCATAATACTTGTATATAGAAATACCTCAGGCAGAAATGTAACACGATGAATATTTTTATATCTTTAAGAAAGCCTCAGAGAGGCAATTTTCGGATGAGAAAAGAATAAACTGATGCAGTTTCTTTCTACAGGCTGGCCCATTTCCCCTTCACTGGCAATGGCAGAGGCAGCCAGCTCACTCCAAGGAGGAATTCAAAGCCAGCCAGATATCTGTGGATGACTGGCCTTCATTCAGTTATAAGCTAAAGAGTGATTTTCTAATGCTGTTAAACACAGCTCAGATCTCATCTTAACCTACTTCATTCTTTGCACCCAGTGGACTAAGCACTTCCAAAGAGGGGGGAAGGCAGAACCAAAACCACTACACCATCTATCCAGTCTGTTATCTTGGATGTAAAGTTACTTGGGAATTTTATTTTTATGCTTGCACAGATGCTGTGGGATAAACTTGCTATCTTTTCCTTACAGAAGAGGAGAGACGCCTGTCTGAAGCTGAAACACTAGAACACCCTAAGATAACTACACTAGATGTGACAGAAGAATAATTTAGAGCAGTGATGCAACTTTATATACTAAGAGTTTTATGTTCATGTTCTGCTTTTACAAAAATAAAAAATAATATTAATAATAATAAAAAAAAAACACATAACTTAACCTTGGCATAATAAAGAAAGGGTTTGTGCCCTACAAAACAAGAAAAAAAGTCTCATATTGTTGAGTAACAATTTCTCCAGTTTGTGTGCTGGTGAAATATTCACATTTTTGCAGATAATGATTTCAAATAGCTTTGAATTGTTCTACAAAGAACATTACAAAATGGCTGGTCAAAATATTTGTTTTGAACATTTGCTGTGAATGTAACCCACTTGCTTTGTGAATTTTAGACAAGTCCTGCTAATTTCTGTGCACATACACACTATTCACATCTCAGTTGAGACAAACAAGCACTTTTCAGCACATGAGTCAGCTGTGAGCTCCTCTGTTCAGCTGTTCATCTTCTCTGGTGTAGGATTAGTTAAGTGAGTCACTGCATTTATTCATGATTCTTCATTTTGCAGTTATTCCCCCTAGTTATTCCCCAGCCAGGGGCTGCACCAAGTCCTGCACAGTACATACACAGGGCCTTTCCTCACCAAAAGGCCATCACATGTAAAGACCAGGTCCTGCAGTGGTTGGACTGACTGCCCTCTCCCTCCGCTGCCAGGGAGGTAGGGTATCTATTCCTGAACTGCAGTTTGAATCGAGACATGATCCCCCAAGTTCTTGTTTGTATGTCAGCAATTTCCAGTGATTTTCTGAATTAAGTTTTAAAATTCTTAAATACTTAAGTAGAAAAACAAACACACAAACAAAAAAAAACATATTTTCTGAGAACACATTGTTGGAAGTGGAAGCTTTCTTATCAATACTTCATGAGCAAAAAAAGAAGATAACTTAATCTGCTGAAATAAATACCTTTGTGAACCAATGCATAAATTGGCTTTAAAAAACAGCACTTACTGGATTCCAAGTTCTTTTTTGTGAATACTACATCTTGGCCATGTGTGAGAGCAATTCAAAATACTCCTTTTTCCGTTCTTCCGCCTTCACCAGCATTGATCTATGGTGTTGTTCATGTTTCCTTTTTTAAACATTTCCTTACAGCATCTTCAGCTTTGATTAGCTCAGATAATTTGGGGTAACCTGAACATGTTTTTCTGGTCCTTCTTCTTTCCAATTCATCTTTTGCATTTTACTCCCAGAAGGTGTACTCCTAGCAGGATAGTGCTAGTTCCTCCTGTGACTAGAAGCTAGGCATGCATTTCTGCTCTCCATTGGTGATTTATTGTGTGGGGAGGTAACAAAGCAAGATGCAGTCTCTTACTTGATTTGTATATACGCCATTTTTATATCATGCTAAACTCTATTCTATTATTCTCAACCATAGCATATTTGTGAGCTGTACTATACTGTCTTCTCCTCCTAGGTGTTCAGCAGACTCATGAAAATAGTTTTGTACTACTTTGTTTTTTGTTAGCTTATGTTAACTATGATGATGTAACAAATTCACTTTTTTGTTACATTTAAAAGTTGATAATTTCATTGATTTGGTATCCCAAGCTAGTCTGTAACAAGTAAATAAATCCCTTTAATCTACATTTGCATTTAACTAAGCCAGCTTTTAAGAATTTTGAGTTAAGTATTACAGGGGAGAGGCTTGTACTGCATACTCACAGATATCAAGCCAAGTTGTCTTCAACTGACAAAATAATGACACTGGTCCAAACTTTGTTAGCTTACTGTCTTGTGGGACACACGGGATTTTTAGTGGCAGTTTGTTTTGCTTACTACCAGGCAATCTCAGTGGCTTCAGCTGCCAGTACTTCTGTACGTTTATACTTTTAACCATCTGAATAATCCAATTATCTTAACTAGCATGCTTAAAACAGAGCCCGTGCTGAACTGTTTAGAGAGACTAATGTCAAAAACCTTTACTAATGCTGTTCTCAGACATTTCTTGCAGTGTGTCTTTTTTGACTTATTTTCCAGCAGTCCCTCACCTTTATTTTCCAGGTATCTCTTCAAAATGGCTGGTGGCAGAGACATGCAAATAGATCATTTAATTTCCCTGCAATGTCTTTATCCCCTTTAATTGTTCCCATTGCACCCTGGTACTCCACTGAGCCTTTTCATTCTCTCACAGCCTGCTTACGCCTCTTATAATTAAGTAATTTCTTCTTATTTATTTTCATGTTATGCCTTTGGCTAATCTCTCCACCAAATCCCTCAGCTAAACCATTTTCCTTTTTGTTTTACATTATTGGGCCTTACCCCTAGCTTCTGTTGGGCTAACTTCCCATATTCCAAAGGATATTTGAAGAGCCTCTTTTGTGGTACCTTCCCATTCAGCCAAGGCAGATATGCCATTTCCCTCTTTTCTCCCTTTTGTCATTCAGGGGCATGTGCAACTCTTTTGTAACTCATTAGTGGCTCACTTCAGCAGGCTCCATGCTGAATCTTTACAGCACCTTACACATTTCCTTTTGTGCAATAGTAATTTATTTCTTTTTTTCCTTTTTTTTTTTTTTTTTTTTTTTTTTTTTGGTGAGAGAGTTAAACTGGAGTGGTGGGAGAGAAGTTGGAGAAGGGAACATTAAGCAAAGGAACAAAAGAGATGTACTAATAGAAAGTGGTTCTGTGTTCATGCACAGAAAATGATTTGGATGCAAATCAGTCACACAGCTGAATGACTTGTCTCAAAGCCTCGAGATTAGGGAGCAGAGGGCCTCAAGTGGCACTCTGATTTCTATCCAGTCCCTGCATTCACAAAAGAGTGGCCCTGCACGCAGCCCACCTGGAGGACTTCTGTGTTGTTTCCTTGTCTCTTTCTATCCATCTGAAAAAAAAAAAAAAAAAAAAAAAGTCTTTGTGTTGACTTTGAGTCTATTTCATACACCATGTCTTAAAACTGCAAATACAGGGAGGCAGACAGGGATCTAGGCAGGAGACAGACTGATTATTTGCATGCTAAGGAAATTGGGTGCTCTATCTCCCAGTATCTCCACTGAAAGTACAGGGAAATACAGGTAAATAGTTGCCTGATGACCCAGTAATTTATGTAGACATCTAAACAAAAATTGGAATTCCTAACTGCAGTGTTGAAGAGAAAGATTTTGCTCAGTCAAATATTTTGTTGTTATTTAGAGTTTAAGTGGATCACACAAATATGCATTTTATGCACCATTTCCATACTCGTTTGCTAAAATTTTATGCAACCTTTAAAAGCATCAGAGGTAGAAGGGTCATGAATATGACACTGAATATTTATTAAGAAAACTCCTTTGCACAAATGAAGGATGAAACCATTTCTGATTGCAGTATGAACCTATTTTCATACCCTCAGTAACAACAAGTATTTGGTTTATTTTAATATTTGCAAATGTGGGGTTAAATTGAGCTGGATTAGTCCATCTACCCCAGCCTAGCCATAAAGCCCGTCCATGAATGATGACATAATTCTGTGTTGACACCAACTAGAGAGTGGAGAAGGCTGATATGTGTGTGAGGACACTTCTGTAGCCACTGCACACTACTGAGAGCTTCTTTGGGACCATCCTTCTGGAAGGTAGACCTCCTTGGAAAGGGATGCAGGGGTAGAATAAGGTGACATAAATTTAGTAGAGGGGCTTTTCTTGCTTTTCTTGTCACAGAAAACAAAGTATTTTAAAGCTGCTGCCTGAAAATCATCACCACTTCAGCTGGGCAATTTTATAAGTATGTCACATTTTTTGTAAGTAAATTTAGACTAAAAATAAATGACAGTTGTCAATTCAATTGGTATTCTTTCACCTTATGTTGTTAAGGAAAGTCGTTCTTCAGTTTGCCTGCCTAGCACAGCTTCTACATGCTGTTTGAAAAGGTTTGGGATTGTACTTGGGCACCAACAAAGTTAAATATCTTTGAGCCCTCTATATATTGCAAGTTGCCTCAGCAATTATACTTTGGACAAGCTTCTAATTTATATAGAAAGTCAAAGTTCAGAAACATCTTTTTCAACAGAATACGCCTTTAAAATGGAATGCACATTTTCACTCAAAACTTGTTGAGAGAAAAAAAAGAAAGAGTAAGGAAAACAAACAAACAAACAAACAAACAAAAAACAACAGCATTTACCTCCAATAGAAATTTATAATGTGTTGCTCTTCAGGGGTAGAGGTTTTGATGGTGGAGAAGTTTGTTTTGACTACATATAGGTTTTTTCTCAGGCAGGATTTGGAAAAAAACTCTCATGTAGGCTCAGATGGTTTGTTTTAAATTAAAGTGCAGAAAAGTATTACATGAAAATCTCTGTGGGAGAACATGGTGTGAGACTTCCCTATAATAGACAGTTTCAGTTTTCAGGCCTCATCAAAATTTGAGAATTAAGCAGAGATGAAACAGTGTGTTATGATTTCATTTTAGATATAGTTAAGCTGCACTTTTTGAAGCTTTCCTTGCTTGTTGCTCTCTGAAAGAAACTATTTGTAAATCACCCCAGTGAGGAGGAGAGATGACAAAAGTGCCTGATTCAGTTTACTCAAGTGTAAATATAGAATAAGTTACTAAAGTTGCCAACTTGCACCTTTGCAAAATGCCTAGGAAGGAAGAAGAGACCTGCCCAGGCTTCTCAGTAGAGATTTTCAAAAAAGCATCTCAACATTTTCTTCTGTCACTTGCTATCTCCTTCTTGACCTTGGAGGTTTCTAATTATTCTCCCAGAGCTGAGAGAAGCCTTGCAGCCAGCCTTTTGGTAGCTGCTAATTAATAAAGAGTTTCCATTTTGAGTGGATGCAGTTATTTTCCATGTTGCATTTGGCTCTCAGAAATAAGGCAACAGAAAAACTTTGTTGTGCAAAGCTTTGGATCATTCCCTCCACTCAAGCAGGAAACCAGGCAGTCTATTTGTAACCATACCATTTATATTAATATTGTACTGACTTATTTCTTGTTTTGATTTTCCTCTTTATAGTGAAAAGAATAAAAACTAACAAAAAAAAACAGAGTATTTCCAAAGGAGCAGGGATTTAATTTGATAGCCTGAATCCATTTCATTTTGCCACAGACAAATATTTTCCTAAAGTAGCTTAGCTAAAATCTATTGTAAGGTATGCCAGAAGGATCAAAAAGATTTAATTCAGGGTTTATTTTATCCACCAGTGAATGGGACTTATCACATCAAGCAGAGGAATGTGAGTTTTGGAGATGGAGCGCTTTAGTGATGCCTCTGAAATAACTCTTTTCAAAAAGAATTCCACTAGAATAAATCCCCGTCCCTTGCACATACCCCATCCACAGCAAAGCTGTGTATCTTGAGGTTTGAAGATAACTGCAACCACTGATTTTTTTTCTTTTTTCTTTTTTCTTTTTTCTTTTTTTTTTTTTTTTTAATTCTTTGTCTTTAGGAACTCCTTCATAGATATCCTTCGGGCTATCCTACTGTCCTTGGAAGTGCTCATCGAAGATCAGGAGCTTCAGATAAATGGCTTCATTCTAATTATAGACTGGAGCAACTTCTCTTTCAAGCAAGCCTCTAAACTTACTCCATCTATCCTTAAACTGGCCATTGAAGGGTTGCAGGTAGGTGGTGGGTAACGTGCCTGCATCTTTTGTTACTACAGCCAGTGATCCATGCCTCAGCAGGCACTGGGCAGAGTGCAGAGGTGGTAGGAGAAAATAATCCAGAATCCTTTTGTGTGTTATTCATTTTCAGCCTAGATTATTATTCAGATGTTTCATTTTTGCTGTCTTTTGCTTTTATTTCATCTGGAAATCACTGTAACCAATATGTGCATTACTTAGTGCAGCATTAAGAAAGACATTTAGAGATTTGAGGTTTAATCTGTCAGAGAAATCGGGGGGATTAAAATCCAGCAGCATCTGCCTCCTGGAGCATGCAGTCCACATGCAAGCACAACTGCACGCAGAGAGGGGGTGGCAGGAGAAGAGAACAGTTCCCTTAGCAGATGGAAGTGTGCTGTCGTATTGTCTGTGTGGATGCATTTGAGTCGGAGGGAAATGAGGGAGAGGGAGGACAGGCTCCCTGTTGTGCCCTCATTCTGACCACTTTAATTTGTCATGCAGAATCCTGTCACATTATGGTTCAGACTGTTCAGGGTCTGCACAGCTCCTGAGCTAAATAGAAGCAAGCTAAAACCATGTGCTGTTTCAGGAGTGGTGGAAAGTGAGGGCCAGGTAACTGGGGTCTGATGGAACAACCTGAAGCACAGGCTGTGGTGATCAGCGTGAACTTCAATCTTTTGGGAGGACCTCTGAAGGTCATCCCATCCAACACCCTGCTTGAAGGAGGACTGACCTTAATCTTGGACCAGGTAGTTTAAGGACCACGTCACGTAGCTGCATATCTAAAAGACGAGATTTTATAAATGATCATGTTTCCATTTTATTTGTAGTCCTTTGCAGGAATCCTGCAGTCATAAATACCTCAGAAATAATCTTCCCTGGTGTGCATATTTTAACTTTAACTCATATACTAGAAAGAACAATTTTTCCAACTAATTTTTTGACTAACAAATTACCTATAATTAGATCACGGTTGTCTCTACTTTATGTTATCAATCAAAAATGAGGTAGAAAAATCTGCCAGTAAATTTAATCCTCTGTTCTCCTTTGTGGGGAATTTTCAGCTATTCTAACAAATTAGGAAGTCAAGCTGTGCAATTAGTCCCTAGAAGATAAGGATAATACCTTATCTTCTCCTGTGGTTGCTATCACTTCATCTGCCTTTGCAGAGTAACATTCTGTGGTTTAAAAAAGTCTCCATGCAGAAGGAAGAGAAAGACAAATAAAATTCATAAAGAAATCAACTGTCAGCAAGGTGTTTTTGTGCCTGTTCAATTTGTTGCACTCTCAGCTCTCCAGTAACAGGCTAGTCCAGTCTTTATCCCATCAGATTTCTGGCCATGGCACTGTCAGGTTGTCTCCCTGCTGCATGGCAGTGAGGGGACATGTACACCTTGTGGCAGCTCCAGTTTGGAGGAGTGGAAAAGATAGCTATTCCTTCCAGACCTAGTTTCTTCTACTGTCCCTGTTCACAGGTGTTTCTTCATCATCCCCAGAAGGAGTTTACTTTGAGAGAGCCACCAGGTTATTTGTAGTTGTTGGCAACACTATGTTTCTGGAAGTACCAAAGTTGTTATGCCATTAGTCCAACATCCTGTGCTGGGCAATTGAAGGAAGTTGCTTTTTTTTTTTTTTTTTTTTTTTTCTGGTGGTGTTTGGGTATTTCACTTCTTATTTAAAGTCATACTACTCTCATCTTCTGCATGTTGAGCAGAAATATAATTGTCTCTCTAAAAAGTACAAATTGAGATGTGTCCCAGACTTTGCTAACCCCTGGCTAGTTGTAGGAGTTGTGAATGCTGCACTCCAATATACAAGGTTTGGAAGCAAGCCGTTCATGCTTTAAAAACACGGATATAACAAGCAACAGAATTTTATTTCATTTTATTTTAATTTAATTTTTGGCTCTTATGGCTGCTATTGAAGTACCTTCAGTATGTCTTTGTTTTATTATTATTTTAAAAGAGCTGACACTATACTAATGTAAAATTAATTTAAAATGTAGTTGAATTGCTGGTGAGACCTACATACAGAAAAGAATCACAATACGAGTTTCGTTGGAGGTCATTTTAACTAAAATTTACAGGTGCTGCTCTCATGAGATGATGATGTCTGAAACAGATCAAGGTTGTTTTAGTTCCTTGTTATTTCTCAGCATTGTCATTTTGCATGTATAGATGTTCAAACAGCCAGACTGCATGACAACCTGTGTCCTTTCTATGAAGAAATTTTGGGCCATAATAAGTCTTACAAAAGTCTATTGAAATAGTTGGAAGGAAAATAACTCTCTTTACAAGCCTGTAAATGTTCAGGAAGATGAAATATTAGTTACATCACCACTTGGCCTGGAAGCACTTCTTGCTCAATACTACTCTTAATTCTGTTTGAATTTCTGTATATGCTTCACCACACAAGCTAGTTCATTATAACTCAACAGGGCACCTATTCTGTTTCTCAGTTATGTTATTTAATGACCTAAAAGTAGCTTAATGTCTTTACTTTAAACAGCAGTTGTTCAGATGCTAAGTATATATTTGTACAGTATGGCAATCCTCATTATGCCACAGCAGTGCAAGGACAAATGTGTTCTCAGTGCCTAAGCCATCTCTGATTAATGAGCTCTGCTCTTTTATCACTAGGCAATTGCTACTGTATGCTTTGAGCTCACACCATACTCCTTCCTGGACCTTAATGATCTTTTGAATTTTAAAGAGAAGTTGATCATGTGGACATAAAGGGGGGGGGGGGGCAAGAGAAATCAATATATTTTGCAAATAACTTAATGAATTTTGAATCCTGATCCTTATTCTTTTCATGTGAACAGCTTTTCCCCTTCACAGCATATTTTTCCCCTCTGTTCTTTTCATCTGTGAAGTTATCATGCTGATCTTGTAATTATCCTATCATTGTATATAAAATTTAACTGTGACTTAAGAGACTGATCTTTCAGCATTTTGTACAACAAATTAGGAGTAAAAGAGTCTAAAAGCCAAGTAAGAAACCCATGCTGCAATCATGAAACAGATAAAACAAGTAGAACATGGTCACTACAATCCTTTCCTATGCAGTATGTTTGCTGCTGACCACTGGTTTGAAGACCTCTAATAAACATGAGAAGTAGGGCTGAACTGTAAGTGTTACACTGAGTATAGCCTGGATGTGCAGTGAAGCCCAGACCTTTTTTTTTTTTTTCCCCTAAATGCTAGTTTGTTTTTGTTTAGAGGATGTAGTTGTTTTGTCTCCAGATAGGACTTGTGATTTTAGGGTGCTCCTATCAATGAGTATAGAGAAATACTGTTTCTTCTGCCTTTTCCAGCACCAGTGTTATATATTGCAGCTTGTGTAAACACATAACATATCCAGATAAGAATCCCTCAGCTAGTTCTGAGTTGAAATGCAGCAAGTTCTCCGACAGCATCCAGAAATATCCCAAAATTTTCAAAACATTCAGCACAAGCTGTGATCTCACCTTTGATGAAAACAAAGGCAGAAGTCCATGAGCCACCAAGACCCAGCTGAGTAGCTTACAGCACAAATCAGCAAGCTGGATTCAGAAATTAAGGTCAGTTTGGCACTCCAGTGTACCTAGTAGTGCCTAAAAAAACCAAACAACTAGAATGAATGTTTATATCCTTGTCCTTTCCTTTCCTTTCCTTTCCTTTCCTTTCCTTTCCTTTCCTTTCCCTTTCCTGTAACATGCAACTGTTATACTACATGCAAAGACAGTGACTCTTAAAAAAAAGCCCTGTATCTACTTTGTGACAATGGTGACTGCAAGAGTGATCTTTATTTCCGTATTCAGTAGTGCTTTGATTAAAATTTAACAATCAATGCAGCTAATAGAAGTATCAACAGGGAACAACCAAGATCAGCAAACAGGACTTTGCCCCAAATTTTCATTGATAATAGCCTATGACCAACAACATCAATTAGAAGATCTATTAAAGTGCCTTTTTTTTTTTTTTTTTTTTTTTTTAAGTAATTATCTTCAGTTTGTCATCATCTAGTGAAAATTGGGTACTGGTATGTCTGAAAGGAGAGAAAGATGAAAGGAAATAAGATGATGTTTGAACATGTTAATCAGATATTGGTGCTGATAAAATTCTGAAAATAAAAATCAAATAAGGGAAAAATTATATAAGCTTCTCTCAGAAAATTAATGTTTAAGTTTCATTTGTCCAGAATAGCACTGATGCAGACATCAAGTCAGATAATCCATCTAGCACATTTGTTTGGACATTATTGGACATGAGAATTTTACGAAGCTTTTTAATCTTTAATATAAAGTATATTTTTTTAACATTTTTTTTTTAATTCCCTCCTACTATGATTATATGAGATTGAGATTGTCAGCTAAATTATAGCAGCAGATTACTTGTCTCTTGACACTGTCTTCTACAATCAAATATTTTTCATGTTGTGTGTGCTTCAGAAGGAAGAGGTAAAATATAAAATATGTTAAAATGCAGACCTGAATGCAGGACTTACAGGAAAAAAGAATATAGACCAATCTCATGACAAAGGTGTAATTTGTTTGTTTCTTGAATCGTTTTTCTAAATTTTAGAGCTAATAAAACCTTTCCAATGACAATATTTTTTTTCCTAGAACAATGTTATTTTTTTCAAAACAGAAGTATTATGTTGAAATATGTTTATTTCAAAATATGCTTGCCTCAAAGAAAATCTTGAAATATGTTTGTTTCAATGATTTCCATCTGGAAATTCAATATATTTAATATTCCATTTCATTATGAGTGGCAAGAAGCTCTTGAATTATTTCTTATTTGTTATCAGTTACTGTTTATTTAAAGTCTTTCTGAGATTATGGAATAGTATTTCAAATCACTACAGCCCGGGTTAATATGTATGACCATATCTTTGATATGGTCTAACAGGGGATCTGAACAGATGCTCATGCAGACCTTGCTAGACCCTCTGCCCTGGAAGCTTGGTCTTTCCTTCACCCACTTGGATCTTGGAGCAAAAAAACGACTGTTCTGTCCATGCTTATACACATTATACTCTGAAAACTGGGGTCTGACCTCATAGATGGCCTCAGTACTTCCAGCTGAATTCTTTAAGAATCACATGAAAGAGGCAGGCTATGAGAGGCCTTACGTAGTAAGTATAATATACAACTAGTCTTCTAGAGTTTCTGAACACAGTACTGCTCTTACCAGAGATTTTAAAGTGAGTGAGAATCTACATCATAATAAACTGCAGAACACTCTGAAAAGACTTATTCTATCTCAGCCTTTCCATAGGAATCTGTAATGTACGGAGAAGTTTGTCTATGATATAAACCTATGATGCTGTTATGTCTCGTCAGGTATCTGTAACAGGCTGTATTAATGGAAAGATGCAGAGCTCTCTGTCATGGACTACCAAAGGTAGAGCAGCTCAAATCCTCAGTGATAGAAGATGGGCAAGTTAAACTACATGTGGACACATATACACCAGCCTGGACAAGGACAAATAAAAACCCATAGAATGGTTTGGGTTGGAAAGGACCTTAAAAATTATCTAGTTCCGGACCTCCTCCCATAGGCAGGAATGCCACCCACTCGATCAGGTTGCTCAGGGCCTCATCTAAACTGGCCTTGAAAATCTCCAGGGATGGGGCATCCACAGCCTCTATGGACAACCTGTTCCAGTGCCTCACCACCTTCAGAGCGAAGAAATTCTTCCTAACCTTTAATCTAAATCTCCCCTCTTCTAGTTTAAAACCATCCCCCCTTTGTCCTGTCATTATTGAGTAAAAAGTTGCTCTCCATGTATTTATAAGCACTCAAGTATTTATAAGCACTGAAAAGCCACAAGGAAGTCGTCTGGAGCCATCTCTTCTTCAGGTTGAACATCCCCAGCTCTCTCAGCCATTCTTCACAGAAGACATGCTTCAGTCCTCTGATCATCTTTGTGGCCCTCCTCTGGACCCACTCCAACACCTCAACATCCTTCTTGTGTTGGGGGCCCCAGAATCTTAGCATCTAGTGTAAAAATCCACATAAACTATAAAACAGTACCTCTAAGAGACTAAATGCAGACTCAAATGTAACACATTCATTAGTTCTGCTTCTCCCCAGTCATTCAGGCTGAAAATCTGAAAGACAAACATCAACAGGTAGCTGAGACCAGTTTCTCAGCAGTGTACCTCAGGGCTCTGTGTACATCTGTGAAGTAATGCTGATTTATGGAGCTGAGAATCAGCCCTCTTTTGCCTTCCCCTGTTAGAAAGATACATCAAAAAATTAGTTTTATTTTTTATTTTTTATATTCAGGATTTAAAGACTTGTAAATAAAGTAAGGAAATCTTTACATTTTGAATTTTGTACAAAAGCCTTGCCATTATCTTTCCTAGGAGAGGGAAAATGGAGGGAAAAGGGATTTTCTTGACTGGACCCTAGCAGATGAACAAGTGTTTCTTGAGTAGTGGCCTACCAAGGGCAGACAGTTTCTTTGGAATGTAAGAGCAGGATTTTCCCATGCCATAATCATAGTGTGCTTATATGTCCAAAATACATGTTGTAGCTTCCCAGACATCTCTAGAGCGCCTGCTAATAACTCAAGCTTATGTTTATAGAGGATATAAGATTAGCTGTATAAATGTGATTTTACCTACAAAGGAAGATAAATACGCTCTGTGAAGAAAAAAGTGTACTCCTTCCAGTAAGAATCACTGAACTGTTTCTGAAAAGACAATGCCAAGATCTAATGAAGTTCATCATCTAGAAAATGCCTACAGATTAGAATTTAACAGATGCTATAAGACGCAGTGGGATTTTTTGCTTCCTAAACATCTGTAGCAAAGAAAGTTTCTTGATTTCAAATCCACTACGTGTATGAAATGTCTACATATTTACACAGATAATTGGATGAAACCATTTGTAATACAAGCACATAAAAATATACTTTTTTTTTTTTTCCATTAAATGATTTCTCTTAAGTTTCAAAATCTATTCTCTACTTGCTTCCCCCCCCCCCCCCCAATTACAATGAGCTTCATATTAGAGCCCTTTGCTGAACTGCTAAGCATGAAGTCACAGCTAATGATGAGCACTTAGTATCCATTGAAACAAGGTCAGCTTGAATCATTCCAGAAATGCTCATGCTATCTGCCTCCAACAGCTGTTCTGATATGTAGAGTGAGTACTCTCTGAGCTGTCAGTGAGGATGGCTTCAAAATTTTAAGAGACAAGAAACGGGATTGACTCATTATATATAAAATAAAGGTAGATAAACAGACTTTACTCTCTGCAAGAGAAGGCCTGTGCTCATTGTGTGCCTACCATCTCTGGGGAGTTGACAGGAACAAGGAACAAGAAAAGCACAGTGGGCTGTAGATGCACATTTACCACTTGAAAATTGGAATTAAATGCTTAGTAGAACTGATCAGCACAGCCATGTTTGCCAGTTGGAAGCTTTTGGGCTTTTTGCTGTGGGTGAGGATAAGCTGCAATGGGAACAGCCCGAGAGACTAGATATGTTAAAGGGAAAGTCTTTTTTTAATGCCAGTTATTACATTTTAGTAAAGGCCTCATGGAGCTGGTGATAAGAATGAGACAGGAGGCAAACACTCAGCCCTGACAAGGAGACAGAAAAGTTTGCAGTATTACATATTGCAATAAGTCTGCTTAAAATCAAAATCAGTTGTAGCCAGTAAACAAACAACTAGAGCTGACATTAGTCATACCCCAAAACTTCCCACCAACATATTTATATAGCTCATATTAGATCTTGAATCTTGGTTATATATGTTTCTTGAATGTTTTTACTTGTATAAAACGTGGAAATAGAGAAATTTACTTGTATTACTTCACATTATACCTCTCCTCATTAATTTCATAGAACCTCAGGAGTGATGCATCTGTGACAACTCTTTACTTCTTTTACAAGCCCTTTTTAGCATGGAACCTGAATGAAAGCTTCCTGAGGAGAGTGCTAACTGCAGATACCTTCTTGTTATGACAAATATTATGCTGGGTGGTGTTTTTATTGTTGTTGTTTTAAATATAAAATGAGTTGCATATACAAAACTAGGCCAAAAATAATATATAGGAGTAGTGACATTTAAATGAAAGCTAAGTGTGAAGTGTGAATAGTGGTGGAATGGGTACTGTTTTATTGGAGACGTGTGGTAGTGGAGGTAGGGAAACGGAGGGAGCAAAGGAAGCCAGAGCAAGAGGTGAAGTGACAGCATGGCTGCAGACTGTGATATGTAGCATGAGTTATCCCCTGAGCACAGGTAGGTAAGGACTTGGCTCCTTCTAGGTGAGGATTCATGCTGGGTTCTCACTGTCAACTGTAGGACTGAAATCCATGATCCCTGGGAAAACAGGTGCAGCTGTGTAAAATCAGTTGTGCCCTTACCCACCCCTCTCCCAGTTCCCTTTTTAGCACATCCCTTAGGGATGTGCTGCATCAGTGGGAACAGCCATCGGTCCCTGGCTGCTGCCCTGCAAGAGCCAGAGGCTCTGCTCACACAGCTGCAGGGAGGGCTCACACCAGGACTTTGTGTTCACTGTTTCCATTATGCTGCTCTAGGGAAAGTAATAATTTTTCGTGCAAGTTTGGTAACAAATTGGTGCAGGGAGGAACATTTTAAATTTCTGTTAACACTCTTTACTAAGTCTAGAAAGGCAATGATTCTGAGCAACATTTGCCTGCTTGTTTTTTCTCATTGTATGCAGAAAAACAACTTTTCTACTACACTTAACAACTAATTTTAAAGCTTGGTCTAAACAAAACAACCTATGAAGTCCTCAGTATTAGCTATGCATATGGCCAGAAAAAAAAAACACAATAATTTCAATGAGCCTGACGTGAATTTCCAAGTGATGTGAATGGCACTTTTTCTATTGCCTTTATGGAGACTGTAATTCCACCCCTGTTACACTTTGGCAGAAATAAATTTCAAACAAGTTTTCCAGGCTTGGTGAAAAATCTCTCAATGTCTGAGCAATTTTGGGAAATTTTGTGTGTTGATTGGAACTTTTTGTCTAGTAATCTTGAATCTAGTTTGTTCTCGAACATTTTTATTTCTCTTCTTCACTGTGTAGAACTTCACATTTGAAACAAACATTCCTGAATAGCAGGGGTTCCTGATTCAAAAATGTCAAACTGAAACATCTCAAACCTACAACATTCCAAGGAACAGATGAAAACACAGAGTGAAAAATTCTATTATTTGAGGGAAAAAAAAAAAAAAAAAAAAGCATTTCAGAGCAAATTCCTCCAGCAGCTGTACTGCTCTGTAATTCAAGCCTTCCTAAAACTCTTTCAGGATATTTTTTGCATCCCTTTATATTAGACACATACTATATCATTTGAATGTGCATTCTGCTATTCTGCTTTTAACTCTGAGCACACTCCCACTATTTTTAAATGTTTGCAGTAGAACCAGTTTAAAGCATGGCTGAAATGTAATAAAAATTATTTCCATTTCAGAAGAGGCTTTCTGATCTACTCTAATCTACATGCAATGAAAATATGGCTAAGAAAAAGCATAGTTAGCACAAATATAATTGCAAAGCAAATATTTTTCAAATAGCAGATATATCTAGAATGTCAAACTACCTTTTTTTTTTTTCTTTCCAGAAGTGAGGTAGAAGCATGAATATATATGTGATGAGCAAAATACTTTATCACTGTTTAAGAATTACAAAGGATAACAGCAGGACTGAAAATAGAATTGAAGCTTGCCAAGGCTTATAGGTTAATATACAAATATATAAAAATTCTTCTATTTTTTCAAGATTATTTAGAAGCAGGTTTGACTAAGTAGAAGTGTGCTCAGTAGTGCATGTACTCAGTGTTCAGAAGAGATTGTTTCTTTTGAGTTAGTGGGAATGTTCACACATATGTACGTCTGCAGAAGCTACTAAGGGTCCTGCTCTAACATCTGAGAGAAGTTTAATGAAGAGGGCCACTGACAATCCTAATTTTATCTGGCTTCATTAGCAAATAGAGAGAACCTGAATTAAAGTGTTTGTCAGGAAATAACACCTCAGTATAACACACACAGCATTTACCTCCTTGTGATAATCTTTTCCTTTGTCATATCATTTGATACTTATCAAACTTATTTCTAAGTGTGAGGACAGATTTGAGAGGAAAGTCCTAAAGAGATAAGGATTCCTGAATCTGTACTGTGACTGAAATTAATGAATTGGTACAGATAATATTTGGACTTAATCAATGTGAGTAGGCTTTGTGCTAACATTGGAGAGAATATCTCCTATCCTTGTCACTCTCTCTCTCTCTGAAAATAAGTTAATTTTATTATGCAAAAAAAAAGTAATCCTTTGTATTTGCAAGCAAATTCTGAACAATTTAAACTGAAAAGAGAAATTATTTGCTCAATTCCAAACAGGCAATGACTAAAAAAATCATTTTCTTCTGCTGGCTACTCCCTTTGCTTAAGTTGAGTCAATAGTCACTGGAGCACGGAGACTGTCTGTAGCCATTTGGCATCAAAGCACTAAGGCTGACAAAACAGCCTACCAGTTGAGATATTGAAATTCTGCAATTAAGCTGTTCTATGAAAAGTCTTTTTTTTTTTTTTTTTTTTTTTTAATGAGAAACCCACAACTTTTCACACAGAATAACTTGGCCAGAAAAGCTGCCTCTTTATGTTCTCTGTGAGATTCTAGCTTAAGCTTATAGTATAACACCCCAAATATTCCTACCCAGCCCCTACCATGGATAAGTGGGTTTGAAGGGTCTTCACACAGAATCACAGAATCATCTAGGTTGGAAGAGACCTCCAAGATCACCGAGTCCAACCTCTGACCTAATGCTAACAAGTCCTCCACTAAACCATATCCCTAAGCTCTAGATCTAAACATCTTTTAAAGACCTCCAGGGATGGTGACTCCACCACTTCCCTGGGCAGCGTATTCCAGTGACTAACAATCCTTTCAGTACAGAAGTTCTTCCTAATATCCAACCTAAACCTCCCCTGGCGCAACTATAGCCCATTCCCCCTCGTCCTGTCACCAGGCACATGGGAGAATAGACCAAATGCCACCTCACTACAGCCTCCTTTAAGACACCTGTAGAGTGCGATAAGGTCACCCCTGAGCCTCCTCTTCTCCAGGCTAAATAGTCCCAGCTCCTCCAGCCGCTCCTCATAAGACTTGTTCTCCAGACCCTTCACCAGCTTCATAGCCCTTCTCTGGACTCGCTCAAGCACCTCCATGTCCTTCTTGTAGTGAGGAACCCCAAACTGAACACAGTACTCAATGTGCGGCCTCACCAGAGCCGAGTACAGGGGGACAATCACTTCCCTGGACCTGCTGGCCACACTGCTTCTTATGCAAGCCAGGATGCTGTTGGCCTTCTTGGCTGCCTGAGCACACTGCTGGCTCATATTCAGCCGACTATCAACCGTCACTCCCAGGTCCTTCTCTGACAGGCAGCTTTCTAACCACACATCTCCCAGCTTGTAGCTCTGCTTGGGGTTGTTGTGCCCCAGGTGCAGGACCCGGCACTTGGCCTTGTTGAACTTCATACAGTTGGCCTTGGCCCATTGGTCCGGCCTATCCAGATCTTCCTGCAGAGCCTTCCTACCCTCAAGAAGGTCAACACACGCACCTAACTTGGTGTCGTCTGCAGACTTACTGAGGGTGCACTCGATCCCCTCATCCAGATCATCAATGAAGACGTTAAAGAGGACTGGTCCCAGTACCAAGCACTGGGGGACTCCACTAGTGACCGGTCTTCTGGTCATCGAAAAAATTTCTGCTGAAAGCAGAACTACTGCAAGTCCTAGATCAGCTCAACCCTGGTCATCAGAGCAGCTGGCCCTTATCTAGCTTTTTGATATTTCCCTTCCTCCCTGCCCTTTCTCCACCTTTGATATTGCTTTCTCTTCTCATTATTAAAAGATAAATAAAGCTGTGAGGGAAACCAGGTGTGCAAGGTGTGCATTTGTGACACTGAGCCCACATGGCTAGCAGCAATAGGTATTCAAACACACAAAATATAATTAACTATTCAAGAAACTTCACCCCTCCAATTTGTTATACATGCCTGAGTGAATGTTAATGGGGTCACAGAGCTCTTTGAACTGCTGCTGACAGAACAATAAAGAGTTCCTGCGGTTTTCAAGAAACAGCATAGTATAATTTTGCTTGCTTTGCAAGGGCATTTCTTAATGATATCATTATACCCTCTAAACTCCTAGTCCATTTTCAGAAACTCACAACACTTCAAGTGACAAGTTACCTTCCCTTCTCCCTGGGAGAATTGAATCTCAATTATAATTTATAATGTGTTACTTACTCAGTGAATATTCTTTTCCTGTGCCTCTGAGAGGTGCCAGCTATGGTATTTTAATGAAGCCCCCCTGTTTTATAGCCTCTCTCCTCTAAAACTGGAACAACAGCATTTAAAGGGCTAGGCCTCCTATTTGTGGAGTAAGGAAGGCAAATCCATTCCATTTGAACTGTATTAACAGACAGTGGAAATAACTTAGATCTGTCCCTGTTCCAGATATAACTTACTGAAGAGTATTGCTGGAGAAGGAAAAATAACCTTACTAGCAAATTCCTGCCATTGGTGATAAAATTCATTCAAATATTTGAAGCATTTTACTTCAACTGCTTACACCATTTTGAGGTTGTTTGTTTTCAAAAATATTGTAAGGAAATTAACTCAGGTATGTTTGATTTACCTTGGGTAAATTTATTGGGTATGTGATACTAACGATTGCCCAACCCTGTATAGGTGTAGGGGAAAAATAAATAAACAAATAAAAATCTTTGTGTTAGAGTAGCGTTCCTTTTCTTTGAGGCTAATGCAGTAAGTAGATCTGGAAGATGCCAGGCTGAGGCTGAAAGGAAAAAAAAAATCTTGTGTGCTTATAGGAGATTTTGCAAATTAGTCTTCTGATGATTTTTTTAATTGAAAATTTTACATAATACAAATTATGTAATTATTTCATAACACGATTCTCAGAAAATTGCTTTTAATAACAGAATGTTTTTTTGGGAATAGATATTGATGAAAATAAATAACTGATTTAAATATACCTGCATGTAGTTGCTTCTCCAGTTGCAGTTTTCCCTCAACAACATTATCTCAGATACTGGCTCTCCACAAACTGCCCTGGACAAGTCAGAAAATACAGCCACAAATACATGGCACTGACATGAAGAAGGGCAAGTGATCAAGAATTTCAGCATAGCAAATGCCCAGATATCTCACCAGCACTACTAAGGTGGCTGTGCTAAGTAACCACAGGCAAAAATTGATGTCTCCCTTAATATCGATATTTGGGATGTTTTGGCCAAACCCAGATAACAACCTCACACCACCTCTCCACAGACCTTGAAGGCTGTGTTTTTAAATCAGAGCTCTTTGAATCTGTACTTGCTGACAAGCTAAAAGAAAATAACTCCTGGAATAACTCTTGGTAGGAACATTTCACTAAATTTGAAAAAAATGTAGATTTTTGTGTACACTGCATCTTTTTGAGAAACCTGTCCACCACAGCCATGGGGACAGCCATGAAAGATGTGGCACAGGTGAAAACTTTTAACCCTTCTAATTTTTTTGCCATTCAACAGTTGTAGCATGTGAAGTAGATCTTGCATACTTCAAACATTTCAAAATATTGTTTGTACTTGTTAAATGCTGTGAACCAGAAACTTTAAAATTATTTATCCTTTTCATCACTCCTCTGCCCTTTCGTTCTTGAGCTAATTTTTTCCCCTGCATTTCTCCCATTCCAAATGCATCCCATTCCACAATTAATGTCATATATATGTATTTATATACAAATTTATATTGTGCATCAGAATTATGTAGATGTGCTTAGCAGCAACACATCAAACATTGATAAGCTTCCTGTCAGGAGGTAGTACTGGAAGGATATTCACATGACATTTCCTTTTTTTTTTTTTTTTTTCCTGCCACATCTCCAATGTCCTTGGTGTTCTGCCACTTCTCAGATAATATCAGCCTCAGCTTCAGTGTTCTGTCTCTTCAGAGAGTTTCTATCTATACCAAGCAAGTTTGGATGCCATTTTGAAACTTCTAATATATTTTAGGGAAGGAAGATTTAAAAGAGTTGTAATTTGTGGAGGGGAAGGACAAATTATCTTTTTTTCAAACTATAACCTTTTCCAGACTTGTGTACTATCAGCACATGTTGAGATGCTATAGGAGTTCAAGAAGAAGAAGAAAAAAAAAATAATAAAAATAAAAATAAATAATAATAATAGTAAAATCCATTAATTTTCACCTTGCAGCAAAAGAAAAAATTAAAATGGAGACAAATTAAATAAAACTGGAGATAGACCTTAAAATACAACTGTCTATATATTTTCATACCTTTGAGCTGCAGGCAAGGAATGGTAACCATAAGTGGAGCTTCCAGTTTGCTGAAATTTTAGCAATTCCAAGTGGGTTGTGAATCACACAGAAGTCCAATTGTTGACACTGGATTTAAAATCTAGATCTGGCAAAATCAAAGCTTTGAACCAGAATTCATGATTAACCCCCTCTCTGGGGGCCTGATGTTAACAGTGGGGATTGAATAGAAGTCTGGAAACTGTTGCTCTGAAAGGCTAAAAGAGCACCAGGACAACATTTTGCCCTCTAAGGATGGCTACAGATGGATTAGGACATCGAGGCCCTATAGTGCATCCAGAGAAGAGCTACGAAGCTGGTGAAGGGCCTGGAACACAAGTCCTGTGAGGAGCAGCTGAGGGAACTGGAGTTGTTTAGTCTGGAGAAGAGGAGGCTCAGGGGAGACCTTATTGCTCTCTGCAATGACCTGAAAGGAAGTTGTGGGGAGCTGGGGGTCAGCCTCTGCTCACAGACAGTTAGTGATAGGACCAGAGGGAATGGCCTCAAGTTGTGCCAGGGGAGGTTCAGGTTGGAAATGAGGAGATATTTCTTCTCAAAAAGAGCAGTCAGGTATTGGGACAGGTTGCCCATGGAGGTGGTGGAGTCGCCGTCCCTGGGGGTGTTCAAGGAAAGGTTGGACCTGGTTCTTAGGGACATGGTTTAGTGGGTGACATTGCTGGCAGGGAGATGGTTGGCCCAGATGATCTTGAAGGTCTTTTCCAACCTTAATGATTCTGTGATTCTATGATTTAAAAAACAAACCTTACCTGTCTCAGGATGCCTAAAATCCAATTTTGCAACCATCTTACTAGTGCCACTGTTCTTGATGCTATCCTCCCAGAAGCAATACAGTTCTCTGCTGCATGGTTTCCCTGCAAGTGCTTTGCACAATGCTGTTTTGTGCACACACTCCTAACCTGCACAAACTTATATGACTGCATAGCATGTAAACAGTTAGCTTGAGGAGGACATGGTAGGTACTGATGAGAGGCTCCATAGTAACAGGTCCCATGTCCCCAGGCTTTAAACAGCAGAGGCTAAATGATGTTTCTAGATTTTCCACCACCTTTGGTACCTAGAAGAAAAGCTGTTGCCTGTGGGCTGAGGAGGTCGAGGCAATCTACCAGTTTTACCCAGATCTACCAGGCCTTCCAGTGGGCAGAGGTGAGCCATGAATCAGTTCATCCCTCATTCTCTCTCTCTCTCTCTCTCTCTCTCACACACACACACACACACTTTCCCCATATAACAAGCTTATGTGCACTGACTCCCTTTCACTTCTTCCTTAGCAGAGTTAAAACAGGTGAATAACATGAAAGAAAAAACACAAAGCCCCCTTACAGGACCAATGCTGAAACAAATGTGTAATCCCAGAGTAAGGAGTCCTCACAGTCTCTTGTCTCTAGTACAAGGGCTAGGAGGTATCAAATGAAGCTATAAGGAATCAGGTCTGGAAAAAACAGAAAGGCAGTTCTTCCTGCTGTGGTCTGTAGACCTGAAAGCCCTTGTCTTGAAGGATATGTGGATGCTACATGACTTCAGGAGGACACTGGACAAGTTAATCAGAGAGAAATCTGGAGAGGGTGACTAAGGAGAGAAATCACATCTGGCTGTAAATGTTGAGAATAACTGGAGGCTGAGGGTGTAATGGGTGAAGAGATGCCTACCAGTTCCTCCTCTTCCCTGGGCTGCTGGTCTAGAGAGAGGATACAGGACCAGATGGATCTTTGGTCTGGACTGCATGGCTTTCTTCTGCTCTAGAAGCAGCAAAATCTCCATCTGTCTGGAGTGTTTCCTTCAAGTATTGTCATGGTAACAGTTATAAAACATTTGGTTTTCAGGAGTCCAAAGACACCAGGGAGTGCTCCTATATTTTTTCCTGGGATGCAACTGATGCCAGGACAGTAGACTGCAGCCATGGCTCAGGAGCAGCCTTTGGCACTATGGGACCTGGTTCTCCTCTTGTCAATGCAACTCATCAGTGTCAGGACATGCATTACTGGCTTATACTGAAATACTTGAAAACAGATTAGTATTGATGCCTGCACATATTGATCAAGTCCATTATATAAAACCTACAATTTGCTCAGTCAGTGGCATCTTAGTGATATTATTGGCACTACAGTGTATACCATTTTGCTTCAAACCCCAGTTAATTTCCAATTTCCAGCATGAGGGAGGGATTTACAAATATCATCTCCTGGGCTTACTAAGTAAGTAAAGATCTGATTCTGCTCAATATGCTCAAAATGATCAAACAAACAACCACCGTCTCTCCCTGACCTCTTTAATAAAGGGGAAAAAGCACAGACCAGAATGAAATTAAAATGTCTGAGCCAATGCTGTGTAAGCTAACAGGAAATCATTAGATATATGCAGCCCACCCCCTTTGAGCTACGTGTCTCATTTTGAAACAAATCTGTACTTGGAGGCATCAGTAATTATTTCCATTTATTTTCCACTTCAGTGATATGTAAAGCTGCAGTTTTGATATGACTTGCCAAATGCCTCTGTTGATTTACATAAAAGGTTCACAGGTGGCAGAAATATTTGCCTGAAGGATAAAAATAAACATATTCAAGCAAACAAGATGCTAGTAAAAATGTAGTAAATTCTGAAGTTTTGTGGTAAGCTGATTGTATTTCTCCTTGTGCTTATCTAAGCGTAACCACGGCAGAGCTTGGTGCATGAAAGGCACAGAGTATTCAGTCCTTCCCACTGTGACATCACCTGCTCCTGAATGGCACAGTTGCTATCCTGGTGGCCTCTTTCACAGAGGACAACGTGAAGGTCTGGTGGGTTGATGGTCCAGGCCAGGTGGCTGGGGGCAGGGGCTGCCCAGCTGAAGGTCTCATTTTCCTTTCATGCTGGACTGAGTGTTGCTGACAGGAAGGGCAGACAGAGAGGAACCACAGAGCCTTTCTTACTCCCTCTCAAACAAATTCCCCATCTCCCGGGGCCAGATGAAGCAGTGACCGTGATCATGAGATGAAGACTGGACTGTGGTGTGTGGACTGAAGGCTGTCCAGGGGTGTGCCCACAGCAAAGGGAAGGCAAAAGTCCCTGAAGTCCCCAGCAGTGCTCTGACAGAAAATTGTGCAGTATTTCCCAGCTCTTTTCATCTTCTCTGCAGGAGTTCTGCACAAACCACAGGACTCAAAAGGGAAAGAGTTTCATCCAAAAACCTGCTGTTGCTGCTGTGTACCACCTGCCTCTTCCTGGGTAGCACACAGAAACCTCACAGCAGGTGGTCTGCTCCAGGTGGGCAAGAGACGGTCAGGGCAGCTGCTCCACAGCATTGCTGCAGTCCTCCTCCTTGGAAAAAAAAAGCCCACATCCCTCCTCTCTTTTATCTCCCTAGTGTCACAATACTGTTTCTTCTTCTTCTTTATTTTAAAAGACATTTAAGTACAAACAGAAAATTTAAATCTCTTTGTTTGCATTTGCATTGTAGGTTTTGAGTCCCTAAGGTACATCCAGTTCATATCTTTAAGCTTTTGTCTGCTGCCATGAGAGTTGGAATCGTTTTTTTCCCGTTTTAATGAAAGCCAGTGTTTAAATACAATATCACAGAAGCGCAAGCTTGGGCTTTAAGCCTATCTTTGAAAATCACAAGATCAATTGCCAGTGCTGATTCTGTATCAGCACAGCATAAGAGGCTTGCATACACACACTCTCCCTTGCAAGGCCCACTTGTGATCTGGATGCTGCTGCTGGCCTGGCAGAAGAGGCAGCTGCATTGGATATGGTTGTGATGGCAACAGGATGGCTAGGTTGGAGGGAGAAGGAGAGAGAAGAGATGGAGGGAGAGCTCTCTCTGCCAAACGCATAATATCTATTGCACTGAGGTACTGTGAGCAACACCAACTCTTCCCTCCTTAGCAAGATCATAGCTAAATGTTTTCTATGGCATTACTGTTTGAAAAAACAAAACCAAACAAACAAACAAAAAAACACAAACAAGCAAAAACAAACACACACACAAGAAAACAACATATTCTTCTTTAAATCAGAGTAACAAGTCTTACTTTGAGGCTGAAGTGCTCTGTTATTTTCTTCCACTGGCACTGCAGAATCAAGCCAGCATGGAGGTGGCAAGCTTGATTTCACTGCCACTTGCACAATTCTGAACTCACTTGAAATGGGGATGAGTGAGAAGGGGAAAGTCTGGTGTTATTTGTGCTCCCAGGCTTTAGCTGGAGGAAAAAAGAAAAAAGAAGAAAAGAAAAAAGAAGAAAAAAAGAAGGGAAAAAAAAAAAAAAAGGCTTGTCTCTTGCAAAATGAGCACAGTTTGGTTTGGAGACCATAAATTCAGAAAACTCTTACAGCGATATTAGAGAACCCTTAATGTAGCTGTTGAAAGACCAGTTCAAACAAGAAAATAGGTCTCTACTTAGTGATGTGTGCTATCAAATACAAGAGCAACTTATCCAGGAGTGCAGTAGATCCTCCGCCCTCTAAGCTATGCAACTGAAGGCTTGACAGCTTTCCTAAAGATGTGTGCTATCCCCAGATGGATTTATGGGGCAGTTTGCAGCAATCACTTGGCCAAAATTTAGTGGCTTTTGCTACGCAATAGTTCAGACCAGATTTCCACCATGCTTCATTCTGTTCTTTAAAGCTTTGTTTGGCTGCAAAGCAAGGGGCTCCTACTGCCTAGCTCCGCTCAGTGGCTTTTCAAACTCACAAGGTACTTTTACTGCTGTATGTTCCCTTGTACCCAGTTTTTTCTTCACCTCTTGAACACTGAGAGCAGTGTGATGCTGGGAGGCAAAGGTACAACATACAAGGAAACACACATTTTCCTGTACTGGAACAAGGATTTTTTCAATAAGTAAAAGTCTAAATGAGGCACCTTGCATAATTTTGTTACATAATTTTTTTTGTTTCATAATTTTGTTACAGGTTGTCTTTGTGCCTCCTCACACGGCTATTTTATCATCAAAAATGGATTAAAAAAGAGAGTTTTGTCCCTTTTCACAGTGTCTTGTAAGAATTAATGCACTATAAATGGAGGAGAATGAAGTGTCTTTTTCAAAGGTGAAAACAGGGCTAATAAAGTGATTAATAAAATAACGTTCTGTATTTTGATTGCAATGAGAAACCTCGATGGTGAAAAAAATGCTTCAGTGGAAATGAAGCAACAAACACTCTGCTGTCTGTTAGAGGAAGAGCAGATGAGCACCATGGAGGCAACACTCCTAGTGGGAATGGAAAGGAAAAAAACTGAGTCTGGGGCAAAGTGACTGTGTGTCATCAAGAATTGGTAGTGACTTTGCTTTGTACTCTGCTTTATATTCAACCCATGATGATTTTTAAGACTCCTTGCACAAGAGTCTTAAAACAAGAGAAAATTGTGCTGATGAAGCAATCAGTCAGCAGGCAACTTGGCTTAAGGGCACTCAGTCAATGGTACCGTAATTATTTACAAAGATGATCAAATAACCTCCAATTCTGTGCTTTGGATCTTAGTCCCTTTTTCATTTCCCACACCTTCCTTTCAAATACAGGGTTAGAGACAAAGAGATAAAGGTAGGAATGATATCTTTGGGGTAAATCTCTCTGCCAAACTGATAAGTAACAACAACAAAATTTACATGTCCATTTTCTCAGGTTTTATTTTGCAAATCCTATAAAAGGAGAAGTCCCAGATCTAATTGCAGAGCAAGAGTGAGGAAATAAAGGGTTTCAATATACCTGTGTTTCCTGAAATAGATCTTATTTTTTCTGTTCTTTGTGTCCTATTAAAGCACATTTATGGTAACTGCAGCCTGCGTCTAGGTTTTAGAAATCCCTGTGAGAGCATCAGGGAGGAGATGCTGTGACAGAGGAGAGGTCATGAGAGGTCAGCCAGCCATGGCAGTCCATGGCAGTGGGTGTGGATGTCAGCAGATGGTGCAAGCAAAGGTGATGGGTCCAGAGGTGTAGACCAGAGCATCCATCCAGGAGGTTAGGGTCTGGGGTCCTTACAACAGAAGAGTGAGGGGAGATCTTGGGGTGGAAGAGCAGGAACGTTTCAGGCTTTGGGCAGAAGGATATTTGCGGTATGAGACTGGAAGAACTGAGAGGATTTGGAGTTGGATGGTGCTCTGAAAGAGCCCTGAAAGTACCATTGGAGCAAAGAGCATGCAGTCTGGCACACACTAGGAAGTCTGGGGAAGCTCTTATCTGGGGATGGTTATCTGGAGTTAAAAGTACCAGTTGACAGGATTTCTGGAATGAGAAGAGCTGTGGTACAGCTGGAGAAGTGACAAGGGGACTTCAAGGCTCTCAGACCAAAAAAGGACAGAGAAAGCTTAAGGGGTTGTGTGGGGGCTTCAGCTGGGCCCTCTGAAAGGGCCCCTTATAGCTGAAAAAAAAAGAATAACTAAACTAAACAAAACACCCACATGTACACCCCCTCCCCCAAAAAAACAACAAAAAAACAACAAACAACAACAACAAAACTATACAAGCAAACAAACCAAAAAGAACAGGAATGGTATTCAGGTTCATAGCTCAATCAATATTCTTAGCCCTTTATCTACCTTTGAGTTTTATATATTGAATTGTCCATATTCTAGTGCAGGTACATTTTTTAAAATTCATCAGAAGATTTGAAGCTATGAATGTCTATTTAAATTAGACATTATTTTAAATAGCTATTGCTCCCTGTGGTAACTGTACTTGCTGACTCCAACTATTTATTTTGCTATTCATATCCTGCAGCTCAAGCCTCTGAAATCTCCCTCCTTTCCTTCCTCCCAGCAGTACTCCCTGCAGGGGTCTTTCACAGAGAGCTAGTAAAGGACTTACAACCTGCATGCATACCCCAGACTGCAGAAAAGATGGTCACTGTATAAGCTTGTGAAGCTTTTGACATGCTTTATAACATTGGAGAGTAATGTATTTCCACCTTGTGGATTAATAGTGTGAGGGGTAAAAAACAAGATGCAGTTTGCAGTCATGGTCCTACACTACAGAAGCCCTATACTGCAAGTCTAGTGCCTATCTACTCTGCACTTCTAAACCTCCCCACACGACTCATGAAATAGCACTATAGCAGTAGACAGCTTCCTGACAACAGTCATTGATCTACAAACACCAGTCTGCTTAGATATTTTAATAAATACTTACATGCATGCATATATATGCATATGTATGGTGGTAGTGGTTTGTTGGAGGTTTCTTCTAACACCGATGTGCTGGAGCTCCATCAAGCTCTTCAAGGACTTCTGCAGACAGAGGTATCAGCATTCTGCAGTCCTGGCACCACTGATGGCCACTTGGACCTGCAGCACTGCCCTGGCCTATTTCCCTGGCCACAGGGAGTGTTCTGAGCCCTGAAGGGATGTTCCACACTAGGCAGCAGCAGACAAACACAGACCAAATTACTCTTTCCTCCTTCTCCTTTTGTCTGTATTACTGGAATTGCTGTATGACCACCAGGAGGTATGGACCCGCCTCCTCAGTTCATGCCGGCAAGGAGCCCAGGGTCCTGCTGTCATTTGAAAGTGGCACATCCTCACAGATAAAGCTATAAGTTTATGTTATGGTAATCTTTGCATATAAATTATGCAATAAGAACATTTCTGTGCAGACGAGATTTTACCTGGGGCCCAGCAGAGCCAAAATGACAGTTTGTCATTTTGTTTGTATGTTGTGTTTAGTAGAGCTCTTGCTTTAATTAGAATTGCAGGACTTTGCCTTCTGAGAAAGAGGAAGTGGAAATTTTATAATAGACTTGGTAATAAACTTTTCCAAACCCATTTCAGATAATTTTTTGGCATAGTTACTATTATTTTCATTGAATTATAGCTTTACAATTTTACATATGTTGAAACTGGAAATAATATGCATCCAAATTTCTTCAGGCCATACACAAATCATTCAGTCATTTCCCAGCTGTTTTGATTTCAAAAGCTGCATATGCTTCATGGCACTTGATACTGTAAGCAGTTCTTTTTTACTTCTTTGACTATGAATAACATACCCAATAGGGAAGGAGTAACGTAATTTGATTTGTGAGCTATATTTCACAATAGATGCATGTGATATTAACAAATATGAAATAGAAACTTCCTATTTTTGTTTCAGGAACTCAAAGGTCGTTTTCTCTTGGGCCATTTTCTCTGCCATCTACTAGCTTAAGGATTTTGTATCCATTTGAATTTTGTCAACAGCAAAATCTGAAGAGTAAATGTACCACTTACATGAACTCTCAGAACTGGCAACAAAGGCCTTTTCCTAACTTTAAGACCAAGAATTTCAGCCTTGTGAATCAAAAATATTCTTCACTGGGAGGGTTGTTGTGCACTGGAACAGGCTCCCCAGGGACTCAGTCACGACACTAAGCCTGTTGAAATTTAAGAAGTGTTTGGACTGTACTCTTAGTCATATAGTCTGAATTTTTGGGTAGACCTGTGTGGTGCCAGGAGTTGGACTAGACATGATCCTTGTGGGTCCCTTCCAAATCAGGATATTCTATGACTTATGATTCTGTGATATCAAACTATTTGCTCTTCACAAAGTTTTTAATCACAAAGGATTGGACACAAAAGTTTAGATCCCCACCTACAATTTCAATGGGTAATGCATGCAGTACAGAAAACAAAACAAACAAACAAACAAAAAACAGCAAACAAACAAAACAAACAAACAAAAAGGAGTATTTTGCATCATTGATATTTCATTTATTTACTTCTGATTGAAAGAAATATATTTTTCTGTGTTGGAAATTTTTTGTCTTTTTATCTGTGTATTACAACTATTTGCAAATGAAAAATTACTCCTGAAATATTTTAAATGTATTATTGGAGGGTTGACTTCAAGGAGTGATAGATAATCTGGTGCTTCTGTACAGCACGACAGCTTTTCGGCAGCACTCTGCACCTAGGACAAGAGGTGAGGTGTTGCCAGTATTGTATATTAGTGGGCAATGGAAGGACCCCTTAGAGAAGGGTCTATGGGACTTATTGAAACACTCATGCACACATCACGCCCATTGCCTCTGTGAGCAACACAACATCCATTTTCCCCCTTTGCCATTGAGACTGCTAGGATATCTACCTCTCCTCAAAGATCTAGAGGACATGATTAAAATATATAGCTCCTGAGAACACAGATGTTCTGATTTCAGCATCTAGTAGCTGGTATTTTTACCAAATGCTCTGTCACTTCCCAGCCACATCTCAAGAGGACTCATCTAGCCAGATTTGTGTTCAGTGCTTCACTTCAGCTGGACATAATCCCTTATTTCTGCCTGAGGCTCATTAACCTAGGTTAATAAACTCTCATTATCCAAGGTTTCCTCAATTGACTGTTGAACTGATGATGAGCCTTCCAATACATGGCTACATCAGAGTGAGAGGTTTAGCATCATGTAATTAAAATCCCCATTATTCTAGCATGAAGGTGACTGAACTGACACAGCAAACTATGTGTATTAATTCAGAAAGTAACGATGCAGAGTGAAAGCACTCAGCCCTTCTTTCATCCAGAGGTCTTCCCGTGCATCAGCAGGACATGGCTTAAGCAACTTCAGATGCTGGGAGGAACAAACAAGTCATTTAAAATCAGGGAGTGAGTCAGGGGAGGTGCATGGTGTCACTTTTCTATATTGCAAGTGAAGGGGCACAAAATGTCTAAGATAACCTAACAAGTAGGGAGCTGAGAGAGCTGTGAAAAAGTCCAGGTAGAAATATTGTTTCTGATTTGATGTAGCACATCCACACTGCATCAAGTGGACTTTCTAATTTAGGCCATGCACAGGCAAGGGATGCACTCTGTGGTGAGGTGTAAGCATGACTTTTGTGCCCCTAGACTTCTCTTGCTGATTCATTTCCTTCCCTTTTACAAGGCAGATTATTTTTCTAAATATCAATTGTCTGGTACTGTCCCAGGGCATGTGTCAACCTTTTCCTAGTCAAGTCTGAGGAAAAACTTTCTTGTTGAGCTGTCTTTGAGAATACTGAGTTAGAAAATATACGTAGGCAAACGATCCTTTTAACCAGTTAGCTCTGTTAGATTTTCCTTAGGGTTTTTAGATCTATGTGTCTTAAGTAAAACATAGACTGAAAAATTATTATGAATGTATAAAGAGTCCCAGGCAAAATAGTTTTTAAAGAAAAACAGTCATGACAAGGAAAATAAAGATGTTTAAATATATTTATATATATTTAATATATTTAATATAAATATATAAATATATATATATATGTATATAAACATATATAAATATATGTTCATTATACCAGAAGCTGAACTCACGAGGAGATGGTTCAGTTTTCAAGTGATAATAACAAGCTCAATTAATTCAGAATCTTATCATAATCTTGTTACAAAAGCAAAATTTTATCCTGTTTCAGCACATGTCTGGGCAGGTGATTTTGGTCTCAACAGAGAATGACGCATTCTTAAAAGTACGTTTATATATATTTCCAGTTAAGGTTATTTGCCAATGAGATTATGAGATTGCTCAAGTAAATTCAACCAAGCAACCCTAAACAACAATTTCAAAATTTAGACCATTTAAGAATGTCAGTTCATTTCAGTGTTACTTTGTCCATGTAACACAGAAAAGCCTTGTTGCTTCTATGCACAAAACTCCTGTATGTTAAATCAACCATCCAGTCAGAACAATCCATCCAGAGAGCTATAGCTCTCTGAGAAATGGGGAGAACAGGAATAGAAGTCTTCTATCAGTTTCTTCTCTGATGTCCTAATTCCCTGGGTCCTGATGTCTCTCTCTCCCCTTGTGTGACTTAATACATATGAAAAAAGAGCAAAATGAAGCCACCTCATTACTGAACGAGAAGAGGATGTGACATTTTGTCATATAATGTCCATGCTTCCAGATGCAGAACTGGGATGGGTCTTATACTCTCCCTGCCTCTATAAAGGATACATGAGACATCACGACCGGATAGTTGCCAAAAGGAACCATGCAGGTGATAGTTTTGAAACTTTTCTAATTTCTATGGAATTCCAGCAGTTTTGCAAGCTTTCTGGAAAGATAAGTGACAGCAGAATGTTTGGTTTAGAAGCTATTCAGAAGCTTCAGAATATTTCTGTATAAAAACTGCCTCAGTTCTCTTGATACAGAATTTGTTCAGTATTAGACCACATATTTTTTAGAATACTTAGGTCTTTTGCAAAAGCTTCTGTGTTGAGGAAGCATGGCTGACTTCTTCTTTGATAGCAAAGAAAAGGTAATCAGATACAAATAGTAATTATGTCTTTCTGTCCTTCAGATGTACTTTTTTGAAAATTATTTATCTTGCCACTTGGTTAAAGAAATAAAAAATACATTTTTCTACATGATAGTAGATTCACCAGGATGTCTCAGAGTTACAAGCTTGTTTCTTAAGATAAACGCAACATTCAACTATTGTGTCTTTCCCAGATTTCATCATGCTCTTCTCTCTACCTGGAGGTATGGTATCCTGGAATGGAAATTTTATATATTTTCTTTAAGTAGGTAGATGTGACTCCACTTCTTAGTAACACAAATAGACTCCACTTCTTAGTAACGCAAATAGAGTTTCCAGTGGTGATTTTAAAAAGGCCTGAATTAGCTTTGACATGTGGGGGATGGGAAATAATTTGGAAAGATTGCTTACTTAAAGCTTCTGACAAGAGATTTGGGTCAACCACTGATACTTGACCCTGGCTCTGCCCTCTCAGTCACACCCAGATTGCATTTTCACCTGTTTCCAGATTGGTTTTCAAGCTAGAGTAGTGTTTTTATTCAATTTTTATTCACTCTCACTTTGTATAGTCCACCTCTTGTCTAATGCTTTATTTTATAACACTGAAAACAAAAGGAAGAATGTGTTTGCTTTCCAATTTCAGAGGTGTTTGGTTAGGCAAGTCTGCTTAGCACTAGGAATTCATAGCCCACAGCTCCTCTGTGCTAAGTGGCAGGAACAGCACTTATGCTTTGACATGCATTCAAGTCAAATGCCTGAGCTGTGCTAAGGGTTTCTGGTTTCTGTCCAGATTGTGAATATATATCAGCTATGCAGGTGTGAATAATAACTGTATTGTTGGTATCATTACTAAAATCAGTAATGGAGAGAGCTTATCACGGTACAGCATGCTAAAAGGATCACAGGTCCAGTCTAAGTCCCTCTGTGCTATTCTTGAAAAGGTGATCTGGTAATCAAATGATAATTTTATGCAGCATGTAACACCTTTTTCATGTAAAATATATGCTCGGGAGTTTAATTATTAACATATTATTCTATAGTGTGTCTAATTAAAATTCATAGCCAAGATGATAATAAGATTCCCACAACATTTTAATATGGGAGACATCTACATAATACAGCAAAATCACACAACAGGCAGTGTGACACACACACATACACGCCTTCCTGCTGTAACTGCTTTTTTCCCCATTTTTTTTAGTGAAGAGCACAATTCAGCAAATGCTCTGCTGACCAAAAAGACACATTAGTCATGGGACCACTTTGTCCAGTCTGTTTTGATAAGATTTTGCCATTAAGAAATATTTTTAACTCTCAATAAATTTGATCATCTTGAATTCTGACACCTGTGAAACACTGATTTGTGAAACATTTGATGACATTTCATGTGCACTGCACAATGGGTAGTGTTACTGCGTGTCCATGGGTCTCCATTTCTATAGGCTGAAAATGTTAATGACAGTGAATAACTTGTTTATTCAGTGTGGCCATGAACCACACTGGATGCCTCATTACACACTTAATGACTTGAGACGAACAAATTGATTTTCTAAGTTGTTGTCCCAGTATTGAAATTGGAACAGCAATTGAGGGTCAAACCAAAACAGAAAACATTCAGTTCATTCTCTGATTTACAAAAAGGCTTCATTTCATTTTGGAATATTTCTCTCTCCTTTTCATGTCACATTGCAGCTACATATCAAAAATAAAAAATAAAAATCACATTTCAAAATAAAAGGTGCAAATACTTGTTTGTGCACTTGCTTGCTGTTGTTGTTGATGATGATTTTTTTCCCTCATTCTTTTTGGCAAATCTTTTCCTCAGATAAATGCAAGTAGTTTCAGTCAATCTGTTGTTTATTCTGTGAATAAACTGTTTTCCTAACAAATGCTTGACCACATGAGCTTTGTCTTTGCAGTTGAGGCAGGCAGATGCTGTGTCACACCCACTTGCTAGTGCTAGCTTGAGAAATGGGTGGCTGCTCTGGTGGCAAACACCACAGCTAAGAAGCCCTGTTGAGATGTCAGTATATATGCTACTTTGGGCTTGTCATCATGTCAGTGTAGCTGAGCAGCTACTAATCAACTTCTGACAGTAAATGCTGAAAATTGCCAGAAATTTTTCTCTAACAGAAATAAAGTTCTTTTATTGTGGTTTAGTTGTTACTACCTGAAATAAATTAGGTACCTAGCTGCATCAACTTGCACAGTTGAAAAACTAGATAGCACTGAATGGAAGAGTGGACATACTTCACTGAAGGATAATTAGTGCATGAAAAAGAAGGGTTTTGTAGGGTTTTGATTTGGTCATTTTTTCAGCAAGATCGTTTCTTTTTTACCTACCTAAAGGAGTAAATGGTCATGTGAGACTGGTTAAGTGTTTATTAAATTGTTTCCTGTTGTTTCCCAGTCTGGAGCTTTTTTACCGCACAGAAAATACTGTATTCCCAGGGCCAAGGGAGAGGTGTACTTGAATGCTCCCTAGGGGCCGCGTGACAGAGAGAAATTACACAACAAGGGGGTTGGCTTATGGTGAGGATATTCATACCTTGATTTTTAGAGAAGTCTGTGCCTAGTTCCAAATACCCTGTGAAAGCAGAAAACAGTACACCTTTTGTTGTTTTTACACTTTTTTTTTTTTTTTTTTTTTTTTTGCTAGGTAATTTACAAGCATTGCAACCCTCCAAGATGCTGGAGAGCTGCAGTGACTTGCTTCCTCTAAGAGGCTGAATTAGACTTTATGAATTTCATGTGTTTTGTCTATGTGGTTGGTTGGCTGGTTTTGTTTTATTTTTCTAAAACCAAAGGGCTTTATTTACAAGACATTCTGTTTTACAAGAAGTGATATTTTTTAATGACTGCTTGTTTCTGTCTTCACCTGTTTCAGTACAACACAGAAAATACATTGAGTAGCTGTAAACATTGTAACTGAGTGTTTATTACAGTCTGACACTCTGATTTTTTAGAAAATATACTTTTCTGCCTTTTCAGGAGTAAAAACAAATACAGAAACAAAGACCGCCAGAATAAGGAAAGTGCTATATCTTCTAAGAGACATAGTAGTCCATGTGACCTCTTCAGAATCAGCATTTCATCTCTAAAGAGACAGTTTAGTATATAAAAAAGGTGGGGATTCTTCAATATGTCATATTTTGGTGAGGTGAGTTATCTTTAGTATCCTTTTAAGCTTTTACCCTACTCTAAGTCCTACTAAATACCTGGTAATATCAGGAGATCCAGAAGTACTGTTGCAGAATGTCTCTGAACAGAAAGTGCTGAGCTCTTAAAAGGCAAATGTTTCTAGATGAAGTGATGTTGTTCTCACTTTTCTTGCAAATGATTTTCTTACAATCATTCATCACCTTTTATTCAACCCTCTTTCACCTCAAAAAACCCATGTGTCACAAGCTTGGAGGTGAAGATAAAAAAGAAATGTCTACTTAGTGAAAAACAAGTGAGTCTTTTGGAAAGTCCTCAGTTTGTACTTGTAAATGTTCAACACCAGAGTGCTGAGCCAGGTCAGGTTCTCGGGTAGTCCAAGGAGATCTGGGTCTTGAGGTCATGGTCATACTGCAAAATGTGCTCAATTGCTCTCAGCTCCAAGGATGACTTGCAAAATCATGCATTATATAAAGCAATGTAACAACCAAGAAGGTCATAAAATAGCCTGCCTTTTTATTTACTTATTTATTTTTAAAGCTCATTGCTTTTTTCCGTGATCAAAACATTGACCAAAGCATTGTATGGGAGCAGAGATCTCACTGAATTTACTAATATCTGATGTAAATGTAAAATTTTCCTGGCTAGCACTGAAATGATCTTGAGACACATATGGAATTACACACAGGATAGAACCAGGAGCAGGGAAGGAAGTTGTCCTACAACGTTTGGGATCCTGATTCATATTCTCAGAATAATAATAGGCTTGACAGCTCTCACAAAAAATATTTCTCTGTTTTTTTCAGCAAAAAATTCTCCCACAGGACCCATAGAGTCCCAAAAGAGAGTAAAGCATTGGTTACTTCCCAGTTGAGCAGGTAATGAACTTTTGACTGTGGTAATACTGAAATTTGCTGAAGCATCAAAAACAGCAAACCAGAAGTCATCGTGATATCCCCTTTCCTCAAAACAGAAATCATCATGATGTCTCTCCCCTTCTCATAGCCAACACTGACTTCTGCTGATGGTGTTGCAGCTGGTGGGCTTCCTCCTGTTTTATTAAAGGAAGTTTATATAGGAGAAAGAAGACAAACCTTGCAATCTATTCCCTGGCAGGCAAGGTGAACTTTTAGGATATCAATACTCTTCATATTTCCTGTTATTTTAGTTCATTCTTTTTTCATTGATAGCTTTCTAGGGTGGAGAATCATGAATGAATTGTCATTAGAGAATAGATGTCTTTAGAGACAGAAAAATCTTTAAGGAAAAGAGCAGATAAAGGAAGCCATTCATTGGAGACAGGGAGAGTGCCCTGGGAACATATGATTGTAATTTTTCCTCCTGTTTCTGTACTCCTTCCTAGCTGTCTGTATTTGACAATTGTCAGAGACAGAACATTGGGCTAGCTGGATCTGGCTCAACAAGAACTTTCTTGTGCTTTTATGAAAGGATAAAAAAAAAAAAAAAAAAAAAAAAAAAAAAAAGTATTTGAGCAAGGAATTGTTGAGTTCCTGAGTGTTTTTCTTCTTTGTAATAGCCATGAGGCAAAGAAAAGACAATCAGAGATCACTTTGGTGTCAGCAGCCAGCCATTAACACCAAGTAAGTGGTGCGAGTGAACCTTACAGCAAGCAAGGTCAAAGGATGGAAGAAAAGGAAGCAGTGTTCAAATCTAGTCCTAAGATGTAGGGAATTTCCTATTTTCTTGTCTTCTGCTTTCCTTGAAAATAAACATATAAAGGACTGTTTATTTTTCAAACCTAAGGGCACCAGGGTCATTGATAAGATGTGGAGGCCCACCTTATATAGTTGCCAAAGCAAGAAATCCTTTGAAGGGTATCATTCTTCTTTGAAGAACAAAGGAGGTGGTATGAAGGGAGAAGAATATGCTGATAGGCAACCTCAGAGAGGAAGGTACCCTGGGAAGTCTTCCAAAACATGGCCTCATGTGAGACCATTGACTGTAGTGGGGAGTGGTTTAGATTGCAAAGATGACAAGGTAGAGTTTTCAGTGCAAAGTGTTATTCAGTGAAAAGTAAAGCAAAGGATGAGCAGATTCTCATGCAAATGTCCAAGATTGCCAGCCACTGTGAGACTCACCTGTCAGGCATGTTTGATTCCCTTTCATATTGTCTGATGAATATTCACCCCTGGTGGTCTCATAGCAAGACAAGCTGCCAACAATCCTTTTGGGCTTCTACCAATAAATTAAGTCCTTCAAGGTAACACACAGTTAACATTCAGCATTTTTTTCCATTTAAATGTCAGATTATTTGATCTTCCCAAACCCATGACAGTGAAGGCAGCTTTTAAAATCCACCATGAGGATACTGCAGTTGATTCCCAAAGTCTGATACCACAATTAAAAGAAAAAGCAGATTCTTTAGCAGTGTGTGTGAAACTCTGAAGCTTTCACAGATACAACCATTGCAGTCTGTTTAGAATATGAAGTAACATCTACCTTCCCTCCAGCACCCTGGCTCACCATTACATAATTGCATATGTTGGCATGTCTGGAGTCAAGGCATACAATCTTGCATGGCATGGCAAAAATGCATGGCTGACATCTTCGTTCTTGTCATACAGACAGTTCCACTGAAAACATACCTGGCTTGTATTATCCATAATAAAATATACCCATGAAATCCAAAGCTGAACCAAAGATTGGTGAATGGAATGGAAAAGTTCCTAATTTTCCCCAGTAAAGTTAGACCCATGAGCACAGTGTCCTTCAGACGTAGTTTCTTGTTTTGACAACCCATTCTGTAACCTGAACCCCTTGGAGCCGGGACTGTACTTTGGAGATAGTTTCCTCTGACTTTAATTAAAATCTGTTATAAAACCAAGATGCTCATCAAGCAGAAAGAGACAACACACAGCAACTTTCCCTGCTTCAGGCACTGTCAAGTGTTATTCTGGCCCTCTTCTAAACAGAGAAACTCTATACGTATCTTCTGTATGTAAAATGTGCATGTGCTACATTTTAATCTTTTCTTCAATTATCATCCATAGATTTCTATCCTTCGAATTTTATCTTCTAAATTCTTCTATATATATATATATATAAATCTAAATAGTTTAGAGTACAGACACATGATTGAATGTGTATAAATTAATTAGACTCTACAAGTTACCATATTTATTTGGTAGAGGTGAAGAACAACAGTGTACTTGTTGTTAACCCACCACAGTTCTGTGGAAATCAGTTTGGGAAACTCAGATTTCCCCATTGTACAGTCAAGGAAGTGTCAGAGATAGACACATAGTAGTATCCACCTCGCATCTTGTAGTTTTCCTCAGCTTTCAGTCAGGAATACTCTTTGATGTTTCTGTGCAAAATGCAACAGGTTCACCTAAAGCAACTGGAAAGTTTTACTTACAATGCTATAGGCCAGGTGTGATGAGGGATGGCAAACAGAAGCTACAAAGAGTTTATTAGAAGCTATGGGACAATAACCTCTCCTGCTGTTTCAGAAATGCACCCGTTTTCATGTGTTGAATTTCATTTCACAGTATTTTTTTTTTTTCCTGTGTCTCAGCAGAGACAAGGCTTTTTGTTTTGTCCGTATGTCTTTTGAATCATACAGAATTAGTGCATGCAGGAAGGTGCTGTTTTCCTCAGCTTCCAACCGGCACTTCTACCTTCATGTTTTGCTAGGACGATCAGATTCTTTTGTGGTATGCACTATTTATTTAGAAGAATACTTCACAGAGTAGCAGGGAGGAATGAAGCTTTCAACATGGGGCTCTAAAAAATCGTGGGAAGACAATCAAAATTAAAGACAGAACTAACAGTATTGCCTGGGGTTTTGCTTTAACAAACTTAGCTGAGCCACGACAGGAGAATGGGTGATGCGAAGGGTGAAGGAATAGCAGTAATGTGGGGAAAAAAGGCACTTCAAAAAAATTAGCATCAGGTCTTGGTTTTCAGTCTGAATTTGAAACTTGCAGCAAGCATTTCAACACACCAAAACAAATATTCCTGATCTGGTAGACAGGGATTTCTTGGAGGTGTACGAAAAGTCAGAAGAAGTTAGAGCAAGGAAATGTTAGCGTCCCACTAACCTGCACCTCTGCCTGCAGCTAATCTACATCACACTGGCAGCTCACAGAGGAGAGGACAGAAGAAGTCAGAGAGAAGGTCAGAGAGAAACTGCAAGACAATATGACATGTATGTGTGTGTATTCCTGAGTGTAGGTAAGGCAGGTTCAACCACAGGGTGTGGAGCTGGCCCTGGGAACTTACCCGACATAGGTGCATAACTTGTGATGCATCCCAGAGAGGGATTGGACCTGCCATGGGGAGCTGAGTCCTGTACCCCTGCCATAAGCACCATGTCAGTGGTATTGAATATGGATTATACTTTTGCAGTAAAAAAAGAGGCAACTATGTGACTGCTTCAAACTCTCTTGTAGGGAATCTTATTCCAGAACACTTTAATTTCAGCTGTGCTTTATTGTTGCTGCAATTGCTGGTATTACCACCTTTACATTTTTTAGGGGTTGCTTGATTATTGCCCTGGCATGCTTTGATTTATTTTCTAATTATTTTTTTAAGGAATGAAAAAATGCGTTAAAAATAACCCCCTGTTTACTAAAATAAGAGAAAACTTATGGAGCTGTGATGTAACTAGATAAATGAACTATTCTTTCTTAAGTGCACTCTCCATGAGCTATTATCAACAGGGTATCTGAAGCCGGAGAAATGGTCGAGTTGTGACAGTGCCAATGGGGAGAACTTGTTTTTCTGCCTTTTTCCTCCTTCCTTTCTTCTCTCCCTCACAGCTGCTGCTTACTAAACTGGTCTCTGTAAGCAGTGTGGGAGACCATATTATTTTCCCTGCAGAGAACAGAGGCTGCTCCTGCCACTTTTAAAGGAGAATGAAAGAAACTGGCGTTTCACATTTCCACTCCAAGTTGTGAGTACAGCAACAATGGGGGTAATAAACTGATGATGGTTAGATTGATTGAAGAAGGGAAGGGACCATGAATCATTTATTACCAAGTGTCTATTTTAAGGTCCTCCTACAAGCTGTCTATTTTCCTACCACTTCCCTTCCTAAGCACATCCGCGCTGATTTTTAATGCAATTCAGGATCTAAATAGCAATTAGTCACCAGTGCTCAATAAACTCCTGGGATGACCCGTGCTGTCACCTGGACCTGTGGAAATAAGCTGCAATATCCATGCCACCAGTTCTGCCACAGCTGTGTCCTTCAGTTCCTCCTGTCACATGTGCTGGTGCTCAGCTACCTCAGCCTGCATGGATACCCTCTGTGTCTTCTTCCAGCAAACAGCACTGTGGCTCTTGCCTCTGGGAATTGGAGAAAACCTTCCTCACCCACTTCTTTGAGTGTGTCCATCTGGTGCAGCAGTCTCGCATCTGGGATGAGTCCACTGCACATCAACAAGACTACGGCCCAATGTTATCACTACTAATATCATTTCACAAACCGTAGTAGACTTGCTGCTTTGTTGTCTTTCTCAAGACACCTGTGAGGTCAAAGTGACTCTGACAGCTGGCTGACAAGGACAAGCATCTTCTTTTCAGAAGTCGTATGACCTCTCAAGCCTCACTGGTACCGCTGTAATTTCACAATGCAAAATACAGCCCTGTATGTGACTTACACCTCCTGCATGTATTTCCTCAGTAGCACTTTGAAGCTGCTAATCCAGGAGGCTTGGTTATGTGCAAATTTCCTTACAGGTCTTCCATTTGAAAAGTCTGCTGGGGGAGACATTCCTGTAGCTTTCTCTGGAATCTTCCGAGATATTTCTGTAAATTTTACATCCTTATTTGTTTAGTTTACTCCAGAATTTGTTGTCTATTCTGAGTTAGTTGAAGGCTCCAGACAGGATTTTCTTTTACACTTCCCCTCCATCCTTCCTAATCTAACATAATTTATGTATAACAGTATTGTTTATACTGTCAAATTTGTTGCATTTTCATGTCAAAAAACTCTGGCTTCAAGTGCAACCCAATGACTTTCTGAGAAAATTATTTCCTAAAGAGATAATGATCATGCACAAATGGATGCCCCAGTTTCACAAGGTCATCTCCCAGAGTGTTACTGTCCTTTCAGTTTCTCATTAGAGACATTGCAAAAGAAGCCATGTTTTAGGTCATTCATATACAAGTGAAACGTTTCAACATTTTTGCTTGATTTTACATGATCTGTAAGAGCACTACTTTCCCTTCTACTTATAAGCTTCTTCCCAATGCAATAAGCTTCTCTTATTGTAACCTGATTTATGGCAAGACAAACTTTGTAGGTGAGCCATGAACCATTTCAACATTCATCTCTGTTCCGTACTCTGTTGAGAGTTTCTGTGTTCCCTCAAAGTTTCATTGGTTTCCTCTTCAGTTGCTGTCAATACTTGCCCATACAGTGAATGAATGTGATCTCTGAGATCCAATATTTGGCATGTTTTTAACTCTGTAATAAGTATTAATTTTTCCCTCTGGTTTTATTATAAATTATAAATTTTCCATATTTTTCTACATTTTTCTTTATCCATACAGTTATTGACATAATTCTACAGTGAAATAAAGTTTAACTCTGTAAGACCAGAGCTTCACTAACTCCTACTATCAGTGACATGTCTTTGCTGATATCAGTGTTCCTGGTGCACCTAAACATCATAAAAAATCAGTCCATATCCCATAGGACTTCAGGTGGACAGACTGTGCTCTTTAATACTGCTTGCATGAAGAAGTCTTCTTCCCTTCTCCAGTAACTTCTGCTGATGTTTGTAAGAGTCTATGTAGTGATATGGTTATTTTCTGAATGACAGATATCATCTTTCATGAGTTGTTTGTCCATTCTAAGTTTCTCAGTGGCTTGGGTTTTGGAGGCTCCCACAATGACTGATTTATGCTTTCCTCCCTCCACCTCATTTGCAGAAACACTGTGGGTTTCTTTTCATATTCGTATTGTCAAAGCAACATCTAACCACCTCAAACCTCAGAAAAGTCCCTCTTTGCTTTACAAATGTTAATTGCTTTGCCATAATTTATTCTAGGTATATCAGTAGATGTTTCCTTGAATGATTTATCCCAGAATCTAACTGTGATCTTATGAGAAACTGAATGTGACTCCCAACATTTCAAAACAGTTTTTGAACTTTCTATCAGTCACAAAAAAACATTTAATTTTTACCTTTTTTTTTGTAATGTCTGTTTAAAAACATACACCTGACACATTTCACTTTACCTTGAGAGTAGTACTCAAATTGCTGTAATAATCTTTCATAATTAGCCTCCTCTGCCTAAGTTAATGGGGAAATATTTTTAACAACCAAGGTGCTTCAGAATTTCTCAGTCAGAAATTAAGATGTATTTTCAATACCACTTCTGTCTTATGGATACAAACTGAAGTACAAGGCAAAATGACTCCAATTATCTTCTGTAGTTTGAGAGAATTCCAGTGCTGGCAAGGCTTTTAACTTCTCTGTTTTTCTCTTTAGAATATATTTTTTTTGCTGCTTATTTTGGGAAAATTAGTTGTTAACTAATCACCTTGAGTGGAGAATTTGCTGTGTTCAGTGATGGATTTCATACTGAGCAGTTTTTAATAGTCTGAACTCCTCCACAACTCAACCAGTAGGTGTGTTGTCAGTGGCCCTTAACTTGACTTTTTTTTGTGAAAAATTGTACTATACAAAAACACTAATGCACATATATTAGAAATTAGTATTATTGTTAAAAGAAAATGAGAAAAATAAAAAAAAATCACAGGTCAAACATCTGCAATGATTCAGCAGTACTATTAATTTCTCACTAATGCTCCCACACAGATTTGGCTTTAGTTGCAACCCCCAAATGCTTTCCAAAGTGCAGGATTTCCAGAAGAAATTGGTTATTTTTTACCAGAAATAACCCAGCACTACCAGAATGCTATCCAGTGAACAGGAACAGCATTAAAAAAAAAAAAAAAAAAAAAAAAAAAAAAAAAAAAAAAAAACTTTCCCTAAGCTCTGATTCTTTTCTGAGCCAGTTACCATTTTCAATAATGGAGAAGTTTTAATTAAGTTGATGGACATAAGTGGGATGGATATGCATTGGAGCATGTGTGAAATACCATAGTAGCTAAGAGGGAATGCAGCTTTTCTGATTACTTGTGTTCACCCAGCACATTGCTGATAACAAGGAAATCATTCTTGGAACAATGGTTCAGAGCAGAGAGTTAGTGATACAGATTTTGCTCTGGTCTGCTCAGATTATTTTCTTTTGTTTATTGCTGTCATTTATGCTCCTAGCATGACTTCTGTGGCTAAGCATATCTTAAATAAGCCTTACCTTCCTGCCTATTAGTCTATAGTAAATTGTGGTGTATTTTAAAGATGAAAAATGCTTCAGAATTAGATGGAAATTGCAACGTGAAGTGTTGAGTAACCAGAGTTCAGTCAGTGATGTCTGTGGAACATGACCAAGTAAAATCCAGAGCAGGAATAGTCTAATAACTGCAGATGCATGCATGCCATATGAAATGCCACAGAGACATGGGAAAATTGGTGTTGGAAGGGGTCTTCTGAAGGTCATCCAATCCCATTCATGGCTTAAAGCTGGGCAGACTGGAGTTAGATCCAGTTTTGAGTTCATATCAGGTTGCCCAGGGCCTTGTCCAGCTGAGATATGAACATTTCTGCAGATGGGGATCCTCCTGCCTCTCCATGAAACATGGTTCAGTGTTTGAGTGTCTCAGTATGAAATTCTTCCTAATACATAATCTGGTTTTCCTCTACTGCCATTCATGTCCATTGCCTCTTGTCTTATCTCCCTAAGAATAGTCTGGCTATCATTTTTGTAGACACCCATTAGATGTATGCAGGGAGCAGTGAGATGACCCTTTAATTTTCTCTTCTACCCTGCTGAACAAATCCTGTTCTCTGAATCTCTCCTCATACACAGTGCTGTCCATCCCCTGACAGCCTCATCTCAACAGCCTCCCCATCTCAACAGCCTCAACTGGACTTGCTCCAGTATGTTAGCCTCTCCTGCAGCAGGGGAGCCCAAAATGGACACAGCACTCCAGATGTGGTCTCACATGTGCAGAATAGAGGAAAAGGATCACCTCCCTGCTCTGCTACCTATGCTCTTGCATTGCAACCAGGACGTGGTTGGCCTTTTGCCACAAGAACACACTGCTGTCTTGCTTTCAACTCACCCAGGTGCCCTTCTGCAAAGCTGGTTTCTGGTTACCCAGTGCCTGACCCCTGTGCATGGGGTTGTTCTGTCTAAGACACTTTGCATTTGTTAATGTGTGTCCAAGCAACACATTTTTTTTTCTCATTCTATCAGGATCCCTCTGAATAGGTGACTCTGTGCCTTAACCCCTACCATATATATTGCACCCCACAGCAATGTCATCAAAGTTCAAGGGGGTTAGGGGCTCCCTAGCATCACCCATTGCATTTATAAAACATTACTGTCTACAGTATGAATCCCAGAGGAAAACAAACAAACAAACAAACAACAACAAAACATTAGTAAATGACCACAAGGTAGTATTTGTACCTCTGATCTCAGCATTTTAATCTCAGCAATGTGACTAATGTTTCACCCATACTGTATTCAATGTCCCAAAAACAATAACTCACCAGTTTACTAGACAAGAAGTATGAGACACTATGCCTAAATCCTTGCTAAAATTGAGGTAAGTGACATTCACTGATTTGCAAATGCCCTGATACTCAAGCAGGGAGCAGTAATAAAACATTTGAATTTTAACAAGGAGGATATGAGGCAGCATGCCTTCAGGTGGAAAGAGTTCTCAGCAGGAACCCTTCATAGGAGAAGACAAATTTAATGATCTCCAGGGATATGACACAGCACACTTCCAGCCTCTGGGAGGAAAAAGCCTAATTCATTGAAGACTTCATGTAGTAGTGCTTAATGGGCAAATTCAATCCAATCTGAGAAGAAAAAGGAGAAGAAAATTTGTAGGTTTTTCTTTTATCAGAAGTGGATGAGAAATGGGATCACACCTTCCTGCTAGCCTACTAGCCATAGTTATAGCAAATTCAATGAAGTCTTTTGTTCTAACAACTAATAATAAACTAATAACTTTTTTTTTAAAAGAGTACTAGAGGAGAATGGTGGATTTTTTAGTTTACAGACTAACACTGTGCTATCTAAAACACAATTAAGAACAACCTTTTAGGGTATGCAGTGCAAATGCTACTAAAGCAATAAACAGCTAGTAGCCCTCAGATTCCTCTTCTTCAAGGACTCTGTTGGGAGCAGGTGCTCATATAGAAGAGGCCAAAGGACTGAAAAAGTGTCCTGGAATTATGTCTCCAGTTTGATAGCCATGCTTGGCTGATGACAATGAAAAGGCTGGGAAGCTGCACTGATGAGTGCCTTGCTTCCCTTGCACCTACACAGACAGATGAAATCATCTTCCTGGTGCTATCATTTAAAGCTGCTTTGAAGTTGGAGTTAAGGTTGCAGTGAAGTAAGGAAATGTTATCATTTATCATTTATCATTTAACATATGATAAGAAAATTTTATCATTTAATGCTGCCAGACCAATAAATGCCCCAATGCTGAGCACTGACGTTATGAGCATTGTTGGCTGGCAGTTAGCACTGCTTTATGGCAAAGTCACACACTCAGAAATTGAGAAATCCCATTATCACAGTAGCCCGTACAGCTTCTGGGGGGCCGTGGCTCCACCTGTTTTTTTTACCAGACCTCTAGGAGCAACTGCTGCAGGCAGAGATCTGAACTCCCAGTCTCTGGCCAGGGTTGCAGGTGGGAGAAAGTAGCTGGTGATTTCTAAGGGTTCTGACTGATCACAGCTTTTAAGGTGAGTGGGTATCACTATGATTAGTCCAACCTACAAAGCATCTCAACCTCTCAGGGAGTTCTGGCGTATGCACATACACAGCTGCAAAGACTCACTGGGGCAGTGAAACCATGTGTGTTAGGAAAACCTTATGTGAAGAGTCAGGATCATGCCCCAAAGACTGTGCTTTCAATCTCCACCCTACAGTAATCATAGAAATATTACCAAAGTGCAGAAAACAATATATATATATATATACATATATATATTTTTTTCCCCACAAGCCCTCTGAGAAATCACTTCTCCACCCTCCAGTCCCCCAGACTGTTCCCATAAAGACTTATTTATGTAGGTCACTGTTGAAACATTTGAGCCCAAAATGTAAAACACTGGCAAAGTTATAATGATTGCAAATGGCACATCAAACAGTCTTAGCTATTGGTGATGCTACTAGCATTGCCTAATATAAGGACTATGAGGGAAAATATCAGTATGTTCTCTGGACTGCATAGTTCAAGGCTCTTCTCTGCAAAATGGTCTTCATACCATTCATGTTTCTTAAGTGCAGGGTGTAGAAAATGGCATGAAAGTTAAATGTTGCCTGTCACTGTAAAACAGCTTTCCTAAATAACATGTTTTCCACAACGGAAAACCATGTATCTTTAGTACTAATCATATATTTTTTTTATTCTCAAAACATATTTCAAGGACATTCAATCAGGATTCTTATTACCAAGGCACTACTGCATTATTAAAAAAAGTAAAAAAAAAAAAAAAAAAAAAAAAAAGAGAAAGATCACAGAAGGGCAGACACAATGAAATTATATTTTATTGCAGAGTTGACACATTGGTCTGCTCCTGTCAGTTTAGCCTTGTGACTATCTGGGACTTTGTGAAACACAAATACATAAAACAAGTTTCCCTTCAGCATGGAGGGATATGGAAGCTAAGCAATTTTAACAACATATTAGAACAAGGACAGAGACTGAATCATGCAAATAAAAAGGATTTATTTTTTTTCCCCTAGGCTTTTATGGTTTGAAGAACAAGAGGTTGTACATGAATCAAAGGTGCTGCTGCCAGGTGCTTACCTAAGACAACATGAGTTGCCTTGTATTGAATCCCCTCAGAGCTGGGTTTCCACCATTGCACACACATTTAGCATTATGTCTCACTTTAAAAACAAAGTGGGTCAGTCTTCCTCATCCACCCATGTGCACACGCACTCGTGTTGAAAGAGACAAAAAGAGTTGCAAAATGCTTTTGCCAAGGGTACACTGAACAGTGTACATTCATCAAGGATAACAGAGACCATAGAAAGTATTTTAAAAAGTATTTGTGCTACATCTAGGTGAAGGGAAAACTTCCATTTTAAAATGAGGTTCCATTTTCAAACAAAGCAGCAAATTCTGAAATTCTTAGTGAAATAGTGAAATAAGGTGGAAATCTAGCTTCTGCTTAGCAGACGACCTTGAGAAAACAAGTGTTAGAATCCTACTATACCTCTTCAAGAAGCTGTATTGAAAAGTCAACACAATGATTTTCTTAACTTCTTTCTAGACACAGAGAAATTTACAAGAAAATGAATAATCTGTCAGCTTTTTATTAGAGTCATATTTTGTTTGGTAACAAATGCCAACAAAAAAATTCATTTTTTTTTCCTGACCTTGCTGGGTTATAATTTCATCACAATAATAGTTTATAATCTCCTTTACATGCCTCTCTATAAGTGAATGCACATGCAAAACTTGAAGATAATTCCAGGTTGTGTGCAACCCAAGACGCAGCAGACTTCTGTTAAATGTCAAACAGGTTGCTCAGGACTACAAATATCAAAATCTCCTTTTCTCTATCATCAGGTTTCAATCACAAGTGTAATATGACTGTATGATTTCTGTGTAACACCTCGGTGCTTTCATAGGCAAGATGAAAAGCTTTTCTGCAAAGTCAATAGGTCTCCTGAGAAGAAAGGCAAGTGCCATGAGATCTTTTTAATTGCTTTTCTTTGGCTGACTTTAACTAATGCTGTGGGCATTTGTCCTTACCATGACAGCTTGGCCTTCTCAGCCCCTTTGCTCAGACACAGGGATATATTGGCAGAGAGCAGATATAGAAAGTGGCAACATGATGAAAGTGTGAAGAAAGTGTTGTTTTGGGACAAGAAATAAGCTGCTGTACATTGTCCTTTTCGGGTCTGGCACTTGACTCTTTCCTTTCAAAATTATTCTAAGTTCTAGCATATTTGCCTTAGTGTCATATTCTCTGCCCTTGCTCCTTCATTCCCCATGCTCTGAACTGCAGTGTCCCACAGATCCATTGCCCTTCAGGATGGGTGTGAGACCTGCCTCTGCAAATAGAAGCAGCCAGGGGGAGAGAGGTTTAAATTGGGTCAGCTAAGGAAAACTGCAGATTTTGTCTACAGTGGTTAATAGCATTAATTAATTTTGTTTAGAGCTTAAGTTTTAAGAATTACTCCCAACTTAAAATAAATAAATAAATAAAAATCTTTAAATTATTCTTTTTCCAGGTGTGTATATGAAAAATAGAACATTTTTCAGGTCAAGATTTCAATGCTGAACATTTTAGTACTCCTTGTGTGTATTCTTTTTAATGTGTAAGGAAATTAAGGTGGTCTTAAGGTGGTGGAATATGTCTTAATACTGACTTTTGCTATCATTGCTGGACGTGCTCATTCTGCTTGTGGACATTTTACTTCAGAAGGCCCTGTATTAAAATCCGGCTGCAAGAAAAAGCACTTTAGCACTGCTTTAACTCCAGGCATCAGGGGAAGGGTTGGAGGAGCATGACTTCTCTCAGAAACCTGGCATTTGTACAGAAGCTTTGTTCTTCTGATGATTTTAAGCCACCAAAGCTACTAGGTCATCTCCAGCCACGGGCTTGGTAGCCCAGGGAGCACGGAGTGTCACTGCCAACTTGTGGGTACACACTCCAGCAGGCAGCACATGTGTTGGCTCTGCAAGCCTGGAGACCAGGCTTGCACTGTGCCCAGTGTGTTTTACAGTTCCTAATTAAGCCCTAAACTAGTTTCAGCTTTGATGATCTTCCTACTGCTTTTCCCTTCCCCCACAACTAATTTCAGACTGGCATGTTCAATGAGATACAGGAATAGAAGCAACGCAGCTTGTAGTCACCTTCGCTTTGGAAAGCTGGGGATGGAAGTGTTTCTGAGCTAGAGTTTACAGCAAAAACCAGGACAACGGAGATGATTTAGCCCAGTTTGCTAGGACTGGATGTAATGATCACAGCAAGTTTCTAAACTAACTCAAAAAAATTGCCTCTGGCAAATTCTTGTCCCTTCCCATGTGCCCATTTGTTCCTACAACCCATTTTACACCTCCTCAGCCTAGCGCGTGGCTGTCACCCATCCTGCTCATCCACAGAGATACTGTTCTGGCCTTGCCTCTCTCTGACCTAATCCAGAGCTAGTTGGTATGAATTTGGCAGTACTCAGCCAAGCCCCTGAACAAACATGGTGTTTCTTTTGCTATATAATGCATTCACCTTTTTATTCTAAAGGAGCATCAGTCTATAAGTTGTGGGTGAAACGCTTTGAAATCAGCAGGGCCAAGCAGAAAAACAGCGCCAGGGTATGGTGTCAGTCTAGAGGTGTCACTATTCCTAGGATTTTTTCTATTCTTAAATTATTTTGACCAGGTTCAGCAAAGGGCTCCTCGTAAAGAAGTCATGAAGAAGTCCCCCTTGCCCCAAGGTTACAGGTTATTTTGTTGGACCAGATGATATGACAGCATGATTCTATCAGGACAAATCAAAGTTTACTGAGCAAATCTGTGTTCTGTATCCTGATTTATTGGTGCCATCTGCCAACACCCATGAACAGATGCTCTGTAGGACCTCACTAATATGCAGTAATGACTGGGAGAAACCCACCGCAAATGGCTGAATTTTAAAAGTTATAGAGTGTAGCAGGAGAGATAACAAACATAATGAAAAATGTCTAGGAGAGTGCATCCTAATGTTCATTTTTCAGTTCGATTTTCCTGACAGCAGTACTTCAGAGCATACTAATCTACATATGTGGGTATATGGTGTAAAAATAAACCAAGCACTCATATTTTTCTGTGATTTAGCTCCAGTCTTTTGCCACTGTATGTTTCAAAGAGATCATTTTGATGCGAGCAGTTACAGTCACTGCTTCACGAAATCAATGAGTTCTTCCTGATTGCAAGAATCCCTTTTGCAGTCATAGTTTGGCAGGTCAAAACTGCCCTATTGCTAGCACTAATATAGGGTAATATAGGGTGGGTTTTTTTGTTGTTTGTTTGTTTTTGGTAATGCTTTTTCCCTCCTCTGCAGCTATTTCCAAGCCCTGTGTACTCTGAGGGCATGCCAAGGTAGAAGCAAATGAGTTTGCAATTATTGCCACCGGCAACATTAATTTTGCATTCCTGTCTCTTCAAAAACACAGGGGAGCAAAAAGAGATAACGAAAAGAAGAGCAACTTGTCCAGGTGGAGGTGTGAAACATGCCTGATCTCTGAGCAGAGCCACGCTCGCTCCTGCAGCCCTGGGGATGCTCAAGAGGGATGGGAGCAGCCCAACCCCAGGTCCCTCCCGTCCCCAGCCTCAGGTCCCTGCCATCCCCATCCCCTCTGCTGCCTCCCACCCCTCCTGCCCTGGGTGTCCCCTGCTAAATACTCAGCTCCTAGGAGCTGTATTAAAATTAGAAACTGAAGCTGTAGTGATGGGGGTGGCTCTCTGCCTTCTCTCCTAACCTGCATTGTAAGACAACCTGTCTGCACCAAGGGTATTACTGGGCACTCATTCAGACATGCTCAGGAAAGTGTTTTTAATAGACACAGCCCATCCAATACCTGACAAAGTTATAAAATCAGAGAACAACAACTTTCCATCACTGCCACTGTTTCTGAGGCTGGATTTGGACCCAGGGTTGGAGAGCGGAAAGCCTCCCCTCTTTAGTGTGCCAGTCCATTAAAATCACCCACTCACAGAAATTCTCTGGGGAGAAACTATCACTGAACTATTAATAAAATCTTCCAGAACTATTAATACGGTCTGTGGGAGCTTTAATCCAGTGCAAGGACTGATTATGTAAGCACACAGGCATGAGGACACTGTTTTTAGCCTCAGTTTGAATGACCTTTCAGCTTAAACAGTTTTGTTTATGATTGAAATCTGCCTGAATCTAAGAGAAACTATTTTCATTCAAAGGGGATTATATTTTGATTTGCATTAAACTGGCGAGTCTCGTCTAGATTAAAGAAATGCATTTGGATGGCAAGATGTGTGTTTGCTTATCTGATTGCAAAGGGTTGAGGCTATGAAAGCAGCTTAAAAACATTTGTGTCACAAAATTCAAATGTTCCAACGCTGGAAATATGCTATAACTTGTTTTTTTAGCTTAGGTCATTGGTCTGTGGAGTCAATTCACACAGTTTGAAAAGATTAGCTGGATTTGTATCAGGCTGTATTTATTCCTAATTTTGATATTCCAAAGACTGTTTTACTCCTCTGCCACACTTTGGTGTGATGAGATGTTAGAAGATCATCTTGATTTTTAGCTTTCAGAGTCAAGCAGTTCAGAACAACAAAGCAGTAAAAGGTTTCTGATGTGTACTCCTGCCAAAAGAAATAGATGTCATGAAGGCAAGAGTAGGCTTAAATAGTAAAAAAATTGTCTCTCATTCACCTCATAGCTATCACTCCCAAGCTATTTAGCAGAACATTTTGTACAGAAGATTTTTAGTCTTAGGCTCATTTCAGTTCAGAAATTTCCTAGCACAGGAGGTCTGAGACAAAATGATCTCCACATTTTCTTCTGCTCTGCAAGCCTGAAGACACTTTTCCAACCTGAAACAAAAGATGAATTGAGGCTTGTATGGATATTTGAGTGTCTAGGGCAGTGCCTGTGCTATTTAGGAAAGGTGTCCCTGCTGCAAGGTCAGACGTATTTCTTGTTTTAGTTGACTTTGGGTCCCAAGGAAATGAAGAAGACCTGGTTTGACTCTGGGGTGAGCTAGCTACCCAAGTAACTATCTGGTGTCCTTTTACTGTTTCTTACCTGCTACTGCTGAGTAGCAAGCTAGCCAGATTAACACAGGGCTGGATGTGTTTATTCACACTGTAATTGCATCTCTGAGTGACATGAAGTTATGTCCAGCCTGGTTTTCAGATAAAATGGCAGTAGTCTACACAAATCATTAGGCTAGTTCCAGCGTGCCATATTTTATTTATATCTTTGCAATAACATGTAAATATATCCTCACAATTGGGTATTTTTAACAAGGAATCGGGTTAAGAAAAGGCTCCGTGATCCCAGGGTCCTTTTCACAGTAGGCTCCAGAAAACACACCTCATTATAAAATACACCTTCCCAAGGAATCACGAGACAGGAGAAATCAAAAGAGAATTCCTAAAAGCAAAAGCTCTCCAGCAGAAAATCAATTTCAGCTACTTTCACCTAGCCCCAGGGAAAGCTGCAGAGACACTAAGTGGGGTGTGGGAAAGGTCTCATACATCTTCCTAGAGCTGCACAAGACAGACCTCCAGACGAGAGCTTTTCTTTCCAAGACAGCTCTGCGCTAATTAGGGACTTCTGCAAAATTGGAATGCTGCAGCTCCAAACTGTCTGGATGATTCCCATATCAAATTCCTTTGGTTTAAAAATAAATAAATAAATAAATAAATGTTTTCAACTTTGTTCTAATTGACAGACTTACAAATGCAGGTGGACTGAGAGATAAAAGTCAAATTGAGCTTATGTGCTTAACAGTGCAAGGAACAGAAATAGCAGAAAGTTAAAAACACAAAAAATGTTTTTTGTTTATTATTATTATTATTTCTTGATAATCATACTGTCTTTTCAAGGTTCTTTGTGTATTCTTTTGTGTATTTTTAGAATAAAAAGACAGCCGTTGCCTTAAAATAATGCTGTTATATGAGACCTTCCTGTAACTCTTTATCTACTGATGTACCAGACAGAACCTAGTTTATGGACTTGACAGTCTATGTTGGGTGGACATAAAATTCATTTTCTGTGTAGGACAATACATTCTCCTCTTTACTCAACCCTTTCCAGAGGCAGTCTGCCAATTCAAAACTCCAGCTGGTTGCCTTAATTCTCAGCATGCCAGCATTCAGACCTTTTTGGGTAAGGTGGTATCATTAAGGCTGCTTCCCTTTGGAAGTTAAGCCTGACTTTTCTCACTGAAGATTGTGATTGATATAAACTGTATACTCTAATGAGAAAGCAAAACAATTTTTTTTTTTTTTTGAGTCAATATAATTCTCCGTGTCTTACAGTCATTCCCATGCCTCCTATCTCTTATTTCTTTAGTGTGCCTTACTTCATTCTCGTATTGACCTATATGACTACTAAATCGACCTGTACTGTTACAGTGCACCTTGGGACTGCTGTGGAAGGTCAGTCCCAAAGAGCAAATGAGTCCAAGAACTTCTCCTTTAGAACTATAGTTTGTGGGGTGGCAGCTGCTTTGACAAGTATAGCAAGATAACAATAATTAAAAAAGAACATCCTGATATCGCTTTTTTTTTTTTTTTTTTTTTTTTCCTGTTAAAAGTATTCTGTGAAAAGTTTCAAATCTTCAGATTTTCATTCCTGTGTGGGAGGAAAGCAACTGAATATGTGAGTTTTGCATGAGTTGGATTTTTTTCTCTCTGGTCTTGTCTAAATCACTTTTGGGTTATGATGGGGTAGGAAGCTCCTTTTGGCTTCACTTCTCATGTCTCAAGGCTGATGCTTGTACTAGGTGGGCTCAGAATAAATGCCAGACTCTCCACTGCTGTTTCTCAGGACAGCCCAGCTAAACTCACTGCAATGTGCAGTGATCCAGTAGTTTAAATCAGTCAGAGCTGCATGCCAAAATTTAATCTAATATCCCACCAACAATGGAATTACAGTCATCTTCATAATGAATGAACACCTCCAAGGAGTATGTGTCCTTGAGAGGGCTCCTGTGTTCTGGACTGACTACTCACTGGCTTTGCACATAGAATCCAGTATTGAGATTTGTAATGATTTCAGCTAAACTGACATGTTTGAGGTGTAACGGGCTTATACTTCTGTACTGCTAAAGAAAAGGGTATCACTTGGTGCATGTGGCTCCTCACAAACATTAACAGGATATATTTTGATATGGCTGTTAGGGAAATCCACGGCCAGTGCCCGAAGAATATAAATGGTCCTTCGTATCTACTCTGGGTGAGGATGGAGACAGGAGATGGTGGGGTGCTAACATAGTGATAAATTGGTGAAATAATTTGACCTTGAAGCTGTGTAAAAGCTATACTGAGCAGGTGTGTAAGGGGATTTTCCATATCATGTCACAAATCTACCCCATACCCCCACCAGCTGTGCTGTCTCTGATGCTCCAGATAAAGCTGAGAGAAAGCCCTGGGACACCCAGTGCTAATTGTGGGGGAATTAACCTGCCTGAAGCAAAAGCCCTGCAGGAAGAGACCTGGTTGTGCTCCACCTGTCTGTGCTGAGCTGTGGGGGTTAGGAGCACAGGCAGGAGGAGGATGGCTCCATTAGGACCTCTTCTCCAGGCAGAACCATGCACCTCTCCTCTCTCTGGAAGCATGCTCACATGCAGGAGCAGCAGCCATCCATCCCGCTGTTCATGCAAGTCAAAGACCCCAGGCTCTTCCTTGACTGACATTTGCTAGATGAGAGCGTCAATACAAAACGCCCATCGCAATACGTGGCAACCTTTCAAGGCGCACCATCAACCTCCTCTTCTATTAAGCGTGCCACGCCACCCGCGCGGAGCAGGCTGCTTCTGCAAACACCTCCCTGGCAGGACACCACCTGCATCTTAATGCAGAGGGGGTTTGTGCACAGCCTCGCAGGCAGCGCTTGGCTCTGCCAGTTTCCATGGAGCCGTCGTGGTGCGCTCCCGCTACACCTCCACTTATCAGCCTTTCCCACCCATCCTCCTCCCTGAAGTACGCTGTGCGCTCACCCCGAAAGGTCAGCCATTGTAATGATGATTTTAGCAGGAGGGAGGCAGGGAGGCAGCAGGGTGAAGAGGTGAGCTGCGTGCGGCACTGTGCGTGGGAACCGGGGGCTCCCCTTGCGCAGCACAATGAGAAATTAGAAAGCTTCCCCCTCGAGGGAGCCGCGCTCATCAGCCCTGACTCGCTTCCCATCCCGGCAAAGTCGGATGGATGCCCTGATGGAGTGAAAAAAGCGTTCAGGCAAAGCGTCTGGAGAGCCTGTTTTAAATCATCAGCAATTGATGCGGTAGCGTGTGGAAGGGAGAAGGGACTGTCTGCTAAGAGCAGAAACAGATGCAAATGTTTCTGGGCTTCTTCCTCTTCCCATCTCCCTCCTGCCCCCTCCCAGCGAGCCCAGCACTCAGTTGCTGTTGCAGATGGAGAGAGACAGACTTCTTCCTCTGACTTTCATCCTATTGACTGCCTGGCTAAAGCACTGCATCTATTAACTGGCTTCCATTTCTTTCTTTCTGTAGGACAGCTTTCCTGCCCGCTTTGGAGGAGTCCATTTTGTCAACCAGCCCTGGTACATCCATGCCCTGTACACGCTAATCAAACCATTCCTCAAAGACAAGACAAGGAAAAGGGTAATTAGAAGGGGCTGGGGGAGGTAGGAGGCTGGAGGTCCAGAGGAAAGGTGTAGTCCCCTGTTTTCTCTCTTCATTTTTCATACAGCCCCAGAGAATGGCAGCTGTTACCAAGACTTACAGTTTTCAGTGATCCGGGTTGGACCGATAACAAGAGACCACAGACTTGTTATCACTAATCAAGTGTAGATCCTTTCTAAGGGCACATGCTCAGGGATAGAGGTGATGTAGAGAGATTATCAGGCCTGGCTAGAGCCACCTGCAAAGAGGGAAAATTCTGCTCTACACTTTTTGTGGGAGTAAACATTTCCTTTTTGCTTCATTAGTAATTTGACTTTTTTTTTTTACATGGTGCTAACTCACTTATTTCCATCAAAATTGTCCCTGCCTGAAGCCTGTTTGCTCAAGCTGCAGAAAAGGCTGGTGTTCCCCACTGAAACCCATGTGAACTGTTGTCCTGCAGTCACCTTACCTGTTTGTCCACGAAGCTCATGAAACCACAACTGGATCATCTCTCCAAGGGCCCATTCCCTGCCCTGGGTTGTTTCTGACAGAGGATATGGGTAGTGCCAGTAGGAAACCAAAGAGGGATCAGAGAGCCCCATGTTGCTGAAGCAGCACAAAGTGGCCTCATGCTGCAAAACATCAGTCCCCAGGTGCAGGGCTGTGTTACCCCTCAAAAGCTGAGGACCTATTCTTCACATTTCCTTTCAGTAAGCCCCACTATCTCCCTTTTCTTCCCACTGCTTTTGTACAAGGTTCTCTCCTCTCACAGTAACAATAGGTGGTTATTATTCCCGACTTGCACTTTCCCCACTCTGGTACTTAAGAAAATGACGGTGCTGTGCCAAAAGTAATGGAATTAGGCTTATACAAGTGTTTATGGTGTCAGCCTAACTCTTCAGCTACACGTACAAAAGCCCTCTCCTCCCAATGAGCACTGGGTACTCCAGAAGACCCTGCCTGAAACTGTGGTGTCATGTCATGACACCCCGTGTTTCACTAGTGCTGTTATCACTGACGCAAGGAAGCGATGATAACTATGAACTTTATTTTTGTTTCTTAAAGATCTTTCTTCATGGCAACAACCTGAACAGCCTTCACCAGCTAATACACCCCGAATGCCTACCCTCTGAATTTGGGGGGACCCTTCCCCCGTATGACATGGGGACGTGGGCTCGAACGCTGTTGGGCCCTGACTACAGCGACGAGAACGAGTACACCCACACTTCCTACAACGCCATGCACGTGAAGCACACGTCCTCCAACCTAGAGCGGGAGGCCTCACCCAAACCTATGAAAAGGTCAGTGCTGCTTCGGAAATCACCTGGTTTTTTGGCTTGCTTTAGAGTTGGGTGTAAATCGGGCAGGAAGGACTTGTCTGGCTCAGAAAGGGGCCGCAGATGAATTGGCAAACATTGACAGTCGGGAGTGCTTCACCCTGGGCTGAGCTCTTGACGTGTTAGGAGAAAGGAAGCCTCTCTGTGGAACTGTAATTACTTTGTCTGATTGCTGATTAGTGCGAACAAAAACAAGGGGAAACTAATGAGCCCCTGCGCAGAGCTGTCCACGGAGTGTATCACAGCAAAACGCTCTCCTTACAGCACCGCGCAGCCGGCAGCACTTAGGTGCCGTTTTCTGCTAGTTGCTGTTGCTTCGGTGCCCGCTGACCCCGACTGATAACATTCTCCCTCCTTGTAAATGCAGCCCTTGTATAGTGAGCACCACTGCCCTCTAAAGGAAAGCCGGGCTCGACTCGTGCTGCTGCTCCGGCTCCCACCTTCTCCCTCCAGTCCTGCCAGCGCAGCGAGGCTGCTCTTTTAACATCGCTGCTTTTAGATCTGGTGGGTGTGCGTTGAATGCTCAACATGGCAGCTCTCGAAAATACAGCCCCGGGTAATTTGTGCTAATTGCGGTGACGGGGTGAGCAGTGTTGGCTGCCCACTGCAGATCGCTGGGGCCTGTGGCTGTGAAAGTGCCACAGCAGGGCTGCCACCAGCTGTCCCCCAGGAAAACCATCAAGTGATGGCCGGGCTGGCTCCCCTGCAAGAGGACAACGTCCACGCTTGCCTCTCCATCCATGCTGTGCTCCACGAAACTGCTTTCAATGCAGATCGCAGCCAGGCTTTAACTCGCTGCTGCCACTTGATGAGTGCGGTGCTCACAGATGGGGTGTCACTCCCTGTGACAGTCAGCGGCCATCATTTTGTCACAGCAAAATCAAAGCTGACAACACAGACAAGCCAGAATGTCATGCAATTAATTTTAAAAGTCTTTCATCATCAGAGGGAAAAGAAAGGAGTTCGTGATGCAGCTCCCTCCCAGGTTAGAGGAATGCCATGCTGCCGCAGCTGCAACGCGAAGCCTCGTGTGGAAAAAAGCTCACACTTAGGAATGGACGTGAAGTGCTGTGTCCCACCTCTCAGGGGGTATGACCCTTTTTGCAGGGCTGCAGCCACAGCATGAAGAGAGGTGGCTGGTCCACAGGTCTCCCTTTTGACTCCCAGCCAGGACTGGGACCCAGGATAAGTTTACAGAGCCTGTCACAGAGAATTCATTTTTATACATTTTTATTATTATTATTTTGAAAGTATTAGCATATGTAATTTTTGGGGGAAAAATATTATGAATGGAACACACTATATGATTTTAGGAAGATGCTAACTAGATATTATACTACTATTAAAATATATAACAAGATTTTACAGTTCTTGTAACCTTACAGAAATAAATCTGTTATTAGCATTATTATAATTATTTAAGCTTTGAAGTGCTAAGAGCTGTTCACAGGTTAGTGGTAAAGCTTTGCTGAGGATCACATCCTAAGCTGTTAAGGAGTGAGGGTCTCGCGGTGCTCTCAGGGGAGAACCTCAGCTTGAAAACGAGTGCGGTGCCAGAAAACCCTGCCTTGGGGCAAAGCCTTCTCTTATAATTTGTTCATGATACAAAAGTGCATTAATACAAATATGGCGAGTGCATGAATCTAATTTGTCATGTTGCCTCTGGGCAGACTAGATCTAAATTTTAGCCTAATTTTGTTACTCGGCAGTTAAGTGAATCATCTGATCTTCTACCCCATGGTCATTTCTAGCTGTTGGAGGTGAAAAGTTCACTGCCTCTACAGATTTCCTCCTACGAGTATTCTTCTCAGTTCTTCTTCCCCTGAAATCACTTTTTGGCCTAACTTAAGGTAAAAGCTTATGCTAAGGAAGCATAATTGCATGCTTTATTAGATTTATTAGATCAGATTTATATCAAAGGCCTGGTAACAGGTCTGCAGACTTCTACCAGCATTACTTTTCTATATACATCCCCCCTGGCTCTTTAAGTTTGCACAGCTTTAACAGAATGAGAGTCTTGGGTATGCCTGAGATTCTTGGGAGCTTTACATGAGCCATAGGTAGTCTCCTAACATTAGTCTTCATCTCAGACATAATTCCCTCTCAATTGAACCCAGAGGGGGGCAAAAATAAGCATTTTTCAAGATGTAAGTGATACCAACCTGTATTTATGACCTGAAAGCTAAAACAAAGTCTATCAACATGCAGAGAAGGAGAACACGAAGCACCAAGCAGAAGTAGGAGGCAGTGGGACTGGAGCAGGGACTGCTTAGGGACTGCCAGCACTGCTTTGGCTCCCATCACTAGGGCAGGTGAACATAAATTGAAGTCCACCTGAGAGTTGTGAGGAGGGTGAGGAGAGTGGAGACCATAGAGCAAGAAGCTAATGGAAAGAGTGGTTTTTATGCTCTCTGTCACAGAGCAAAGGTGTGATTGCAATGGGTGTGATTGTTCTGTAAACGCAGGAGGGAACGAAAACTGGTGAGAGAGAATGGCTACTCAAAGACGAGGATAACTTCGCCATGAGATCAAGTGGGAATAAGATGACCAAGTATACTTTGGCTGGAAATTAGAGGAAGGGGTTTCTTAGCCTTCACAAGAGTGAGTTACTGAAACTCTGAGCCTTGTGATATGACAACCTAGCTAATGCATGAGCTAAAGGTCTGAAGTGAAGTGGTTACCAGAGGTCACAGGAGACTAGAATTGCCCCCTCAAAGTCTCATTAGTGTCCAGTTTCTGCTCCTTTTAGCAGCAATGAGATGGGAATGTTACCTTCTCTCAAACCACAGGCAAGTGTATTTTCTCCCTGTAACATGAAATTGCATAAGCAAGATTTGTTCTTGAAAAAAAGTCTTTCTTTACTTCAGAGAATGGAATTTTTGTAGATAGGGAAAGCACTGAAGATCCTCCTAGGAAAAAAAAAAAAAAAAGAAAAGTTGCCACTGATTAGCTAGCAACATGATCTTGAATATTATGGGGTTTGAAAAGTTTTTGCAATATGGAAAATCTTTAATCAAAACCAGAACAATTGTTATTTTTTTTCCACCAGTGACTACATGAAGCTCCACTGGGGAAAAATGAAAACAGTGGAAATTGCACTCCCATCTGCAAAAATTATCGCGCACCCTGAGAAAAGTCCCAGAATCCTAGTACAGTATGAGAAGATGGGAAAAAAAAGCGAAGCAGTTGATGACTCCAGATAATGAGTCTTAATGGCCAGACCAGAGGAAAAAAAAAAAAAGGCACCAATAACAAAATCCATTCAGAATATATCTGTTAAGATTCACCTCAATGAAGTCTGAAATGGGCAAAGTAATAAATGTGCAAACTAACATTAGCACAGTAGTAGCAAAATCAATTCAGACAGAGCTCAGCCACAACCCTTTCACAATCATGGGAGCAGCACTGGCAATAGACACTTCCCCTGCCTTGGACCATCTCTTCTGAGTAGTGTGCATCCACACAGTGAGCCTGCCACTTGCTAGCTTGGGATTTGAGAGCAATATAAATGGTGAGAAAATTTGGAGCATGGGGAAGAAAATCACCTCCCTCCCAGCTGTGGCCACACCTCGTGTGAGCCCTGATGGTCAGAAAGGAGCCTTGAGCTGGTGTAGTCAACAGGAAGCTAACACCAAAGCAGAGCATTTGTCTGCAGTGCCCATGCTGGCTTCTGTTAACGAGCTGTTAGTCTGGGGAACAACTGGAGGTTTTATCTGGGTGAGCACCTAATGGATAGTGTGGGTGGTTAAGGCTGGCAGTTAAGGACTTAGAGACCTCTCTCAACATATCGCTATGCCAATAGGGCATACCCTTTTGGCCAGCACAAGTGGGAAAAGCATGCCTGTATGTACGTGGGCATCTACCCACAGTAAGCGTTCATTCCTAATTGCAGATATTGATTTAGTGACTGGGGGTGATATTAAAGAACTCAATTTTTTGAAGGATTTCCTTTTTTTTTTTTTCCCCAAGTGTTATCCTGCTGTTACAGTTGGGTTCTGCAGAAGAAAGGAACCTGCAGCAGCATGTTGCCTTCCTTTCTTTTCTGTGCAAGGTATGCCTCTCTGCAGCTGCATCTGGGTCACTTTTTGATCCCTAAACTTAATTTTAGGTCCCAGAGATGGAGACTGTGCTCCGCCTTTGCTTGTTCCACACAAAGTCACCAAGCACAGTCTGGGAGCTGACTGTCCTTGCTCTGTTCCCCCAAGTATCCAAAGAGTGCTACCTTTTAATTTGCTGCCAGTGCAAACAGGTCTGAAATTCTAGTGCAATTTAAAACTGCCCTGCAGAGAAAGGAAATCTTACCTAACAGCTACACATATATTCCAAACAAACAACCTGTACTGCTTAATCAAATCTATTTGATCCAAGTTTAATTAAGGATATCTTTAATCAAATTTGGAGTTAACAATTATTTTTAGTATAGCTTGGATTGCAAGAATATTACTCTTACCAAGTCAAGCTCAGTAGAGACTAAGGAAATTCAGAGGTAGGGTAAAACTTTTCAAGAACCAAGCACACTAATAATGAAAGATATGATTATTTATATGATTTATGCTTCAAGGCAATGTTAACTTTTCCTGCCATGAACTTGAGGACCTACAGATTCAGTGAAGTACCTTGTGGTTCATCAAAAGACCCTGTAACAGGCATTTTGAAAATGCAGTTAAAATAACTATTGGATTGCTTTACCCCACAATGTTGTGGATTTTTATGTCCTAGATTAGAGTAAAAGGATTTTAAAGTACAGATTAAGGTTTGCTGTTATTGCCTCCTGATGTGGGGGTTTTCAAAAAGAGTGTTTTTCAAATAATCTTTTGGCTGAAACTGATCGTTCATTCTCAGAACCAGGACCCTGCTCCCAGGAAGAGGGGTCCCACCACCGGTACACACTAGTGCTGGATGGAACGTTTTTAGATCCAAAACGGGCCATCTGTGGGGGTGACTTATGTAAGGTTTTTATTTATCCAGACAGGGTTCCTCCATATGCCCAGCTGGGCTATGCAAGGCAGATCTTTCTAGTTGTTATCCTTGGTGTGACCTTAATGTGCCTTTGCCGTATGTTTCTGCTTTTATGGGTCATGGTTTATGCCGGTTCACAGTCAGCGCCAATTTACTGCAGAAGCAGTAAAATACCAGCAAATAAAAATCCATATGAAAATGTGTGAAAGCTTCTCACTGCCCATGGATGGCACCTGGGTTTCTCTGCTTGTAGATAGGACAGACTGCTCTGCGTTTGCTGGGGAAAAAAGGAAATTCTCCATGTAAGGTTTCAGTTCAAGTAGCTTTGCTTACAATATGCAAGAACTATGGTGCAAGATTTATATTCACTGTTTTAGTATGAATTATTTCAAACAACAGAGAATTTCTGAATGCTTTTATGGAAATGCTTCCTCCACATTATGAATGAGTCATGTCTTAATAGTAAAGCAGGTGTCCCAGGGACATGCATATCGCATAATGTATGCAGTATGTAGCATCGTAGATTATTAGCTGCTGAACAGTTTTATAGCTTTTGACCGGATTTCAGCTAATGCATCAGAAGGAGGTGGAAGGGAGCTGGTGGGTGTGAGATGTTAGCTGGCCCTAGGAGGCTGCAGAAGTGATGGTGCCAAACACCACCATGAACCATGAGCAACAGAGGCTGACCAGGAGGTCAGAATGGCAAAGCCATAGCTAAACTGAGGACAGGAAAGACAGGTATGGGGCACTCCCTAGGACAGGGCAGGCAATCAGCTGCACCTTAAGGGCATGGACAATTTGTTTGTCATCTGTTTGCAGCATTCAGTTGCCACTGATAAGTATAAGGGTGTGCAAACACAGGCTGGAGGTGGGAACAGCAGAACCACTGCTGTTCAGGCTGCCTAAAATATTGCATTGTAAATTATGCCTTCAGCTGGCTATAAATTTACCTAAAGTTTAGTAGTTTAAATTAGAGACATGACACTTAATAAAACAAATGTTTTTACACTGCTTATATCTTTTGCTGCCCTGTGAAAATCCACCTACATCTGGCTAAGTTACAGGCCTTTGAAAAAGCAATTCACACATGCTCTGTAGAAACATATTTAATTTCAGCATTTAATGATCCCAAGGATTGCCTCATACTTTAGGTTGGCCTCCCAGAATAAATAAATGTATTCAGCTCTGGTTGATGGTTCAGTGCCCACAATGTGCATCTCCTGTCCAGTCCAGGGGGTACAGAGGGCTTTTATAATTATGACCTTTACTTGCAATCACAGCTTTCCCTGCACTAGGCCTGGCTGCAGCAAGACATGCAGCTGGGTGGCAGCAGGCTGCACCCTGTGTTTGCAGGGCTGCATCATCCCTGCTGCTGGCAGCAGATTTGGAGAGATGAAGATTCAGCAGTAAACCCAACTGAAAACTGGGGTCAGTGGGATGGCAGATTGAAAGATGAGGCAGGCATAGATGACTGGAGACAGCTGGATTTGGAAGCACCTGTGGTGGGCAAGAAAATGGGGATGCTCAGGGGGAGGCTTCCCAAGACCAGGAGTGATCCTTTGGCACAGCCCTGGAGCAGTTGGTACTGCTCGCCCGCTCTCCACAAACCCCTGTGTAGGCTTGGCAAGTTGTTTAAACCAAGCCTTGTACAGATAGTGAGATTACACACTGCTGATTTCTAGTCTGCCAAACTATAGACTTGGGGGTCTAATTTCCAGAAGTACTTGGTGCTGACCTGCAACTCCAGTTGATGAGATGTGTGCTTTGGACACTTAAAGTGCTCTGCAAAACCAGACTGCCAGCACTGGGAAACAGGTGCCCTGAGTTAGAAGAACACATGGACACTGATCTCACTCACTCAAGCCCTCCACATGCAAAATGGAAACTAAAAGAATCCTTACTGCAGTGCCACAGCAGTAAATTAATTAGCATTTAAGAGGCACACAAGTGCTGTGTTGATGAACTCCATGGAAAAGCTCAGGAGGTAATTAACAAAGGCTATCTTCAGAGCAGGGCTTGAATAACAGGCTGCAAATATGTCACGGAGCCACACACTGAACCTCTAGAAGAAAGCAAAATACCTAACCACGTCTTAGCTCTGCACTGTCTACCTGAGCACCGAGTGAGGACAGAGCCCTCTGAGAAAGCACTGTATGTGCTGCTGGAGCACGGTCACAATGAGAGTGTTGCATTGCCCCTGCATGCTCGGCTGAGTGACTGCTGCTCCAACAGCCCAGATTTTGGCTTTTCCTGCTGTTGCAGTGCCCAGCTTTGCAGCCTAAACAGCACCTCAGCAAGGCCGCTTTCATTCTGCAGTGGTGCTCTCACTACGGACATGAAATTTCAGAGGTAGGGCCTGGGAGCAAGTGCTCTCAGGGCTGCGTTCTCCATGGTGTTGGCACACAAGTGAAGAGACTAAGAACTGGTAACAAACCTGGTTGGGATACTGGCTTCTGGGGTCACTGACATGGGAGAAAAAGGCAGGCTGACGGATAAACAGGACTGGAGTGTCTGAGCAAAGGCACTGGAGGCTGTTGGGCAAGGAAGCATGCTTGGTAGGCAAGGGGTTGGGGATGAGCAGGGAAAGCATGAAAGGTGTGTGTGCAATAATCATAAAGTGGGAGAAGCAAATTTTCCTCATTATTTGGTCAAATTTCTTTTGCTTGACTGTCGTATTCCGTATATTTTTTAGCAGCTCTTGCTGAATCTCTGTAAATGGGTGCTGACTGCTGCTGCTGTCTCATTGTCTTGGCCTCACTGCTAGGCCTACCTAGCATGTAGGTCATGTAGCAGACAAAAGAGATGGCGAGGACACACTCCTACCCACACCTTTCCCTACTCTGGACTCTCTGAACTTAGCATGTTGCTGGGGCAAGATCTTGACACAGAAATTCAGAAGTGCTTCGAATTAGGTTATAACAGGCACATCCATACTGATAAATGAAGAAAGACCAAGGAGTGGCCCCCTAATTCCAGGGTATGTGATACAGACTGGCTCTGTTGTCCTGTGGGTGGAGCATGAGAATGGGAGCGAGGTTAGGTCTGTACCACCTGTGGGAGCACACACATCTTCCAAGAAGTCTTCCTTCCTAGCACATTTCATTTTTAAGTGCTTTCAGTGCTGACAAAGTACCTTTTATAATCCTTCATGTCTGCACACCTGCATTGTTTCTGTAATGATGGGGAAAATTCATTTTTCCCACCTAATAAAGACAAGCCCTTGAGGTGCACTGAAAAACATGCTCTGGGGTGCTGGGTCCTCCTCTGCAGTCTGATGGGGAGGGAGGAAGGCAGAGAAAGAAATGCCCCTCAGATGTTGTCAATATGAAAATTCGTAAGTGTGATTTTTTTTTAAAAAGTGTTTTCTCCTTATTATGTTCTGAAAACGGAATGAATAATTGCGAGATGAACAGCCCTGAGGTGCTGGCAAAATGGGAAGGGAATTAGAGGGAAGTGAGCAGATGGGAGGTGAGAGGTAGATGAATACAGTCACACAAAGTGATCTGATTGATCAGCTGCAGTGTGTCATGCTGAGAGTTTGAAGCCTCCTGCACTTGGGGAAAAAGAATGCCACCCTCCTTCTTCCTCTATGAAAGCCTCCAAATGAAGCCCAGCACAAATGTAGGATGTCCTTGCTCCTGTGGGCTGCAGCACATCCACGTTACTGTGATGGAAAGCACAAAATGAGGGACCAGAGAACTGAAGGCCATCTTTTACAGTGAGCAAGTAACGATGCACTGACAATTATTATTAGCTCAGTGCAGGGTTTCAGGATTTTATTTTTTATGGGAAACAAAAGCAATACCCAGCAGACGTCAATCCTTGTGAATTGATTCACTCCATCTGTACTCTGACAAGAGCCTTCTGAAACAAATGCAACGAGAAGGCTTGCATCCAGTCTTTTTATGCTTTTTTTTTTTTTTTTTTTTTTCCTGACTAAATTTGAGGTAGTTGCATTGAAACGACCACACGCGTAAAGCCATCTGCTGTCTTAGATATGGATGTACATACCAACATGCAGTGCTGTCATTTAAAATATATAGCTGACCTGCTGGAAAAACAGCTGGATAATGTTGATTTTCCAGACTTCCAAATATTCTTGCTGAACAGTAAAAACACCATGGTGGTTTTGATTGACATTTTAAATGGAGCACACTCAGATGACACCTATGCTTCAGAAGTGAGAATTCGTTTCTGCTTCCATTTCAATTTTTCTCTCCTAAGGAAGGCTAACTAGGCTGAGAAACAGGGCTAGGGAATTTTGTGGCCATTGACTTCTCAATTAATTACCTCAGAAATAGTTCCCTGTCCATAGTGATCACATCCTATTTTTACAGGAGCTAAGTGTCCAGCATGTATTGTATTAAAGATGGGCAGAGGGTCTGCCAGGTCAGGGCTCTTATCTATGTGATACAAGCAGTTGTCTACTTCTATTAAATTTTAACTCAACCAGATCCCAAGCATTATCCAGGCTGGTTGTTGGGAAGATTTAGTTGAGAAAGGAGGAAAGGCAGAAGGTTTTCAATTCAGAGATGCTCATTTATAATTCTAAAATTGCAGTGCTCATGCCACATTTCATGTGAGTATTGAAGGTGATATGGTGTGAGATAGTTGTTGCTACGGTACTTAGGAAACATTGCCTGAGAAATCATGGAAGCTGTTCCACTCGATGTCAACCGACAAAAATGCATCAGAACAGAGGTTTAAATGTAGGTAATACATGAATTATATGAGGCCCTTAAGACAGTGGGACTCTATGCTGTCTTTAAGTTTTGAGTGTCCCTATTGCAGTACTACACAAAAGATGTGATTAAAATCAAAAGGAAAAAACCTCACCTAGTTAAAATTGCATGACTCCTGAGCTTTAATGTGATCTCAACTCAAAGTCTAAATCATGTAGTACCAACTGGCCTGAAAGGTGCAGACTGGAAGACCTTGTGCAAGATTAGACGAGCAAGGCAACACCTATAGGAACTTCCCTGATGTGGCTGAGGACATCAGGTCACAGCCTATTGTCACAGCCTATGAGACTTACCTGACCTGTGGGTGTGTGAAGAACACAAGGATCTTTTGTTTGTGGGATTCCACTATGCACAAGGACATGGAGGCTTTGTTTCCATACATTTCTTTATTACAGGATAATACAGCAGTGAGGAAAAAAATAGTAATGCAGTTAAAATGGGCAGCAGTACTTTTGAACACAGAAGTCCTAGCTTTAATACTAGAGCCCATATACAAAAATCCCTAAGTGCTGTGCAAACTTGCACATACGTAGACCACTGCTTTGTTCCTTGGACTGAATTCATATGTTAGATACACAAAAGCAATATGAAATGAACATATAGGGGACATTTTTCCAAAAAGTATTTGTCTTAATCTCCACAGCAAAATGTAATTACTGGTCAATTGAAAATGCTTTATGCAACACTGGCCTATAGCAAAACATATTTCTCTGTCATTATATAGAGTATAGCTATAGAAAATATATTGCAGGATGGTATATAGGCCAGTAAACCATCTCTTTCACACCAAGTTATTACATTAGATTGTGAGCTGAATTGATAAATATTGCCAAAATGTTTTTCTGAGTATCTGTACCGTTAATATTCACCAGAACTAATGGATATTTTAAAAAGTAGTTTGGAATCTTTTTGAGAATTGAGTAATTTTCTATCTTTCTTGCTAAAATTGAAGTTATAACAAAACATTTTTTCAGCAAATGAAAAACTGATGCATTTGGAAAATGGAAATCTAAACACAACAGTAGGCTGTGGTGACTTAGAAAATAGTGATTGTTTCAGTCATTACCATGCACTTCAGAGAGATGTCTGAATGGCTTATTTTAAGAGATGGGATTAAGCAGAAAAAGAGAGATTTCTTATGCTTCAGAGTCTGGCATATACTAATGCCTCAGTTGGATTCCTCTTCATATTGAAGGGCTGAGCATAGCACTTGAATCATTCAGTGTCTTGAACATGTGGGTCAGGTGGGCTGCAAGGAATTTGCTAGACGCTCCAGCTAGTTTGGTTCTTGTGCGAAGAGGCGCAGTCTGGGACCTACATACAGAGCTTGGAGTTGCATTGCTCCCAAGCTGGCACACATCTGAGCAACAGTGCAAGGAGGAAACTGGTATCTCGCTGGTACAGATGCAATATTTTTTTTGTGTGTAATGTGTTGAGAGTAGAGATAACCAGCAGTGGTCACACAAGGCAGATTTGAGAGATTTTTTTTTCACGTTTGACTTAGGACAGAAACTTTCCACTGTATGCTGGCAAACACTGCAAATATCTGTAATTTTTTATACTCATGTTAGGACAGTGAATCAGCCATAAACAAAACTTTGGTGACGAGTATTAATTAAGTACTATTTAATAATAATTTAACTTGATACTCCAGAAAAGAGAACAAAAAAAATAGATTTGAATCCATTCTATATTAGTTTCAAAGCCATGTGAATAGTTCTTGCTGCCCCATACTAGAAGTATGTAAATTGCCATTTTGCATAATCTCTTGAATCAGCTGCTTTTCTATATTAAAGTACAGTCATAAACATTATACATGTCACATTACTGTAAAAAAAATACACAGTGAAAACATTTGGGCAAACACCAAACACTTGCTTTGAAAAATTTGGCATAAAATCTTCCCATTGAGCATCCAGTTTTTGTTATTTCTCTCTGGAGATTTTTTTTTTTAATGAAAAAATTTTATTATGCTTTAATGAAAGCTTCAGGCATAAGAATAAGAAAAATAATCATACAAGTTATTCACAGTCACACTACTGAGTCTTGATCAAGTGCTGCAGTACCACAGGATGCAATTTACTAGTGATTCTTATCAAAAGAGAAGTGATCTCTAACCTCATAAAACAGCTAAGGCTTAAACTGAGGTTACCATTATGAGCAACTGGGTACTACAACCATATCCTGCAGGTAATGAGAGTTACCCCTAACTCTAAAAGCTATCCATGAGAAAACTGGCTCTTTAAAACGATATGCAACATGTAAATGCTTGATCCTACTACCTCTGAAAAAAGTTCCCTTTTAAAAGTTCTCTATCCAGAAAGTGATTTTACTCTAAAACTCATTGCCAGCTCCATACTGGGAGGCAGCTTCTAGCCCAAAACATAGAAAATGGAGGATAACGAATCTCTGTAACAGACTCATCAGTTCCTATCATAGCCCAGTGGGCAAACACTGGAGCACACAAACCTCAGAAAATGAAATCCTCTTGAATTTTCCCATTAACTTAAACCCATTCAGCTTTTGTCAATGCCAGAAACCCTGACACTCCACTTTCTTACTCATTTGTACTGCTTTTTTTGCCCATTAGAAGCAAAGGACAAGCTATGTTTCCCACGTTGAAAACAGAAATGAATGTAAAATGGACTATCCCTAAACAAGGTTCTCCTTCAAGGGTGTAGACAAGGAGATGAAGATACATGGCAGGATTGGGCAGCACACCAGAAGCTCCCTTGATGTCATATTAAGTCTGGTTTCTTCATTGGTCTTAGCTAACTCAGGGAAGTTCTGTCCCTTAGGCACCTCTGTCAGTAAAACGTGATTTATCTACTTGTCATTCACCATATTTGTAACAAGCATGAGCTGAGACTCACTCCTGCTAGCACTTGTATAAATTATTTTGTTTGTGCAAAGTAATCCAGTAAGCAACAGGAGAAGCTATGTTGCCTAGGAGCACATTAAGTGCTAACAGATCCCATGGTTTCTTGGGATCAGACCTTTGATGGATTTAATTATTTTTTTATGGATTCAACATTGTAGCTATGCACTAAATATTCTGAATGCATTTGAAATAAATAAGGAGTCACTTCCCTATTCATATTTAAAAGAATGTGTCTCAAATTGTATAGACCAGAGTAAACAAATAAAAGGTGATAAAGCAAACAAAAGCAAAAATCACAAAATGAAGGAAAAAGATCCCAATAAGTGTTCCTGTAGCAGCCCTCACTGGTATGTGCCTGTTCTTGCTTTCAGGTCCCAGTCGGTGGTGGAAGCTGGCACGCTGAAACATGAGGACCTGGGGGAAAGCGAGAACACCCAGCCGCTGCTGGCCCTGGACTGAGCTCCCACTCGCCAGTCACAGAAACATCCACAGACTTCCACCATACGAGACCCACAGAGCACACGATACACAGTCACACACGTGCACGCGTTTTGCTTGAGAACAACTCCTTCATGTTTCTTGCCCAAGTAATAACTGTCACCAGCCATCTGTCTGTCCGCGGGGCCAAAGCTGAACAAAATTTCTATTGACACGGGATGCAAAGGAAGACACAGCAGGGGTCCGTCCATACGTAAAGAACTTGTTTTTCTTTTTTTCTTTTGGTCTTGTGGCATTAAAATATTGGAAATGGTGGGACTGCATTCTCGTTTCAAAGAAAGCAGGGAGTGTCAGTAGAAGTTTTCCTGAAACTGCCGGCAGGGATGCTTGGTTTTATAGAAGCCAAGGTTAAACGTGTTTTAAAGCAAGGCATGTTAAATTTAAAGCCTGTGCTGAAATTAGCAGTTTAAAGTGGTTCAGAGGGCAGAAATAGCAGCATCTACAGCGTGCTCGAATTCTACAGAAGGATTTCGCATAAAAAAAAATCAATGCCAGCATAATGCCATTCAACATGACACTTTGTGATTGCCTCATCCATACCGCTTATAGGGGGTCACTTATTCATATCTAGCAAAAATTATTCTTAACTTCTGAAGCCCTTATAAAACTGTCAGCTAAGTGGAAGGAGCTGTGTGGGCAGCAGACAGACAATTTGGAATGCAATTATTTAATTTTAACGATGTGTTTTTCCACAGGCAACTCTGGAGCCTATTAGATGTGTGTGTGCGTGTGTGTGTGTGTGCGTGCGCGTGCAAGGGGGGTGCTAGGGAGACCCACTGGACACATTCACCAGTGATTAATGGCTCAATCCAGATTTTTTCATTTAGGTCACGACAAATGAAAGCTCTGCAGAGCCATTTACCCCCTTCCCTCCTGCGGCCAGTGAAAGGTATAGCCAGAAGGGTATGCTGATTGCAGTTGCGGGCCATGGTTAAATGAGAAAGAAAAACTTAGAATTAATTATTCAATGCAAGCTTCTCCTAGAAAGAAATTTGGACAAACAGAAGAACTGAAATGCCAAAGATCAGTTTGTTATCTCTCTCTTTGCTTTACCTGCAAAAAAGAGTCCCATCCCTTCACTGAAATGGAAACCAGATCAAAGAAATAAAAGAAAAATCGTTATCAAGTTGCATGTGCAGTGACTTTATTTCCTAAAACAGTTACAACCACTGTACACACCTTTGTCTTCAATTTAATTGCCATGCACTGACAATTACTAGAACATGTGGTTGGCACCAAGATATCAAAAATAATAGTGTAAACCATATATAGATAAAATGAGATGATAATAGGCAGCACAAGAGCTTTTCATACAACTCTGGAACATCCACCGAATTAATTCATAAACGATACATTGAAAGTGATGGTCTAGTTCTACTGGACATGGTCATCATTAACATAAAAGCTGCCTTCGTTTACAACATTTTAAGCCTGCACAAGCAGAAAGGACATTGACAGACTCTGTTAACACATCTGGGATTTACCTGCTTGCATACGTACAGAATAGCTTCATTCACAATAAACTTCTCCTGCAGCAGTGTGTTACTGATACAAAGCCTGACCTCCATGGCAGCACATCTTTAAGGCAGTGAATGTTTCCAGCAAGGCAACACAGGAATCAGAAAAAGAAGCAGACACTCTGATGGTTGCAGAAACATTAAATAAGATGATTGAGCCCATTTATCTTTGGAATTTCTTCCATTCCCCCTCCCCTGGCATTATAACCTAGTACAGGTAACTGCACTCCTCCCTTCCCTAGGCTCATGAAGATGCACAGATATTGGGATTTGCCACAGAGAACTTGCTTAAAGCATAAAGTAAAACAAACAAAAATAAACAAGACAGACATTGACTACTATACTGCAGCATTAACGAAGAACTACACTTTGGTTTGCATTTTTTTTCTGTTAAGACACTTAACACTACTGCTATTGAATCTTTATGATGACCCATTACTTTTCATTCAAGTGGAAGATGTTTTGCCCAAGAACTGCAAATATCACTGAATTCTAGCCCTTGAAGATTAATTATTGAAGGTCAGAATTACTTAATTTTTGACTGTGACATGAATAAATAAATACAGATATATAGGGCATCATATGTAACTGTAGGATCTTATACAGACTCTGTGCTTGTAAGCAAGGTGAGAAGAAATCCACCTCAACACAGTGACAAGTATGGTCTACCTTACAAGTAGGAGGCTATACTGCCCTGCTCTGGCATTTCCCTCTGTAAATACATCTAAAGACAAAAAGTTTAATTTGCAATGGCTCTCCATTTAAAAAGCATTTCCATTCACTTCATCCATTGGCATTTTCAATATGTAAAAGTTTTTTCAGCATGAAATACTGAATGGCAAAGAGGAATACATAAAATAATATACCACTTATTCGCTGCCTAATTTCCATGTTTTGCTATATATCTCCTCACTATTTATGTACTTAATTCAATAAAAATATCTAACAAAAAAAAAAAAAAAAAAAAAAAAAAAAAAAGATGCTCTCAGCTCCTTGACAGATAGGCAGAGAGTCGAATCACTTTAGTGTTGCAGCAGCTATTCACAATACACCTTGTCACATTCAAGGCACTTAAGATTGCAAATGGCCAATATGTCACTTACAAAATTTAATGAAGAGTGCTACTTTGGCACACACAAATTTTGGCTAGATTACTTTGATCTATTTGTTGATTGCAATCTGAAAATATAAAGTAAGAGACTTCAAAGGAATGATGAAACAATCTGAAGGACAGCATGGATTTTTATAAATAAAGCTCTAAACTTTTTATCATTGCTTTAGTGTTCATTTTGAGCTATAGAAACTAAAATGCAATATTAATTAAAATACTCCTAAGCCACTAGTTTTAGTTTAAACAATTCTTGATTCCTCTTTTACAAACTATTTCTTTATTTTACAGAATTACAAAATAGTTTATAATTTGCACTGCTTGTTCACTGTACAGAGATACAAAATGCAGCCTCTGACTTAATTTTTTAATTTTATTTTACTATGGCCCCTTGATATAAAAGGTACGTTATTTCAAGTTTTGTACATGATTCTCCTAAAGCTCTTCAAAAGTATTTCTGTATGTTTTAAAGTGTGAAACAAGTCTTTTCAGCTTTCATCATGATTAACTGAGAACTGTTACCTTCTTGTAGATGGTACTCTGTGTCATTGTTGATTTGGACAACACATTAAAGCCTAATTAACACTGCTGCCTAAAACTTACTTTTGATCAGAGAGAATATCAGTATGTTGTATTTATTTCTAATAGTCAAAAAGGAAATTAAAGTGCACTCCTCCAGGAACTGGTTACAACAAATGATGGTGCAATCACCATGTGTTATGTGGCATTACAAGATTTAATTACTTAATAAAATACAAGTCTGAAAAGCATTCAATTGATGGAAATGCAAACCTGTATTTTGCTTAGCAAATGTTGCATTCTGATCATGCAGTATGTGCTGTAGTGCCTATAATACTTAGGTACCATGACATTGTCTCTGCAGTACAAAACCACTGAACATTAAAGAAATAAGAAAACTGTTCAGTATCCTTTGGACAATGAAGCCAAAGCTGTGAAGTCTAAGTAACGTTAATGTCTCCTTGCGTAGTACCTGTCTCTCACAACCCTTGCTAGAGATGCCACTGCTCTTGACAAGCCTGATGAGAGCTGAGCATCCTAGCACACCTATCCACACCCCACTGGTTTTGCAGGTCAGTTGATAACAGCCAGTCTTAAACAATATCAGTGCAACCTCTGGTCTGTCTTCCCTGTTAGTGTTCTCAGAAGTTAACAGTCCTGCACCCTCCACCTCCCATGAAATAGCAAAGATGCAAAAATCAGCAAACTGCTTTAAACATCCATGAAGTTTTCTCTCTTGAAAATAAGGCCTTTTTACCATATAGTAAATTCTGTATAGCAAATACAGAGTATACTGTAAATGGTACTGCGATAAGACTGCTTCAGTATTACATCATGCATTTCAAGACAAAGAGGGTACCATAAGCTCAATTAAAGAATCATTCTAGCACTCTGTAGGATGCTGGCAGCAGAAGTTAATACAAGTTAATAACCTGAAGCTCTTTGCTTTGCATTCTGGCAGAAAACCTTGAAGGACCTTGTCCATCTGCTCCAATCTCAAGGAATTCTTCATAGACACTTTTCTGCTGAATGACCATCTAACCTAAAAGGAGCCCCTGGAAGGACGTGCCTCAGACTCTTGCTGGGTAGAAAATAGTTACCACAACTCAAGCTTTTATAATGATAGGAAGAACAGCAGTTCACCACATAATCTTAAGAACCATTGAGCACTTTAAGATCCAAGTCTACAGATGTCATATTTGCTCAGCATCTTCCAAAATCACATTACAAAATTGAAGGTTACCTGCTAAGAGAACTATTTTGTTTTAGAAGAACAACACTAGGAAGCTGATTATGTGAGTTTCTGTTCTCTTGCCTCCCTGGAAATGCAAAGGCCACAGCTGGCAAAAATGAAATTTGTTCATATACAGTGTTTTCCTTCTGCTTATAGCTAGAGATGTACTATGTATATACATTATTTTTAAAAATAGTGGTTGATTAAAAATCTGTTCATAATAATGCTAGAAAAATAGGTAGAAAAAATACAAAAAAACATAACCCATTCACATTATCTACAGTTGATAATATAGGGACATGTTTTATACCTAAAGCAGTTAACATTGCAACTGCACATGATTTTCAAAGTTGATTGTATGCATACGTCTATAAATAACTTACATGCTGCTACCCAGATAGAAACCTGGGAAGCATTTCCTGGATGTAGTATAGCAAATCTTGTGCCTGAACATGGCCAGGCAGGTAACTGATTGGTTTTGTATGCATAGTACAGCATGGCAAAAACATCTGCACATTCCTCAGCTTGAAAAACCAGAACTATTGCTCTTTGGCTGACAAGATTTGTATTTTCAGACTTGCAGCCAGAAAAACAATACATATCAGTGCTGTATCAGTGTGGAAAAGAATAAAAAAAAAAAAAAAAAAAGAAAAGAAAAGAAAAAATGAACAAACAAAGAAACATGGCTTGCCTTTTCTTTTTTTTTTTTTTTTTTAAATTGAAGTCCTCTGTAATTGTAAAATGCCATTGTTATCTTTTCTAACCCTTATAATACTAGTATTCCTCATATGCAGGATAAATTAATCCTGCATGCTTCTATTTGCATACTCTGAAGGGTCCTCTCTCCTCTGCTCTTCACATCAGAAGTAACCCCTTAAATAGCAGGAAGGGTGCGTCTCTGTTGTGCTGATAACTCAGGGTGCCACACATCAACAATAAATATCAGGCGATAATTTTCAGCATCCTGCCACACTTCATGCTCGAAAGAGTCATCAAAAATAAGAACTTTCCCTTCTTCCCAGGTTCTGCAACACAAAAAGAGAACATGCGTTAGTGTAGTATTTGAAGTACCATGGAGGCTCTTATAGGCAAGATATAATTAAGATACAAGAGTATCTGAGTCCTAATTGACATAAAGCTACAGAAAGATCAGTCTAATGAACCTTCATATTATTGAGGGATTGTTTTCTCTCCCTCTGCATACTTATGCCTATATGTGCCCACATACATATTCAGACATTTGCAATATTTGTTATTTATTTAATTTTAATGAGCTTAGTCCAATAACCTGGGAACATTCATCAGGCTTAGAGGTATAGTACTGGTATAATAATCAACTTCTCCCCTTTTCTAATCAGATATATACATAATGAGTTATGGAAACTGATGGTATGATGAGCAATATGTTTTGAAAATAAATTATGCTAAATCAGTCTGCTTTTTTCTGAAAATCAGAACAACAGACTTAAGCCCTGATCCTGCTTTCTAATTTCAGGCACGTTATCAGTCTTGTCCCATAAATCCATTCAAAGCACAGAGCCTACCAATTTTTCTTCAGAGGAGGGTTGCAATGACATAGCATACTCTAAGTGAGGTTATACTGTTGAAGCTGAACTGAAAGGATGGGACCACATAATGTAAACCTCTTCTGCTTGCCAAGTAATGCTAAGGCAGAGGAGATCACTGAATAGGAGTTAACTACTCTGGGTGAGCATTCATGGCTACATGGAAAATCCAAGTTTTAACAGTGAAATCTTTCTAAGACCTGTACCTCTGTTAGGCACAAAAAGAGAAACACAATTTATTTAAACTGGCTTATTTTTGAGAAACTCCATTGTTTGAAAAAATAAGAAAATGACTAGATTTAAAAGCAATGGCAAAAGCCAATGGAGAGGGGGAATATTAATGGTTGAAAGAATCAGCACTCCTTTCAGCTTTATGAAATATAGAATCACAAAATAATTAAGGTCAGAAGAAACCTCAGAAGATTATCTGTTCCAAGCTTCTGCTGAGAGCAGGTCTTACTGCAAAGTTAGATACAACTTCGAGGCTAGATGAGATATCTCAGGTTACCATCTACTGGATTTTTGAATATCTACTGTGATAGCCATTCCATCATCTCTTCGAGTGTTTCACCAGCCTGATAATGAATATGTATTTCCTTATGTCCAATATGTCTCAGAGAATCACAGAATATCCTGAATTGGAAGGGACCCATGGGGATAATGGAATCCAACTCCTGGCTCCACACAGGACCACCCAAAAACCAGACTGTGTCTGGGAGCACTGTCCAAACATTTCTTGTACTGTGGCAGGCTCAGTGCTGTGACCACTGCTCTGGGGAGCCTGTCCCAGTGTCTGACCACCATTTGGGTGAAGAGCCTTTTCCTAACACCCAGCCTGACACTCCCCTGCCGCACCTTCATGCCATTAGTCATGTCTCATTCTATATCTACACACCTTCAAAAAGAGTGCCTTGTGCACAGTCACCCTGTCACTAGCTGAAGATAGTAACCAGGCTCCCCTTTAGCCTTTTTTTTTTTCAGGCTCCAAACTATTTCTATGAGTCCTCCCCTTAGAGGACTAGAACGTCATCTTTTTCATAATGTTGACTTTCTAAAAATCGAATCATCTTTTTCTTTTTCATCCTCCACGAGTCATTTTAATTTATCAGTGACTTTCTTGTACTGAAAAGCCCCCAGACTGGACACAGAAACAGTTGAAGTATCTTGTGTGCAGAAGAGAGCGGAAAAAATTGCTCCCATCAAACTGCTTCCTATGCACTTACTAATACAGTACAGTATACAGTTAGCCTTCATCAAAATGACAGCATATGTTGATTGTCCTCTAGGACCTTTAATCCTTTTCTGCAAAGCTCCTTTCTATCCAGTCATCATGCATTCTGTACTGTTGCAAAATGTTAATCTGTTATCAGTTGCAGAGCTTTGCATTTGCCTTTATTGGACTTCATGAAGTTTCAGTTGGCCCACTTCTTTAGCCTGTTGAGATCTGGATTCATAATGTTGAGAAGAGGTTTAGTGCCTGGTTAACTGCAAACTCAGTACTGCAAAAAATCAACATTTGATCAGTGAACATTAGTGTTAATGTCACCACACTGTAAAATGTCACTGTACTAGCCATTTGTCTCTGTCCCTCAGATCTCAGACTTGGCTTCTGCACTTAGACACAGCAGCTGGTTGTGTGTTGCACGGTTTGTCTATTGTAAAGTCAAGCAGTGGTATGAGCAAAGCAAATTTATTTTGCATTGCAACAAGACAGAAGCATGAGTCTGATTTATCCAGTCTCACCCGCAAGGGTATAACAGTCAGTCAAGTCAGTAACAGCCAATGTTACCTTCTAAAGTCACTCTACAACAACTACATAATAAAGTTTTTCAACAAGATCCTTTGGGAAGCAAAGCAGTCCATGAGGATTGATGTCCTTAAAGGGAATAAGGAACTGTGAACAGTAGTGATGAGAAAGAAGTAAAGATATAATCAAAGATGGAAATGTATTGCTTAGCCCATTCATGTGTTCATTCACATGGAAACTTTATTTTTTTTTTCCTCAAAAAAAATCGGGATGAAAATGAGATTCAGAGTCCTAAGTCATCTATGTATTTTTGAACATTTAACTCGATAAAAGCAAAAATCAACATTTAGGGGGCTGTGCTGTAATGTTCTGAAGGGAAATGGAAATTGAGATAGAAATGATAATTTGACCATATTTAAAACAACTGTGGACAACCAGCGTTAACAGTGAAAAATTCACACTCTCTTGCACGTGGACATCAGATACGAAGGCCCACATAATGAGCCTTTTGCAGGTTTCAAGCATAAATGTGTGTTTGTTTTTTTTTTCTGGTACCAAATCAGCTTTCCAATAAACAAAAATGTTCTGTCGTACAGGCCCCAAGTCTCTGCTACTGCAGTAGAATTACATTGGTATTATTCCAGTCAATGCTGTAATGTGGCAAAGAATCAGGCCTTTTTTTTTTTTTCACCCCCTCTAAATTAAATCAAGCCTGAACAGCACTGCACTAAATAGCCTGAAAGTGTAGCTCAGTAAAGGACAATAAAAACTCCAAGCATCCAGATGAAACAGCTTCAGAGGTTAAAAGCAGGGATCTATCATTTGCATCATACTGGGTCGGGCTGTTTTGCACAACAAAGAAGAAGTCATAAAGTTGACGGAACTATTAGCCCCTTTTGGATAGATTACAAAAAACACCATTAGTATGCAAATAAATATTTTCCAGATGCCTTCATGGTGTGAGAAACACTTCACAGTGGGACCACAGGGAGGATATTATTCTTGTCTGGTGCTGAGCCACTTTGGGTTAGGGTTTTATGTCACCTGAACGGATATTATTTCACCTGTCACAGGTGAGATCGTGGACTGACTTTTGCTTAAGGTTGTAATTCTGCAGCTTCGTTTCAAAATATGATTACCATGTCTGACAGAGATGTTTGATTTTGATAACTAGATATTATTTACCTCCCGTTTTCGTGCACTGTACCCTGCACTTTCCAGAGCTGGGACTTCAGAATGGCCCAATGACCTAAAATTACTATAGCTGTGCTGAATAATAACGAGGTGCGTGAGCTCCTACCAGCAACATAAAGACTCTTGTTAAAGTAATGGAGTAAAACTCAGTATTAGACAATGCTGAGTTGTGTGTATATCAAAGGATGAGATGAATAATAGCATTTCTCCTCTAAACACCTACAGTGAGTGGCACAGAGGTAACTGGGCACAACATTAACATTATTTCTCTATCTTGTACAAGCAGCAGTGGGACAGGAAGCCAGAAAAGGATGGCATCAAAGGACTGACCCCTGATACACCAACCTTCATGCCTGAGCCAGCTAAAGTTAGACACCACTAGCTTTCTACTGCTCTGAAACACCAGGAGAGGAGGAACGGAAAATGCTAAAGATACGTTTTTCTCCTGATATCATTTCTTTCCACAGTAGTTCACACACCTCTTTCATGGAGAAAGGGATGTAAAAAAAAAACCCTTTTCATTATTAGTGAATGTACATTTTCAATGTTTTCAGTGAAAAAATCTTTCCTTTGACTATGAATGTATTGCTCTTGCCAAAATCAACTAAAGCTAACACATTCCAAAACAGGCTGTAGTCAGCTCTTGAGTGCAAGTTTTACATTTCAGATGAGTGAGTCTGATGCATAAGAATGAGCCAGATTCAGCAGCCTAGACACTGAAGTGCTGTCTACAGCATACCAGCAGCAACATATGTTTTACCACTTTGCCCTGCCACATCCCTGATGTTGAGGGGCTGCTGCTACCGGGGGGGTGTAGTTATGTTCATTTTCCAAACCACCATCCCTTCTGTTCAGATTAAGACAAAGAAGGGTGGCCAGCCTAATGAGTGGTGAGCTGTGGATACCTGGTCTCTTGGAAATCGATAAAAACCACCACTTTGTTCACACAGGCCACTGAACAGCCACCTAATGGCAATTCCTTTCAGTCACAACAAATCTGAATTCATTATAGTGTCCTGCAGTGAAAGTACCCCACATCTCCCTATTAGTCCTCTAAGCCTGTTAGCTACCTCTACCGCCATCCCAATGTCTAACCTAAACTTGTTTTGGATATTGAATTGGAATGCTGGAAATAAACATGTTTGTCACAACAATCTAGGTAGTGTATAGCTTCTAGGTAGTTTTATAGCTTATTTAATAGTCTGTCACAGTGAACGTTATGTTGGTAGGAGCCCTAACACATCTATAGCAACATTTTTAACAGCTGGATAGTTGTACCCTCAAAAATTCTAAAAAATTGTTGTAGATATTTTCAAATGTTGTGAAAAAAAAAAAACTTTGCCACATATTACAGTAATGCAGGCATGAGTGGATTTCTCAATATCAAATATAGCTGTACATTAGTACTACGAAAAGATTTCAAAATTAACACTTATTGCACTCAGATGCTTCAGACAAGACAAAATCTTCCAAGTAGATATACAGAGATATATAAAAATTAAGCATTATTAGAAGTCCACATAAGTCTCAGTAAGTTAAGTCTTCAAATAAAAAAGTAATATAGTTAATACTTTATTTTCCTGCATTTAATAATATCATTTAAAAATCTATCCCATTCTTAAGTTTAGGATTTTCTCATATTTCCTAGGGGAGTATATGCTCTGATTGTAACATCTAAGCCATTGCTTTTTCTTTTTCTTCCTTTTTTTTTTTTTTTTTTCTTCCCACAAAACAGAGACAAAACTGGTTTCCAAGTCAGCATAATTTCTCCCTAAGGAGCAAGAATTCTTACTCAAAATATACTTTGAATAAACTTGCTATCTGTGTAACTCGTTGTGCCAAACACTTTATAGATGTATTCATCTTAAAATCAACTTCAGTTGGAATATTTTTAACTGAGTTATATTGAATTAGAATGAATGTGTCAGCTAGAAACAATGCTACTGCATAAATACAATAGTATTTGGTCACAGAGGTGAAAACACAGCTTTAGCTTAGTCTCAGCTTTTGCTGAATAAGTGAAGGATTCTAAGGCAAAAAATAAAATAAAATTAAAAAATAAAATAAAATAAATAAAATAAAATAAAATAAAATAGACACCTCTGTTGGCAAGTATATTAGATTGGCATTGTACTTGTAAACACAGACATTTCATAGACTAAAAACAATGTTATTTCCACACTATAGCAGAAAAGAGCAGCTTTGTTTCCAAAGATCCTTCTGGCATTGTTTGACAACTGACATTTATATGTTTGTAGCAAGAGTGAGGGTGTAGGTTGCCTGTTTAATGAAATACATAGCACCTCCGAATCAGCGAAACATCCTTTTTTTCTTCTTTTTATTACATGCAGCACCAGAACTTCTCAGGGTTAAGAAAGGTGGGAGAAAATGAATGACCAAAGTGGGGAGGAGGAGGGAGGGTGAAATACCTGTTTTCTTGGGCACACCGGATTCTGCAGCCTTCTTTAGGTATCACCAGGCCCAAATGCATCCTTAGCCGACAATTGGTGGGCCCTGTGTGGGGCCATACATGAGTCCCTGGATGCATTACAGAATACTTGATCTGCAAGAAGAGAGAGAGGACTTCAGCAAAGCCATTTTCACAAGCATACTGCTACATGTTCAGGACTTCGTAACATCTCATCCACAAGGACCAATCAAAATTGCAATGTCACATTTTGTTAGTCTCAGCAACAACTGACTGATTTCACATCTTGAAGGTGTTCAGTACTACAAAAACCAAGTCTTGTAGTGTGTGTTTGTGTGTACACTTTTTATTTTGTTTAAAATAATCAAAATTGGATGAAATGGAAAGATTTACATGCACACTTCTTCAAAAGGATGGACCACAGGAGGCACAAGTGCTATGTTAGCTGGTGGCTCCTCTCAGATGACAATAGGGTTGTGAAGGTCACTGGCAGTTTTGGCTGCAGCAACTACAGTATGGTGGAGTTCAGGTTCCTAAGATGAGGGAGAAAGGCAAAACGCAGGATCACTACCCACAGGGTTCAGGAGAGCAGACTTTGATTATTCAGGGACATGCAGGGAAAAAATTCCACAAGATGCACTGCTGGAGAGAAGAGTAGTCTAGGACAATTGGTTGATTTTTAAGGATCACCTCCTCCAAGCTCAAGAACAGTTTATCCCTATGTTCAGGAAGCATGGAGATCCTGAAAAACTGAAATATAGAAAGAATACATACAAGAGAAGAAAGCATGGTTAGATCAACCAGGAAGAACACAGAGACACTCTGTGTCCACGGAAGAGGCTAAGAAAGGCAAAGATAATCTGGCGTTGAATCTGGAGATGAAAGCAAAGGGCAACAAGAAAAGTTTCTACAGGTACATCAGTAAAATAAAGTCTGGGGAAAATGGGTCTAGGGATGGGTCTGCTGCTGAATGTGGCAGGAGTTTTGATGACAGAGGACATGGAAAAGGCTGAGGCACTAAATGCGTTCTTTGCCTCACTCTTTACTGGTAGGACTGACCTTCAGGAATCCCAGGCACCTGAGAACAGCAAAGAAGCCTGGAGCAAAGACTTACCCACAGGTTAGGAAACATTTAGACAAACTCAACAAATTGTTCCATTGACCCTGATGGGTTTTACCCATGAGTGGCGAAGGAACTTACTGATGTCATGAATCCAACCACAATCTCTGAAATGCTATGGTAATCAGGGTAGGTTCCTGATTACTGGAAGAGAGCAAACGTTGTTCCTGCCTTCAAGGCAGGCAACAAGGATGATCTGAAGAACTATGGGTCAGTCACTTTCATCTCAGTGACAGTAAATAATCCTGGAAGCCATTTCCAAACACATGAAGGAAAATAAGGTGATGGGGAGCAGTCAGCATGGATTTATGAATGGGAAACCATGCTTAATGAGCTTTCTACAGTGAGATGCCTAGCTTGATGGATAAGGGGAAGATTGGTGCGTATTGTTTAGTTCAACATTAGTAAGGCTTTTGACACTGTCTGTAGAATAACATCCTCGTTGACAAACTGATGAAGTAGAAACTAGGTGAGCTGACAGTGAAGGGGATGGAAAACTGGCAGTTCAGCCAGGTTCAAGGAGTTGTAATCAAAATGCAAATTCCAGCTCACCAGAAGTATACCCCAAGGCTCAATACTGGGTCCAACACTGTTTAATAGCTTCACTAATCACCTGGATGATGGGGCAGAGTGCATCACTTGGCAAGGACAGAAAATTGAGGAGAAAGGGTTGATACACCAAATGTTTTTTACTGCCATTCATAGGGACCTTGACAAGATGGAGAAAGGAGCAAACAAGAATCTCATGATATTCAACAAAGAGAAATGAAAAATCCTGCACTGGGGAGGAGTAACCCCATGAAGTACTACAAGCTATAGAATAACTGTCTGGAAAACAACTGCACAGAAGAAGAGCTCAGGGTCCTTGTAGAGAACAGTTTGGATGTGAGCCAGCAACATGTTCTTGCAAATCTAGTGAAGGGCCACAAATATGATTAAGGGACTAGAACACCTGACATATGAGGGGAGGCTGAGAGAGCTGGAACTGCTCAGCCTAAATAGAAGGCTCAGTGGGGATCTTATCAATATATATAAATACCTGATGGGAAGAGTGAAGAGGATGGAGCCAGACTCTTCTCAGTGGTATCCATTTAAAGGCAAAGAGGCAATGCACACAGATTTGGGAATATGGGAAATTCCATTTAAACATAAGAAAAAAACACCTGTTTTTACTATAAGGGTGACTGAACACTTGAGCAGGTTGCTCAGAAAGATTGTAGAGTCTTGATACTCAGGCATTCAAAAACCTGACTAGACAGTGTCCTGAGCAACATGCTCCAGTTTACCACACTTTGAGCAGGGTGTGGACTAGAAGATCTCCAGAGATCCCTTCCCTTTCTGTGATTCTTCAACCCAATGAATAAGAAGGGTGCGCATGAGAGTGGTGAGAAGCACCTTTTCAACTGAGAAATCTGCATTTCAGGATAGGACAAGGTAGCTTTGATAAATCCTGCATTTTAAGATATTGCTAGCTCTCCAACAAAGTGAGCATTAGAGTGTGTATCTATCTAATGCCTTACCTGTTCCCACCATCTGAGGTTTCATCTTACCAGCAATTCCTTATAACAGCAAGCGATAAGCTCCAGTGGTTGTGGTGAACACAGATGCTCTACTCTGTTGCCTCTGCTACAGTGAAATACATTAGCTTGATTGCCCTGTCAGACCCTAAAGCAACCCAAATAACTGCTACTGCTAGCTATGCAGGAAAGTTATTCACACCCCACAGAAATACTTTTATAACCCTAATAATACTTGCTTTGTGGAATGATTACTGCCATGTATGCTATCTGCCCACGCAGATCAGTCTAGAAACTTCTGTGAGTCTCATATATATATATGTGCTGTATTCAAGTATTATACAAATATTTCACAGAATCACAGAATCACAGAATTTCTAGGTTGGAAGAGACCTCAAGATCATCGAGTCCAACCTCTGACCTAACACTAACAGTCCCCACTAAACCATATCCCTAAGCTCTACATCTAAACGTCTTTTAATGACCTCCAGGGATGGTGACTCACAAACAGGTTATACTATGGTTGTCAAGTAAAACTCTGAGAAGTTTTACCCTGGCATATTGGGATGACAAATATGATGAAAAAAAAACAGTAACTCTCCTCTCTGGCATAGATCCATTTTCAGCTGTGGTGCGACAGTTTTCTTGGGGTTAGCCATACTGACTGTGATGTCCTCTTAAGTCACTTAGGATTATGTTTAGTAGTTATTACTATCAGTTGACCCATGGTAAATAACTACTTACCCAACATGAGCTCCCTGTGATCACAAGGGAAAACGGTTTAACTAAAAATTCCATAGAAGAGCTTCAGCTAATATATTTTATCTCATATTTGCTGAAGGCTATTACAGTATCAACTTCATTGTGTGTCTGAGCCACCATTGAATATATCAAGGTCATACATTCCTCTGTACACATTCCTTAACATCACCTTCTCACAGCTTTAGGGATTTGCAAAAATGAAGAAGTTTGCCAGGTACCTGCCCTCTTCGGCAGCCTGTAGCTTCTGGGAATCTTTCCAATAAAGCACACGTTTTCGGAACACCTTTGCAAGCATTCTCATTTTTTCTTCCTGGTGAAAATAAGAGATTGAGCATTCATAAGTGCAATGAACGAAGAGTCCCTTGTTTTCTACTTTGCAGAACAGCAACAAAGCTGTCAAAGAGCTGACACCAAAAGAGGTATATAATATCATACACATTTTACAAATTATGCAACAGAAAGTGCTTACATATCGTAATATCAAAGTAGCCTGCCACTTCTTTGCTTTTGAATTATTTGTGAGAAGCAGGCTTTCTACCAGTTTAAACATGATTCTAAAAGTATGATTATACTTTTATTAATGATTAAGTAGATCATTAAAGTATAATCATTAAAAAGACAAAAAATGCCACCAGTATGATACCATTTCAACATCTGATTATATTTTCGTATACCTTGGCTTTTAATATTTTATCTTGCAGTACTCTTTCACGTGTAAAGTCTTTTAAGAAGATCAGGTCATTCCAGTAACTGAGCCTCCCACTGCAAAGCTCAGAGACAGAACAGCAGGCTTATTAAAGCTCATATTCTATTTGCCCATACCTTTTCTGAATGATGGATCTCATCTAGCTGGCAACACAATATTGAGAATATGTCTTCTCCTGCTTTCCTGTCTCCCCTCAGGCTGATCTGCACATGCATTACCAGCAAAATTTTGGCAGCCTTGCCAGGAAATGAGTATTACCCTCAAGGGATTCTTAGAAGTGCTCATGGGCTACATGTTTTAGAATAAAGAATTCTTGTTCACTGTTGCTGCGGTCTCAGACACTATTTTATTAGATCCTTTCTTCTGCAGACTTACATAACAGGTATAGTGATTAAAAAAACTATTCCAGAAAAACTCTATTGATACTCCTTATTACACTGTATTAATGTGAGAAAGTGAAACTGGGGAAAGAGAAATACAAAATGCTTTACCTTGTTGCCATAAAGTAAACTGACTCCAGTCTCCCTTTTCTCGCAGATTCTCATCCTCAGGCAAGAAGAGGCTTTTTTTCTTGTCCATCACAGCAAGCCCCTCATCCCGAATAAGCTTCCAATTTTTTTCTAAGGACTGTTGTGAGAGCCATGTTAGTTCACTAAGAAATTACTGCATTTTGCTTTAGTATCTTATTTTTTTTCCCTGACATTATTAACTTTTTTTTTTTTTTTTAAATTTAAAAGTACTTAAAAAAAGAGTTCATCATTATCAAGTTTCCTTATGTCAATTCCCTTATGACAACTTAAGGCAGGAAAACCAACTTTCATAGTATTCTTCAGATTCAGTTACATTTGTATTGTAAAATTTCAGTAATCCCCAGCCTCCTGCAGATTAGGCCTCACTTTAACTTTCTTTCTGATTAGCCTAAGGGCTCTTTAACAGATCATTTTATATCACAAGCTAAGAAGAGTATTGATCTTCTTAAACATAGCACATGCTACCTGGAAGCACTCTTGAGACTAGAAAACCACTCACATAACCTGAAGCTCCTAGTGTTGACAGAACATCCTAGTTCAAAGAGGACAAATGCAAACATGCTACTTAAGTTGACAGTTATGATTTAAACCTTCAGAAAGGTTTGCAAAGATTCACTTGCACATTCCGATGCTCTTGGAAGAGATCAAATACGACTTGAAATGCCAGGTGACAATTTATGTATACAACCATTAAAAATGTGTAAGCTGCCGTGTACTTCATACATACCAAACCCACAAGACTGTAGAATTAAGATTTTTGTTCTCTGCTGCCTTAGGACATTTTACCTGTAGAAATCAGGTACATTGGAAACCTTGTATTCTACCAGTAATAAGTAATTTTAATGTTACAGGAAGATAAATGAAAAACCCACTGTGTAACAATGGATCTGGATAATGATGATGTGACTTCCATTTCCCAGCTGCTTACGTTACACACTAAACCTTATTTTTGGTGAATAGTTTTCATTTTTCCTTTGTGCTCTTGAACAAAGCATTTCTGTAAGACATTTTCAATCAATTTCAAACTGAAAATAGGCTAAGGTGTGTTCCCATATTGCCCCTTTGTATGATGTGTAAAGCTGAGTAAAACTCCAAAATCTTTGTAACACAGGTCAGATGAGGTAATATAACTGCCCCTTTTCAGCCATATGGTTATTAGCTTTTCACCATTTAAACAGTTGCGTTTTCCACTTCAGTTTTTTTCAATTAAAAGACAAGCTGATCCTGCAAAGTAGGTGGTACTCTGATGTATCATAAATGGCTCTGGAAACAGCCACGGCTAGAACACGATGTCTATAATACGGTGACCATCTCCCAATACAGCAAGCCTAAAAAGACTAAGATCTATGAAAATTAGGATTGTGCTTGTGTTATTTCAGTACTCTTTTTCATCCTAGCAAATTGCATTCTCTCATCCATTAGTAAAGGGGAAAAGCACTCATCATTTTTCCTGCTGCATTCACCCTCTTCTCTCCCACTGATGGGCTTCCATAACACTCCTTTAACAATTAACATTAAGTAGAAACATTTTCAAGAATATCTTCCTAAAAGTGATTTTTTTCTGAAATGCAGGGTACAAAACAGACTGAAAATTTCCATCTAATCAGAGATAAACAGGGGAACAGTGCTGGTACTGATTCAGCATTATCATTTCTACACAAGGAAATACCAGCTTGCATACCAGAATTTGTATTGGCTGCAGAAGAGAAATAAATGAAAAACATGCATTTATATAAGTTTCAATTTAAAGTGATACAGATCAACAAAATTGGAAAACTTTGAAAGACATTACACGTGCTTCTCTGTTTCTTCAAACTCCTAACCCTTCTCCTGAAAAATAAAAAGCTAAGAATGAGCTTTCATCTACACAGACAAAAAGATGCATGAAGAGCACTGGTGGTGCAAGGAGCTGCACATAATGGCAGCTTTGTCATCTTCAATTTTCCTCAAGTGACAGGCTGAAAGTCAACCTGCAAAGTTGCGTGTTCGTCCTCGCCTTTTAAACTCCTTTCCTAGCACATTGGATACAAAGCAATTTGAATACATATCATTGATTTTGAGCCAGCTCTTCAACGGTTTTAGATATAACTGCCAATGAAATCAATAGTGTCTCTGTACTCGTGAGAAACTGGACCCCCATTTGTAACATATACTGATAATGCTTTACTATGAGCCATAGGCAACTCCTATGTAGAAAGGCAGAGGAGAGTTACAGGAGCTCAAACACAGCTCAGTCTTGATATCCCTGATTTTACAGACTCTTAGGCCAACACTGAAGGGCAGGAATGGATAAAACCATTAAAACATAGTCGCTAAGTCCAGGACATAGACTTCAGGCTACTGAACCAAGAGCTAGCATCTACAGAAAAAAAGCTAAATACGCTCATGCTGCATAACACGTAGGGATGCATGCCTCAGCCTGCAACAGATTCATATCGTGTTTGGTGCAATATCTTGATTTCAAGTGAAGAATCAGGTGGCAAGCAGCACTTGGAGCATATGTACTTGTTTCCTACCAGCTGATTCCCATAAACTTCCATATGGCTTTTTAAACACAGTTCCTAACAATAATGTAAGTTTACAGTTGCTTTACATCTGGTAATAGTGTAGGTTTTATTGGCAAAGAAATTATTGTATTTAAATAGGGATTTCTTAATATTGGTTTATTTTTATGTGTGACTGTATTATATTAAAAAATCTTTATTCTGTGCTGTCAAACCCTTTTCAAGGTATGGTCATAAATGCCACAGACAGAGATTAAGAGTTTACTACCCCTCACATGAGGCACAACTACTGACCACACATGCATTTCAATCCACTGGGCTATAAAATAGAATCACGGTGGTGTCTCCACTCCATTTCACTTTGTTACCAATACACAGTAAGAAAGCATTCATGATAGTTACAGTGTGTGTTGGCTGGGGACCTCCAGCACCTCTGAGCAAGGGTCAGTATTTAAAGCCATCCAAAATAGGGTCCTTGCACTAATCTGGTCACTCACAGTGCTTAAACATCAGCATGCATAAGCATTATCTCTGCTCTTTTCAACACAAGGCTCCCTTAAGGCATCCAGCCACACTTTAAATGCACAGTTTAGGTAATTGTTGCCATCAAATATGAATGTTTAGATTTTAGTAGCCAAACAATTGAGCCCTAGCTGTCAGTCTACAGAAAACATCATGAATTGTGCTGTTGCCAGTACTTTCATTCTCTTTCTGTGCTTTTCTTGCTGCACTTGAAATTTTTAACTAATAAAATCTAAACAATCAATGAAAATTGATGATACAGGATCTACTTTAATCAATAAGCTATTCACTGTAGTATGCTGTTGGCAAAGCATCCTCTGGGTCATTTCCAAAATCAAAAGACACAACATAAGGAAAGGACAAATTTACCTAGGTCATTTTCTATGCATTGTTTTCAGCCTGGTGAAAAGTGCCTAGGATCCAATAGCTTTGTGCTGCTTTTATTTATTCATTTATTAACTGAGTACCAGAATACAAAAGAATGCTCTACCAAGGTTCCATAAAAGATACCAGAGATGATGCAATGACTCTGTAAGACTTGCAGAAGAAAGCTAATTGCCCCAAGGGAGGAGGATAGTTTTTCTAAGATAAAAGCAAGGTTTCCTTTTAGCTGAGCTCAAACAAGAGTTTCTTGACTCTCCAAAGTCCTGAACTACCAGAGATCAGAAGATTAGCAGAACATTTCTACAAAAATCACTTGATACATTTCCTAATTTAAAGGTTTATAGTTTCTGTTCCCAGAGAAAACAGGCCCTCCTTCCTATTCTTTCAAGGAAACTACAAAAATAACATAATAACATAACACAACAAAAAATTAAGCATTAACGGACAGCTAGAGAGATCTACTGCTGCCAGCATAGTAGCACTAATCAGGATTTACCACCACAATACACCTTCTTTTAAGTGTTATTGAGACATTCTCATTCTTTATAACATAATCAAGCCAGGTCTGTACACTAACACATTACTGACTACAGCTGTGCTGGTTAACAGAACGAGCAAAGAGCTGTCAGAGTATGGCAGAGAACCTTTAGCATTGCCTCAGCTAGCCACAAATAAATCCTCCATTAGCACCGTTAAGCTACTAAGACATTGAAAGGAGTTTGTTCATATTCAACAACAAATGGTGAAATACAGGGAGAGAGGGTCCAGGCCTCCAATGCTTTGAACTTCATAGAGTTTCAATATCAACTTCCATCATTTGGATTTGGAAGCATTTCCCATGCATTCTTCATGGAATGGAAAAGGATACATGAATGGAAGACGAATGTAAAGAGATGAAGTAGCAATAAATAACTGCTAGTTGTTTTTTGCTGTGTGGAATGTGGAATGTAGAATTTTTATTTTTTTATTAATAACTAAAGCTCATACAGAAGCCTGAATATTTCAGAAATCAATAAAATAAATGTCTTCAAAGATTGTTTCTACTTTGTGCAGAATGTTACTGTGAATTTGCACTTGCAAGCGTTTATCGATACTAGAATTGAGCCTGCTCTCTTGCACAAGTTCAAGTACTTTTTGAGTTATGGGGGAAACACAACAACGCAAATATATATTTTTTTTCTGATAAACTTAGCTTATAGTTTGGATTTATACTTTCAACTTTGAAGGGTATCTTGAAGAATGTAAAACTTGTTGCCCCCTCAAATTAAGATACAATTTGTAAATAAATCAGCAGTCAGACTTGATGATGTTACTAATAAAACACATAAAAATTACCACAAAAACTCTTAGTACAATGGAGTAAAGATGCTTCAAACACAGCAGTTCCAGTTTTATACTTCAAATTCTTATTTTGGTATATTGAATAATAAACATTAAAGCAGCACCTATGAGAGGCAGTAGTGCTGTGGAGATCAGGGTAAACTTCTAACTTTGTGGTTCATCTAAAATGTTCTTCTAGGAGACATGCAGAATGCTGATCCAAACCAAGTCATCTACATATGATGTCATACATCTGAAAAAAAATCTTTCAAGGTGGAGCCCTGGCCATTTTATAAGAGGAAATTCAATTTTTTTCATCCTTTCAAAGCTGACTGTTGCTTCCCACCTTGGAGTTGGGGAGGGGGGGGAGGAGGGGGCACACACCTTTACCTCTGTGATTTAGAAATTTGGATGCTCTACATGCAAGAGACACTAAAACATCACTGCAGACAACTTTAAAACATTATTAATATGATATGCATTCTTTCTCTTTTGTTTGTACAAGAGACTCCAAGTCCCTCCACCTCCTTTATGTCAGGAAGTATCTATTTTTACACATACATTAAGAATGAGTAGAACACGTGTGTTTCAAGTTTTGCCACATGCTAGTCCACAGAGCTGTTTTTTTTTTTTTTTTTCCAAGAGTGAGATTATAGTTGAGTGATTGATCTTTAATCTAAGTTTCCTAACCTTATTTATACTGCCATCAGAACCATAACAAGGAGTAAACTTTTTAAATTTCTTTAAAAATAATAATTGTTTCACAGTAGGTTTATAACATGTTATGTAACTAAGCATAATGAAACAAACACACTGAGTGAAGCTGTCTTCTTCAAACAAGCATTTATGTTTTTAAATTATTTGTGCAGAATAATTTTGCTAAACCACATACTAATATTCAAAGCATATGCAAAATGGGTACTTCCTCCCCTTTTTTAAAACAAAATATTACTGTTATTATTCTTTTTGAATTATGAAAGATTTGCTTAGGGGTTTAAAAATATGCAATTTTGAAAATATAAATTATTATATGTATAGTAAATAAACTATATGTTTTGTATCAATTAGAATTTTAATTCATTAAGTTTTATTTATGTCATTATCTTTTACTGAATCCATCCCTGGGAAACAAGTTTACACTTGTTTATCTTATGCAATTAAGAGATCTCAAAGAAGTTGCCAAGTATTATACAAGGGACAAAGAACACAGCTTTTTCTAAGTAAAAAATTCACAATGGATGTCCCAGCCATTAGCAGAGTTTGACCTTCTTTTGCATTTAAAACATTACAGTAGTCTACCATGAAAATTTTGTATTTAGTAATGTCCCCATCATCAATTACTAAAACATCTAAGCTCACTTTATAGTATCTTAGAACTAACGCTCAGTCCAAGACTGGTGTCTGGTGCTCACAGGCAGCAATTCAGACCTTATGAGTACTTTCTCTGCTTTGCACCTTAGATTACAGTTGTTATTATAAAAGAAAAGAAACTGAAGTGAACAGAAATAAACTCTCTTACCTTCACCAGTTCAGTATAACCAGTTTCCCTCGCAGTCCACCAAGGCTGAGCTTTCAGTCCCTTGACGTTATAGAGGGAGCGCTGCCAGACCGATGCAAAGTGACCTCTTTGATATCCAAGTTCATACCACTTGTATGCCTAGAAGATTGCATTTGTTATCAAACAAATTCATATCAGCTAACATGCTAGAGAAAAAACTTAGGCTCCTTTGGTAAGGTAATAGGCTATCTTTATATGCTGGGGATATTCTCCTAATGTACAGTAATAATAATTTCCTTTAATGGGAAAAAAAAATGAAAATCAACAATCCTAAAGTCGATCAGAGTCCAGTTGATATTAGCAAAATAGGATAACCTCACGGTCATTCACAACAAATATCAGCTAGTAACCTAGGTGTTCTCCTTGGACGTGGGATATAGAATTGTTTGTCACCTCAGTCAGTCCTGGTTTCTCTATGCTTCATTTTTACCTATGAATCAAAGATTTAATTTAATAAAAAATAAGTCTCCCTTCTACTACCAACAGAGATGCTGTGCTGTTAAAGACAGTGCTGACTATGTCATATTCTTACATATATACTTCTCAGTTTTCTTTATATATTTTAAATATTCTCACATCAGAACAGAGCTGATGATACACATTTTGCTTAGTTCTCCCTTATTCATGTGTTAAAAGCTTATTGAGGTCCATGCCAGGGTTTAGCTCTTCTTACTCTACCTTTCCACAACTTGCTTTACCATTCTATACCAGCTGCAATAGGAGGTTCTGCAAAGAAAGTAAATAACATGTCTGGAAGGAAAATGTCAGACAGGAATAACACTGGTCTATGAACATAGGAAGCTACATGTAGATTTATTTATTTATTTATTTATTTAAATGACAATGCAAAAAAAAAAAAAAAAAAAAAAAAGATAAAAAAAGATATGCCAGGTTAGTTAAGCAGGGAGATAGGAGGACAAGAAATTCAGAACAGGACAGAAGCTCAAAACAGGAGAGAAGCAGGAAGCAATCTCCATTCTAAACAGAAATCATCCAAAAACCTCATTACCTGGAATCGTCCAGAGTCCCTCTCTAGCTATACAACTTGAAATTCACACCTTCCCTTTCTAAATCTCCTTCAGCAAAGTTTCACCCGTCCAAACTCAGACCAAGCTCTTCCACTTTTTCACCTAATCTGATATTTATTGTCTCACTCCACATTAGACAGCCTATAATATCAACCTTGTACTTGCCACACATTATTATTCTTTCCTTGGCTGTACACACCTCCTTGCCAAGTTCTCAAAGGAAAACAACAACAACAAAAAGAAACCCCCCCACAAAAAAACAAACTCTACACTTTTCTTTCCAACAGAAGTTTACAAATCTGGACAAAACAATTGTAAAACACTGTCCCCAAGAGCCCTCTTATATGGTGGTTCCCCTGCATGACTATTTGTTAATTGCATTTCAGGGAGTCCCTTCTCCTATTCTAATTCAAGAGCAAATGAGTTTTCCATTCATCGTCCCACATTTGATTCAAAGGCTAAAAACTATTAAAGGCTTACTGAGGCAAAAAGCACAATACTAACTTTTAAGAAGAATCACTTCATATATGTGTGTTAATGGAAAGTAAAATATACAACCAAATAAGCCTATCCTAGGAGGAGACATTTGTATCTGCATATTATTTATGCCCACTTTGAAGCCAGTAAAGTAGAAGTAAAACCAAAATATTTTTTTGGATACAAGCTGTCATGAGAACACTGTAGCAATCATACAGTAAAGTAAACAAAAACTACTGGAAATTCTTCACATAATGGATTATTTCTAAAAGAAAATCAAGTGTAATCTTACACATTTACCTATAGATCATTTATTTCAAATACAAGGTAAGAAATAAATTTGAGTATTTTTGTTTTCAAATATTTGCATAACCTTTTATACTGTAACCAGATTATTTCTTTTTGAGAGTTTAAATTTTCTTCAAGCTTTCAAAAAATGTGGTACTCTGATATTCGGAACTCTACTGAAGTATGAAGGAAAGGTTGCAGTAGAATGTTGTCTTACTCCATTTATCTGAAGTAAGGAAAACACCATGGATAAACAGAATAACAGCAGACAACATAGAAGCTTTCTTTTTTTTTTTTTTTTTTTTTTTCTCTAAATAAGCTTCTTGAAATGTATTGGTCAAAAAAATTACATATTTCCCTTGGGTAATACACAGTATATCTTTAAAGCTTGATCTTATCTCTGTTAAGCCCCTGAAATGGAAGTATTATGATTTATAGTATACATTCCTCAAGACATAAGTTGTAATAGCAATTGGGTAGCAATAGATTGTTCATGCTCACTGTACGAATTTATTTGCAGTGTCTGGTGTTAGCTCAAATGAGAAGGGGGGTGAATTGCTTGTTTCAGCCACTGACAGATAAGTATGAATGTTGCTGTCCTTTAGGATCTATCAGCTATAATCATTATATATAATTTTGTTAATCCTTATTTATTAGAAGAATTATACTATGAGATTGCCTTTGACGGTATGGGTTACGATTATCTCACTCATCCTTTCCAGTCCTGAGTTTCCATAAAAGAACCTTTCTCTTCACACGCAGATCTTGGCAGTGGAAAGACTAAATCACAGAATCATAGAATCATAGAATATTCTGAGTTGGAAGGGACCCACAAGGATCATCAAGTCTAACTCCTTGCACCACACAGGTCTACCCAAAAGTTTAGACCATGTGACTAAGTGCACAGTCCAAGCGTTTCTTAAATTCATATATTGACCATATATAATGACCACTGTCCTGTACAGGACAGATACAAGAGTATATCTTCTTTGCCAGGAAATAAATTGTCTGATAAGCATTCAATTCATACATTCTCTGTGAACAACACTTTGTTCTTCAATACCTTCTACAATGTATTTTGTTGTTGTTGTTTTAATCAATTTGGCATTTTACCAAATTATAGTTGGAAAGATTATATACTCAATGTTGTTACCATACAACTTACCAAGACCACATCCATAATTCCTAATTTAGCTCTAATAGATGAATATCTACCTTCAGCAAACCTTCAGTGATAGCAATTTTACATGTTGCTTAAATATTGATCTGTTTCCTTGATTAAATCCTGAAGTTCAGTAAGTCTATGAAGGTCAGTTAAAAAAAAAAAAGTTTTAACTTCCACAGATAAATTTAAAAGACTCTGCTATCCCAAGAAGATAATTTGCCATTGATTAAAGCTTCTTCTACAGAAGATTTGACCATTAAGTCTATAAACATTAACACATAATTATTGCAGGGATTGGGCTGATGTATGTTAATTACATCTGTGTGGTATCTTTAGTCAAATTTTATAGTGGGATGCTCTAGGCTTAATCATTCAACACAGAATATTAAGGGAAGTATTAAGGGATTTCCTTTTTGGTTTTCTGTTAAGAGAAGGACAGACAATGATTTGGGGTGGGGTAGGGGTGAAGGGAAGAAAAAGAGAGATAAATCAGATTCTGTGTATGTAAAAAAACAAGTGTAAAATGAGGCCACCAAATTCTCACTTGCAAATTAACTTTTAAATTGAAAAAACTTCACTGGAAGAATATTTTACTGTAATTTCAAAGAAGGTAATGTAACTTAGAATTCAGATATTTCTACATTTCAATGTTCTAGACATATAATCTGAATAAAGTGTAATAAAAGTTCCACATTCTACATATATGAGAATAATTTGATTAACTAGGCTCAAGAAAGAACACATACTTAGGCTTTATGAAAGTCCCTTTGCCTGATTTGATATTGAAGAACTGCCTATTTACTGGTCCAAGATACTAGGTGACCCTGCTTGAGCAGGGGGGTTGGAATAGATGATCTCTGGAGGTCCCTTCCAACCTCAACTGTTCTGTGATTCTGTGAAGTGGTCAGCATTCTTTACAGTATTTTACTTATCAATATTTCAAATGTACGACTACAAAACTAGCTAAGTAACAATCTTCATATCTCTTTCCACTATACATTTTTATTTTTTTCATATTTTTCACCTATGCACAAGGGTGTTTTTTTTGTTGTTGTTATTAAATTCACGCCCATAGTGTAGCTCATTACCAGCAACAGTTTTCAACAAATGCCCTTTGCTTCTCGAATATGAAAGTAGCACCAATTCACACATTCAAATTTGGCTTTCCTCAATTAACAAATTAGAAAAGCTTATGGTTTCCAGTACCATATATTTGTACCGGGCAAAAGATCTGCTGAACAAATTTCTACTTTTCTGATCTGTTTATAAATTCAATGTTTGAACAAGTACCATAACTCAAGCTCACACATTCAGTCCTTTTACGGTCTTTTTGTATCACAGACATTGGTGCTCATGGTCACTTTGGGAAAGAGAGAGCATTTACAGAACACTTAGAGATATGAGAGAAATTCTATATAGTGACATATTTAAGTCACTGTATTTTGACTCTGGTGGAAAAAAGTGGTAGGAGTAGAAAACAGACTTTAAAAATGCATTCAATGAATTTCTGATTTTTTAGTGTGTTTGTGTGTGTGTGTGTATGTGTTTCTCCATCCCTTGGTACTAATAGCTCCATGCATGTAAGCTTCAATAGTTTTGGTTAATTCTATTGAAAAATAAGGGATGCTAAGAGATTGTATAATCATGCAAACGGCAGGTTTTGTTGTTTTTCATTTGGTTTTCTGCTGTTGCTTATCCTGACCTCTACACACACTGGATTGTTATTTCAAAGGGACTAATGACTTTTCAACATTGGGCCCATACTCTATAGTTCTTCTGGATTCTGCAGTCCATCAGAAATTTAGACTTATATAAAGACCATATTAAATGTGTACCTCTTTGTCTCCTATTCTCTGCAAGGCATCTCCCAAATGAAAGTAAAAGCGTCCATCATCTGTGCCAGGGTCACCAGACTCCAGTCCTTCCTACAATAATAATAATAATAATAATAATAATAATAATAATAATAATAAAACTAATGGTAACAATTATAATAATACATATGTAAAAGAATATGTTTAAAATAATTTTAATAGGACTTCCAACAGTGTTCACTTGGTCACTGTATACAGTTTATCAACTCTATGCAAGAGACAGGCTATGAAATTGGCTATAAAATATAAATACCATGGTAACTATGAATTAGGTTGAATGAAGACAACATATGATTAAAAAGCCACTGAGAAATTCTACCAGTTTGCCAAATCCCCCATTCACTCCAAGACAGAGGTGTATTCAAAGACTGATACTTGTCCACAACCCTATATACAAGCATTTTAGAAAGGCAGATATTTAAAATTAAGCTTTAATTTGTAGTATTTCTCACCAAACACTCAAACATATACATGCCCTCTCTGGATCTTTCAAGAACCTTAACTTTGCAGCATACTGCCAGCCTCAAAAGAATTTGAGAATCATAGCTGTGTGCTTAGTGTTATCTGACTAATAAAACAGTTACTTGATATTTATGAATTGATAAATATCAGTATACAAGCTTGTTCCAGTTTGTTGGCAGTGATAGAGCAATACAACACCAATGCTTAGCTTAAACTGTAATTTGCAATTAGAATGCTTCTAGCTTGGTACATTTTATACATTTTGATTATGTTTTTCTACTGGTAAAAGATCTACTTTAAATGAGAAAAGAAATATACCTTTAGATAGGGTATGCTCTCTGCTATCTTGTTTTCTGCCTTCAGGATGAAGCCATAATGTACTTTGGCAAAGCCATCATTTGGAGCCAGTCGTAGAACCTGTTTGAGAGCAAATTAACTAAATACTTGTGTGAAAAATCTATAAAAATTAACAAACCTGTGTACATATTACTGTTTAGTGATGCAGTGAAATTTGGTTCCATCAGTGACACTCAGAGAAATTCTTGGCTTGCCTGTACTTCTACTCTTTCACTTACATCCTTCTCAAGAATAACCTATTACAAAACAAATTTTGAAGTCTCATAAATAAAATTATTCCAACTGGCACCTCTGAATTGCATTATTTTCTTCTTGTCCCTACTTCTCTACCTCTTGAGTTAGAACATACTAAGTTACAGAATTAACACCATTAATTAACACTTACTATCCCAGGTTTGCCTAATGTAAAAGAAGGCAATTGCTCTTTGAACAAGTCTACAGCACATTCATGGGAAACATAGTGTAGTATTATATCTGAAATAGTTTAAAATTAGACAGACTTATGCTGGTGGCAAACTAGTCTTGGCAACAGAGAATACATGATGCTGAGAAGTACACTAGCTACTATGTAGAAACACACTGTGAATTAACGCTTGTATCGCGAGATGGGACTGTACAGACCCTAGGAATGCAAAGGCCATTCTCAGCATGACAGTAAACTGGATCACTCATTTGGAAGAGCTTACATTTTCTTGGCCAAGAGAAAACTATCAGAAGGTAATGTAAGGACTAATAGGATACCTCAGGTGATTCAGTGTGCTTTCACTTTTCCAGAAGGTGATGGATAAATTATTCTGCTATAGTTGTGTGCTGCATTCTAAGACCACCTGTGCTCAGTTAACCTAAAAGATTTTGTACCCCGAACGTCTAGGTCAACATTTAGATAATATATGAGTTACAAACTAACTTAGATAACTTTGCAGAAAAGGAAAACCCATAAGCAAATAAGAAATCTGATGTTAGTTAGGCACAGATGGGAATTTCATGGAGACTATGTAAAAGAAAGATTTCTGAGTACAGGGAAAGCTGTAGGAAAGGATCACTGTATGGGGGTGTATTTCAGGGAAAGGAAGTGTGAAGCTGGCTGGTCTGAGTTCTGAAACATACTCCCAACAATAACAGGATAATTTAAGTTCATCTGGTCTGCCTCGACCAAGGGGGAAATTACAGAATGTCTTGATCTACTTTTACAGCTCCACATTTTTTTGGTGTGTATATATATATATAATGAATATATCAATATTTTACATATAATATATATGTATATATTCATTATAATTTGTAGCTCCATCTGATATAAATTACATGGTCAAGATCTGTTCCTAAACCTCCCCTCCCCTTAAAATAAGGATGGACAGTTTAATCAGGAGAGATCCTCAATTTGTGAGGATCAGCACAAGTGCCTGGGAGAGAGTGGAGGTCAGTCAGGGGCTGATACCTGCTGAGTGTCTAGCACAGTTACTAAATAAAAAACATGGGACAGGAGCAATTTTTCCTGTCTAAATTCATTTTTGAAGCTACCAAACTTATGCCATGCATAAAATGTCTGCATACATTACAGCCATTTCCCTCTGCCTTTTCTAGTCACTGTCTAACCTAATTTTTCAATCAAAATAATTACAAGCAAACCCATAACAAGTCCTCTGGGCAAATTTCTCTGCTTCCTCAAACCTTATTACATACAGACTACATCTGAGCAAAAACAAGATCATCACTATGTCGGTATAAATGCTGTGATTTAAATATAGCAGTATTTTATTTTTTTTTTTTTTTTTTTTTTTTTTTTTTTCCCAGAAAATAAGCTACTATGAAGGAACAATCATTTTGAGAATCTGAAGTCTGTAATACAGAACTTTATTAGCAAAAATGAACTTGGCAATTCATCATAAGGATGAGCTTGACCACTAATATGATACCAGCCTATGAATCTTATACTTTTTGACTAAAGTATTTTATGTAGAATTGTTTTGATCCACAAATCTGTACCTGCAGGGTGAAATAAAAAAGACTGACAGAACTATTTATTAACCATATAATTTCATTACATTTCCTTTAACTATAGGATAAGGCTATCTGATTAGTTAAGACAGAATAGAATTTTCTATATTACAGTTCATTTAAACCATGCCGAGTTGCATTAAGGCAAGATCTACATTCAGAGCCCCTAAAGAGAACTGAAGAGAAACAATCAGCAGAAATTACACTGGAAGTATTTAATGTAAATTGTATTACTCTGTTGCTGTTGCTGCATGCAATATTAATTATGTTTAAAAATAAGTTTTACTAAACTGCTCATTGCCCATTAAATATTAATCATGAATATAGAAATTAACCTCTGGGGCTATCAATGGCTAATTAGCCATGGCAGAGTACTGTGTTTGTGTAGATATTTTTCTTCTGGTACCTGAAACAGTTCATTCAGAGCTGTCTTATGTGTGTCTATATACTGCTGCACTGAGGTCTTGCAGCCATGCATCCTCAATGCAGCAATGCTCAGAAGAGCAGGCAAAAAAAAGTGCTAAGGTCACTTAGTCTGCTAACAAAGTTCTTTCCCACAGTGTTTTATCATAATCTGTAGATCTCTGAAAACAAAAATAGCTCTAAATTCTATGAGGACTACTGTTAACATAATGTTTCCATATCTCTAAACATAATGTTCAAAAAGAAAATATGTTAATACTTGGCAAAATTGAAATCCTCTCCAGTTGAAAACCATTTTCCATTTGCTGTTCAGCAGAAAGTCTGGCAAAGGCATACTAAAAAAGTGTATTTTGTATCAGTTAAATTATACTGTACTACAGCTGTAAGAACACAACTCTCGATCTGAAGTTCAGCATTTTATATACTTCACTTCTAAAGCTAAGAGAAAGAAAAGACTTATGATTAAATTTTTATTTCAAAACACTTCAGCTTCAAAGATAAACAAAGTGGGTATAACAGTTTTAAAATGATTTAATTGGTTCCCAGCATTTAAATCTGGCAAAACAAAACAAAACAAAACAAAAAAAAAACAACAAGCTGGCTATTAAATGTAAAGCAGAAAGTTTTCATTCACTAGCATTCTTTGGGCATCTATTGCATTTCTTAGAGATAACGTCAGCTAGTTAGTTTGGTTTGAAACAGTGATGTAATCCCAAAGTAAAAGAGAGTGCCCGTGAAGAGTCTAGCCAGTTATCAGTCATAGAATGGTTTGGGTTGGGAGGGACCTCAACTATCATCTAGTTCCAACCCCCCTGCCATAGACCAGGTTGCTCAGGTCCTTATCTAACTTGGCCTTGAACATCTCCAGGGATGGGACATCCATAACCTCACTGGACAACCTGTTCCAGTGCCTCACCACCCTCTGAGTGAAGAATTTCCTCCTAATCTCTAATTTAAATCTCCCCTCTTTTAGTTTAAAGCCATTGTTAGCCCATGCATAACATACAGACAACACTGAATTTAGACCAAAATGTTACAGCACGGAGCAAAGGAAGACATTGATATCTTTTACAGAAGAATCTAGCAGACTCACTGCAAATGGGAACTCTGGAGGCTAGATTCTCCTGCACAGAAAAGTGTCTGACTGCTCTTTTTGCTCCTCAGGCAAGTTCCCAAGTACCACATACAAAAGTCAGACAACCACAAAGAAAGGAATTGGGAACAGCAAGAAGCAGAGCCTATAGTTGAACATGAGGTATTTTCTCTTGAGGATGGGTCTGCTCTCTCTTCCTAAATGGCCATGCCCTTAGCATTAAAAAATACTTGAATAAAGTGTGTGAACTTCCTTACAGTGGAAACCAGAAGTGAAGATTCTTAAATTCTGGAGGCATCTACTCTGCAGCACTGGGTTTAAACTCGTCTGCACTGTCTTCTGTTTCCTATCAGATGACTAATTTGTTCTATGCTAGTGAGAAGAAGGGCTTAATCACACTAAAAAAGTTTCCCAGGTTTTTCAAAAATCATGAGAAGAGGAAGATGTCTCCTGGAGTCCAGCAGAACAACTTTTCATAGTTTACTGACACTTTATTGCCTATGCACAGGGCCTCGGCACCTATGGTAGGAGCTCCAAACCATATGTCAATCACTTTCTAATTAAGCATTGCAACAGCTGACTGAAGCACTCAAGAGCAGACCATATGGTCCGTAAGCAATCTGCCCGAAATCATTTAAGAAGCTTTTGGTATAACCAAGAATAAAAGCAGTTGCACATGAGATTCTGCCTGTTTCCTTGGCCATATTTCCTTTAATAAAATTCTTCATGTAAATTTATCTGTAGTTACAACAAAGGAAAAAAAAAACACATTAATGTGTTAGAATTCATTCTGAGGAAAAGTCAGAATATGGATAAAAACTGAACAATTTTTAAAGAGGATACATCCAAATCCTTTTAAAATATATTTATTTGTTGCTCTTCTACACGGGCAGAACATCACTATGATCTATTTCATTGGCCAATGAACTGCAACACAGAGTAATTATACTGGATGAAATCTATGGAAGCAAGGAAAACAATATATTGGAACCAGACCAGTTGTACTGGGAGTATTGGTTGACAGTCAGCTGAATATGAGCCAGCAGTGTGCTCAGGTGGCCAAGAAGGCCAGCAGCATCCTGGCTTGTATAAGAAACAGTGTGGCCAGCAGGCCCAGGGAAGTGATTGTCCCCCTGTACTTGGCTCTGATGAGGCCGCACCTCGAGTACTGTGTTCAGTTTTGGGCCCCTCACTACAAGAAGGACATGGAGGTGCTTGAGTGAGTCCAGAGAAGGGCTACGAAGCTGGTGAAGGGTCTGGAGAACAAGTCTTACGAGGAGCGGCTGGGGGAGCTGGGACTATTTAGCCTGGAGAAGAGGAGGCTCAGGGGTGACCTTATCGCTCTCTACAGGTACCTGAAAGGAGGCTGTAGCGAGGCGGCATTTGGTCTATTCTCCCACGTGCCTGGTGACAGGAAGAGGGGGAATGGGCTCAAGTTGCGCCAGGGGAGGTTTAGGTTGGATATTAGGAAGAACTTCTTTACTGAAAGGCTTGTTAGTCACTGGAATAGGCTGCCCAGGGAAGTGGTTGAGTCACCATCCCTAGAGATCTTTAAAAGACGTTTAGATGTAGAGCTTAGGGATATGGTTTAGTGGAAGAGTCATTAGCATTAGGTCAGAGGTTGGACTCGGTGATGTTGGAGGTCTCTGCCAACCTAGACTATTCTGTGATTCGGTGATTATTTCACATATCTATTCATACACTTTTTCTGAGGTATACCAAACTCAATATCAGTTATACAGCAAACTCATTATCTTCTTCCAATTATAAAAAAATCCTATGATTATTGATTTTGAGAAATTCTAACATCTACATTGTTTGCAGCAATATACTGAAAAGTTGCAAAGGAAAACCTTTCCCCAAAGGAGTTTTTTGTTTGTTTTTTACATTCCTTGCAATTTGAGAAGCAGGCTTTGTTAATATAATCAATCTTTAAAAGACAACATTTCCAATCCTCAGAAAAATTTTGACAGCAGGCCAAAATTATTGTACAGAAGTGCACTACAGAGGGACCTACAAAGTAGCCAAAATAAAGCAAACAGTATTCTGGAAACACCTGCAACTGTCAGACGAGCTTGAGAAAAAATGATATTATTAGGATTTGGCTCCTGCTTCCAACCATGCAGCTAAATGTCCTACTTCCCTTTGAGAAACCATCTGAGATAAGAATCCCCTCAGACTTCCAGATGTGGGGAACTGAAAACTGGGCCTTTATTCTCAGGAGGTGGTACTAATCACGCTGACTTGTCCTCAGTCTACGTAACCAGTCAATTACAGAACTGCTCCTGTACTAAACAAGCATTGGAACAAGTGTGCCAACATCAACAGGATCATCTCTGATCAGGTTCTGATAGCTTTTACTCTACCAGTTACATCAAGTTCTGCATCTAGTTTGAGAGTTTCCAGATGGTAATGGGGTTTTAACCCTTCCTGGCTGTGAACTTTCTTCCACAGTATAGAGGACAGCATTATAAATCCAATGAACAAGCCACACTACAAGCATCATGAAAAGAAACAACCACAAAAAAGGTAAAAAAAAAAAAAAAAATAGGTTGCCTACGATCCTGAAAAAGCCAGATGATAAATAGCTATGAGGCTACTCAACCACTTTATTCACATGGATTAGGATAGTGTTCCTGTAAAATGTTTCACAACTAAAGAAGTTAAAAGCAGGCAACCTTAAAAGGAACATATGAAGGTACTTCATTTTTTCCTTAGCTAAAATGGAAGCTCACCTCTTCATACACTTTCTTGGCATTGCTGTTGTCTCCTATCAGGAGGTAACCAACACCAAGGTCATTCTTGAATGATGTATCACTGGGAAACAGATGAACTAATTTCTGTAGAGTAACCAGGGAACTTCTCATGCGACCTAATTTGATTGAACAAGACTTCAATACAGCTATGGTCATGAGTAACAGTAGTTAGATGCACAACATCTAGAAAAACACAAATCAGCGCCAGGTGTTCCATTTTCACTAGAGATCACAAGGCAGAACTTGAGAAAAGACTTATGCAGATAGGAGTATATTCAGCTCCTTGGCTGTCACACGGGGTGTAGTCATACAAGGAATACTTTAGGTAATCACTCAGAATGCATATCCTGCAGTGTTATGGTAGCCTCTAGTGGAGAACAGTTCACAATGTAGCTGTAACATTATTTAAGCCTGGGTTGCTCTTTCATACGTAGATGTCAAAGTGCTCAACAAAACCAGGTAAACATATCAAAACAAACTTAGTCTTAAATTTAATTAAGTAATTAAGCACATTTTAAAATTACACAATTACAATTTGACAATTACACTGAAATTAATCACGATTTACATGTTTAAAATTAAAATTAAATACATGAGCTTCTTAGATGAGGTATTACTGAACAGCAAAATCAGTATAAGTTGATATTAAAAGCCAGTACATAGGAACAGAACTCTTCTCCCGCTGAAATCTGATATGCTTTATGTTCTGATCAGCACTTCTTGCACATCACAGAACTGAGATCTCAACTTTCAGATGGATTCATTACATTTCATTGCTTCATTTTTAGAGTTCCAACTGCAGACTTTCACTCCCTGACAAACACACGTTAAATCTAGCTCATTTTGACTGGATACTTAAATACTAACCACTGCTTAACATGTGGCTTTTCAATCTATGGCTGGACATTCAAAACTTACTGAAAAACATTTGAAAGTGGTATTTCAAGAGGTCATGCTGGACAACCCTTTGTCTCTGACACAGATTCACTGAAAGGTTTGTATTTTGGAGCTTTTATTGGTGGACCAAGTTTTCATATTTTTCTTTAGAGGAAACTGCAATGTAAATAAAAGATGTGAGAATAGGATCTGCTAAGGAAAAACATGAAATGCAGGTATCAGTAGGCAAAGTTAGCTAGCTTTGTTGAAAGCGACAAAGGGATGCAGAGGAAACCTGCCATCCATATGAGACATTGAGTTAAAACATTATCCCCCAACTTAATTGTGTTTTTCTCTACGGTTACTATAAGTTTATCCTGGGTATGTTCACTTTGTGTATGTCATAAATTTCCCTGTGATTTTCCTCTGTTTCAGTAGAAAAAGAACATTTTCTTCTTTCTCTGTCAAGATATATATATATGTATATATATATATATTTAACCATCTCCCATCATAGATTTGCATGACAACTAGTGCACTGCTGTCTACAGTCGCTGCTGTCATACAAGCTGTACACATTAGTTTACTAATTTTTAAAGATTTTAAAAAGATTTTTCATAAGCATTTAGGAGATTAAAAACACAACTACTGAAAATTCAATGGAATTAGCACTTTTAAGTCCTTAGTGATCTTCTGAAAGTCTTGCTCACAGAATTTCCACACTTTTTACACCATCCTCATATCTTACCAAGAAATTGCTGCCTGTCAGCTTCTCGTTTCAAGCTCAGTTTTATCAGATCTGAAGGGACATTTGGCAGACTAACCACGTCATCATAGGTGTTGATGGCTTTTTGCAGCATCTCATTACTTCTCATTTTCTCAGCTAAGTCATCTTCAGACTAGAGAGAATCACAAAACTATTATTAGAACACATAATAATCTATTGTTTTCAAAAGAATTTTGTTTTCTTTAAACACAAACTATGCAATTGTTAGATTATGGGAATCATTTTAAAATTCTATTTAATCTATACAATTTTTGACTTAACAATGGAAAACTCATTTGGTTGAGCTTCATGAAAAAGTAAATTAGAAGCACTGCTAATTCTTGTTTCCCGCAAACTGATAGCGTAAGAAAATTTGCACCTAAAACATACACCAACATGCCCAGTATTTACATTCACACACATTTTTAGTTAATACTTGTAGAAGTCACAATTTCTGCTATTGAAAATAAATGAAGCAATCAGTTTCAATTATATGGAAGAAATGTAAGTTGTTGCTTACAGATTATTTCTATACTAAGTCCTGTGCTGACAGTAGCACAGAAAAACACCAAACTTTTTCATATATTCTGATACAAATTCATTTACACTTTTTCCTAGAATGAATAACTAGGAATTGGCTTTACTCTTGCATATGTTGATATAATATCTACCACATAACTCTTTCAGAACTTAAATTTGTTTATCAAGTTCAGGAGCAGACCAAAGGATATATCAGATTTCTACTGTGAAATTACAGCTTCAGTGAGGTCGAAGGGAGCTACTACAGATTTCACCTGCAGAATGTCATTTTTATAATTTGTTTCCACAACTGAAAAAATGAGACTATATCTCAAACTGTAAATTTTTAATGCATTATTTTGTATTTTTTATTCAAAAGCATGTATTTTCATGTGTTCAAATTGTTCTTCCTAAATATTCTCTTTTTATTGGTTTATGTTCTTTTTTATGTCAATTAGCACAGCAAGGCGTAGACGCAGGAACAGAAATTCTTATTTGTCAGTTCATTGTTGTATCAATCACACTTTATTTAAACAGCTTCAACTGTATCAGCTCTATTAAGTAGTTAATATCTGGAATCTTTTTGAACTTTATCCATTACGTTTTTCCCCTCAAGCTGTTATGAAATTAAATATAGAGAATATCAAACAATATTGTTACATAGCGAACAGCTGATCAGATGGTTTCACGGATAATCTCTTAAATTTTATTTTGAAGCTATTTATTTTTTTGATGTACGTTCAGTAGGAAATTTGCTTTTCCTTTTTTTTGTTAGAATTGCAGAGTAAAGAATAGTAAAAGATAAATAAGGAAGAGGCAAAAATTGTTACTGTGAAATCTGATTAAATTCACCAATATAGATGCTATAAATTATTATGAGACTTAAGATCTAACTATTGTTCTTTTCAGCCCTAAATATATTTACTATTTCTGCAGAATATTTTCCATCTGGCCTAAGTGTAGGTCCAGAAATGAAATCAGAAAGTACTCAAAGTTCTGAAGAACACTTCTAATTATGCAATCCTTTGCAGGTTTGGGGGGAAAACAGTTGCCTTTTAAAGTTATTAAAACTTGGAGAAAAATGAATCCTCCTGTCTTATTATAATTAGGATCAATAAAATTAGCATACAGTGTTGGTTTGTGGTTCACAGACAAGGGGAAGTACATACAAGTGGTAAACTCCTGAGCTTTTCTATTATACTTCCTTGCAGTTTTACCTTTAGCTAGTGATGAGACAGAGAAATTTGGATGTGTTGCATTGGTATAAATACCCATTTAAAAGTAATACTGTTACAATGTAAATCCTAAGAATAATCCATCTGTCAGTAAAACCCATGATTTTCTCATTCTTCAGCTTCATCTTTTTCTCAGCTTCATCTTACACATACTGGATTCGTTAGGATTGTCATTGGTCATGTCAATACAAGTATTCAGTAAAAAGACTTGTATGAGCTTACAAAGACTACTGACAATGGAAATGAATTTATAGTTGTCTTTATACATTCCCTAAAACTTTATGGTAATTATGATTTCAGATCTTGATCTGTAGGTCCTTTTAAGCATTACTGAAGTGGTAGATGGTGACAACTGTTATAAAGGGACAAATGAAGTTATGTCACTGTGGAGAATTCTCAAAGAGAAAAAGCTGACTTCAATGGTAAGTCCTCCTCACAGAGAGCAAAGAGCTTAAGAAGAGACTGAAAATATATTCTCTTAGATGTGGGAGCAGTTCTTGAAGAGCTTCTGCCTGTGGGAAGCCCACACATGCTCAGTTTGGGAAGGACAGCATCCCTTGGGAAGGACCCCACGTGGAGCAGGGGCAGAGAGTGACCGTGATGGAGTGGCACAGATGAAGCGTCAGGGACTGACCACAGCCCCCATTCCCTGTGCTGCTGATGCGGAGGATGTCGAAGTGGGTGGGGGCAAGATACCTTTAGCTTGCTTTTAGTTTCTCACTGCTCTACTCTGTTAGCAATAGGCAATAAACTATATTAATCTCTCTATGCTGAGTCTGTTTCGCCTGTGACGGTAAATGGTGAGTGATTTCCCTGACATTACCTCAACTCTTGAGCCCTTTTTCATCATATTTTCTCTCCCTGTTTGTTTGAGGAGGTGGAGTGAGAGCATTGTGGTGGACGAAGCTGCCACACATGTACAAACCTAAGTTGTCTCCTACTAAACAGGTAAATAGCTTAGCAGATCCCTCACAGAGTATTAAAGTATTTGGTCTGCTGTGTATCAAGTGCTTATGTGAGTTTGGATAACTGTGGCTTGTTTTTAGCATGATTATTATTAACCAAATGAAAACTGGTTGTGACTGCAGTTTGAGTGCCTCATTAATTGTGTAACAGCACAATTCCTTTCAACTGTGAGGGTTTCACTTAGCTCATCTTGATTAACGTGTTCAAGCAGTCTTTTATTACACGTATTCCATTGGGATTATCCTGAGAATAATATGATTATTCTCCAATAAGACATCCATCCCAGTGTGGCTTAAAAAAAAAGTATTATGAATAACAGAGCTTATTTTACAATGTGTTTGTTGTTGTTTTGTTTTTAAAACTTTCTTTGAGGTGAGTGGGACACACACAATGGCAGAACATGAAACAGAACTTCCTCCGCAATAAAAAGATAATTTAGCCTCCTTGCCTACAAACTTGTGTTTTTTACCCTTTATATATCCTTTAAAATACTCTATAATAACTTCAAATCCCCTTCACTATTCCCACTAATGAAAAAGCAGCATTTATTCCAGAGCTGTTGGGACTGTTGATAACTAACTTATGACTGTTGTTCCTGCAGTGGGACATTGGCTGGGATTGATCTCTTACCATTCACTGGACAGTTTTCATGACATTTATAGGGTGTGTCTTATTTTTGTGTTATTGACAATACTTCCCACTAAAGTTGAAAAAAAATCTTCTTAGGTAACTGGGGAAGAACAGAGGACTGAAACAGATGCAATTTGACAGATCGTGTAATTTTTTTTCCCTTAGGAAATGTCTATGAAATTATAAACAAACTCTGTGGTCTAGAACTCTATTGTTTAAAAAAAAGTTTTAACGTTTGCTTGTTTTAAAACATTTATGGCTTGTAATTTGTTTATTTATGTACCTGTGCTTTTCCATATCTTGCTCGAGGACTTTCTGGATATTGATTCACCAATGCTTCAAAGGCCCTTAGAGCTTCTTCAATTTTTCCCTGGAAGGTAGAGAATTTTATCAGCATTTATATCTAATTAAAATGCTGAGGGATGCATAGCCTAATAACAGATTAGTTTCTCCAAGTTAAAAAACTAAAATCCAGACTGAGAATCAAGAGGTTTCACTCACATTTTTGTTGGGATTGCCTTCTTGTTTAAAAGAAATCAGTGCCATTACCTCCAAAGCAATAATATTCAATTACCATGGTTAAAGCTAATACCTGGTTTTACTTTACTCACTTTCTCTTTGCTGACTGCAAAGAATGTTGAGAAGACAATAACCTATCTATACTAAAACACAGAATAAAGATTATATGGATAATAATTGAATCCAAACTGAATTTAACATATGCATAGAACTTTCTTTTTATTCCATATGTAGAAATTTCATCTCTACATACCTCATATGACCAGCTGTTTTGCAACTGTGGTTCTATGGGAAATGGGATAGACCCATCCATAGTGTATGGATGTTTCTGCTGAATGTTTTGAGTAAGTACGTCCCTCGGGACTTCACATGTGCTCTGTATCTCTTCCCTGTCCCACATAAAGTCTGCAACCATTCTCATGAATGGTGCTGACTAACAAGCAAGGATGGAAGTTGAGAAGAACCAGCTGCACTGTTAAAGAACAACTGCCGGCAAAATTTGGCATTAGATCCTGCTGCCACATCCAAATCTTACAGCTTTATAAATATGAGTGGATTATTATACACAACTGTCCTGCTATCTTCAAATAGTACATATGTCTGATTTGTTATTAAATGTATCTTGCTGCATACAAGACAAAGCATGATTGTTTGCATCTCACCATGAGACAAATAAGGGAAAACACTCAGCTGACTGATACCATAGGCTCATCAGAATTTTCTGTCATGCCTTTGGTCAACTAATTGTCTAAGTAACAATAAGCATGTAAATGCTTTTCATTTTTGTATTCCAACATGTAAACAAGGTTCCCAGTGAAGAGCAGCAGTAGAAGCAGCCTGAGGCCAGCTCTCTCTGAATAGTAGCCCCACCATAGACTTACAGCCCCTGTGGGGCTGCATGGATGGCAAAGTAAATCAAAATCTGGAATCAGTCTTCTGAAAAAAATCAAGAATCATCTTACATCTGCAGTGATTAAAATGCCTTTTTTTTTTTTTTTTAACTGTACTGTGCTGTAAGCGGAGTTTCTCATTGTTCAGTCATCTTAAATTCAGGGTAGAACTAAGACCTGCAGTTGTTCTCCACATGTTTTTGTTTTTCATTGTCAAGTTATTAAATTTAAAACTACCAAAATTGACTGACTGATGTTAAGGTCTTACTGCCACTGGTGAAAAACAGGAACATCTGCTTCATGCTCTATGCTTTTGTATGGCAGCAGAGACACTGCTTGGATGCATGTGGGAACTCCAGCAGAAACAACACGTAATACAAAGATTTTCAACTAATACTCATGAAGCACATGAGTTCATACTGAAAGATCCATATTAACATGCTTATGTGCTCTGATAATAGTACACTTCAGTATTTAAATGGACAGTGATAGGACAGATCTATCCCTGTTCCATGCGATTACTTTAATCACTTCTTTGATTATATGACTTCAACAAAAGTGAGTGCAAAGACATGAATGAACAGACAAAATTAAAAAAGAAAACTATCCAATGGAAATTAAACTTGAAGTAAAAACATGCACCGAATATTTAATTTTTAAAAGTTATTTTCATAAAAAGTAATCTAAAAGTAATTCTCCATTTTTCTAAGCTAGCTTTTATTCATTTATGTTCACTATTTACAGCCTGAATAAAACACTCAAAACTTACTTTCTTACGTAATTTTTCTGCAGCGTCTAGTTCAGCTTTAATGGTCTTATCAAACTTGTTCAAGAGCTTTGGCTTCTTTTTCTTTTTAGCTAGAAGAAAATTAAAAATATACACTTCATTACTTCTTTCATATTTCACAGCAATTATTTGTAGTAGCTTTAACTAGAGACTAGTACTGTAAAAGTGCATGTCTTCTAATGAGGCAGTTTCAAAACACACTGAAAAGAAATTGATTTCTTACTTACTACAATCACAAAATCCTGTATGAAAAAGTAATCATCAGTCATTCAGACTGAATAACTTTGCAGTCAAGTTTTTGAATAAGTATTTGTCATCTTATACAGTCAAGATTTTTTCCAAATGGTTGTTCGACATGGAAGAACAGAGAGAACTATGTTATTTTTCCACATTTGTATGGTGTTGCAAAAAATACCATTATTGGGACACATTAATCACGTAAAGTGTGCCTATATATATTTTTATTTATCTATTAACACAACAAAAACAATTAAAGCAATTAAAATAGTTGATGGAAAACAGAATTACTCAGGACAGGAGCAACTCAAAGTCATGCAGTCCAACTTACTGCAGAAAACTGGTTCAACACTACAGTGTCTAATCAAGACCAATTCAACTGATGAATTTTCCATAGCTTAGCAAGCTACCTCACGTTAGCAGAACTGTAGCAGTATGTGGCAAACCAATCTTGAAGAAAATTGTGTAAACTAAATTGCATTTGAAGCAAATTGAAGTAAATCATGTCAATTTAAGCAGCTATTTACTTTAGCAAAGCTCACACTTAAACAATGTCTGGTTGGCTGCATTAACAATACTAGATGTTAAGAAAAATGTAGGTATACCTATAAAGGATATGACAGCAGATAACCACTTTTCTTCCCATTTGCTATAGCAAAACTTTGCTTTGGTACTTCATGAAAAATATTTTTTCTGACACAAGTAAGGGAAATATTATCTGACACAAGTAACTAATAGTTTTTGAATATTTGTAATTAGTAGCACATATTTTAATTTAAATTATGCATTGCTGTTCTGTTTTTTCTCCTCTCTGAAAAACGTCATTAACAGCATGAAAAGCAGTAATTTATTATTTTCTATGTAGGAGTTTAAACAGGGAATGTCATAACTAGTACATGTGAAGCTAAAACCGAACACTGTATAGATTAACATCATAACATTGCTGTAATGCAAGTATTTGGGATATCCACTACAAAGTATTGTAAACTAGACATATTTTATTCTGCTTCCTAAGTCTTTAGGTGCACTGCGCAGGGATGACAAGAACAGCCACACACTGCTGGAAGCTGTGCTCATGATTCAGTAAATGACACTTTCTCTACAAGACTCTGATCCTACGTTGAGCTTTAAGCAGACAAATCATTTCATCTACACACACACACAAAAAAAAACAACTCAAAGATTAACGCTTTTCTTAATGTTAAACCAATACTAGCTCAACCCAAGCATTAGAGAGACTCACGAGTCTGAACTGCTTCTGTATGACATTAAAAAAAAAAAAAAAAAAAAATGACGACCACCTTTGGCTCCTTTTATGTAAGACTTCTAGTGTTACGCTCAGCACTGAACTCAGTTTGAGTGTAAGTTATGATTCTGCATTGAAAGAGTTATTCTTGCATTACTTTTATATTTGTGCATACCAATGCTGCAAAATAGTTTAGATACTTTTGCTTTTCAGAGGCAGGTGAAAAAGAATTAAAGAAAGGCTGAAGTAATCCTACTAAATTTCATTTACTTATTCACAAAGTTTGTATGAAGCTTTAAATAAAAAAATGTTTTAGGATCTATAAAGGAAAGGTGCTAACACAGCACTGCATTAGGATTGTTATGTCCTTGTTGATCCTTGTTATAATAGAAGTGACTGTAAATTTCCAAGGCATTAGCTACCAAGAAGGTAAGAAAGAAAAAAAGAAAAAATGAAATACAGGAATTTACTCCTTTTCAGAATAAACCATTAAATAGTATGCTTTAAAGAACTCATTTTCCTCCCCCAAACACTTCAGCATTTAATTGTACTGAATGACTTTGAAATTGAGCATTTGTACTAAGGCACAGAATAATGTACTTAAGGAATGTAGTTATCATGGAATCAAATTGACTGAAGAGATTTTACTTTACTTTTTTCTTTTTCCAAACAAAATTTCTGGAAAGTTCTTTCCAAATGTACACTGAAATAAGTATATTAAAACTCTGTGCTAGTGAACATAGATGTGCATTCAGTAAAATGCACTGTTGTTTAGTATAGTACTACCAATTGAGATAATACAGATGATTTTCATGTCTTCTGTTCATTCCACAAACAATATGGTAGAAATGCATTTCAGACTGTGGCTACCATTTCTTACTTTAATATTAACCACTTGAAAGAAAAGTGACAGATTTATTGCATTTTCATGCAGCCAAATATAACAACAACTAAGAAGCACAACATTGTTTCAAGTGCTCATACCCCTTGAATCCCACAGAACTCACAGAACCAGCTCTCATCAGCTCTCATCTCCTCCACCCCAGGACCTTGAGCACAGAGTGACTAACAGGTATGTCCAGAAGTTTCTGACGATGTCATTAGGCCAGAAAAAAAATATTCTAAAAACGTTCCACGTCATTTTACTGAAATGAGAAACCATTGCTCATTCTAAGACCTGGCTTTCTCAAAAGTATCTGTGAGTGGACATGGGAGTATTGGCCCCAAAAGCCAATAAAAGCAAGCCTCCCTAAAGGCTTTTTAGCATCTTTGATCTCAACCAGCCTAAGTGAAACTGTGATCTGTTGTTAGCAGGAAAACTGAGACATGCCAGTTCCCCTGACTGTACAGTATAGGGAGCTTCCACTTGGACATCACCACCATTCAGTTCCTGTTCTCTAAGTACAAGGCTATACATATAAGAAATGATGCAAAACAACATTGAAAAGTCAATTCCCATAGCGTGAATCAAAAACTATGTAAAACTGACCAGCTGCACAGAAATTGTGTGTTCAGTAGGAGAGGACAGCTGTGTGTCAGCTTTTTAACTTTCAGCATTCATGGAGAGACACACAGTCATTTGGTTCATCTCAAGCTTAAACACAGCAATGGGGTGGTTTCTGTGAGGCAATGGAAAGAAGCTCCCCACTCACTGAGAAACTGCCTGTAGGACAGTGTTTTCCACAATGCCTCGGGTTACAAGATGAGACAGTGTGCAAACTCTTAGAAGTCTTTGGAAAAAGAAATAAGACATATTTCCCCTCATGTCCGATTTTAGTGACGTGTTGGAAGAATCTTGTTGTCACCCTCCATAAGCAAGAAGCATTATTTTCCCATTTTCAGTACAATTTTACATCAACTCTAAACCAGCAGGAGATCAATGTGAAAAGCTGGAATGGAGCTGTTAATATAAATATTACTGGTGCCTAGCAGCTGAGTATAACACAACAAACATTATATAATGAGCAAATATTTTCATCTACCCATTCTACTCTTATGTAGAAAGATTCACCTGGGAGCTTTCAGTATAACCATCAAACATTCCTCTATATTAAACAGATAGCCTTCTATCTCCCTGCAGGGGTATTTTAATAAATTATACATCACCTCCTTCTAATGTAATAAACTTTTAGCAGATGTGACCCAATATATTAAACCCAGTGCTACAAAGAAGTAAACTTATTTGTTTTCAGAGGGGAAAAAACAACAACAAAAAAGTAGTTATTTTCCCCATGACTTACACATTTCACCATATATATGAAGAAACTCACAATCACGCTACTGCTATGGTGATTGATAGTCCAAATTTGATTGAGCACTGAAGTGGTAATAATTCTTTTATATGTCATACTACGGTCTTGCAAGAATAATACTGAGTACTAATGGTAATAGTACTAATACATTTTCAGCAATGGTGATGGCCTTGGATACAAGGATACGCTTTCTACCTAGGATTGCTGTCATACGATTGCTGAAGTCTCCCTCAGAGAAAAGAGTTTCCCATGTTAAACCAGCAAGACAGGAAGAAACCTCACAAGAAATCACATGCTACTTCTTCCTAATAGAGAATAAACTATGGCCAGTGATGACAAGCAATCCTATTTCCCTTCTGTATTATGACAGGGAAAAGAAGCAAAACGAACAAACAAACAATAATTAGATGGAAAATATTTTGAGAGTGATAAACTTAATAGCTTGCAATGTTATCGAATGATGATGAAACAGCTATTTTATATACCGATTTTGGCATATTAAAGCTAAAAACAAATTATATGGCTTTTGTTTTAAATTGAAAGGCACTTTGTCATCACCAAAAGCAGTAACAGCCTTTTTCTACAAAGGACACAGAAACACCTTTCAAAAAATAATGAATGCACTTCTAGGTACTCTAAGACCACAAGCCATCAAGTGAAAAATAAGGAAAATGTAACTAAATGATTAAAGGAGATCAAATCACTTACTTTCAAAGAATCATTTAAAGATATTTTCTTTAGTGGTCTAGGGTAGAGGCAGGGGACAACTTTTTACATTTGTGCAAGCAAGAACAATGCATGTTGCTCATACTCTTCAAGTGTCTTTTCCCCTAAACTCCATGCCCCAGATCGCTGTTACTGACCAACTGTACTACTGCTGTTTTCTGTCTCAGCTGCACACTTCAGAAAAACAATTAGGGCTATAGGGCTATAATGAGCCAGAAGAGTGACCCAAGGACTGATGAATTTAAGAGATAAAGCCTCTCTCCTGTCACATAATATCGCATGTGCCCCACACCAAAAGGTGCTACTAGAACATAAGCAACCCTTTGCAAGAAACACTTCACCTGTTTCTACACGTAATACAGCACTGTGATTATATCTACAATTTACATCCTGAACAAGAAGCAATACAAGCTCAGCAGCAGTACCTGATGGCATAACTCTTTGTACTCTAGCTAAAACTTCATTCCTTTAGTTATTACTTGAGGATGTCACCAACACAGTGACAGCTTCAAATTTAGGCAACTAAATTTAGGTTTTTCTATGTAGTAGAACCTGTACAAACCTAGTCATTACAGTCAACAGAGCCTCATAAGTGAATTCATCCTAATGTAGATTCCTACTACGTGGTTAGCTGAAGGCTCCACTGACTGCATAGATGACCATTACGTATAACACAGTTTAGACACCATCTGCACACATGTACCTGTGTCTTAATTTACAACCGAAGCCCATCCTGTCCATTTTTCACACTTATTGACTCTGCATTTAAATGATAACTTATTCCTGCATGCTATTTGTAAGTCAGTAGTGTGAACAATGAAAGAATCATGATTCATTCCTTTATTTCAGTATCTGACCTCAAAGAACACTTCAGTGCTCAGAAGGAATAATATCAGAGGAAATCTCTCACAGGTCTAAATATCTGGACTGGAATATGCCATTCACTTTGAGACAGGAGTAGATTTACCAGCCAATGGACTAGGATAATGAAATTTAGTGTCCAAAATCAAACATCTATTCACTGATGACTATCAGCTGGCATATGTATGTGTGAACTATTATTTTTTAGTTAATACTAAACACTCTTGGGGAAAGAAAACATATACCATCTGCAATATTTTTTTTTTCCATTTAAACAATAAAAAAATCAAAAAAATCAGTGAAAAAAGTCATCTTGTGAGGGTACTAAATAATTTCCTTGAAACTTTCCAAAATTAATTTTTAGAAAGGCATTTTCAAAATGAATTTTCCGGATGGAAAACTGCATCTCAATGATATAACTTCAGAAAATGATTAAAAACAGTGCCTTGTGATGGAAAGCAATCCCAATTACAGGTGCTATTATTAACTGTCCCTGGGAAAATCAAAACAAAAAGCAGTAACATTAAAAAAAATCAAGTTCTGTAAGCCTTCATCTGAAGCAGGTTAATCTTTTCCTCTTCCACAATTGTCCAGACAAATAGCATCAGAAATATAATTTTGCAACTTTGATTTTATTCACAGTTTGGTGGTTTTATTCAGCTGAGCAGCTGAGCTCCAGGCAGCTTCTGGACTCTTCTCACAGAGGCCACTCCTGAAGCCCCCTTTTACCAAAACCTTGCCACGTAAACCCAATACACAGACTTACAAGGAAAGCATAATTTCTTAACCCTTTACAATATTTAATCCAAAAATTTGCCTCGAGAAGCAACAATCAAAGAATGAAACTTTTCTAGAATTTCTAGACAGACATCTTCAAATGAGCACATGGTTCTGTATAACTGAGCAGAACACAAGGCTTGAAATTGGTGTAAAATGCCAGGTAATTTAATTATACTAGTGTGGGAAGTACATACAAACCAACATAATTACATGAAGTAATTACATGAAATAACATATGAGAAGAGTGATAACTAGTACATGGCAAAAAAAACGGATTACATCTGGGCATAAGTCCAAAGAAATACAAAACTGGTAGGAATATATCAGAAATAACTAGTAATAATACTTTTGTAATGGATTACATGAATCCTTTCTACCTTCCACAAAAAGGAAGGTAATTCAGCTTTCCATTTCACACTTTCTCCTGAATCACAAAGCAATTAGGCTAAGGAAACCCTAGTTCTCCTAAAAGAGTGAACACTGCTGACCTGATTGGTTAGAGATCAGCTTGACATCTCAAAATAATTAATACTTTATTTGCCAGAATTGGACAAAAATATTGAAAATTATCGTCATCACATTTCATATTTAATAGAACTTCTTTTTATCCTGAAGGTACACCATACATGTGGTAGAGTAAGTTACTTTTAAGTGGATTTCTAATTGTCCACACTGTAAAGACCTTCAACTAGTTGTTTTCTGAAATGATCATTTAAAGGATGACTTCTAGCATAACACGTAACATGAATTGTTCTGACCTTACTGACTTATTCTGAGCCTGATCTGAGTTTTGATCCTGAGCAAAGATACTGAAAGTAAGTGGGAGATAACATCATGCTGCTGTTAAAAATCCCAGAATAATTAGTGGTTATCTCTACTTTAAAAAACAGTATGCTGCATCCAAATACACAAATCATCTCTCACTCCTGTACCTTCTGAAAAAAAGGTCAGGATGAGATATTTTATAATTCTGTGATTTTATTCTGAAAAGATAGACATGTCAGGGAACAGGACACAACAAACAGTAGTAGTGAGCTTGTTAGCTGATGTAAAACAGTGGCTGGGAAGAAATCTCACCTGAGACTAGCTTACTCAGTATTCCACTCATTATTGCTACCCCTTTCCCTTCTTCCATCTTTTGCTCTCAGTACTATTTCCCTTTCAGTGCTCCCTTTCTTTTGTTCAGAGCCTAGGAAAACAGGTAGAGTGGTAGGGCAGGCTTATCTGCTGCACTGAAGCTCGGCACCTGGGACCTATCCCGAACACTGGAAAAGGTTACTGACACCTTGGTTGGTGTGACTTAGATTAGGAAGAAAAAGGGAATCTTCCACATAGGCTAAATTGTCTTGCCCTAAAGTTTGGAAATGGATGCTGTAGGATTAATAGTCAATGGAGAGAGAGAGAGTAGCTTTCTCTGGGATTAAGTGTCCACGTTAGCATTTCTTCTTAAGCATTTCTTCTTAAACGTGTCTTCTAATTAAATTTCTAGTTCCTCAGAAATAGTGAGACAATTTCTCTAGTGATGTGGATAGAGAATACGAGGACAGAAAGACTCTGCTTCCTATCTAACAAACCACCTCATACGTGGGTTTTAGTTGCTGTCATTGGATTTATTATTTTATTTTCTTACTGTCATTGCAGTGTTTCCTGAACATGTAGTGTTCAAGGGGGATTCCCAGTGGCTTCTTCCATGTCGCACCTGCTACTGTTGGCACATGAAACAGAAAGCAGCTAGGACTCTGGTTCTAGTTAAATAAGGTCTAAGGACTCAATATAAACCTTGGTTTTCACTCCCATCTTGAGGACACGCTGTCCCCAGTTTTGCAACTGAAAACTGCACCAGAACAGTCCTGCTGCATAGATGGTATGTTGTATGTACACCAGTGGCTAAGCTTTGTTTACAACTTTATAAAATTTTAAATAAAAATTTACAACCTCTATAGTTATATCTATATAATGATGCCTCCTTATTTCTTTCCCACATCGGCAAAAACAGGTATGTGGGGGATGCCAATGGTAAATAAAATCTGAAATTAAAACCTCTCCATGTAATGCAGTCACACAGTCATTCATAGCAAAGGCTACTTATGCCAGTTCACCATCTTACATTTTCAAAATCTAAGAAAGCAGTTTCCAGATGAGGTAAGGTTTTATTTCCCAAACTCCTATCCCTGTTGTAATACAAATTTTGTAATAACTCTCTTGGAAACTTGTGAATGGGCACTTCACAAGGAAATGGTAAATATATACGGATTGTCATGCCCTGCCAAAGTTTTTCAATGATTTTTGTGACCTTCTGTTTTACTAATCCGTCCTCTCACCCCAAATACTCCTGCTTTCCCAGTCCAAGTTTCAAAGTTTCAGTTATGGGCTGAAAAATATACATATATATTAGTATTGCTTTTACCTAAAATTCAAAATTTGCTTACACAGTTGTCTTCCTTCATCAGGCTTGGCCTGTATCATTAGACAAATTAGTTTTTGCAGTTGTGCTGTCTCTCAGTGGGCACTGGAATGAGAATTTGATGATGATGAAAAACTTCTGCCATTGTTCTGTTGCTTGGGAAGCTCATTAGGTGAGTTACAGATAGCAAAAGTGATCCCCTTGTTTTATGGGCTTCTATAAAAGAAAACTTGAAAGGTATGAAACCCAGTAACTGCATCTAGACAATTTAAAGACAGTAGCACTACAATAATTAAAAGATCTCTCTAAACTGTGCTAGTAGAACAGGAAAAACCTCTGTAATCAACTTATCTGGGGAAGCAATCAGACCATTAAAAAAAAATGAGGCATTTTAGGGACTAATAAAGCCATGAAAGCTAATGACTATAATAAATCTTTAGCTGCAGTTATTCCAGAACAATTTCCCTTGTAGTAAGAAGTATTCTACAGGGTCTTCTGTCTGAAATTAGTGTTGGTTACTTAATGCTGATCATAAGAAACAATTGCAGAATGATAATTTTATTTTTGGCATGTGTTTTCACCATTCTTTTCTCCCTTTCACCATAAAGACTTTTGGCTTCATTCACAGGCCAGAATCAAGCAACCCTTTGACAAGACCAGATTTTTTTTTTTTTTTAAAAAAAAAAATACAAAAGCACACACTAATATTCTAGTGTCTTATAAATTTAGTTCTACATAGTCTTTGCAGCACTTTTGGACATTTAGCCTGAAGTGATAATGCTGGAGGTGAGTTAAATGTGCAAGTTAAACGATGTGCCAGTGAAGCTGTGGTTAAGGTTGTTAATGGAGTTTAGGGTATAATTCATCTTACTCTACGGTAAAAACCTACATTTAGCAAGAAGAATAGCACCTTATTCTCTACAAGTCATACAGGTTAGATTTCTACTGGTATCAGTGGAATCCTACTTATCCTGTTCAAAGGTTTGATGTAAACTGAACTGAATGTCAACCCTGGTATCAGAATGACACTTGCAGGGCTGTTTGTGGAATGACATTGTCTGAAGCCTGGCTTATGTATACTCTGTCCCGGATGTAACACAGCTTGGTGCTCCAACCAGACGGCATTTATTTTCACTTTTATGTTTCATCAGTTTTGAAAAGTGAAAATTATATTTATAATTACATATGCTGATGTTCAGTGTACGAAAGAAACAGATTCACCACAGAAAACAACTGCTCCAGTTTTGATCGATACATGTATCGACACATGCCAATACAAGCCAAAGCAGGAAACTGAAGCTCCTTCTTAAATTTAATTTTTGCCAGCCTATGTGATCAAATACAACTAAAAAGACATCATATGGAAAGATGTCCTATGGATATGGTATATATGTCCTGAGTTGTACTACCTGTGAAATATTTTAAAGAATTATTTTTCAGACGCACCAGCCCTTTCAATTCCTTGACAAAATATAAAGTCTGATTACATTCTTATGGATGTAACAGAGATAACTTAAAGTAATAGTACACCACATATGAGTTTTTGTTTGTTTTGTCGATTGTTTCTTTAGAGGAGTTTCCAGAGAAGCTTCAGTTAACACAGAAATTAGAAGTTGATTTTAAATATCTATTATGTTCTGCTGGAAGAAAGCCTAGAAAAACATCTATCTCTAAGCAACGAATAAGTATCAATTCCTCATTCTGAATAATGGATTTTTCTTCCTTGTCAGGCATACTTAACCGAAAAGTATCAGCTCCCTCACAACATACTTTTTTTTTTTTTTTTTTAAAAAAAAAAAGAGATGTTTAGTTAAGTAACTACCCCATATTCATGTTTCTGCAACTCCGTAGCGCAGAACCAAACTCTTTCCTTGGATGTGTAATGTTGCTTGCCTTCCGGAAATCGACTTTGGCAGATAGATAATAGAAAAAAAAGTCCTAACAGACAAGTAGCAAAATGACATCTGGGTTTTGTCTGCTCTAAAGGGCATCAAGTGAGAAAAATCTATTAAAAAGTTGCTACTTGTCATTCAAGATGTTGTGTCTGTAGAGGAACCATACATTTCCTGTATTTCAACAGCTTTTATAACTGTGTTTAAACAAAGCAACTATGATTAAGTTTGATACCTGTTCTGTTCTTACTCCTATTAAAAAAGCAAGCAAACAAAAAATTATAATGCCTCCCCCTCCCCTCCCCCCAGTTAATTTATTTTTTACTTGTGAATGCTTCTCATTCATATTGGACAGCTATTACTTGTCTAATTATTCAACTGTTCCAGCAGCTCAGAAAGTTAGCACAATGTTTTTTTTCCTACTATCAACTCTGGTAAGGTATGTCCTGCCACCAAACTTAGCCTTCTGTAATTGGAAATGGGGATATAACTTCATTGCTTCCCAAATAAATCAGCTGATGGTATGGTTTCTTTTTCAAATGCAATGCTTGCATTCAGCATATTAAATATTTCAATACAATGTTTATATAGCTTGCCAGAAGTCTATATTTAGAATGCAAATACACAAAACCCACACACCATCAAAAGAACACTGAAGTAGTATTGCTAAGTACTCAAATATAATGGACGCAGAGAAAAAATGAGAAAGAAGAATGAAAAAGGAGCAGGAGGAGGATGAAAAAGGACACCGGAGTCACTGCCTCCCTTTACCTCCCCCTAGAAATAAAAAAAGGAGCTACCCATGGCAGGCACTAGGCCTTCCCTGAGCAAAAAGGATGCACACAGACACTGAAGTTTTTAATCTGTGATGAATTGCAATGATATAGCAAGGGAGAGATACAAAATTTGATCTGAATGACATAGGTTGTGCAAAGCAGCGATAGGGAATGCACAGAGTCAACAGCGATGTCAGTGTAGGAGGACAAGACACACAGTACTCGGCAGCACTACTCACTTTTCCACCACACCTGCCTCTGTATGTTCTTACCTAACCCATACTGGGTACCACTGAGCTGAAGCAAGCTGATTTCAGTGCTACCTGCTGTTTTTACAAAGCATCTACAAGTTATCCCAGTGTTTTGTGAGCTGCATCTGTTCAGACCTACAATTTATCAACCAGTAATGCAGGTAAAACTCAAGTTACGTGACAGTACACCAGAGCTATTAAGTGCTGTTATCCGCAGGTTGCTTCTACTCCCCTAAGGCCACACAAGGTCTGCCACGTGCTGCACGAGCCCAGATATCCTGCTCCCAGCTGAGGGCATCTCACAGCACTGAACCGGGCTTGCAGGTCCTGACAGTCCCGGCTGCCTCTCACCCTGAAATGTCTGAATTGCATGGTAACGCTACAACCCCTGCAACGTCACACAGGCAGCAGGACAGTGAAGCCTTTTAGTTCTCAAACAGCAGAAGTTTTTAACAGTGGCCTGCAACTGTGTAAGAGGAGCATGAATTACTGTCAGGTTTTTGACTGTTTACTTACAAAAACAGTTGCACACTGCACATTTACTCAACTCCAACTTATCTGTGTACGGTACACAAGAACTAAGCATCACTACTCTTTAACCCAATTTAAATCAGTTCTCCCAGAAAAAAGGACTTTCAAATTCTGGAAGGGTAGCATGTTACTTTTAGATTTACTTACCTTTTTCTGTTTTGTCTTGTTCTGTCTCTTTTTCACCTTTTCCTAAAATATTAAAAATATAATTCCATTGAAGTGAATTTATGTTAACAGTTTAGGATAAGAAAGTTAACATAAAATTATAGTTTAGACTCAAAATATGATTGTGCTAACTGGACTTGTTTCTTCTTTAATTTTATTTTAAAAGTAAGCATAGTTTACTGTCTTAACTATGGTTACATAGAAGGTCTTTCTCTGCAGATGCTTCAAATATTGCATAATTGTTTCTGTGACAAATTATTTTATAAACTTTCCCCTTTAGACAGTTGGTAGACTCCTCTTTAGTTGGTAGATTTAAGTGAAACACTACATACAAGCTATTTTGTAAGAAAAAGAAGATCATTTATTAAAAACTATTGAAAATATGGGAATGCTATCTTAATACATACATATATATATATATAATATTTGATTAAAAAGTAAAAAGCAGTCATACTAACTGGGAGCCTAAGCCATATTGAGAAATGACTTGGGCACTTGGAAGCTCTTGACTTACTTTTTAACATTTAAAATAATTTAAACCAAATGTTTTCTGAACATTTGCTCCTGCATTCAGCTGTTAACTAAGAACTACTGTAGCAAAAACCATACAAATACTTGTATCAAAATCATGCATCTAGAAGGTACATTCAGAAACATGTTTTTCTTCTTTTATTGTACTCCTACCCCTTTTCAATCCTATTTTACTCTAATACTTCAAGTGTCTTGCCTTACAATTTTGATATTATCATTGCTTTCAATTTCTTCCCAATAAACTTCACAGAGAATAATAAAAAGAGTTCAGATAGCTTTTTACTTCTTCCTCCTGTCTTTGAGGAAATTCCTCTCCACCACTTTACTACAGGCAGACAACTGCTACTCCTCGACGTGCATGCAGTACAACTTAACTTTACATTCAGCACAAGGCATAATGAGGATTAACTGGATTTGATACGAGAATTTAAATAAATACAGTGACTTTGATAGTCACTCACCTCTTCAATTACATCATTAAATTCAGATAGTCAATTAAATTGAAAGAAATGAAAAAAAGTTACATACTATGGAATAACTGGCAGGATATTATTACTCTAATAGGATATTAATGAAAGCATTGTTCAGGACTTGCTAAAAAACAATTTTTACACACATGACAAGAAATGAGATGTATCCATCTGTCAGTATGCCATCAGAAATACTGTATTTTAAAAAGCAGTAACACAGCTCCAGCTGAGAGATAGTTTATATATTCATATTTCTATTACTTTACCAACTCAAAACACTTAGGATAAACACATTACAGGATAACAAATCATGATAGATCATGCTACTTAACCACCCAGTTTCCCCGTATCTTTTCCCTTATCAGCAACCCTAATATTCCCACCTGACCTCTTAACGCTTATTCCCTCTAGGATACTCAGTAACCCTCTTCTTCCCATTTCTGACATTTCCATTGTTTCTGTAAGTTCTGTTATATCACAGCAAGAACAAGGTATGAGCTTATCACTCTAAAACCTGCTCCTGTGTCCCATTTCTTGACTTCGATATTACTGAAGCTCACTGTACTGGGTCTGGCTGGGATGTTAACTTTCCCTGCAGCAGCCCATAGAGTGCAGCGCTCTGCACTTGTAGCTAGAACAGCAGCGTTATCACACCAGTGTTGTGTCTGCTGCTGAGAAGTGCTGGCACAGTATCAGGACTTTCTCTAACCCTCCTGGGGGGTGGGCAAAAAGTGAGAAAGAAACATCACCAGGGCAGCTGACCTAAACTAACCAAAGAGATATTCCATACCATATGATGTCACACTCAGCAATAAAAGGTGGAAGGAGGAGGAAGAGGGGAGGGATGGGCTTTCATTGCGAAAACGTCTGTCCTCCTCGCAAACACCGGCTACTTGTGTTGAGGCCCTGCTTCAAGGACGCGGTCAGGCATCGCTCATTTGGGGGAAGTAGAGAATAATTTATTTCCTCTGCACTTCCATATAGTCTTTACTTGTTTTGTTTTGCTGTTCCCTTTCCCCCTCCTTTTCCCCTTTCCTTTTTTTACCTTTTTCCCTTTAGTTGAATTGTTAATTAATAATATTTCCTTAATAATTTCCTTTCCTTAATATTTCCTTAATTTTTCCCTTTAAATTATCCTTATCTCAACCCGTGAGTTGTTCTTTCCTTTACTTCTTCCCCTCCTCATCTGAGGAGGGGGAGTGAGAGAGCGGTTGTGGTGTTCAGCTGCCTAGCACGGTAAAACCACCACACTCACACATTATGTATTGTTGTCTATATTTACGTCTCAGGATCAGTTCTCCAAATTCTCCTAGATTTCTTCCAATCTGTAGTCTGCTAAATTAGCTGCCATCAGTTTCAATAAAGACTCTCCAATGATCTTCTTGTACTCCAGATTCTCCATCTAAGTAGCTGCTTTTGAAATTCAACAAAACTTGAACTTGCTGGTTCTGAAGATCTTGTTTCCCTCAGTTCTCACCGTGTTGAACTAAGAATTTGCTTCAGCATCAGCTACAGCGCATATTGCTTTGTTCTCTCCACCTTGGTCTCTTCCTTAGATGGTGCAAACGGTATCAATTATGCCATTTCTGACAAAAGTTTAAAAACATGCTTTATCTCATGTTAATCTCCAGACTATTTAGTCATCAACTTAAACGAGTCATAGCCCAAACTGAAAATCTGTTGGTAGCTCTTAAATCACTCTCATCCTTAACTCAAATTCCCTGTTTTGATCAAAACAAGTCTAGATAAAAATTATAGACAAAACTGTTTTAAACAGTCTCTCTAGGTTAGAGCTGCTATCATAGTGCCATAGTATGTGCCAAGAAAGTTTCTACTATATAGAATAAATTTATTTTTCACATTGTAATAAGCCTAGGTTTTTATGAATGAATGTGAAACAATAACCCAAGTCACAACGAAAAGGTATTTCATATCTTGTAGTCATTACATATAACCCAATCAACAGAATAACTGTATAATATAGTGGTATTTATACATATATAATTTTTAAGCACTAGGAACTGCATTATGACTTTCAGTAAATACATGAAATTTTCAATATCTTTTCAAAGCCAATCTTATCAATTTTATTTACTTAGAAACAATTGGGTTATATCTTCAGTTACTGAGAATGCGAAAAAGTCACTCAAAATTGTAGTCAATTTTCAACATTAAAATTGTATTTTGGTATCATGCTTTTATTTACATTTTGCTTTCCTTATTGGTATGTCTTCTTGAGATTTCCAAACCACCAACTGGATCCAAGATTTTGTACATTCATTGAGTAATGACTAGAAGAAATGTAGCAATGTGGGAAATATAAAGATGTTATTCTGGGGACTTATTTTTTTAATTACAGTTCTTTATTCAACTATATTTTAATATTGAAATACAGAACTGTTTAAAGTCTTAAAATTTCAGGGAAGCATCTTTTGAAACACAGAACTGAATAGAACCTTTCTTAGACTTTTAATTTAGATTACAGACCATAAACTAGAATATTTTCCATGAAAAGTAAGAATCTTTAACAAAGGCAAGATATGACCAGGAAGTCAGAGTAATTTCTTATCCATTTTAATTTACAAATATAAATTACATATAGTGAGCAAAACTGAGGCCAAATTAGTTGCCTAGTAGCTAATAGTCCAAAAAAGACATACAACAGAATAATACAAGGCAGAGCTTAGAGTAACGTACATTCTTATCACATGCTAACTACCACCTAAAAATAAAAATTACTTCTGCTTACTAGATTTCCTCCTCTTTGTAAATTTTACTTTCAAATGTATTTTTAAAAATTCAAATAATTAACTTGGAAATTAATAAGATTATTTAGTAGCTGAGGCAAATATTTATCCCCCACAGTTAATACATACTGCACTTTGGAAAAAATAATGACACTAGAAAGACAAATATATTCTTCTGTGTTTTATTGCAGCCAAACATTAAAACAGATGAAATATACATTTTTCTTAATAGTCCTCTTGACCTTGCCCAGCCTGGCATATTTCTGTAAACATGAAGCACATAAAAATCACATACCCAGTTACAAAATACTTGAAATTTGATCACAGCATAATATACTCTCACAGTCCTGTTAGTCTACAAGTAGGCTGCCACTGTTATATAAAAAGTCCTCCATTCACCATTCTAAAACTATTCCCAAGCTTCATCACAAAATATGGCTTTGTAAAAATTATTGCTCTGCAATTCACAATCACAGGTAAATTTATGAGTATATCCCATCCCAAACCACATCACAGTCTAAAAGTATTACTGCTTTCTTGAAAGTCTAAATAGATCACTTTTAACATCTTCTGTGTTTATTAATCATATGTAACACTCATTTATGTGGAGTCTTACTGAAGTCCCAAACAAAAAAAAGCCGGAGTATATGATGTCCCTTTATCTAGAATTGTAAGCAACTGAAAACCCAACTGAAAACCTGACTTCAGTTCATGTGTTACAGAAGTTTAAAATCTCCCTGTCAACCAAAAGGCAACCGCTGTTAGCATTATAAAATGATTTTAAACATTTGTTTCTTCCAAGCTCTCACATTAGACTTCGCAATTTTTTAAAACCACAGCAATTATTCCTGAGCCAAAAAGGAGCACATGCAAAATGCCATAGAATAACGTATGTCTTTGTAATTGTGGAACAGCAGCATGGAACAGGTAAAGAGTACACGTATAGAATTAAAATTCTAAATCACTCAGTCGTGTACCGTTTACAAGAGCATTTACAATTGTAGGTTTTAAATTTTGATACCCTATTTTTCCTAAGGTTGAACTTATTTATTTAGATTTACAAATTCAGTATTTATGCAAATGTAACTTTTTTTTTTAGTAGCTCACTGAATACAGTTTCCTAAATCCAGCTTTAAAAATCATTATATTGGTAGAGTAAGTATGTTAATTTTCCTGAAATCAACCTGGTTCTGGTGATTCTGCTTTGTTTCAATCTACACTGACTCCCCGCTGGGCTATTGTGTAGTTTCTAGAAAATTTTGCTTCAAAATCAAATGTACATAAATAAAAAGTTTTAATGCACACATTAAAGATTTATGAAAAAAATGTAACTTAGTAATCTGCCCTTTTACTACTGTGAATTAAACATACACAGTTTGTATACTGTTAGACTATTTTCAATCACCTGAAAATCACGTAGTGTATCTGTTGACATGTCAGTGCAGAGATACAAGTCAAAAACTTCACAGCATAGTGTGCCTGATTAGTGTTTCTGATAAAATGTGTTTAGTCTGTATGCTATATCAGCAGTTATAAAACATTTTAAAATTCATAATATTATGTTTCATCAAACTGCTCTGTACACACTGTATGAATCCACAACAAAAGATATATATTAAAATCTGAAAAAAATGTACTTGCTGCTACTTTATAAATAGAATATTAACAATTGTTTGAACAGCACATATGAAATGTAGTTCAAAGTTGCAACTCTGTCATAAACACAGAAGAAAAATAAAACTAATGAATTCACTAAACTTGACCCCCCAGAGGAAAAAAAAAAAAAAAAAACAGACAGGAATGTAAATTAAACATCCAAGTGTTAAAAAAAAAAGCTTACGAAATGACAGTTGGCTACAACCCATTTACAATATCTTAGTGTTTGCTCCCCAGACCCTGAACTGCTCAGTACTTATAAGATCTATTACAACCATCTGCTCTCCCCTTTGTAGCGTATGGTTAGGGCTGGTCCTCCTGATGTAGGGACTTTCTTTTGAAGCTTTAAGTATCTGAAAAAATAAGGGGAAATCTATATTAAAGGACCAACCAAAACACAACTTACGCTAAAACAAAATTAATCATCTTAACAGCTAAAAAATGCAACTTTGTATTAGACTTTTAAGAAAGCTGTAATTTCTAGGAATTATCATAATGAATATACACAAAGTTGCTGTAGAAGGTGGGAAATGTAAAGTTTCAAATATTATCTATGCAATAATTTATGTACTCTTTCTTGAGCATATGGCACTTCATTCACCTTGTGAGGTGGCCCAGATTTCCTTTACAAATATGTATTTTTTCTTCCCCTTTTAAAAATCAAGGACAGGTACAATGGAAAAGGGGAGCCAGGGAATGCAGGGAACAAGGGTGGGTCAAAGTTGAAGTGGAAACTTCTCTACACATAATGGATTGCAGCAAGTTGGATTAACACAGGGTTATAAAAGTGTCAAGGATACGAGACCAAAGGGGGGAAAAAAACATATATTTTAAATCTGAACATACACAGAGGGATAAAAATCCAAAGAGTAAAGTATCCCAAAGAATTGTAATATGTCTCCCTTGGAATATATCTCAAAAAATACTATGCTATCACAACCACTGCAATTTATATGCCAATGTAAAATAGGATTAATTGGAAATCCTAAATCAGCAATATTTCAAAAGTTAGCTCATTATACCACTCAAGTGTATTAGTTTGTAAATACAAATTGCAGTTAAACTAGTCTACTGTTAACAAGTAATACCAGTAATAATTTTAGAAGTAAACTCAGGGAATTGGAAAACAGCACATACAGATATGTAAAGATGCAGTTGCCAACTATTATTATTTTTTTTTGTAACATGCCCTGAAGTCAGTAACAATGAAAACAAAAACTTTTGACTTGCACTCCAGCATATTCAAATCCCACACACAATTTCTTTCCACTGACAATGTGAGAATACATCTCACAACTAAATTCATCTTCTGAACTACCTCCTGTTCTCTTTCCAAAACAAGTAAGCTCCCGTGTTTCAGATAAAAATCAAACAATTGTTTCTAACCCAATACAAACTGGTACCACTGTGCACCAAATGAAATTGCAGGTATTTATATTAACTGAGAATAAGGAGTCTACAGTGACCTTTCTAAGTATCTTTAAAACACCAGAAGCTATGTTTATTACAAAGAGTTACATATACACATCTTTCACATATTTGCAGAGCACATATGTGTATATGGGTATTCTTCATTCATAAGAGAGTACTTAATTGTCTCTAGTACAATCAACTTCATTGTTATTGCTGAATTAACAGGAAATAATTAAGAGTAACTGATGAAATTAAATCACATGAGAAAGGAATTCTGACAACAAAAACATACTGAATCCTCTATCACAAAAAATATTAAAAAATAATTTTTGACTTCCTAGTAAATAGGAATTTCATCCTCCAAGAGAAAAATACTATGAGAATGTTTCCTCCAATCTTCCTCATCTGAAGAAGACAGGAAAACATACTTAATAATAAGAAAATTCCGTAATTGTAATGATTGCATTCCTGGTTAGTTTTTTTAATGCATATCCTGCTTCTTTTCTCAGTTTTCAGAGTTGCTAGTTTGACTTTGAGTCCTCAAACTCATAGTTGGAGTCCTACATAGTGCTGATAAGCTTTTTATAAAATGCGATACACAATTGGTTCTGCCTTCAAAGTGGTTCTTACAGAACTACAAAAATTACTTTAAATCTTTCAGTATTTTTGCATACTATAGCTGATTTTGTTCTGATCAGATTTTAATTTTCTGTTTCATAAAGGGAGAATCACAAGTATCACCTAATACATCTAATAGTTACTCATATTTAGTAACTAAATAAATAGGTTTTGATCAATTTCTTCACTTTTTCCTGTGAGGAAAAAGAAAATGTTCACTTCTTCCAGTGCTGCTATTATCATCTATTTTCAAAATATACATCTGGACAGGGTTAGCTTTCCCTTCAGTATTCATCTGTGATTTAAAAAGTGTGTTGCACTAATTTGGACACAAATGAAGGAAAAAAAAAAGAATCTAAAAAGAAATTCAAAGGGATGAAAAATATATAGTATTTCATAGTAAAACAAGTTATTTTTGATCCTAACAGTGTTTGAAACCAGTAAGGATTCTATAACATGGTAAATGAAAAGGAGAGTGGCCAGCCGGGATCAACTCCACTATTTTACTCAAAGGTCCACTTAGAATTAAAGGAAGCTGCACAAATGGAATATTTGTAAAACCATCCGCTAATGCGTAATACACATAAAATTATGAATATTATTATTGTTTTGTGAAGGTAGGAAATGCACATACTGCTGCAAAATTAAGTCATAAATAACAGCACAAACAGTGACAGAAACATGGTCCATTAAAAAATTCAAAGATTTCAAGTTGATACCTAGTTTGAATTTGGTTTCAAAATAGTTTGTCTAAGTCAAGATTATCTCTATATCCTCATAACAGTATAACTGATGCTATGCAGTAGAATTTTCTACTGCTGAAAATTTCCAGTAGCCTCATAAGAGCCTTTTAGTTAGGCAGCAACGTTTTCTTTAAAAAAACAGATGTATCTTTTCTTGCTCTAGGGTTCCAAGTAAAAGGACAACAAACTGACTGAATGAACACTATCTTCACTGAACTTCTTGCCAATGTTGTCAAAAGTAACAACTACTTACTCTTATACTGTTTATAACTTTTGTTTAAAAGATTTTCTACTCATTAAGAAACTGAGTATTGTTATTAGGCATCTATTAATGAACACTTAAGGCTTTCAATATTTCAACACAAAATCACAGAATCATAGTATCATGAAGGTTGGAAAAGACCTCCAAGATCATCCGGTCCAACCATCACCCTTACTACCAATGTCACCCACTAAACCATGTCCCTAAGCACCAGTTCCAACCTTTCCTTGAACATCCCCAGGGACAGTGATGCCACCACTTCCCTGGGCAACCCGTTCCAATGCCTGACCACTCTTTCTGAGAAGAAATGTCTCCTCATTTCCAACCTAAACCTCCCCAGTGCAACTTGAAGCCATTCCCTCTAGTCCTATCACTAGTTATCTGTGAGAAGAGGCCAACACCCAGCTCCCCACAACTTCCTTTCAGGTCATTGCAGAGAGCAATAAGGTCTCCCCCGAGCCTCCTCTTCCCCAAACTAAACAACCCCAGTTTCCTCAGCTGCTCCTCATAGGACTTGTGTTCCAGGCCCTTCACCAGCTTCATTGCCCTTTCTCTGGACATTTTCCAGGGCCTCAATGTCCCTCTTGTAGTAAGGGGCCCAGATCTGAACACAGTACTCGAGGTGCAGCCTCACCAGAGCAGAATACAAAGGAACAATCACCTCCCTGGCCCTTCTGTCTGATAAAAGCCAGGATGCCATTGGCCTTCTTGGCCACCTGGGCACACTGCTGGCTCATGTTCAGGTGAGCATCAATCAACACCTTCAGATCCTTTTCCTCTGCACAGCTTTCCAGCACTCTCCCCCCAGCTTGTATCATTGCATGGGGTTGTTGTGATCACAGTGCAGGACCCGGCACTTAGCCATGCTGAACCTCATCCCACTGGCCTCTGTCCATTGACCTATCCAGGTCCTTCTGCAGGGCCCTCCTACCCACTGGCAGATTGACACCTTCCCGCAGCTTGGTGTCATCTGCAAACTTACTGAGGGTGCACTCAATTCCCTCAACCAAGTCATCAATAAAGATATGAAAGAAAGCGGGCCGCAACACCGACTCTGGAGGAACATCACTGGTCACCAGCTGGATTTCAGTGCATTCACCACCACTCTCTGGACCCAACTGTCCAGCCAATTTTTAACCCAGAAAAGAGTGTACCTGTCCAAGCCATGGACTACCAGCTTCTCCAGGGGGAGACCATGTCAAAGGCCTTTCAGAAGTCTAGGTAGACTATGTCAGCAGGCTTTCCCTCATCCACCAGGTGGGTCACCCGGTCATGGAAGGAGATGGGGTTGGTCAGGCAGGACTTGCTTTTCATAAACCCATGTTAGCTGGGCCTGATCCCCCCGGTTGTCCTGCACATGCTCTGTGACTGCATTCAAGATGAGCTGTTCCATCACCTTTCCTGGCACCAAGGTCAGGCTGACAGGCCTGTAGTTTCTTGGGTCCTTCTTACGACTCTTCTTATGGGTGTCACATTAGCAAGTCTCCAGTCATCTGGGACCTCTCTGGATGACCAAGACCACTGATAGATGATGGAAAGAGGCCCAGCAATCACATCCACCAACTCCCTCAGCACCCTTGGGTGGATCCCATCTGGCCCCATGGACTCGTGACAGAGACCTGCTGCTCCACCTGGACTGTTTCCACCTGAACTGTGGGGGGGTTCTTCTGCTCCCCATTCCAGACTTCCAAGTCGGAAGGCTGAGTACACCAAGGATAAGTAGTCTGGCTAGTAAACACAGACGCAAAGAAGGCATTAAGAACCTCAACCTTTTCCTTGTCCTTAGTAGTTATAGTTATGTTCTCCCCTTCATCCAGTAAAGAATGAAGATTCTCTTTGGCCCTCCTCTTGCCATTCATATATTTATAAAAACATTTTTATCTTTAACCATAGTGGCCAGGTTGAGTTTATACTGGGCCTTGGCCTTCCTGATTTTTTCTCTGCATAGACTGGCGACTTCCTTGTACTCTCCCCAAGCTGTCTGTTCCTTCTTCCACCAGATATAACCTCTCTTTCTCCCAGACACACAGCAAAACTTCCTTCTTCAGCCACACCAGTCACCTTCCCCATCAACTCATCTTATGGCACATGGGGACAGCCTGCTCCTGCACCTTTAAGACTTCCTTCTTGAGGAGCACCCAGCCTTCCTGGACCCCCCTGCCCTTGAGGACTGACCCCCAAGGGACCCTTCCTAGCAGTGTCCTGAAAAATTCAAAAGTTTTCCTTCCGGAAGTCCAGGGTAGCAGTTTTACTGACCCCCTCCTGACTTCACCAAGAACAGAAAACTCTACTATGTCATGGTCACTCTGTCCAATACAGCTCCTTGTACTTCCCACCAGTCCTTCTCTGTTCATGAACAGCAGGTCTAGCGGGGCACCCCCTCTGGCAGGCTCTGACCAGCTGAGTCAGGAAGCTGTCTTCCACTCATTCGAGGAACCTCATAGACCGCTTCCTCAGGGCTATATTGTATTTCCAGCATATGACCAGGAAGTTAAGGTCACCCATGAGGACAGCGCTGGCGATTGAGCGACTTGGGCCAGCTGCTTATAGAATGTCTCTTCATCCTGGTTTGGTGGTCTATAACAGACCCCCCACCAGGACGTCTGCCTTGTTGGCCAACCCCCCCCCGATCCTTACCCACAGGGACTCTACCTTTTCATTCCCAACCCCAACCTCAATAGCATCCCAGCACTCTCTAATATAAAGAGCCATGCCACCACCCTTCCTTAGTTGCCTGTCCCTTCTGAAGAGCTTGTAGCCATCCTTTACAGCACTCCAGTCATGGGAGTGCTCCTACCACATTTCAGTGAAAGTGAATAGGTCGTAGTTTGCCTGCTGTGCAAAGGCTGCCAACTCCTCCTGCTTGTTGCACATGCTGTGTGCATTGGTGTAGATGCACTTGAGTTGAGCCATTGCCCTCACCCTGTACCCTGGGATTGCTCCCCCAGGCTCATCTCCATCAAGCTTCATTTCCCCCCGTTCCCCTTCATACCTAGTTTAAAGCCCTCTCTCAGAAAAAGCACTTATGTATTGATAGCAGCATTTCAGATCGCCTCAGTTAAGGTTAAGGTTCAACTTGTAAATTAAAACGTGAACTAACTAATGTCCTGTGCTTTTCATTTCTTGGGCTACTTTTGACATGTCTAAGCATCAAATACAAGTTTCCTTCCCCACAATGAAAGAAAAGTCTCACAGAATTACTGTGAAATCACCACACCACTTCAGAGGTTCTGTATATTGCAAGGATTAACCAATGCACAAAGGTGATCAAAAACTCCTTTGCTCAACAATGACATTATATGGGCATTCAGGATACCAAGAAGTAAACAAACAGCACCCAGGGTTCCTGGACTACAGCTGCTGTGATTTCCTGCTGAGAGACAGTACCCCTACTAAATTGTAAAAAAGAGCTAATAAGTGACTTGTAATACCTACCTCTAAAAAAAGCAGACCGAATCTAACAATATACAGTCTTTAAATGTATAAACTCTCCTGTCAGAGACATGGGTTCCTTAGGTAGCTACTCTAAAAATGATAAACACTATTATCAGGCTGCCAAAAGAAAAGCTGGAAGTGCTACTGTTCATAAAATCAGCTATGTAAGAAAAATGCAGTAGCATGACAAAAACAATCTTGTTTACAGACCAGTGCCTAAAATATGTACTACTGTCTAACTCCAATAGATTTGACTGATACACAGACAAGTAACATTAATATCACCACCCGTGACCAGTTACCCTAGAAAGGAAGCATGCACATAATTTTGAGAACCGAAACATTTATTTTTGCCTTTCCAGCTCAAGTATCCAACTTTCTCTGAAATTATTTAAAATTAAGTTTTGATTTAAAACTACTCAGTTTTATCTGGAATACTTCCATATATCTCAATAGCCATCACTAGCATTTATGCAGTACAAGATAAAAATGATTGCTTCAAAAACAGGAAGGAACTTCAGATGACAATAATGATAACCCTTCACCTCTCTCCAAAAATGGTGTGCAGAACTTACCATGTAGCTATAATTTATATACAGATATATAAAGATATATATATATATATATCTTTAAAAGAACACTTAAGATTAACTTACCCATTGGATTATCATTTGAATAATCCTCAGTTTGAAGAGGGATTTCTGTAAATGAAAAGTGCACAAACAACTGAAACTGGTGAAACGAAATATTTACAAAAAGCTGCATATTTTCTCTTATGTTCACCACAGTAACCTATCGAGCCTGTTCTGTAATATTATTTTTGCAAAAGTGGGATTTTAATTTTTTCTCAGCTAAATTTTTTCATGGAAAAGATTAAGTAGGCAAGCACTTAATTTTCAGTACTGCACTGTTTCAAAAACTTCAAACTTATGAAATTGTACTATCCAAAGCACAAATCTCCTCCCACTTTCATATGCTATTAGAATATGGGCTTACAAAAAATGACCATATTTAGGAAGTTATAATGTTCCTAGCTGCAACTGTGAAATATTTACTTGAAAATTCAGTTCTTTTAAATCCAGGATGTACACTTAAATGAGAAATGTCACCAACTGCTATTGCCGCTAATAGACTGAAGGTTGCACATAGCTCCCTATTCATGCACAGGGGTCTGTGCAGGGTCACTCACTGTAGACGGTAAGAAAAACTGAAAAGAAAAACTGAAATATGCTCTGATTCAGGAATCCTGTAACGTACACTGCTCAAAGCAGTAACATTCCACTTTGCTTCTTATATATACGCTCTTTTTCCAGATTATGGAATGCTAAGCAGAGCAAGAAAATCTTCAGTTTCATATGACCTAATATGACCACTATTATTGCTGTAAGTTATTCTGAGCTGGAGCACTCTCAACTTCTAGAACTCAGCTGTGCAATGTAGGGTTTTAAAATTCTGGCATTAAAAAAGCACAGCAAAACAAAAGAGAACAGGCTAGTTTCCAACAACACACTTATGTTTGTCCTCATAGGAAAAAGCATTGCAGAAAATGAAGATATAAATGCATTTTTATTGTAGAATTGCTGTCTACAATACTATTTTTTTTTCTTCACAAATAAGTAGCAAATTCATGTGCAATATATGAAATACAAACCTGATTCCTCTGGTTCAGTGGCCAGGTTATCTTCTGTATGTTTACTTTCTAATGTTACAAAGAAAATAAAAGACTTAAGTTACACATAGTATGTTCTCAATTTTGCTTTTATTCCTCATGAACCACACAGCCCCATTAGTATCAAACAAGGAGTTAAACTGCAGAACAATTTAACAGTAGAACAAAGGCAACTGAATGCATTTCATATTAAAAAAATAACTTCACTCTTAATGACTTCTATTACTCCCCTCCAAAAGTGATTTTTCTTGCAATTGTTATTTTTGTACAGACATTAATATTTGTTTCCCATTTAATTATAACAAATTTTTCAAACGGAAAATGTGAAGAAAATATAGCATCAAACCCTACAAGCTGTGTCAAGAATAAACTGTTTAGATCCCTTAGCTCTAGCTGACTGAATTAAAGTCACATTTGAAAAAAATCTTGCTTAATGATACTTTAAATGCTTTAAGCTAATCTTCAAATTAGATCTGATTCGGTACTCATCTGAAATTCCCTGGCACCAGCACAACAAAGAAAAATTCACAACTTAATCTTTTTGAGCAGTCATCTGGGAAATTAACATACTTTATTGCACAAATTGAAGCTTTAAGTACTTCATGCAGTACATTTTCCTGCAATATTTTTCTCTATATAAAAATTATATTAACAGATTTAAATACTTATAAAATGTTTTTCTCTATTTATAAAAACTCATACCTGACATCTTTTTATCAATTTCCAGATCTTCAACAATTTCATCTGTAAGTATGAAAAGATAAAAGTATATAATTAGGTGGTTTTTTCCTTCACCCCTTCTTCATCAGCATCAGAACCTTTCACCAAAACATTAAGATGACAATAACAAGATATACCTTGCTCTGTGGCTTCATGTACTTCCTCAGGAAGGTCATTGACAGCTAAAAAAAAAATTCAATTCAGAGTAATTATGAAGTCAAGTTCTAAACTGATGAACCTTGCATACAACACCAAAGAACAGAGCTAGCGCACAGACACGCTTAACTGTGAACAGAAGATTGCAAAAACCAAACATGAACTTTTACTCATTTTGAGGGAAAAAATTAATACCTTGAATTTTCTTTCCTATTTCACTACAGAACTGCTGTAGTGAAATAGGAAAGGGGAAATACTGTAGGTATTTCAAAAATCATACCCTCTGAACAAATGTCATTTGGATTAATACACAGTAACTTTAAATAAAAGTTAAAAAACACCCCTTAATCTTTCTGAGCATGTCTTTACTATTGAAAAGCTTACTCGTACTGATTGGCTTTAGTAGTGAATAATAGCACTAACCAACAACCTAAATGGCTAAATATTTTTGCACTGCTTACTGCTGCAACACTCCTCCCCAAATCTTATCCTTACGTATCGTTGTTCTGCCATCATGCTCCCTATATTTATGGGGAAAAAACAAATATTTACATGAACATTTATATAAACAGGACATTTAGGGTTGTCCTGGTATTTAATCCAATGTTCTTTCTGAAAAGAGGTTAGAGCAAGAGGGAGTACATAGAATGTAGAACTGCTTTGGAACTTTCATGCAAAACCAGTTGCATATCCATCCTTTCATATAAATAAGTATTGTGTTTCAGGGTAAAATTCAAAATAGTAGTTCTTTTAGAACATTTATTTTAAATAATTCCAACTCTGTATAGCCTTTTTATTCGTATAAAAGTACATCTCTATTTGCTGAATCCTTCTTTTCTTCCTGAAAGATGATTAAGTTCAACTTAAACTGAGGCTTCTATGGAAAAATTAAACATTTCTATTTTTATTGTCATCGAATTTAGCACCTTTCAACTCATTGGCTGTCCTCTTAAGCTTATGATCACATAGGCAATAGAACAGATACTTCCAATTTATTTACACTACAGCATTTCTTGAATTCATTCTAAATTAAGCACGTGTGTCTTTTTCATTCACTTATCTGAGATGACTTTCAAAAGAGCTGGTATTTGAAAACAAAGTATAGAAAGCGGACCAAAGACTACAATTATTTTAAGTGGTTTAGCTAAATAAGAAATGGCACCAACAAAAAGCATCCACCAAAGCAGAGCTAGTATTGGCAACCTGTAAAATCTGAATTCGCTTCCTGCAGGATACATTTTTTGAACATCCAGAAGTAGGCACCAGTTACAAGGTTATGAGCCAGGAGCATGGCAAGCAGGTTGAGTGTCTAGACCAAATGACTGCATTCCAAAGACCTGCAGGAAGCCTCACATGCTCCATTTTGTCTCAGTACTGCAACCTCAAGATTTAAAGAAGAATCCTTGAGAATGGTAATATTTCACAAGACTCTTTAATTCATAGTCAGAAATCTGGCTCGATAACTATAGACGCTGCAATGAACATTTCCCATAACTGGTGTTATACTGTAACTGAAGATTACACAGATTTTATATTCCAATACAAATTCACCTTGCCATTTAGGTAACAGTCTTCGTGTTAAGTTTACTAAAATATTTCTCTGATTTTTAAAATTATACTCCAATAACATTTGTTGTAGAGATATTTCATTTTAACTACATATGAAATAAAAAGGATTTTCTAATACGACCCATATACATGTATGTAAATGTATATATACACACAGGTGTGTACGTGCATGCATCTAGACCATACCTGTATCTTGAGTCTCAGTCTCCTCTTCTTGTTTTGGTTCTGAAAAGAAAAAAAAGTGTGGTTGATTTACACAAAATATCCTAAAAATAATTTAGTTGTTAGGCATCTAAATCCTTTCTCTTTTGACAAATGCAAAGCTCTCAAAGGTTTCCTCTACTTTGGAGCATGCTTAGATATATGAACCCTCGCTGGTACCCATAGGGGAAATTCTACATATAGAACATATCGAACGTGAACATAATGCTGAAATTTCAGCATTCCTGTGCACACAGATGAAGTACTGAAAACAACTATAACAATAAAGCTATCATTCTGTACATTATAATTCACCTACACTGCTGTATTTTGAGTAAAGAGCTAGAATAATTTTCATAACTTTGAACAAGAAATAGGTTAAGAATACTCATTATTTTACTTTAAATAATGTCTGAAAATGGACAAAGTGCTGTCCATTTATTGCCTAAATTCTCAATGCACATCTGATTGTGAATTTTAAAACTAAAAACTTCACGGATCATCCAGTGCCCCAGGTAATTTCATTATCTTAACAGGTGCTAACTCTCATCCAGTAAAAGGCTGTTTACATCAGATTTGTTACATCCTTTCTACAATTACGTTTTATCTTAAAAGGTAATAAAAATCACTTGGATCCCCCCTACACCCCTTTAAAAAAATACACTTTCAATACACGTACAATACACTTTCAAAAAAGAATCCAGAATTCTTTATTTCTAATCAAAATCTAAAACTTTTATTTCTCTAGCTTCATTGCTACAAACTATATTAAAAAGTTATAAAAACTATTGAAAGTTGTACACAATAATTACACGATTGATTTATTTACACACTTCACTGTGGGTAAAAATATACAAACATTTCAGCTAAGGAGATGTTAATGTTAGTAATATCTATAGAAGATATGAAGCGACAGTTCCTTTCCACATGCCCACATGCTACATACACACAGTGGCTACAGTGTACAATAGGCCTCCAGTTTGTCCCAACACCATGCAAAGTAGAAGTGAGTATAGGAGCTGTGATCCTATTAGAGAGGGTCTCTGATCTTAATTAAGAACTAAGTCATACAAAGAAAAGAGTCAGAAAAGAAACTGAACTGCTCTGGCTAACAATCATTTTGGTGCTGCCCTCTCAGCTTTCTGTGAATTCTTGGGAGTATCAAGAATGGAGAAAATACTGTCAGAGGGTTTGCCACAAGAGAAGAAACATCTGACAGACACTGAGAAGATGTATTGACTCTAGAATGGAGAAGCATATACTTCTGCTGATTTCTCTGACGTTTGCATCTGAACCTTTAAAATGATTCTTTTTGTGGAATTGAACTTCTGCTGTTCTTAGAGCTAATGTCAAAAACATTAGCTTTACATTTGAGAGGAAGAACTTCTCATCTCCATGATGGCTTCCCTCCCATCTTTGGCTTTAGAACACAGGTGCTAGAAACTCCCTTCTCCAGGAAATGAGCAAATGTTTCATTTTCCATCCAATTTACAGTGTGTTTTCAAGAGAAGGGTTGAAAGGTGAAAAGGAAGATGGGCCAGGAGACAACAGGGATGAAAACTAGGTACTATAGCTACTATAATACTGTCTAGTGTACATTTGTGAACTCCCATTTGCTCAAAATGGACAGTCTGTGTTTTTAGGCCACATAGGCACAAAGCATGATAAAGGGGACTGGTATGGGAATGTAACCTATATGTATACTCTACACTTGTTCCAGTGTTAAAGACTGATTGATTGCCCACATGCACAGGGGATTTGAACATCAGAAATCCTTTATCACATAAGTTACAAAATAATGTGACAGCACGGAACATTTTAAGACAAAGCAATTTCACTTTCACAGTACTTAAAGAACAATATGGTGGTAAAATAAGGGTTATGATACTGTCATTTCATTAAATATAACAGTTCTCATACCATGTTCTTCATTATTATCCCCATGAACTCTATCCTCTGTTTAAAAGGGGAAAAATTCAGTATTAAAATCCATATAATTTTAAAGATCATACTTACACAAAAATAATGCAGTGTCAAATTTATTCAGGAAAAATATTCAAATCTATAGTATTTTATACTGCATTACAGTTCATAATACTAGAGTTTATTTAAGCCTAAGATTTTTTTTTTAAAGATTCGGTGGAAAAAAATGATTTTATGGCATCACAAAGGAGACAAAGATTCATCACTATCATTATGGTTTTCTTGTATAAATCATGAAAACATCTACAAATGACCTACAATTCATAATGAAAACACTCATAAATCATTTTTATATACAGCAAAATTTTACAACTGTATTGTGTAATGCTTTTTTTCTCCTATAGATATGACATTTTCCCTGACATTTATACACACTATCTTTAAAGTTCTTGGCAAATCCAAATTGCTTTTTATCCACAGAAACATTTTTATGCAATTTAAAATACAAACACACACCCTCCTAGATAGTTACCTTCAAAATATTTTTCTGTCCATTTGGCTCACATTACAAAGAAGTAATATTCATGTAATTATTTGTATTTTTCAGAATGTAAATAAAGATGTAATGACTTATAAACCGATAAACTTATGAAACTGATACTGTATATGACCTCCATTTGGGGGGGTGGGATGGGGCAGGGGGACTTGTTTGGGAGACAAAACTCAATAAAAGTTCGATAAAAGACTGCACTGTACCTGTGTAATGTTCAATAGCATCTTCTAACATTAGTTCAGCATCACCTTAAATAAAAATATTTAATATTTTAAGTTCTAATCAAGTTTTCATGCAACAACTAAGTAGCACAGAAAAAGTTAAAAGGTTACATATTATTTACCTCAAGAATAAGAGAACTGGGCATACTTGAATTAATATAACAACATTTTATTTGAAAGTGACAGATTGTCAAACACACCCAGGAGCTACATCACAATATAGTAAGTTTAGGCATATTTTCATTTAGGCCTAGAATTATGAATAGAGTAAGTACTTGACAACCTGTTGATTAGGCTGGAGGACTACTCCAGTAAATAGTTGTGCAAGTATTTATGGCATGTTCTGTTCACAACTGTAACGGTATCATAGCTGCAAAATCAACACCGCAAAAATCAGGTTTAGTTGAAACTGCTTGAAAAAAAATGAATATAAAACTGATTTAACAGTGAACATGAGACACTACTTTGAAGCCTGTTTAAAAAAGCACAAGCGATTACATTACAATCTAAAATTAAGAAAATTTACAAACCTGGAGCTTCTGGATCACTTACTGTCTTCTCTACATCCATATCATAATCATCTGAAACTGTAAAGTATATATATATGTTTAATATTGCATTATTTTAACTTTCATGAATATGTCTTTCAGTAGCTAAACGCAACTCTCAAGTTGAGAACTATTAAATGACAGCTATACGTTTGCAACTAAACACATAAACAATCTAGTGGAAGGTGCTGGACTACCCTCCCTTCCAGTCCTATGATATACCCCCTTGGTATGAGAACTAGATACACGAGAGCTGTAAGTCCGCATGAACATTTTTAACAGCTCTAATATGAATCAAAAATATAATCTTCCCCCATTTTAAAAGTTCTAAAGTAGTTTCTTTACTTAGTGTTGGTGCTGGTCTGCAGAGTACAACTGCTGCCAGTAAAAGCCAGAAAACAAACCTTGAGAAATATTCAATTCTGGCATCATATATATTGAGCAATTTATCTTTTTCTTTTTTCTTTTTTTTTTTTTTTTTCCCCCATTGCATTGCTAAATCTGTGACTACAACTCTTCAAGACGTTATTTCTATACTCAGTACGACCCAACAGACAACACATGGCACTGAAGGTAAAATAACTTTTCCTTTTACTTTAGAAGTATAGCAGCAAGGACTCCACACTGGTAACTGGAAAGCAGAAACTTCCCACAAGGGTAGGAATAAGATGTGCTTTTTTTTTTTCTGTATCAACTAAAAATATTTTGTTGTCATAATATGTTGGCATAAAAAAAAGACCGAAGTCCAGAACTGGCTTATTATCTTTGGCTCAATGCTTAGTCCAAACTGAAATCCAGGTCTGATGTAAATGGAAGAGGCTGCCTATACTATAAGGAAGCATTATTAGTAGCCAGATAAAAACACTTCTCAGACAGCAGGGAAAATGTAATATCCATCTGATGTTTCTCAATAGATGGACTAATTGGTAAAAATAAGCCAACACCACTCTATAAGGTACCAAACACAGGATGAAGATGACTGACTAGAAGCTAACTGGATGTACTTGCATGCAAAGTTTCCTAAAGCTTTAAAGATGAATTAAGAGCAGAGCGTACACTAGAAAGACACTACAAGGATAGTTCCATATTTAGTCCTTGGAGCTGACTGACTCTCTGATAGCATAATTGGCCATAAAATATTAAGTAGTCCTGAAGTTACAAACTGACTGCTTCTGAAAGATGCCATGTTCTATGTGAGAACACAAGTTCCAGACTATTGACAAAAATAAAGGCTAGAAGAACCTCACCACTGTAGAATGCAAGACAAGAATAAGAGCAATAAACCTTATTCTCACTTTCTTGGACTGTACAACCACAGATCTCTCGCCTATCCAGACTGCAAACACATGCAACAGCCAGAAACTAAAAGTACAAATTAAATCTTTGCACTACCCGAAAGCAAATTTTCCATACATACCAGCCCCTACTCTTTAAGAACTATTTGCCATAGCAGTTGTGATATATTCACCTCAGAGTAAATACACCCAAGACAGGAACAGATGTTTGGCGAATAAACGTTTTCAAAATTATATATTGCTATACTAGTTTAGATTTTTCTATTTTGCTTTTTCATATCATTTTCAGTATAAAACTAATATTGCTGAGTTTGGAAAAATAAAATTATACCTGGAACTTCAAATGTTTCAGGCTGTGTTGCTCCAAGATCATCAGCTGCAGGATCAGCATCTGAGAAGTTGAGAAATAAGCATAAATTAAAAATTTTAGCTTTTTTTGGTAAACAGTACATGGCGCTGCAAATGCTATAAAATAATATTATATCAGAACAGTTAAATTTCTAGAGCAGAAATTATATGCAAATTTATTCTAATGCCAGAGATATTCAAATAGGCTGAAAGAATAAAATGTATACATGTAATACTGAGAATACATATACTCGATACACATTTGCTCAAAAAAGATGACTGTCCCTGCAGAAATTTTTCTGCCAAATTCAAGTCCACTGTTAGAAAACTCACCTCTGTTAAAGTCTACATGTAAGGAAAATAGAATACATTCATAGAATATTGTTCACTTATAACATTCTCTTGAAGAGCTGTATTAAAAGTATATTGAGAATAAGTCTGTTTACAAAAGCTACTGCTATCAAACTTAAAATTTTAGTTAAAAAAAATCTAGAAAGTCCAGAAGCACATTCCATAGATATGTTTTAAGCCCCTCTATTTTGGGGAGAAATATGTAGCTAGAACCCAGATTAATTCAGTTGTTTGAAAGCCACACTGCTTTAAGTATATAATAATTTACAGTCAGCTGGATTCTGCAACTTGTGGCATTTTAATATCACATTTTGATTTTAAAAATATTTATCTGCTAAATAATGCTTGCAGTAGTTGACATTTGCTAAGTTTCTGTGGCAAGCAGAAATTAGAGAATCACTTTTTTAAATGAGAAGGGTTTCCATTTGTCTGTTCACATTTCTGTCAACATTTAATTTTAAATACATTTAGTCATTTGGATACCTTTCTGAAATGAGTCTGGTGTCTCATAGTCCTCTGTCACTTCATTCTCTAATTCTCTGAGCAAGTCATCTGTTGCAGGAGCTTCAAAAGTTTCTCTGTGTGTTTCTTCCTTCTCTTGCCACTGTTCATGTATGCTTTCATCTACATCTTCACGTCTCTCTTCTAATTGAGAATACAGATGGGTAAAGAATACACAGTCATCGGTAAATTCTGCTACAAGCAAATACTCAGCTTTCAACACACCTATCACGTTTTTCAACTACTCTGCTGGGGAGCAGAGAGGGGGACAAGCGACTTGTCTGACCCTTACAGTAGTATGAACAAAGTATCTGCACTGACTCACCAGTGCCTTCGTTAGTCATGAAGAGAAACACAGTAAAAACCCTGTTTATCCATTCTTGTACTTTACAGAGTGTTTTTTAGGAAGTTCTTGTCAACTGACTGATTTGAGCTACTACTGCCAAACACCTCTAAAAAAAGAGCCACAGACTGGGGATTTGAATTTTTCAATTTTTTTCTTGGAAATTACAAAGTATTTGCTTAGAATGTTTTGTGCAGGCAAAAGTACTTCGAGTGCACACCAAAAACAGACCATGCGGTTTGTCTTGCCTATGAATTTATAAATTCTTCAGTGAAGAATTCTGAAGAATATATAAATTCTTCAGTGATTTTTAAGTGTTAATGTATTACCAGGCTCAGAATGGACAGCTTCATGAAGAACAGGCTGAATTTCCTCTTCCAATTCGACATCACCATTCTTGTGTTCTAAAAGGATTATAAATTGCAATGAAGGTAAGCACAAAAATCTAAACACTAGCTCAAGGCTTGCAGCTCTTAGCAGTCTCCGTAAATTCTTTACTTAATTCCATGAAGTTCTCTAGAAATTTACTTGGTGGATCTCTGCAACTCATGTAATTATATATACAATTTGGTTTTGTTTACTGTCCAGCACAGAACATGTTGCATCGATTACATTAAATCATTCTGAAGATGAATCAGAAGAATTTATCTGCAGTGGATTTTTTGCATATAACTTTTTCTTAGTGGCAGTAACATTAATAATTTCAGGTACCTATCCAAACCAGAAATTCTCTTTGGAGTAATTACTTTACTGATATTCTCTTCTATTACTTTCCTACAATTTGGACTGCAGCACTAGCTTGTCATTTTTGACAACAGAATGTCATCTACAGAAGAGGGGTTTTGTTTTAGAAATACAGAAAATAAACACTAACATTACAATAGCAAGGTCTCCTCCTGGCAATTCATAGCAGAGTAAGTCCCAAACAGATTTCAGGGACAAGCTATCAGCATCTAAAACATGAACCCAGGATGTAACAGGGATTTGTACTAGGAGTTCCCTTCATATAAGTGTCCTGAAATTAACGTTGAGAAACTCAATGGCACAAAAACAATCCTTTTGTATTTTCAAATGAAGTATCAGATGGTATGTAAAAAAAAAAAGTTATGAAAAACAAAAAGATTACATAATATACATTATAATAACTTATGTAAAGTAATTCAAGTCTTTTAAAACAAATTCTATATTCCATTTTATTAACTATATGCTCCATATTTGTGGGGTATTGTATCAGGTACACAAACATCAATGATAAGCCTCTACCATGAGCTGGAAAAAGATATATTTTGAATAATATTAAAATGTGAATTGTCTATCTGAAAGCTAGCATATAAAAAAAATATATTTTCTCTTGAATTCCTCTTGAACCCAATAAAAATTACTAATTTTTAAGGGGCATTTTAATGTTAAAGTTATTTTTTCAAAACTAAAAGCTATACCTACTGTACTTTTATATACTTCTGATTTAGTAGAAAAGTGAATATTCAAATAATCTTATCAGATGATTCTTCAGATAATCTTATCCAATGATTGAAATTTTTAGTTTTAATTTAAAATAATACAGAAATGCAAAGTTACTGGAACTGAACAATAGACTTTATTATTATTGGATCACTTCAGAAATTGAGAATAGTGCTACTACTCCAAGTACAAAATCAGTCATATTTAGAAGGAATGGTTGCTGTACAGCTACATTTGTTTGGTTTTTTTTCTTCACCAAATGGGTGAATGATTTTTTTATAAATTTTAATATCTAGCATTATTCTATAATATCTTTTATTATTCTTAAGTGGAGAATTGTCTGTTATTCTGACTGCGTACACTGCTGCTTACATAACAAAACCACAACTGTACACCAGCTGGAAGTTATTACACTGTGATATAGTTCCATGAGAACTGACAAGAGTGCCTTCTATAAAATATAAACTTTTCATGGTCGGTGATTTATATAAAGCTATCAACAGTCACTCCAGTTAAATATTATAGTGTATTAACACAAAGTGATAAAAGATTTAATATTCTACCTAGAGAAATAACAAAATGAATTTGCATGCTGAGAAACAGAATTATAATTCAAATGAAACATCACGTCTCTTGTTTCTTCTGTGGTTTATAAGAAACCTTACCTGATTTGACAAATGACTGTTCATCAGGCTGAATAGTCTCCTCGGATTCTGGTGATGTTGACTGTTCTGGGACAGATCTTTCTTTTAGGCCTGCATTTTTCAGTTATAAAGTTAACTTTAGGCTTTTCTGATTTGATTCAAATATAAATTAAGAAAGTTGTTTCAAATACATCAGCAACAATTGAAGTTAAAATCAACAACAAATACTTCACTTCAAAGAATCAATTATAACTACAGGGCTGTCCTGATATATAGCATACATGAAGACTGAAGTATACTGAGACAGTAATCAAGCATATGTTTTGAAGACAGACACACAATGGGGAAAAACTGGACAAAAATTTAAGCATCTATCTTTAATTCATTGTAACTGAACAAATTACTGTGCTATTTTCAAGTTCCATTCAGTTTCCAGAAGATAATCAAGCAGCAGGTTTTTCTCGCTATTTTTCTATTTGGGAAAAAGTGCTTCACATAATCACTTTTCTCTTTTATGAATAACCAATTTTAAATGTACACTGCTTATAATATGTTTTCTTAAGTCAAATCTTAGAAGATCCTATAAAGAGAACTGTAGTCTTTTCAAAATTGGGTAATTTCTTCTGATACCTAAGTTGTTGCAGATGGAGTTCCACCACTAAGTTGCTTACTATCTATGCCACCGAGTTTTTCTAGACCAGAAGGCCATGGAGAGGGGGAAAAAAAAAACAAAAACAAACAAACAAAAAAACTAACAGCAAGAACCAATACCAAGGTAAGAGAAAAAGATGATCTGTATCCTTCTTAGACAAGCACCTGTTCAGGACTGAGCAGGTCATTAATCATGATTTACTGACCTAGTTACAGGAACTACATTGAAAAGCTTGAAAGATTATGCCACGTCTTAAGAGATTATACCCTCAAGAAAGAATGTGTAGGTATTAACCTAATCATCCGCTCAACCATCCTTTAGGAAGGATGCAAGCAAGAAAGGTTCAGACTAGATCTAGTAAAAAACTTTTTGCCCCCATGAGGACAGTCAACTCAGCAGGCTGCGCAGAGGTTGTACATTCACATAGCGAAGGTTTTAAGGACCACACTGGGCAACACCCTGAGGCAACCTGGTCTTATCTCTGAGCTGATCCCATTTTTGAGCAGGAATATCAGAATAAGGACGTCCTAATGTCCCTTCAAAACTGACTGCTCCTATGATCGTTTTTCCTGGATTTGCATTTTGAGTTTCAAGGTCAATTAAAACTACTTTCTTAAATAAAGAAACTCAGACACACACCACCTAAAACAAACTAGTTTATCAATAAAGTTTTAAAAATATTATCATCAAGTCTCTATTGGAGTCAGATATATCTTTGTACAAAATGGAGTGGTATGTCTCCAAACAACTTTGTGTGAAGTAGAAAGACCTTACTATTTCGCACCATAAGAAGCACATATATTTATGCCATTATCCTACAGAATGGGAAGAGGAAAAAAAAAAAAAAGAATTAAAAGAACAAATCCTACTTACATTCTTTAAAATATATAAAATTGTCTAAATTACATTATGTAATTGAGTACTACAGTAGCTAAACTATATCTAAAAGCACTACACAATTAAGAGTCTTATGGACTCTTGTTGATGACACCAGAATTTACACCCGGTTTTCAACCAACTTTCTGCCACGTCATAAAAAAAATCCAAAATATGATTGTGGTAATACTGAAAGCTACAAGAGTAGTAAGTTACTTCCTTCTACAATCATTTCTAACTACAAAGGAAAAACACTTCCTTATACTAGCCACTGTTTCAGACTTCAGAATCTGGTAGAGTAGAAACACCCTACTTCCACAAATGCTGTTTACTTCCTTTACACAGGTAGCTCTTCAAATAAATTCTCATATGTTCTGATAAATCACGTGTCCAAGTTTAGACAACTTGCACAGCTTCAAGGATGAATGGATTAAGTATTAAAAAGATGTATTTCACAGCCAACTAGCATTTAGGGTGTATAAAAGGAAAGAAATAACTAGTGAGAATGTTTCTTCATTTTTGCTTGCACATTTTTCAACATTGTTTTCATGTTTTATGTACATCTACTGTATGTTTTTATCACTGTTCAGTCCTGTTTATCCTGTTCAGTCCTGTTTAGTATGTAACAGTCATTTACATTTTACAAGATACTATTTTCTCTGATCTTTTTATCAAAATGAAGTTGCACTCAGTTTTTACTTGTGGTGAACTTTTTGAGCATAATTTGTAACTTGTGTTAAATTGAACGACAATAATATTTCATTGGTATTTACAAAAGTACAAAAGATATCTGGGAAAAAAAATCCTTTTACTGTGTAGCTATCTGTATAGCCTAAAGTACTACTCAAATAAAATGTTCTTTGAAAAAGAAACTTATTTAGAACCAAATAAACTCGGTCATAGTTGGTCACATCTTAGCTCACAGATATGAAAATGTAGTAATTAGACGGGTAACTCATTCTAAATTTCACTCCTAGACTGTCACATTAGGGAAGAAAACAAAAGGTGCATTTAGCACTGTGCCACTGTTCTTGAGAAGTGTGATCTGAATATTCTTCCATCGAACGTGTATTAACACCTAATGAAGCACAGATGACTAATCATAACCATCATGATGGAGACCTAAAAAAGAACACTCATTATACAAGTGCATTTATTAAATCTTCATTTTGTCAAGATTTCACTAAGAGCTATAATGTTCACAACACACACACACCTTTTCCTTCATTCTTCACACATACAAATGTTTCGAACATAGCACAGTATATCAACTCTGTCAATTATAACAGCTGGAATATTAAGTTACTGTATTATTTTCTACAGCTTTCATCTGAACTTTTTTTTTTTTATTAGAAAAAAAGTGATCGCATTTTGTACCTCTAGGGATCCAAGTATCTTACAGATGTGTGTGCTATATCAACTGCCTGACGTAAGTGTATTGCCAACAGTTACAAAGAAAATTTAAGCAGAAAAGAATAGAAGAATATAGGAATTAATCTCCAGGACTTTAATCTCACACCATACCCATATGCATATACCCATATTCATCTTCAATTGTTACTTTTGTTTTCTTTAGAACAGTAATTCAGTATTACAATAAGAAATTTCAGTATTACAATAAGAAATCTTCCACTTTCATTACAAAGTGTTCTGAATCTTGTGTAATTTTATTGTAGAATTATTATTTCAGCATACTAAACACCATTATTTACCTAGTAACATTAGAAAATACTCCTTTCCTTATATAAATTTGTAAAGATTTATAGATTCAACAATATACTGAAATATATGTCTCAAGAAACACTTTGTAACTTTGTTTACTCCATTGAGACTGCTGGGTAAATCATTCTTCAGTGCTAAAACAGAAGCTTGCTTACAGAAGTATCGTGTACTTTTAAGTAAGTGTTGTTGGAAGAAATTCATAGTTGGAAAAAAAAAAACCTAAAAAACACAAGCTGTTCTCTTAAGTTCAACCAGAACACAATAATAGCAGCAAATCATTCTTCTTGAAATGTGATTGGAATCCAACAGCACCCATCAGAAAAGAAACAAATAGCCTAATTTTCATAAGTATTCATTACCAGAAACTTGGAAAAAATAAGTAAACTGAAAAATGACAATGAATCAAGTTTTCAGACCTAACAGTAATAAAGAAAGAACAAATGAACAGTAGAATATATTGTCACAGGATCAACAAAAAACTTGTTCTGACACAAGTCTCATAAATTAATACAACACAGAAGTTGGTTTGACTGTCTGGGTATAAAGACATCTTCTCAGTCCACTTCAAGAAACCAAGTGTAAATTATTCTCTGCTAAACTTATCTGTTAAGTTCCTATGACAATATGTTCCATTAATGCTCCTCTTGGTTGTTTTTGTCACTCTGTGTGTCCAGATAATCCTCTTAACACTGCTTTTAAACTTGCATTTGATATACAATATTGCAATTTCAGTCAGGCATATTAACATATGTACATATTTGAGTTTCACTGCAGACATTTTTGCATTGTGTTTATAATGCCAGTACATGCTTAACAGTTTTCAAAAAATATATAACTTTTGTTCACACATTTCCAAAAAGCCTTAGTTTTTTCTTATTGCCATATTTACCACACTCTATAAATACATTGCATTTCTCATTCTTCAGTTGGTTCATAATTAGCACAATCAGAACTCAGTTTACTTCTTTTCTTTCTTGTCTGTCTTTATGGAGCTTTCAGAATTTTTGGATGGATTTTTAACTATCTTTTTTGTTTCTTTGTCTTTTCCCACCTGAATAGTAACATCCTTTTCACTGGCTGATTTTTTTGTCGTCTCCTTAGATTTTATATTTTTGTCTAGGCTTTTTTCCTTTTCCTTTCCTCTGTCTCTTTTAACCTTGTCAGACTCTCTCTTTAATTTATTCGTATCAACAGCTTTCTTGTCTTTTCGATCAGCAGCATCTTTTCCTTTCCTGGCTTTCTTTTTTTCTTCCTCATCTTTCGTTTCCTCCTTCTTGGATTCCTGCTTTTCCTTTAATTTCTTGAGTGGTTCTTTAATTGCTTCTTTTACTTTTTTTCAGTTAAAAAAGAGGAAATGTTCAGTAAGAGAAACATTCTTAGATCAAAGAACGTATTTTATGAGCAACAATTTAAAAGCTTTGATCATCCTCACACTTAATGCTTGTTAGATGCCAATTTAAACTTGTATATATGTACATATTTTTAAGATATAAGCAATTTAAACAAATTAGTTTTGACTTCTGTCCTCACACCATGCAGCCAGACAATAACCTCAGCTTAATATAACGGCATTCAAATGAAGCATTAATCTAGGAAAAAAATATGCCTTCGGTACCTTTCTGATAACCAGCTTCTGTAGAATGCTAAAAACAGCTTTGTCTGCGAGCCTGAAAATCATTATAGATTTTGAATCTGACAATGGTATGAACATTGTAGGGTCTGGAAATGTCAAGTCCATGACCAAAAGATATTTTTTTCACAATTTAAACAACTTCCTAAAATAACAAATGATGTAGTTATAACAGCCGAAGAGTATACAACATCATTTTCCTGACATTATTGCCTCAGATTAGGCCGAGACTTAAGTATCTTAAGTATGTATTTCACAAAACTAAGATATAAGTACAAAATGGTTAAGAAGAAATAACGTCCTGGTGAATAAAATCAGCTCCAGAATAGATGTTCAACTTACATCATATTCAATGAAATCAAACTAAATGGTAATCAATTTGTACATTTTTTTCTTTTCCAAATATGGTGTTAAAAGCAATACTTTGTTGTTGTTGTTTGTTTGTTTTTTACTCTTTTGGAGTTGTATCTCTTGTGCTTATTTTCTCTATTTCCACTAAATTACATATCCAGCTGAGACACTGTATCTAGATAATGCATCAGCAGAAGAGTCAAAAAAGCATTCTTGAAACTAAGAGGTTCCATACTGACTTCCAGTTGGCTCAGTTTTGAAAACCATTGTCAGTACCAGTAGCATTCCCAGAATAAATATTTTTTAATGTTCAACAAAATTTAGAAGTAAACCCATTAAATCTGTAATACTTTTATTTAGTATAAGAAGTAATACTCCCATGTTGTTTGAAAAAGAAATAAAGATTTCACATATATCATAGTTGATCTGTATTTTATATATATATTTATATCATATTTTTGATTTTTTTATCCAGGTTTTTGAGAGAAATAGTCAAAGTAGAGAGAAGGAAAATAATATTTCTCCTGCAACAGCTGCTTGTATAACACCTGTGTAATGTTGTCTGTACAGTGAACAATCAGTTCACTCTAAAATGAATAACGCATTTCCTTCCAACTGTTTTCTGGCATAAAGTATTTGGAAATTATCACAACATTTCTTCTTTCTAATATCAAACATCTTTGCAAAATAATTAAAAACACAGGAATGAGTTGTTAAATGACATTTATTAAGTTCCTGGAAACACACAATTTGCCAAAAAAGTCATAGCAAGCACAATGTGGAACAAACGCTAAAAACTGAAACTCACATGCAAAGATGCTAAGAAAGTCACATTCATACAAGCATGACAGTTTCCCCCAGCATTTTGTTTCTAATGAGACTTCGTATTGAAAGCAACCTGCATTTCTCACATACTGATAGAAAAAAACAAAAGACAAAAAAAAAACACATAAATGTCTAAAATGTCTTTAATGCAACAAAGGGACTGCATTCTTTGTAGAGCACCATGCTGTGGCAAGGTAACTTTTTAGAGGTGCTGAGTTAAGCACCTGAAGTACATCTAGTAGTTTGGTGTTTTGCTCAGGTTAATTAGCTTTTTGTCTTTGTTGCACTAAATACCTTTAGGCTTTTATATATCTTGTTCACACAGCAATGTAATTATAAATAAATATACGCCTTAAATTGGTTGCTACTTTAAGCTTTTTGAAAATTCATGAAGATCATCACCACAATTGATCCTGCATATCTTATTAAAGGGAAAGCTTTTGAACTTTACCTAAATTTCTCCTCCCATAAGAAAAAAAAGTAGACTATTTAAATATAACCTTAAGCAGAAATTAAGGTAATCAAGTCCAATTACAATAAAGTAAAAGAAGAGGTAATACCATGAATTCACAAAAAATGAAGAGGATTTGGTAGTGACCAAAATCTGTATATCAGAACTTAAAACAAAACAACAACAACAAGAAAAAAACATGAAGAATATGGAGTTAGAATTCTTGTAATCCAAACAAGACAACTGTTGTAAAAAAAAAAAAAAAAAAAAAAAATCTAGCAAAAAAAAATATTTGGTTTGGAAAGCATTCCCATTGCCATTAAATGACAATAAATGGTTAAAAAAAGTTACTGAAAAATGGTGAGGATAATTGTTTGCTGCATCATTAGACAACACAGCCAACACAGCTAGTATTAGTAAACATTATAACCTGCAATCTGTGTTTGCAACGTGCATGCATTTCAGACATCATTATTTGCAGAAAGTTCCACACAAAAGAATTTTTAAAGTACCTTTGACTTTAGTTTTTTTCTTGGCTACCCCTCCTGGCTCCTCACCTGATTTGTTGCAAAATGGAAATAGGTTATGTACAAATCTGTGATGTTCAAATTTGACCAAAAAACATCAAATTTGCCATATAACAAGTTACCTTTACATAGGACACCACAATGCTATGGAGAGATATGAAATGTTGGCTCACTAAGAATAAAGCATCTTCAGTACGAAGAACACAGGCTGTAGATGGAGGGCTAATTAACTCAAACGAAGTACCACATCACCATATGCATGCTACTTGAGATGCTTCTTAACTTCTCAGAGCTAGCTCAGTTCTCTACAAACGGCATGGTACCATGTAATTATGACCAATACGGCAGCTGATTTCTCTGCTAGATATTGTGCCAGTTCTCTCTCCAAACCATTAAACCTGTATTTCTATACAGTTTTTACACATTTAATAAGCACACTAACTCAAGATATCTTCAAGCACGTATGTACTCTACATAGTATTTTTTTTTCTGTACGTAAGATTTTTTTTCTTACAATGTGTTACACAAAACAGATTAAAATAAAATTCACAATTAAAATGGAAACTCTGGAATGTATAGAGCAAAGGAGGTCAGATTATCTCCTTGATGTCCCAGTAGTAATGATCAGTTCTTTATTTTTATTTTAATTTCTAGTTCCAGCGGTCTGGATCCACTTTATCCAGTGGAAATACATGCTTAGGCAAAATGCGTCTTTTGGAATATGACAACGTATTGCTCAAATTCAAAAATGCAGTTACCATTTTCCTTCAGTCAAAATACCTGCTACTTCACTTAAGACTATTTAAGACTGTTAAGACTTTTATTAAAAAAATAAAGCTTACTATCCAGTCAAAGGCAGGTACTGCAAGATGCTGACTGCTTTCGCCATTGCTGTTAACAGAAATTGAGGTCATTCAGCATCTTGTGGAACTAGGCACAAAGCACAGAGGAGAGGCATGAACTGTGCAAAAGCCTTCCCCATAATATAAAGCAATTAGCTGTTGTATCTTTCTAAAATCATTAAAGAAGCTGGATTATCGTGCTGATGTGGATTAAGATCTAAATCCCATAAAGCATATGAATAATATAAAAGTCTTGTTGAGCTCTTGCCTCACAGATCATCGCTGAAGTACAACGTTCTAACTCAAAAAAAGAAATATTATTCAACCTTATTAATTCTAAGCAGTAAGCACGTGTAACAATAATAAAACAATTTCCTCATACAGAAGGAAGCAGAGACTCCCACATTCTTACACAGCAGCATCAATGAAAATAATAATAATTAGAGCTGCTCAGCTAAGCAGCACAAAGCCATATTTAGAGCCCCAGACCCTCCTCTATTTGCACAGTTAAAAAGCATATTCTTGCATATTTTAGGATAATAATCTTACAAGCATGTCTTGACGGGGAAAAAAAATCCTAAAAAAAGAGTCCTAAACCTGGTATACACAAAAATATCATACAGATATCTGAAATTATTTTTAAATCAAAGTACATGCATTACATTGAAAAGCAGGTTACAAAATATCCCGTTCAGCAATTATTGATATTTAATTTGTAAAATACTCAGGCAGGCTGTAATTTGTTTAAATATGCTTTTTATACAATGAATAGTGTTAAGACTGTTGGCAAACTAATAATACCTTACATAATTATGCAAATTGCATATTTAACATAATATGAATATACTTATTTACAATATTTTGAACTTTATTGTTCTACATTTTAATATTATGTAAAAATAAGTCATAGATCACGCTACACCTTAATTTCCATATGAATCTCTACAATGACTACAGCATAGGTAAATCTCATTTGCGAAACAAACAGCCTGAAGTGAGAAATGGATGCAAAACACTTAGCTTTTCCAAGTCAGCAATGTGATTCCAGGGAGCATGTGAAAAATTCTGGCACCTAAGTAAAATCATTAGCAGAGATGGATTCTCTTACATTCTCTGGGCAAACAAACCAACATGCAGAATTTTAAGAACCACATAACTGAACTTATGGACTGTTTTTCTAAGTTATAATTTAAATATCTGTGTTTTTTTTTTTTTTTGGTTTGTGTTTTTTTTTTGAGTTACTATTTAAGTTCCTCTTTTTTTCCACTTTATCCTACATTATAAAGGTCCTGTGTTGATAATATAAATAAAAACATTTATGAGCACATATAAAAGAATGCAACAATTGCTACTTTTTGAATTAATGTATAAAAAGTAGACTTCAAAGTTAACATACTTTGATAGATTTCCAGTATTTTCCAAATAAATGTTTTAAAAAGTCACACTACAATGCCGTAGTCATGCTATTCTTGTCGAAGTGGATATTTTTACATAATAGTTAACAGCAGATAAATTCATGTCTTTACTCATTCTTTAAAATTTCAAACATTACAAAGCATTCTAATTATGCAACAAAATCCAGCTGAGGAAAAAAGGGGAAACTTTTCTTTCCTCATAAAAATTTTCCAGAACAAATTCCACATGAGAAACCTGAAGTTTCTTCTTGTATATGCAAGTTATATTAGACATTTAGTAATACTGAAAACTGTAGTAACATTTCTATGCAAAAGGCTTTGAAGTACAGATTCCTATAAAATAATTTCACCACAACATATACCTGAAAAAAAAAACTTTAAACTTGCAGCATCATGCAGCAACTATAGGCTGATTTAAAGTTGACTGTCCACTTACATTTGAAAAAGAGGCTGTCACATTCACCACAGAAAGTATATGGTCAAAGTTAGCACTAAACAGCTATCAAATAGCAATGTGCTACCCTACTGAAATTTGTGCAAAGCCTGGGTAATAGAACAGAAAGTATCAAGCTTTATCCATTACAGCTTGCATTCTGACTCTTCCCGTAACTCTTAAGGTCCCATCAAATGTAAAAACACAAAGAATAGAATTTTATTACACAAGATAAATTTTTATTTTTTTGTTTTTGTACACAAAGCATCCCTGATCACACAGAAAGTTATCAAGAGATGTTAAAATTGCAGAACTCAAAAAGTAAAAATAAATCTGTAAGCCAGAACTGTTATTGGACTGCTTTTTAGTCCCTTTCTTTTATTTACTGTCTCCAGAAGAACCGCTAGTCAGGAAAAGCTATTATTGTTTGAATATGCACCTGTAAATGTCTGTAGTATTTATAATACACTACATGGGATATACAAGTTCTTCTGCCAAACAAAATAGCTTGCTGACAATAAGGCTAGCACATACCTTAAATTGAATTCTTTTTATTCATTACCTGTATGCAGACTGCCATGCATACCAAAGTCTGTAACCCTCCCAAATACAAACCAGCTTTTTAAATCCCACAACTTGCACAAACTGAGAATGGATTGTTCCATTTAATAAATTGCTTTAAAATGCCATGCTTAACTGTCTGATTTTAGAAGGGAAATCAGAATCAGACCCAAATCAGACAGAAAATAGTTTCTTTTCTGAAGTCACAGACATGTATCTTGCATCTCGTATGAGAAAACATAAGAAACCAAAAAGCAAGTCTGTCTTGATTAGCTTCAACTTGAAGAATTTATCCTACCTGACCATATGAAATATTTATTTCATGCTGCTGTTTCATCATTATGAGAGCTGCTTACCTGATTGCAAGTGAATGTAGTAAGCATCTGTCTAATAGCTGAAATGCACACAACAGCTTTCAAATGTTGTCAAATTCTAAGCAAATCATGTTTACAATACAGGCATTTTCTTTTCCTATCTATTAAGTACTATGAACTGAAATGAAAATCCTCCTAATGCTTCAATGCATTCTTCTCCTCCATACAACTGTAACTCATGAATAACTATCATAAAAATTTAATTTCTTCTAAGGTGAGTCAGTGGAAACACTAGTAATGCAAGACTAGTATACTATAAAACCTACAGGTGATAAATATCATTCATCAACCTTGAAACAAAAATTGAACAAGTTCTCAAAAAGCTCATTTTTGAGAAAAAAAAAGTACTGGAAAAAGTTGCTGCCATTATTTCAAGAGATATGCAACATTTTCCTGCTTATTCTATGCAATTCTAAGTTACTTTACAAGCATTGTGTTGGTTTTCTTGTTGTTTTATTTTGCCCCGTGTAAATTGCCCTCTTATTTTTAAATTAAATATTGTTGAAGGTGGTCACAGAAATCCAGGGTTCAAACCTTCTTTAAGTTTCAGTTATTTCAGACTTATGGGTACTAAGTTTTTTTTTATTCACTACCATTTATTTACATTAGTATCACATTAAAGCAAGCCACCAGCTTATGCTACTAAGGTTAGTGCAGTATTTTGTTCAAAACATGTAAATTTCTGCTGAAGACTGACAGTTAAAATATCAAACATTTACCAACACTAGAAAAGAGCAACACAAAGCATCCCACGTACTTCTTAAAATGGTGACAAAACGCAAAGACTGTAACTTCAGTCAGACATTTCCTTCTGTAGTGCTGCAAAGTTTAATTTAAGTGATCTGCAAGGAATATGGAAGTGGCTAATGAAAAATGTTATGAATTTCACATAAATCACTAAATTTTCATTCTTAAGTAGCTGTGAAAATTGGCAATTTCCTGTTATTATATTATACATTCTATTTTCCTCATGAAAACATTTATTTGCTTTTACTCCTATCCTAAAGTTCTTAAAATAAAAAGTGTAGGTACAAAGCAGCAGCTTTGCTGTCTAAAATTATCTTCATTCTTAAGCACTTTAAGTTCTTTGGAATTTGGTTACAATAATTTACTATTTTGTATAACTGATAGTTGCCCCAAAGGAAACTAAAAATTCACATTTCAACTTCCTCAAGTGATTTCAAACACATGCTGTTGACTTCGAAACAACAGTTGAGATAGTCATTTCTTCCTTGATTATTTGCAGATTATATTCAGCTTAACCTTTTGGCTGTTAAATTGCTTTTGTTTATTTTTAAAATTGCCATCTGGTATAATTAAAGACTTATCTAAATTGTCTTACCACTCTTACCGGTCCACTTCCATCTTATTACCACTCTTACTGCTTTTGTTTATTTATTCTGAAAATTGCCATGCTGGTATAATTGAAGACTCATCTGTATCTTACTACCACGCTTACTGGACAAGAGATGCTTGCAGTAACAACAATTATATGTGATTGATTAAAATCAAAAAGTCTTTATCTTAAGCTTCAGGAGAGCTTTGACCAATCCTGAAGCAATGCTCATCACCAATGAGTGTTTAATTTTTAATTCAGCAGGAACTAGCACACTCAAGAGCTAAGACTTCTGCTTCTGAAAAACCTAAACACTCTAGAATTCATCTACTGTTAATTTTTTTTTTTTTTCCACACATTTAATAGAATCAACAAGGAACTTCCGTACTAACTCAGAACTCTGCCTGCATTTCATCTCATTAAGCTCAAGCTGACAAAAGTAATTGTATACTGTTATAACTACGCCCTATTTCAGTGTTTGCAACCTTTTTCATGGCTCAAGTACTCTCTCTCTCTCCCTATTGCACATGAAACCTCAGATTATCAACATATCTTTTAACTATTTGGTATGAATTCCATGATACCCAATTTTCAAAGTATCAATTTTTTTCTTTGCCTTATGCTTCATATATGCCACAGTAAAAAGATTTAAATTATGTATTATTAACCTTTTGATATTGTAATCTATAAGTATTTCAAAGAAAATGGTTTAAGTTCTTATGGCTCTACTTGTATGTAAATCTTAAGTGGCAGAATTCACTTTAAAAAAAAGTGCTTTCTTTAAACACTTAACTTGCTTAACACTAACACTTTCTATTTATAACTTTTTTAAAGATTGAGAAGAACCTTCTTATAGCTGTATGGTTTAATAATGTTAGTTTTTGAAACACATGTTAAATACCTTTAAAATCGCCATGCTGAAGCAATTGAAAATTAATTTGATTTTAAAAGAGGTTGAAATTTCAGCTTGCATCCAGTTACAATTTGAGCATAAACTTCATGTGGGGAACAAATACAAATGTAAACATAGCAGGCATCTCTATAAACAATATCTTAATAATAAGTACATTATTCCTGTATTAAAATTACAGCCCAGTTTCAGCTTTTAGGACTCGATGAAAACTGCAGTATACAGTTACAATCTACCCTTTCTATACCAGTAGTTTTATGATAGCAGATGGAACTCATGCACTTTTATTGTACAAGTGTACAATATTTTTGGAACAACTGTCAAAAGTTTCATAGAAAAAGGGTAAACATTTGTGTTTAGTTCTTGAACTTTGCAAGGAATAGAAGACATTACATTCTAATTTCTAATTCATCTTTAATATATTCAGCATTACATAAACATACAATCACAGCTTCCCACTACCACAAAAGATCCATCTTAAAAGAAAATCAAGTTCAGAACAGCCCTTGCAGCGTGATTGTGATTGTTACCAAAAAAATAATGAAAACTTAGTTTGAAAACAGACAAATCGGGGAATAAGACCATATAATGACATATGTTCTAAATGCAACAGACATTAGCTAGCTTAGAAAGTAAAGTTTTTCAGCACTTTTAAATAAAGTGCTTTTATTTAAACAAGTAAAAAGTAGCTATCTGAGAAATCAGAGAATCATAAAATTATTTATTAAAATTATATTTCACAATATAATTATCATTGTTATTTCCACATTAAGGATTAACATATAAATATGTATTTACATAATGCAGTCATGCCAGAATACTTTACAAAGCAGTTACAAAATGCTTCAGTTAACGTTTTGTAGAAAGACAAATGTTACAGCGTTAACAGCAGAGGTTATTACACTTAGTTTTGTAAGTTCTGTGCACAAAGTGCACAAATTAAAGCACATACACAAGCCAACTACACAACTGCAGACACATTTTATTCTACATATTTACACAACTGCGTAATATTTGTCTTCCTGTCACAAAAATGGAAAAGTCTGAAAGGCTTTCAACTATCAAATCTAGTTCAGTATTTATAGTGTCCATTTTCCTCAATGCCAGAAACTCCTATCATATTCAGACTGATGATTTCATGGACATTTTTGAAAGCCAATCGAATTAGTCTTTCAGTCATTGGTTCTGTAAATCCAAAATAACACAAGTCTTTTTTCCCTGAACCCCTTCATTCTGTGACGTACCATCAACATCATCTGCAGCTTCGCTCTCTTCTTCTTCTAGTATTTCAAAAGGAGTCAATACATCATAGAGAAATGAGAGAAAGCCATAAAACCAATCAGAGCTTTCCTCTGCTAAAATATTAAGGACTTCCTCAAGGGAATCAATATTTTCATTACTGCCATCTTTGGTCAGGCCTACACAAGAATAGAGGAAAGAGAGAAAAAAAAGGACAGCAGTTAGGTGGAAAGAGGAAACTGTAAAAGGAGGATCTGTGAAAGACAACTCATGTCACAGACAGCAGTCTTTACAGAAGAGCTAATTAGGAAATAGAAAGATGTTAGGAACGTGTAATCTTTCAAAGTACAATTTGGACAATAAACATGCACAATATTATGCCAAAATCTTAAAATTGAAGGCAGCTTTGCTATTGTTCTTAATCTTAAAAACAGATTTGTCTATATTCAGGTTTCTTACTGCAATATTTACTTTTAGAAAGTTTTTAAACAGTAAGACTTATGAATCCTACACTACTTAATATCATCTAATTTGCTTTTGTGTTTTTTTAAAAACCATTATGTTCAAATCTCAGAGGTTTGCAATAGATAACTGAGAAAGATATTTAAAAGGAAACAAACAGATCTCGTCACAGACATACTATTAAGCATTACATTTACCCTCCCATGCACAATTTTGATTTTGCTTAGAAGTGAGGACTTCTTGCTAGGGGTGGGGGGCATGATTCATTATTATTATTATTATTATTAGTTTGGTGCTTTTTTTTTTTTGAGCATGCTTCTCAATTGTTTTTTATACGACCTACATTCAGCATGATATACTTGATCCTCAGGAATTAATTCCAAATTTGAGGATACACAGAAAAACAGAAAACTGGACAAAAACAATTCAGTATCCAATAGAAAGGGAGCTGACTTTTTTTTTTTTTTTTTTCAATCTTTATGAATTGCTACATAGAAAATCTAAAGTAGAGCAGTGAAGAGCAAGCTTGTCATTCTGAACTTTAAGACCAAGACTTGCTATCTGAGGCTACAGGACTCACCAATCTAACTGGCATTTGAAAGACAAACAAAGGCAGGGTTATTATTATTATTATTTTTTAATTAAAATCTACTGTTTTACAGTTATTAAATAATAACATTTCAACTTTTCCATTCAGGGAAAAATACAACAGAATGATCAAGCAATGATAAATACCAGTAATTGGTAAGCTTTAAAGCAGGAAAGGGATAAACTTTCCCTACTTCTAACCAGAACAAACCTTCGTTTGTGTTGGACGGTAGAGCAGAAAAGTGGACTAAGGAAGAAGACAGATTGTTGAAACATAAAATTAAGTGAACATGTTGCACATGCAGACTACAAAGCAAGATTAGGTGCAGGTTAATGAAATATTCAGGATAGAGGAGTTTATGGCAGACATTCAACATATTTCAGCATATTTTTCTTACAGCACATAGTGAAAGTATCAATGATAATTCTGAGAAAACTTCCAAGTCCATGATGTTCCACATCCTTGTACCTGGATATCCAGAGCCTCTACTTGAGCGACCAGCCATTCTCTTTATTTTTTCACTGGATAGCCCAAATGGCTTAATGACAGACTGAATCCAGGAAGCAATCAAAGTTTTATAAATATCCCTCTCCAACTTCTTCCATGGTTTAGTTCTATAAAGATTAAATTTTATAGACTTAACTTTATGTACGATAGTCACGCATCATTCTAATTTGTTTTCAAACTTTGGACCAAATGACACAAGCCCGTTAACCAGAGTATATATACTGAAGAATGAAATTTCAATTTAAGAATAAAAACTTGAATCTAAAAAAATAAAATCGAAGTTATAAACACTAAATTACAAAATATTTGTACAGATCTATTTTTTTGGAATCTGGAATCAAAAAGAAAAACAAAACCACACAGATTTTAGATAGAATTTCTGTAAACGTGAATAACCATACAGCAGCTCCTATTCCCGTCCTAAATCAAGAAGGTGGCTCTCGGACAGTTACATTTGTAAAATATAACATGGAGTATACCAGCATATTTTCTTTAAAAATGATTACTAGGATACCAAAGGGAACCACAGGAACTGTGCGGTATCTTACATTCCTTTTGGAAAAACAAACAAAAAAACCCACCCCAACAACATAAATTAAACCAAAACCCTTTCTTTATAACTCTTTACAAAACCTATCCAGGATGCGTACAATGACTTTTAATATAAAAGTAAAATAAAACTTCAGCCTGAGCTATGGAAAGTAACACTATTTCATACATTCTTTTTTCTTTCCTAGAAAAAGTTGAAATTAAAGAGTACCAGTAATCCATATTCAAGCCATTTTTGTCTTTAATGACGCCGAACTTCTGGCAAACCAGCTAGGGATTGCCTAAATTTTGCATTCCTAAAATTGAGAATAACTACTTTTTAAAATAAAATTCATAAGCAAACACAAACATGGTAGGTACCACCTGAAACTGGTGACACGGAAAACAAACAAACAAACAAAAAAAACACCCTGCCCTACAAGGCGGCCATAACTTGCCAATTCGGTGACTTATAGGTAACAATTGCTTTATTTCAGGAGAAGTCTAAACATTGCCAATCAAGTCAAACACAGATCTAGGAAATTAAAATCTTTGTCTACTCAACAGTGTTAACGCAACCACTTGCAGGTTGATACATTTATCTATCAAGGGAAAGTCTGTCTGCTCCTGCAAACACCCATTCTAGGAGAAGAGCATACGCAAGACTTTAAAATCTGAAGGTGCTACAACAGAACATGATAAAAAAATAGAAAAGGATATGAAAATTATCCTGAATAAATGAACCATGTATAAACAAAAACCTCTTAATTTCTACTATCTCATTACATTTTCTGAATGTTCAATCTTTGTATGATTGCTTGCAAGTATATATGTATTTTTAAATATTATTACTTTTACTATAGGCAAGTTGGAAGGAACGGTTTGTGGATGTTCATACTCTACCTCCCTTTGACTGTTCACTGATACACCAGGTTAATTCCCCCCCTCCTCCCCCCCTCCCCCCTTTCCATTTTCTGCAAATGCAGTGCAAAAATTGTACTAACTACTGCAGTTATTTAAGTAGAATTTCTCAGGAGATTGTTGCTTACCAAAAAGACATGAGGTATTAAAATTAGCTCCAAGGATTCAGACAGACACAGGTGCTCCCTATACATATTTATACATTTTTTTGGGTAATACTACTAAAGCCATTGTCTCTCTACACCGAGCTAAAGTGAATACAGAGATATGAAATTCCTCCTGTCAGGAAAACCAAAGTTTTTAGAAGTTTGAAAGACTATTTTATCTTTCCCATGTTAAGAGGACAATTTCCTTCAAAGAAGGATCAAAGTGAGGTAGAAAAAAAGTGGGAAAAGAATTAGTGATAACGGAAGCCTTCAAAGGAGCAGATTAAGAAGCCTCTCTTGCAGTCACCAAAAGGAAATCAGTAAATAGATCCTTACAAATATCTGTGAAATAGGAAGAACCTACAAGATAACTGTAGACTAGCTTCAATAGCTTTTTTTTTTCCATAACACCTGTAAGTTCCTTCACATAAGGAAAGCATATGAATTTCAAGCCTGAGTAAGTTTTAAAAAATGAATACAAAACTAACTCAACAAATATTTGAGTTTGGCTGACTGGATTTTCAGTTGTTTTTCTTCTTACTTCTTTTGTTATAGAATGGGGGGGGGAGAGTGAGAGGTGGAAGAACGTACTTCCTTCAGGTCGGTTTTCATAATCCACAAAAATTTAAACAGAAGAATTAAGAATCATAAAACGTTCTTTGATTTCATAAGGTGAAAAAAAAAATTGTCCCTATAATAACCTATAGATACAAGAAAAAATCATCATTTTAATCCTTCAGCTTAGGTGTACCCAAATACTACAGAAAACAAAGTATCAGCTACTAAACCAATCTTTGAAAAATAAAATAGGTTCGTATAAGTATTTCTAAAAATTAAATGAACTTCAAAATACATTAGTCATTAAAAATGCAAATTAAATCTTTAAATTCCTAACGAAAACTGAAAGTTATGGAAGCGTACAACAGTAAACCACTGCAGGTGTCAGAGATTTTTAATATACACAGTGGTTTGGCAATAGCTAAAGAAATAGAAATAGAAATAGAAATTTTTAATAGAAAATTAAAAAGCATATACTTCTAGGAAGTCATGCATACAGTAATATCTTTTTAAGTCAACGTTAGCAGAGAAACCAACTTGTTGTTATGACCCAGAGGAAAATCCCAGGAAGTCACAAGTCTTCAAACGTAGCATATGTACTAACAAAAGCCCCACAAATAAAATATAAAGGAGCCGTGCATTCAATATGTAGAAAGTTACCCTAATGCAGTTGAATACAGGCTTACTGTATTTCTTCTTTACTAACTTCAAAACTTATTTCTGGAATACAAATTCCTCAAGAAGGAATCTAGTCTTTCAGATTCTGTATCAATAAAATAATTTGGTCTGCATAAATAATACTGCTGTTCGTTGTTTTAGTATATTTTTTAAACACCAACAAGCACAGTAACTTCCTGAGAGCTTCAGTTGATATTATATGTCAGTTATTAGAAAACATTTTTATACTGCATCAACGTTCAGTAACTTTATAAAACTTCAATTTCCTTTGTGCTGCTGAAAATACTCTTAAATTTAAATGAGATGAAATCTTATTTCTAAGGCAGTTTTCAAAAGTAATAAAAAATAACTTTTGATATGTGACCTTCTAGTGTCACACTTGAAGTATGAAGTTTAAATGCATGATAAGGCAAGCTTATAATAGAAACACTGTCATGTATGGGCAGAATTCCCAGCTATATCAAGTTGCATAAAACAGATTTAACAAAGCAGCAGCATGTTTCTGATGACCACCTTGGCAGTCTGAATGAAACTAATCTGACCCACAGAAATTGATATCCACTCTCCACATACTACATAATAGACAGAGAAAGATTAGGATTACAATGACGCAAAATGTAATCTTATTCACTATTTAATATACAAGTTGTATCTCTGAAGACCCTCAGAGAACTGGAGATCTCTGGAGTGTCTCTCACATTCACGCCACTACAAACGTTCAGTAATTTTTATTGTATGGGTTTTCTTTAACAGTGATGGGATTAAACAAATGCCACCCCTAAAAGACGCTTGCTTATTTCTTCAAACAAATGTGGAAAAAAATAAACTGACAAGAAACTGATTTTTATGGAGTGGGACATTCCAATAGCATGCCATACTATGCTATTAATAACTTCGATCAGTTTGAGATATTCCAGCTTCCCCTCTGCTCAAACTATCAACTATGCCAGGGTTTTTTTGTCATTGTTGTTTTTGTTGGGTTTCTTTTGGTCATTTTTTAATTAACTTGCTAGGTTTCTGTAATCAGAATAGGTTTATATTTCTACCAATCACTTAAAGAAAAATAAACTTTCCAGTATCACTTTCAGAAGTATCTATCCAATGCTTGACTGTGAAGTTGTAGATGGTAGTGCCATTTTACTTACATCTTCTAGCACTATCACAAAGAACATCTGGCAATTACAGCTTTTCTTTGAAGAAACCTAGCAAGCTGAAAAACATTCTCCCAAAATACAATGAAATCTGTGCTTAAAACCAGTGTTTAATGCCACGTAGGTTTTGAAATGGCAAAGAAAACAAATAGACTTTTGGAGAACTCAGAAGAGAGGGAAGACAATACAAAATACACTAAACAAATAATCACATAGTCACATAACAAAGGCTTGTTAAAACACGTTTTAAAATGGTTCTGGCTTAACATGTTTACATGAACTATGTTTCAACTCTTGAAGCATCTTAAGCCCTACTTCTGATTAATTTATTAATAATCACAATGATCTTGCAACAACTTATAACTTAACTTCAAAATAATTCTATAAGTAATCATGTGCTTTCCACTTTTAGTGCTCCAAGTCCTACAACTTGCATGAGAAATAAAATACCACAATTAAATCATCTTAAATTATTCAATGAGGAAAAACCAGTATTGTTTTGATATTAAACAAAAACCATGAATATAACAACTAAATTATACTGATTATTTGTCCCGTGTTTGTACTTGCCTAGCAATACTTTAGCATCTTCCACATCAAAATCTCCATCTCCATCAGCATCGTATATCCCAAGTTTGCCTAAAAACAGAGAGGAAGAAGAGAGAATTAGGAAATTAGCAGCTTGTTTCCAACACAATGTTTTTAATGCTTGATGGTTGGTGGTCAACGCAAGGCTGATACCATATCATTTTTCGATTACTTAGTCCTGCCTTTCTTAAGCACATTTTAAATTTACTGGAAAACATTTGAATATTTTAACCCCATTTCTTCATTTCCTAGACTTCAGACTGAATACTTGTTAAATCTTTTTGCACGCTTTTAATTCAGTGCTCACATATTTAGAACAAATACATAATTCAATGACGTGATTTAACTCAATACCCTTTGCTCAGAAGCAAATTTTACAGTCACCATGTTTAAGGATAGAAAAGAAATACTAAAACAAAAGTTAATCAAATAATCACCAATCAACACTGTTTTCAGATTATATCCTTTCTTGCCATTCTAAATTCTCAGAATTAAGATACACACATAGTTTTATTTCAGTGCTAAGTTAATAGAAGGAAAGCAACCTACTTCCTGGACAAAGAAAGAACATTCCTAACTATCAACAACTGTATTACATTCAGTGCAGACAAAATTTTGTCCACCCTTTTACATGTGACTGAGAACAGACATCTAACTTTTACTCTGGTAACTGCAGTTCTACCAGCCTTAAATATAATCAAGAGGAGAATCTAGTTTCTCTTCAAAAAGAATTTTTAGCATAGGATTACGGTATCCAGGATTATAAGTGTCTTGGGATCAGCAGGTGAGTATAGAGCTAATGAGCTCTAATAAAATTCAAGCTTAACTTTAAATAGGGTAGAAACTGTGCATGTTTTGCTGAAGAACTCTCAGTCCTTACAGTTTCCCAGCTTATAATTAAATTTGTCCCTCTCTAAATGAAGGCAGAACTTGATTGCAAGTAAAATAAATTAAGTATAGTTCTTAATATGATACTAATAAAACTAGAAAACAGTCTTGTGAAAGAAAAAATTAAGCTATAGGTCTAGACTACACGAAAATAAGGTCATTACCATTGTACCGAAGCTACCAATTAGAAAAGATCTTCATTTACTTATGGTTAAGCACAATAATTACTGGAATAAATATACTATTCTAAAAATAGGAATATTCAAAAACAGGACAAAGAATTAGAAAGATGAAAAGTGGCTGTTTTATGTCATTACAGGAGAACAGTAACTTTTTAAAAATTAAGAATTAAAAGAATTTCTAGCCAAGGGACAGAAAAGCAAGCTTATTTCTCTAATATCCTACCTTGTAGTACCTCTGACAAGTTATAACGGAAATCCTTTGCTTTGGCTGCATGCATGGTAAAAATATAGAAACCATTATTTGCATCACTACACCTAATTAAAATTCAAACTAGAAGCTTCTCTTAAAATTAGTCCAGATCAAAATGATGTACCAACAGACTCGTAAAGCTGTAAAGCCTGTAAAACCACCAGTTGTAAAACTGCACTTTGAAGCCTACAACATAAGGTCTACCTATGGTCACACATCTTGAAATTTGAGACGTTAATTGCCATCCTTGGACATTATATAAACAATGCTATCTTATCATTGTCATATTGAGATACAGTTAGCACTGTTACAAGCTTAAAGCAGAGGTCATTCCACAGCATATTCACAAGATGACCACCGATTGTCCTGATGCTATAGCCAACAGTCCATCAAAGGAGCAGTAACAATATTAGCCACCTACTTTCAACCAACCCTCCACTGCAAGTTTCGAAAGCTTAAATTGGAACAACACATCTTAAGCTGAAGTTCCAATTGAATTGCTGTATATACATTACAAAAAGATGAAGAACTATCCTTTAAGTTTTCTTCAATTCTTAAATGCATCAAGTATTTCAATAACCTTCTTCATTTTTATGAGAATCCCATCTTAACCTCAGAAGAGAGTTCAAAATTAAAATGTACTTTTTGAACTATATTGTGAATTCTTATGTAGGTCATTTGCAAACACTGCAGTGATCGATTCAGCTAGCTAGTGAAACAATGCTCTGTAGCACTCACACTGAAGTTTAATAGTTAGGTTTCCTATCAGAAATGCAAAATGGCATCCATTTAAGGCACGTCACAGTACATGTTTGAAAGGTCTTTTAAGATTTAAAATTCTTACCTAGGACTTCTTCATAATCTACAAGTTCAAACCAGACAACTGCTACTGATGTCCAAACTCCCAGCAAAGCAATTACCATAAACCAAGTGAAAAATGAGCTTCCAGAGAGGCCTTCTTTCTTTCCATTCTTGCTTCCTCCATGCTTAGTCTCTGTTAAAATAAGGCAAACAAATTTAAAAAAAATGCATTTATATAAGAGTTATAATTATATGCTTAATCATAATTTTATAAATCTTGTGGGTTTCTTATGACTTGTAGGTGTCGTATCACTGTGAATTATAGTGGAAAGCTTAATGGTTATCTAAGGGGTAAAGCCTCTATAAGCGACAAAAAAAGCAAAACACAGGTAGTGTGTTTAACAGCTTAGTTGGAAATCCCTCCTTCTACCCCTTTGGTGTATATTTACACAAAGCTTAACATTTTTTAGATGTTTTGCATTTGTGCCAAGTCTTCTCAAACTGCCACCAGAGGGCAATCCAATCAGCAGAAACACTTTTAAACAAAAGTATTTCTTCTGAAGCAATGAAGAGTTTCAAAGCTACTTATTACTGCAAACTTGAGTGAGTTCTTGAAATGAACATGAACATTCAAATAGCATAAGAACCTAAAATCTAAGCCATATTAAAGGTAAGACTTCAAGTTCAGGCACTCTACTAACTAAAAATATCTTCCATGCTTCTTAGAAGTCTTTGGAGATTCACTACTATTGAGTACTTTAAAACTTTGTGACCTGTGGAATGTGCAAGTAAAAGTATGACAGGGACTGAATGCAAACCACGGATTTGTCTCTAATAGCACATAAAAGAATCAGTGTATATGAAAGACGTGGTAGTTCTAAACAAACCTCTGTGCCAACCTAGCTGTATGGGCAGTTGTTCAAATGGATACCACCAGTACAGAAGATTAATTGCTTGGTCCATTTTAGGATCAGTTTAGGTAAAGACGAAGTAAATATGCATCCAAACAGATGTCTGTTACTCTTCACCAGAGCTCAAGGTCTGTTCCTCTGCTTACTGGTATTTACTGCTGCAAGGCACTCATGCAGTTTCATGTTGGCCAGCCCCACTTCATTCCCTTCAAGCACCACCTTTGCCCATTCAGCCACATTAAATCCCACGGCTAGGGCAAACAGGGTCCATCAACCCTTGTCCAAGTTGCAGACTGACATCTGTCATGATTTACTAACTATTCAAAGAAAACAAAGAAATCTCCCTGAACTCTGCCCATCGATCTTATTAAAAATATTATTTTTCACTCTGCAAATAATGATGATCAAATATTTTATAGATATAAAAAGAAATGCCCTCAAGTAAGTATAAATAGAAGTAAAAATGTTAAAAGAAACTGAGCATAAACAAAAATAAAAATTCCAGTTTAAAGTACAAAGACAGAAGGCTGAGAGCTCAAATCCAGAAACTTAAGTATTAGTAGTAGTATTAAGGCAACAGTTAAAAAAACAAACAAACAAAACTGTGATTCAACCAAACCTGAAAATTCAGTTACTCTTAATGTTTTCAAAATAAGTTCTTAAAACTTCACATAATATTTAGGATGCATATAACCGAAATTTTACATTCCAATAGAGAAATTTCATTTAAAATAATGACCTTATATAAAAAAAAAAAATCAAACAAGATATATATTTAAAAATATACTAAATGATAGCAGTGACTCAAACATGAGAATATTCTCAATATTTCCCTTCCTAGCCTTCCAAAAATTAAAACAATAAAATTAGAAGCAAACTAACTATTTTGATCTTGACCATATACATGCACTCCAAAAATAACTGGAGCATTAAAATACTAAGATGAACATAATTTACTTTTGATTAATTTAGGAAAGTTACCTAACTTTTGAGTGTTGGCTCATTTCAAAGGGGCAGAAAAACAGTTGAAAACCAATAGTTCAAACTATTTATTAAAGTAAAACTATTTCTTGCATATTTAAAAAATACTGTGACTGTAATAAAATAGGGAGTTGAGTTTATCATACTAATTGCCAAAAAAATTGACGTATTTATCAACACTGATCATAGAAAAAGAAATACCCTGAACACCTAAATATTACCAGGATTCTTCCTTACAATAAAAAGGACTAGCTTTTTAGAGATAAATAATGAGAAACCAATGGTTTATTTCCCTGTATCTGTATTAGATATCATATAAAAGGGTTTTTACACCCTGCTTTCCTCTAGGTTCATAGCTGTAATGAACTAACCTTTCATTACATTCATTGTGCTATGTACCGAGTTCAGAGCAATAAAAAATAGCTGGCTCACTTCAGCCCTTACTGGTGCAGCATTTACTTCTAAAAAATATTTTGTTATTACTACTATTATAAAGATCAAATACCAAATATTTAGTTTACTTTCTATACTAACAATTTCCTTTGTATAGACCATCAATAATATTTACAAACGGACAACTTAGCCTCAGCCCAGGCATGTATCACTTGCTAATATACAGTACCCTAATTATATGTGCATAAAGTTATGATGAGTTATGTACGTCTCTCTTGTAAGAAAGATGTACAAGCACCTTGAAAATATAGGCAGAGACGAGCAGAGTGTGATAATACATTCATAACTTTATCAACTGTATATGAAAATTGCTTAAACCACCCTTGAACTGGAAATTTTAATATTCAGAAAACAACTGTATAGTAGCAGAACTTCATTACGCCTGTGTTCCAGTGAAGTCAATCGACACATATATATATATTTTAAAAAGGACCACTAGGCCAAAAACATTTTAAATTATTCCCGGTTACAACTTTGTTCTAGAGCAAACTACAGACAAAAAGAAAGGAGCATTTTACTGTATTTCATACTTATTCATTTTTCTAACTTACTTTACTTGTTTTGTACTTTCCTGCTATTTGCCTCTGGAGAAATGGGCTTTATTTAACAGAAGAGAGGAATAAGAAAATGGGAAAAAAAAGGCATTTTAAGTAATTAAGTGCAATTGTTCTTTTTCTTTTTTTTTTTTTTTTCTCTCCATGAAAATGGTTGTCATATTGTTCCATGAAAATCACTTAAACAGATGCTGTTTTAAAAACACCTTTCTCGAGCCACAGAAACACATTTTATTTCCAAAATTCTTGACTAATTCTGCTAAGAATTCAACCACAGCAGCTTTACCAGGTAATGCTAATTTAAATTGAAGTTATGTAACATAAAATTCATGTGATCTCAACAGTCAGCCAAACACAGACCAAAAAAATTGCAAGCCATTACAGAAGACTGCCTCTGGCTGAGAACACATTCCAGACCGCTAATTCTAAATTCAAGTCCTTTCCCTGCATGTGCTGCCGGCCATGTCAAAAGTAGGTCACCTTCCATATCTGGTAAGCTTTTGCTTACACCACCAGATGGCTTTATGCAGACATAAAGTCTTAAATTGTGCTGCACGCCTCACCAGCAAATTTTTAAAAGTCCTATGCCTCACTCATCCAAATTAAGAGTCCTGCTTAGACAACAACAACAAAGAAAAAAACACACACATTAAAAACATTTTCTCTTTACTTTAGCTTAACAAGACACTTTGCAATTTGGCATACTTCAAAAATAACTCAAGACATATTTGCATACAAACCAATGTCTCTTAGATATTATCGTGTGCTCTACTCATGCAAAAACTAAATTACAATTAAGCATCTGCCAGAAATCCATGAGATATCTCTACTTCAGAAAACACTTAATCAAAAACAGATGTGGTCTATAACCCAGACTAACAGTAAACTGACTAGAAAACACCAACATACCACAGTAAACTACTTACTCCACCGATTACAAAAGCGAACATAGGCAGTATTTGCAACCATGCATTTTTTGTTTGCTCACAAAAAAGGTTAGGATTATACCTGTGTCATCAGCCATAACATTAGCATTCGATTTCCAGACAAAATGAGCGCGTTGGTATCTCCAAAAAGTAATGCTGAAGGTAGAATAAGAAGTGATTTATCTTCACTGTAGTCTTGCAACAGGAGCAAACAAGTTGCTTAAAGCTAGCTCAGCTGGAACCCAAAACTGGACCTAAGAGAAAACTCGCCTCCAAAAATCTATTTTTAGAGCGGTTATCTTCATGAGCCAAACACTTTTCAGAACTCATATGGCAATCTAGTTCTGACGACAATCAAATTCACTTACTCCTCTTAACAGAGCATCCTGGGTAGTTGATCCTTTCCCCTCCCCTTAATCCCTAAACGTCACGCATAGCACCGAATGAAACCAAACACGTGGTACCGTAGTACTGTTGCTCCAGTATGTGCTGCCTCAGTGCCCGAGTTCTAAAGGCGTTAAATCCACCAGCAAAAGCTGAAACACAAGTCAGGACACAAAGCTTGCCGGCTTGCATTTGTTAAGCTGGCCCTCACCCAATAAACTTTCTCCATGTTGGCAATCCTCTAGCAGGCTTCCCTCATGTCCTGCACAGAGGGCTTGTTTGAAACTTTCTAACCACTTTAAAAGACAGCTAATTTCTCAAAATAGCTTTGAGTTGTCTAAGAGTTACTTGAAATCAACTAGGCACATTCTTGCTAAAGAATTTTCACATCAGAGCTGTTCCCTTCCCTGCTGCACCTCACATTGCTTCTAGCAGACCCAAAGAAGGAATACTGACAATTTTGCCAAAGCAAAGCCTGTTTCCCTGTAGTGCAACACAGGGGAAGGTAAAACAGGCAAAATTTCTACTGCATATTTGTTAAAAGCAGCTGAAATGTTGATTTTGCTTTGTTCCCCCTCCCCCTTCCCAAAAAGGATTAATGAACTCTGAAATTCTGACAACATGCACACTACCTTCACAATTTAAAGCTAACAAATAATGATCAGCATACTGTCAGACCGGAAAAGGAAAAGAAAAAACAACACACTGCTGCACTATTGAACATAATTACATTTGCTATTTTAGCAAATTGCTCTTTTCCCACTGCATTTCAAACCAAAGGCAGCTCCTTTTGGGTGGGAGCAGGTAGAGAAACAAACTTGTGTCTCATTAACAGTAGTCCTGATGGAAGCTTTAGTATCTAGCACTTTGCCCTTCCTCCTTCACCCTTGTTTAAAAATATGTAAAGGGTTACAGGTACTTGGAAAAACATCATATACCTCCTGCAGTTTTGAGATCCAGCAACTAATTCCCAAATGCGATTCCCAGTAGGTTAAGGGAGAACAAAGGTGAGAAATAACTCTCAAGTGAGTTTTCAAAGGGATACAAAGAAAGTACACATGGGTGATTCTATAACCAGCATATGTTTTAACTTTTTAAAGCTACATGAATGCAAAAGAACAGGTGCTTTAAGAAAGACCTCCTGACAACTATGTTCCAGCAACATACATGATGCACAATGGAGTTATAATAAAACAGGAGAAAATTTTAAACAAAGGGGAAAATACTCTCAAAAAATGGTGAAATCAAAATGATTCCTCTTAATAAGTGATTAAGTTCAATTATAGTATATTGCACATAAAACACTTTTGATAGGTTTTAGATTAGAAAGTTTATTAAAACCTCATCTTGGTTGCATCAGCACTTGCAGATACTGTATTTCATTACAAATGGATCTACAGAACATGCAACTCTGAAGTCCACATCATATTTTTTTTTTTTTTTCGAGGGGGGGAAAGTGTTGTGTTGCTTCAAAACTAGAACTAGAGTCATAGATTATCCTGAGTTGGAAGGGACCCAAAAGGATCATGGAGTCCAATTCCTGGCTCCCACAGGACCACCCCAAAATCAGACCATGCGTCTGAGAGCATTGTCCAAACACTTCTTCAATTCTGACAGGCTTGGTGCTGTGACCCCTGCCCTGGGCAGCCTGTCCCAGTGCCCGACCACCCTCTGGGTGCAGAACCTTTCCCTAACCCCCAGCCTGACCCTCCCCTGTCCCAGCTCCATGCCGTTCCTTTGGGTCCTGTCACCGTCCCCAGAGAGCAGAGCTTAGCACCTGCCCCTCTGCTCCCCTCGTGAGGGAGCTGCAGGCCGCCATGAGGCCTCCCCTCAGCCTGCACTGCTTTGGGCTGAGCAAACCAAGGGACCTCAGCCACTCTTCATATGCCTTCCCCTCTAGATCCTTTGTAGATCCTCTTTTGGTGCTCTCCGATAGTTTTATGTCCTTTTTGTACTGTGGCACCCAAAACTTCACACAGTGCTCGAGGTGAGGCCCCACCAGTACAGAGCAGAGCAGGACAATCCCTTCCCTTGACCAGCTAGCAGTGCTGTGCCTGATGCACCCCAGTTTTGGCTGCCAGGGCACAATGCTGGCTCATGTTCAACTCACCAACAACCAGAAACCCCAGATCCCTTTCTGTGGGGCTGCTCTCCAGGCTCCCATCCCCCAGTCTGTATGTACAGCCAGGGTTGACCCATCCCAGTGCAGAATCCGGCACTTGCTCATGTTAAACTTCATATTGTTGGTGATTGCCCAACTCTCCAGTTTAAGACCTCTCTACAAAGCCTCTCTACCCTTTACAGAGTCAGCAGCTCCTCCCAATTTAGTGTCATCCACAAACTTACTCATTATACCTTCAACTCCTAGATCCAAGTCATATATGAAAATAATAAAGAGGACTGGCTCTTAAATGGAGCCCTGGAGAACTATCTAATCTGGTTGATCGCTGATAAGGGGCTGCAGCACACCTTTGTCTCATTTCCTTCAAAATGAAACAAAGTATATTCTGGGACAATTGCACAATGATTAACAGCAGAGAATGTGAGGACAGTTAAGAAATTCATTTCAAGTGTGCACTCCTGATCTGAAGGAACACATTAACATGCATATGTTGACCTTTAACAAAGTATCCACACAGCTTTACCTTGTGACATTTAAACTGATTACAGGAACTGGTATTCCCTGAGTGGCAAAAATATTCCTTCCTGAAAAGGAGGCTACAGCTAAACTTGGGAAACTCTTCAGACTCATCAAAAGGAAGAAGGACCAAAAAGCAGCACATCTGAACTAATCAGACTCACAATGAACAAAATACATTAACACCTACTACTTAATATAGTTTACACATTTCTCTCTGGATGCTATAGTTCTAAACATACAAATTAATGTAATTTTGCTTAGTATGATCCAAAACAAAAGATAATTGAATAGATTTTTAAAACAAAATTTGAGATTGGGATCTGATCGCTGGGTCAACAGTGCAGACTTCTTGCACATGAAGAGAAGGCTGTGTATAAGAAGGTGGTTACCAAAAACTAGAATCACAGAATTGTAGGGGTTGGAAGGGACCTCCAAAGATCATTGGGTCCACCCCCCTACCAAAGCAGGTTCCTTAGAGCAGGCTGCCCAGGTAGCATCCAGAAAAACACAGTAAAAGGAAAAACAGCAAAGCACTAATGTCAACTTAAGAAAATATCTAAAAGTAGCATTTCAGAAGTAAAAGTTACGTCAACTGATAGGCAACATTTAGAATAACCTTGATTTAAAAACAACAATAAACAGCCATACAAAAAAGATAAGGGAGAGAAATAAAAATCTAAAGTAAGCTACGGTAAACCGCCCTACCACTAACAGAGATGAATCAGTAGCAATGCAAATATAGAAAACAACTACATGGCCAAGTGCTACTTGACATTTTTGCCAAATGACCTTATCAAATATGATTAACAGATAAAGTAACTACTGCAAACCATTTTCAGTAATAAAAATGCAACTATTTATTTTGCACAGTTTTCACAGTTTCTTTTAAAAAAGGTGGGGTCCAAGTATTTTGGGTAAAAATCAATGGTAAATTTACAGCATTGCCTGTTGATACTGTTATCCCCCTTCATATTATGATAGTTTGTCTCACCACTGTGAGACAGCTCATGTACTTCTGTATGCATACATACATTCAAATGTAGAGGCACATATATACACACACAACATATACATTTTTTTTGGTGAAAGTATTTTGAGATCTAGACTCAACGAGCATGCATTTTGTGCTGCACAGACTTCTCAGAGCGCAACACCATAACGTTTACAAGTGCTATACTTCGGTAAAATTGATTTTAAACTTTTAAGTTTTATTCAGTACCAAAGGTGGCAGTAATACACTTTTAATGGGCAAATCTGAGCTTTTGATGTTCTTTTACAAAATATATTTCAGAAATGGTGAGAGGGTTGGTGTTTTGTCTCTGGTTACTTTTAATGCTTTTAATAAATGCAATATAAAATCTGTAATTTTTTTTTTCAGTATCCAAGAAATCTTCAGCACTGCAACCTTGGAAAAAACATGGTTTTCTCTGATTATCTCTGCTCTGCACTTACTACAACCTAGTCTACATGATTGCAGATACTTCTGCATGTTATCAAAAGCCTATTTAATGAACTACATCAGAAACCTACTAGTTACAAAAAGAGGAACAGACTGAACAGAAAATGGTGTGATTCAAAGAAAACACAAAGACCAGGACTTAAAGTTGAAATAATAAATTAGCCAAATGAAAGGTAATTTTGCCCCTCTGGCACCCACTTTCCAGATTTTTGCTGAAGCGTATGAGGAAATTTTATTCATTTGACATATAATCAATCCTTATATAAACCTTTAATTCCTTATTTTTCAGTCCCTACAAGACTTCTTAGAGTAAATTAACCAACTAAATGAACAAAGAAAAGCATAAATGGTGGAAAAAATAAAAAGTACTAAGTCAAATTGAAGATTCAACAACTAAGCAGGCTGATCACAGAGATGTTGATGGTAGCCTAATTAAAGAAAAGAAGCATCAAAAGCATTATGAACTGTGTAAAAACCTCTGGGATCGGAGTTCTTTCTATTGTGCACCTATTGGACTGCAGGAAGGCTCCTCCCTTCCTTAGAGGAGTTGCCATTGTAGCATCACTGGAACGCTGCACTTAGGCTGGATGTCAGGGAGCTGAGGCTCAGTTCTCTCCTCTGTACTGGGGAACTGCTTCTGAATTTCTTCAGAGACCCACAACACATTTTTGTGTACCCGAGGACACAAGGACAAAATTATTTCAGTCCTTCATGATGAAGCTGTTGATTTTTGTAGTCAAATCTTAAATTGATGAAAACAGCAATTTGTAAGAAAGGAGTTCAGTGGAACAAAAACTGAACCCCACTTTCTCCCCTTCTTTCCAGGTAAGAAAGACAACTTTGGACCAAATTGACCTATGGTCAAGTTCACTAACAGCAGGCTGAAACACTGTTTCACATTGGATTGGAACAGTTTCAACACGAAGAGTTTAGAAGTATACACTCTCACTGCTGTTCAAGTATATCCCATAAACAAGCAGCTGCAGCACTTAAACAACCAAAACTTCCTCAAGGAAGAAAACTGAATTAAATCTTTCTCTGCCCTATCCCAAGTGAGAGCTCCAATTCCCAAAGCACTGCACAGAAGCAAGAAACTTCCCTGTTCTACACAGAATCAGATGTGCAGTCCGATTATCTGGAAATATGCTTCAAGTAAAAGCATCTTTTTTCCCCCCCTTTGTCTTCCATTTAGATGTAAGGGACAAACACACACTCAGCATTTATCAAAACTAACACCAATGTTAGGCAGGTAAATCATAAAAGCTAATCAACTCCAGAAGCAGGTGGTACAGGATGCCTTTTGAGATGCTAAATATTTACACTTTCACATCTGTGCACATGAGGAAGGTACTGTTATAAAAGATTAAAAGTACAAAGGCATTCATCCATTAGCTGCATGCTCTATTTTTGGCCTGTATACAATGTCAGAATAGATGCAGCTAATGAGAGACAAAGCATCCATACTAGCATAAACTGGAAGGATATGGGAAGAAAAAAAAAATAGACATGAAATAACAGCTAAGGATAAGCAGGACTTATTTGTTTTTACTGTAATAGCAATTACAGAATCAATCATAAAATGGACAACCTCAATGGACAAAAAAAGGGAATCTGTAAAAGACAACAAAACTACTGTTAACCATTTACCTAATCTAAATGATTTGAATAGAAAAGTAGACCTTCCCACACGACGGTATTTTTCAAAAACACTTGAGTGATTTTTCTTGTTTTGTTTCTACATGTATAAACAATATTAAACGTCCAAAAATGAATTTACAACTTTTCTCTTGCAGATGTACTTACTTGATTCAACCTTAGTTTTCAGACCCATTTAACTGTTTCCCTATCTTTCAAGCTAACCTTCAAAATCCTATCTTTAGTATCTTAAATGTGAAGCCAAGGAACTCAAGGTTAAGACTACAAACTTAGAAAGAAATGTTAGTTTGTTTCAATCCAAGATCAACATAACTGAGCTGTATTTAAAACAGTGACGAGGAAACAAAATCGTCATCTGCACAACCAAAAGCAGAATTAGCAGAATTAGGTTTTAATACCTGCTATGTGATCTCTCTCTTCTGTAGAAAATTTGGAGATAGGCAGATTGTATAATTCTAAGTTTTCATAGCTCGTATTTGAATATTCTTATGTTGTCAATATTCCTACATAATTACTAGATTAATTAAATATTTGGTTGTATTTAGGGCAGAGCAGAGTTCAGGTAAGGTAACGTGGAGAAAAAGGAAGTATTTTGGCTCAGAATATAAAAATTCTGCTGGTGGTGACCTTTAAAAAAGTTTCTATTACATAAAGTTGAAAATTCTCAACTTTGTATATAGCATACTGGCATAATTTTACCTTTTTTTTTTCCCCACTCGTTCCATTTTTCTGTCCTGTAATGTGGGTCATATCAGCTTGTTTTAGTAGCTAGTCCCAATTAAGCCACAAAGGAAAGAAATCAGATGAGAAAAGATTTCTGAAAGAATCAGAAATGAGATCAGTCCTTTCAATTTTTCAAATATAACCACATAAATCTCTAGCTGCCAAGCAAGTACCTATAACTCTGCTATGCACTGTTTTTTGCTCATGGAGGAAAAAAAGAAAAAAAAAAAAAAAAGCTGACTGTCTGACCAAAAAAAAAAAAAAAAAAAAAAAAAAAACACACAAAACAAAGCCACACACGCAGTACTATAAAAAGGAAAGGAATAAAGTGAGAAGTATTACATTAGTAAGTGTTTATTATCAATTAACCAGAACCTCAGGAAATAAAATTACAAAGAAAAAAAAAAAACTACTCAACAGTTACTAAAAACACTTACTTTTAAATATTTTATACTGGAAGTCTCCAAACAGTTTGGTAGTGTTTGTTACAGTGGGTAAGTACATGCACAGTAATAGTGTAATCACATATGAAGGAGGTAGCAACACTTCTTTCATTTAAAAAGTTGTAACAAAGCCGAACCACACACGCACACCACAGTGTTTAAACTGTGTGTTTGTATATACATATATATATACACACACATATACACACACACCCCTGCATACTTCATTTCCAGAGTGTTTAAAGACATAACTGAGTTATGATTTGCACTTCAAAGCATATCTCAAAACTTTTCCATGCAAAAAGCTAGTCCGTAGGATGCAGTTAGGAAAAAGATGGCTGCAGGCTATCACACAGATTACCAGGTTGTGATCTTCAGCAGGGAAAAACCACTGAGGGTAAACCAGAACTTCACTTCACAAGTTCTCTACAATGAAGAATTCAATACAAGAATTAGCACAGGAACACTTTTCACAGGTTTTGAAGTGATTCAGATAGGTCCAGCTGAAAAGAAATCCCCAGCCTCCAGGTAATCAGAAAAGGTGTGTCCAGTTTCAATAAACAGCAATATTGAAATCTTATCTCTTAATGCACTTTGTAATTAGAGATGATCTTAACACACAGACTTTTTACTGCTCGTAAATTTAGTTGTCTTTACTGCAGCCCTTAAACATCCAGCCACCACTTCAGCACACCCAACCCAACTGTCCACCGTAGAGCTGTGTGTTGAGCCCGTCCAGGGAAAAAAGAGCTCAGCTTTCAGCCTGAGCAGTTCCCCTGCTGTGGCTGCCCTAACACCTGCAGAGCTCTGCAGCCAGGCGTAAGGACCCACATTTGAAATACAGAAATGAGGAAGACTGCAAAACAACCTCTCTCTAGATTAAGCTGAGTGTGAACTGTAAAATTTAACTCCTTGATCCCTTAGTATGATCTACATCCCTGGAGTGTCAGCCTTGTCTCATTACTGGCTCTGATGGGGAGTTTGCAGGTGCATTCTCAGTGACTGCTGAAAACGGAGAAAATACACCCCAACTTCCCATCTCCCTGAGATTATTGGTGATGCTTTAATTCTCTACCTAGCATTTTAAAGAAGCTCCATCCCCAAAAGGCTATTGAAAATATTACCTCTCTTATATATCATTTAAACTCTTAAGTGAATACTGAGAAAGTGAAAGAAATACAAACACAGACATCCTTACAGACGTAAACCACAAAGCTCCTCCGTATTTGCAGAACAGTGAATAATATCTCTTGGCCCACACTGACTTACAGGTGAGATATATTAGATAACAGAGCAAGACTGAGATTTCCATCTACACTGGATCAAAAGGGGCAGAAGGACTTTCCTTAATGCCTTTACCACATGGCAGCACCGCAGGAAGGGAGTGAGGTATCGCCAGTGCTCAAGAAGAAAGTTCTCAAGAAGAAAAAGCACTGGTGCAGGGAAAGTATCAGGCTGTATTCGTTTTCATGTCAGTCCTGGTACGCTGAGGTATCAATTTTAAAACCTGGAGTAATACTTTCCTTAGTGAAAGCAAAGGCAAGTAATTAAAAAAACAGGCAATATGGGCAAATGAGTCATGAAAGCAAATTGACTGTGCTCAGATTGTTTTTCAACACGGAGTGACTTTGGTAGTCAGTCACCATACCTTGCAAGAGCTAATAGCCTATTGGAAGTTTCGTAGAGATGGACCTCAAAGATGACTGTGCTGCATTGCCAAACCCATTCAAAGCATCAGAAGAAATGATGTGAAGTTCAATGATTGAAACAGTCATTGAAAGAATTCGACCAGAAAATCAGGAAAAAAGCAAACGTGATCTGTTTAGCTGATGAACTTTCTCCACTCTTTAGATAAATTAATAAGCTAAGGAAACATCTCAGACAGAAAGTATACCATAAGACAGTCTTTACAGTAGATATGCAATAAAATGTAAAAGTTCATGCAAATCAACATGCACAGCTACCTTTACAAAATGATACTGTTAACTAAAAAAAAAAAAAAAGAATACTAGCATAAAATTGCACTTGGATAAGGATATCAGGTCAGCTTGAATGCACCCAAAAATAAAAAAGTAAATTTTCAGAAAGCTGAAAAAACAACAGAAAATAATGAAAGGACTACATTAATGAGCTTTTGGATCTTAAGAGGTCCAAAAGATGAGTGAAAGGATTTAAATGCATTTGCATTTGGAGATATTAGAAAACTACATGGGTAAACCAGGTGAAAGTGAAATCAAACATCTTCTAGGATCTTGCGAAGGAAAGTAGGGTATGTCAGAAAGTCATCTCAATGTCAGAAGGTCATCTCCATCACTGTTATGGAGATTAAAGGAACTCAAAGTAGTAGTAGAGTTCTTTGACTTCAAGCTGTCTAACAGCCTCAGAACTTGCCGAGGTAGGAAACTTTTTTTAACATGTATAAAAAAATACAATTGTCTGCAGACAGAGATAATGCCTTGGGTCAGAAATGTGGTTTCTGTACAGTGCCTAGCTTACTGGAGAACTACTCTCCCATTTAAGGTCTCCCGCAGCTCTCACGCTAAGTTTCTAAAATAACTTTTACAGAGAGAACATAGACTTCTTACATTTTGGCTGCCAGCTGCCAAAACTGAAATGGCATGAGCTAGAGGGATGCTTTCAGTTTTTTATCACAACTGCCACAGGGCATATTTTCCCACCTTCTTCCAGAGACAGCTCTAAGCAGCCACTAGAAAAGCTTGATACTACAGCAGTGGTAGGAAACATCTGGATGATATCTGAAGAGAAAATCAAGGAATTAAAAAAAGAAGGTGTGCATATGTATGGGTCATGTTTCTGTTCAAGCACTGAGCAGGTCTATTGCATGTAAACATATTTCACAAACCGTCTGAACAGGTACAGAATGTAAAATTCTTATTACAACATTATATAAACCAGCATTGCAGAAGTGAAACATCAGAAACTGCATTTTCAGTTTTAATGTCAAACCTCCCCCCATTCAAACACAGCTAGAAATAGAAAGAAAACAGACAGCAAGCATGCACAACTCTATCATCAGTGAGAATTATATTTAAGTACTTGCTTGCGTACTATAAATGATATTGCCACATGAAATCAGATGCCTTATCATCAGTACTCTTACTTCCACAGATAAACATGGCTTTTAGTCATGAAGACTGTGAAGTCATGAAGACTTTTTCCATCCACCTGTATTTTAGAAGTAGTTATGCTGCTGATCCTCAGTCTTACTGGAAGGCCTCTCCATAACCATGTGCTAATGCCCCAGACATTTCCAAGTTTCCTGCCTCATGAAATCTGAAGCAGTTAATTCATGACCAGGTGATACACATTTGTTCCTGTATCAAAACTGTTCCTCACCTAATGAAGCTTTAAGCAATATTCCAGCATCTATTACTTCACCTAGCTGTTTAAGACTGATTTTCTTCTTTTCAAGAGGCCACAGTTTTAACAGTGAATTCTGTTAATTTAGTGAGAGGAAACCAAACTTTCCAGCAGAGATAATAACAAACACTTTTCCTAAGTATCCGAAAACTGTCAGATTTTCACCTGTTTTGCTTCTGTACACCAAATAAAATCACTGATACCCACAACTCTGTAAATTTTATTTTCTCAAAGAAAATTCCACAAACAGAAGTGCAAAGCTTAAAAGCAAATAGATTTTTTTTGTTGTTAGGACTGATATAGAGCTGGATGTTTTTCAGTATATGACTTATGAAGGTAAGAGGTAGAGTTCTTGCAACTTCTGGTTGCACTTCTGGTATTTCAATGAAACTGAAATCAGCTAAAGAAACACTATAGTTAGTACTATTTCAGAAATTATCTGAAGGATTGCTGACAATAATTGTTAATGGGGAGACCTAAAAGCAGGTTACCTTGTTCAGATTCAGGCACTGTCTTCAGCACACTGACCGTGAGATGCACCACGAACTTTGTGGTTTCAGAACTATGAGCAATGCCTTGGCAAGAGGCCAAGACCTCTCCCATGAACTGCTGCAAAAGTGAATATACTACAGGACAATCAGGAACTGCCTCAAAGCTGAGGTCTCCATGCCTCACAGTCTCAATTACCGGCCGCCTCAAAATTATTTCCTCCTCTCGCTTTCACATCCCCCAGCTGTGGGATGCTCACGGGCCGCTGTGAAGATCCCACACCTCTAGCTGTTCCTTTATTCGCACAGGAGCCATCATCCAGTACTTCTTGCTGCAGCCATAAAAACAGCACCAGCTCCACACCGCAATTTCTACACTTATCCAAGGGATTTAACTAGGAGTTAAACTAGCAAACCACGTGTCTGAATTAAAGAGGCTACATCTCAGGAGAGAGCCTAACATATTACTCATAGTTCTTCACCCCCTCGTAGATAACAGTAAATACAGAGTTCTCCGTGCAATTGCACACACCAGACAGCTTTTAATACAAAGAAAACGTAATTTCAATGGGGCTGAGAATAAAAACCCACAGAACACTTTTACACTTAAGAGATTTGGTTTCCTGATAAAGCTATTTTAAAAACATTGAAAGTGATATTTAAAACAGTAACAGAACCGCTTGAATCATTGTAGTGTTAAAAATTATACAAGGGACGCATGTGTTTAACACACTGCCATCTGGTTTTAGCTTGCTCTGTGCCGCGAGATGACCAACAAGCCCAGTCCAGGGAAGTGTAATAGTCTGCAACCTATGCCACAAACTGAAAAAGGGTTAAAACCACAAGCACCCACTCCAGCGAAGCCTGCAATACCACCTCCCTTTCGCTTAAATAGCGTGTGTCTGTAACCTTTTTCCCTCATTCTAAGCGATGGAGCCACCTGGCTCGTCCTTTATTACCACGGCCGCGCACAGCGCCGCTGTGGGCATTACCTGAGCGCCACCACCACCACGTTTCATCCCCGGGGCTCTGCCGAACCAAGCTGGCCCTGGCGAGCACAGCCCGGAGCCTCGGCTGGGGACACGTCCTTCGTTCACACGCCGCGTGCGGCCGCGCAGGGACCCGGCAGCGCCCCGACACCCACCGCCGAGGATGCTCTGCTCTGCCCAAGCCACCGACACGCGGTGTGCATTACCGAGCGGACCCCATGAGCCCATTCCCATCTCGCTCACCTCGCCTGGGGCCGGGGCTGGGAGTGCCGCCGGTGCCCCTGGAGCTCCTGCGGGAGGCCATGGCGGGCGGACGGGCTGCGCGGAGCGGCAACGGGAGGAGTGCAGAGCCGCCGCCCCCTCCTCCCTGCCTGAGGCAGCGCCCCGCGGCCCCCCGCGGCACGGCGCCTAGCCCCGCCCCCCGCCGGCAGGCAGCCAATGGGGGAGCGCGCCGGGAAAGGGGGTGCGGCAACGGCCAGCGCCCATTGGCTGGGAGGGGAAATAGAGGGGAGGGGCGGCAGAGTGCGGGCTGCGCGCGTGTCCGCCGCGCTCGCTGCTGCCGGCGGCTTTGAACGTGGCAACATGGAAGCGGGCGGGCGCCTCTCGCGAGGCTTCGTGAGGGAAGGGGGCGGGAGCCGTGGAGGGGCCGCGGCATGGCGGCGGCTCCGGCGGTGAGGGGGTATCTGCCCTGCCCCTTCCAGCCGCAAAGCTGCTGGTTTGGGGCGTGGGGAGGGCTTTCTGAGTGGCCTCTCTGGGGGGGGAGTGAGGAGCAAAGGTGGTGCAGCCTTGTGCTTTGTTCGAGCCTCGGTAACGGACCCTGCTGTCCGTTAAACGCCCGAGTTATGGCTCATTAAGTCTCTCAGGTAGCGCCTCACAGTTCGGCCTACATTACGTCCACAGGTGGCTTCTCAGGCAAGCTTCCGAGTTTTTAAGATGTTTCAAATAATCTGTGGCAAAATTAGCCTTTTTTTTTTTTTTTTTTCCCCCCACAGAAATTCTCGTTTCTCATTGTTTTGGATTGAAACGCAAATAGCCTTCCGGCATAGCAATAAATTACATCTAAACAAAAGCAAAACCTGCCTTTGAGTCCTGACTGTAAACGTGGAGCTTCAGGTTAAAATAAGCGGTTTGGGAAATTAGAGCCTTTGCAAATGAGTGTGGAGGGAGGAGGCTTTGCCTGGAGCAAAGGTTGGCAGTGCTTTTTTAACCGAGTAATGCGATGGACCTAACCAGGAGTAATAATTTACTGAAGAGCATTAATCAGTAATTTTTCACGAGATCTGAACTTAAACGCATAGCCCAGTACCAGGATGTCAGTGTGGGTACTTCAGCCAGTAAATGTTAAAGAAACTAAACCTGTGAACACCAAAACCAATAAAGCCTACTTCTCAGTTTCTTAACGTTAGTCTACCACAATTTTATTTTTCACAGTGTAAGGACTTAATGTTTTTGACATACACTCATTTTGTCTAGTGAGGCTGAAGCTGGCAAACGAGTTCATAAGTTGCTAAGGAGGAGCAGACATAACTCATGAACACATGTAATTTGTCACAGAAATGCTAACGGTGAATTATTAACATTTCAACAGATCAGAAGGCACAATGTGAGGAATAAATCATTCTAAGGAGAGCAATCAGAAACTGATGATTTGTAACTGCATTCACTGAAAAAGATACAATTAACAGGAAATAACTGCCTATGTGACTATATACTCACATGTAGTAGTTACCATCAAGTAAGAAGAACCGGCTTCTTGTGGTTGATGTGGGATACAGCTTCCTGAAGCTGTGCTACAGCAGGTTGCGGCAATTTGATAAGAGAGATTCAGAACATTTAAGCTGCCAGGTGAACACTGACACTTAAGAGGATGTTGTTAATGATTTACTGTGAAACAAACTTTTGAATGTACATGGACTGTAAAATTCCTGCTTCTGTTTTCATCGGTACACAGCTGCCAGCATTTAATATTTAGTGTATTCAGTGCCTGAGCTTTTCTGTCCAAATAGACCCTCTTGCAGAATTAGAACACACGCAGACAAATGCAAATGCCTAAAACAACCTTTGTGTTGATCACTAGCCTTCTGTATCATCTTGTGGTTCAAAGGTCTCCACTGATTTCCTAAAGCATCAGGAAGATTTTTTCCTTCCAGCCCACTGATAACTAGACATCTGAAGAAGAAATTTAGATAAGGGGATATTGTCTGGAGATTGGAGAAACTTTCTCTCATTTTCCTGCCTGTTCACATAGTTAAAACGTGATTGTCAGGTGTGGTTGTGGAATAAACAGCTTTTCAGATCAAGATGGCAAAAAGCATTAAGGATGGTTTCCCTGCTGTGGGATCACCCAAAGGTAGTTCAGGTACAGGCTCCATGATCCATTTGTACCAGTGAAGATGCTTGGTGCGATTTATATTTGAGATGGGAATGCTTCATTTTGTTTAAATTTGCTGGGGCGTTTGTTGCAAGAAATGACAGGACAATCCCCTCTGAACTCAAATATAATGAAAATTAAAGCAAAATTTAAAAATGTAATTTTAGAAAAGATACTGGAGAGAAAAGCAAACAATGTGTGTATGTGGATGCACGTGGGTCTGGTTTGTCTCTGTTTTCAACCTGCTCCTTTCTTTTTAAGCTTAACATTTGGTACATTGTAACAATGCAGTAATGCCCACAAAAATAAATATTGTATTTGTAGGGGAAAAGAAACAAGATGTGGAAAGAATACAACAATGAGGAAGGAGCAAGTTTGTAAGGCAAAGGTAAAACAATTTGCTAAAGAAAATAAACCAGAAAAAAAAAGGGGGGGGGGGGATAAAAAAAACAGAATTTCCATAATAAAGGCAAGAGGTATGAGACAGAACCCACTGCAGTCGGTTGGAGTCTTTCCACTTGGATCAGGCTCATTTAAAACACAAAATAAAATAAATAAATAAATAACAACCCTGTTGGCAATAATCACATTTGCCCCTGGTCCAAAATGTCCTGATTAACTGCTAGTTGAGACTTCAGATAAACTAAATTTAAATTATACAGTCTAACATAAATCACAGTATTTTTTTTACTGTATGTTTTATATAAATACTCCTGTACTAATGCAGTCACTGCTATTTGGCTGGCCTGATTCATTCAACAGCACAGTGACTCTGCTGTTTGACAGAAAGAAATACATCGAAGGTGACAAGTAGAAGCAGCAATGAAATGATTGCACAAGAGGATTCTGTTTCTAGTTTCCTAATTTCTAAAAGCATAAATATACAATATGTGTGTAGCAGGGAGAAGAGATGCTGAATAAGAAAGGTATTGTTAATACGAACAAAATTGGCAACACCTGCTTAAAGCAACCAAGAATTTAGTCCTATATTTTTTACTTCTTATACACAAAAAAAATAAATTCACCATCACCTGTGATTAATTTTCTGATTTTAAGTTGTGTTCTATTGACAGATTTATTCCCATTCATGACTTCTATCAAATTCTTATCAAAATCCCTGAACGTATTATAAAGTCATCTGTTACACTTCTACCAGGCCATTATATGTCTTTGATGAAAAAAATGTAAAAAATAATAACTGAAAGCTTAGATATCTTACTATGTTGGTGCTCCTAAGCTACTTTATTCAGATGTTGATCATGCAGCTGAATTATAGCTATTCACTGGGTTACGTGCATTTCTCATAAATAAGTAAGTTTCAATCGATCATTAAGGGAAAAGTGCATGCATGACAATGCATTGCAATATAAACAGCTGAGGAGTTCTCTAGGCAGGGAATTCTCAGAAGGTTTTAAAAATGAATACATTAAAAACTTCCTGATACAGCCTAAGACTTTAAATGGAAGACATTGTCATTTATAATTTTAAGGTTTTTGGTAGGCCAAATGATTTTTTTTTTTTTTTTTTCCAGGCCAGTAAGTGAACTAAGCACCTTGCTAGGAAATTGGACAAGATGTTTCCACCGGTAGACTTTGCATTCAAAAATGCATCTTGGATGAACTTAGGCCAAAGAGGACGATGCACAGGTTTTGCTGCTTGTTTTCTGCATTATCAGGTTGAGGCTTGAACTGCTGATCACCTTTCTGGTTTCTAAAGGAGTTACAGGCAGTACAGAGAATCAACATCCAGCTCTCTGCATTTGTCTACCAGAATTCACTAACCACTTACAGAAAAACAGAGACATGTTTTGGGAAGAGGGGGAAGAAAGAGAAGATAGAGAGTCACAGTTATCCAAACCCAAACAACTGCAGCTTGTCATGGTATTCTACTTATAGCCAGTTAAACCCGCAGCAAAGAAAGGTGTAATTGAGTTGGTTATTCTTAAGGAGGAACTCTCTCTCTTTTTTTTCTTTCCTTTTTTTTCCTCTCTCTTTTTTTTTTTTTTTTTAATGGTGTTAGACACCTCTTCAGAGATTTGTACATTCTTATATAACCTTAGAACATTTCCCAAGTAGTCAGTGTCAGTGAGTAATGGAAAGTGGCTATTTGTTGGAGAGCAATTCAGAAAGGTATAATTACCCAGAATATAACAAGTTGAGCCAGGTGAAGCATGTCTAGATTGAGCAGATCTAAAGTTGAAGTGAAGTTTGTTTTAAAATTGGTAAGGTAAAATGTAGACCTTCTTAATTTTTAGGTCAAAAGCCTACTCTTGCCCTTAGCAGATTTGTGTTGATCCCATGATGAGTAACACAAACAGAATATGGCCTTTGGTGCTGTAGTATGATAGTCTGGAATTTATTACAGTATTGGTTGGCTTCTGAGGGTCTTCCTGCAGATTTTGACGGGTCTGATTCAGCTCCATTGATCCTTGTGAGTATAACTGCAGCTGAGAACGGAACAAACTTCTCAGATTTTGCATCTGTCAATTAGACTGGGAGTAAACTGTGAAGATATTCTGAAACTTAAGAGAGGCCTTTTGTCGTGTCACTATGTACCAGTGCAGAAATGTGTGGATTTGTCTCCTGTAGCATGAGAGGCTTAGAAAAATAGGGCAAAAGGTGCCTGTAACTATTACCCCTGCTATTTATCCTCATGTGAACAATCAGAAACCAGCCATGAAAGATCCTTAAACTAGAAGTAATACTTTTTAGATGGATTGTGAGCAACCAATGAATCTAAGTTAGTGCAAACCACAGGTTGTCTGCAGGTAAAGACTAGGACAAGTCAACACTGATATTTCAAGAATCTTGGATAGAAATAAAATCCTCATGAGAATGGCGACAGGAGAATGAGGCTTAGTTGGCCATTACCAGCATTCGTTATCGTACCTATTACTGAATCCAGCAAGAAAAACAAGCGGGAGAAGGTACCTTACTGCCAGTGTACTGCCTGCTCTTTTCCAGAGGCTTAGTATTTTTATCTATGATGGCATCAAGGAATCAAAGTTGTTCCTAGCCTACAATCACATCAATCACATTTAATGAAATTGCTGTATAGACTGTAGCTAAACTGCTGATATTGAAAAGTTTATCTGGAAAAAAAAAAAAAAAAAAAAAAAAAACCTCTTCAGAAGTTCTAGAGGCTGTGGTGGTGTTTTGTGTTTTCATCACAAATTAGGATGTTCTTAAACTTGGATGTGCAGATATGAGCAGAAATAGCAGTGCACTTAATAAATAGGCAGTCCTGCTGGACTGTGCTGTCCTGGGAGTGACTTAGCAGCTTTCCAGAATCGACCTGGAGTATTCTTACCAAATTCTTATCAGCCATCATCTGTAACCGCCTACCCCAAGTGCCATATCTGAACTAGCTTTGCTTTACCTTGACATTTTCTAATATAATAATCTTGTGAATTTGGCACATTGGAAAACAAAACAAATTGCCTGAGGAGCAGTAGAATAAAGGATGCTTAATTTCCTGGAGATAATTTTCCTTTGTCTCCCAAACCTGTCTCCCACCCCTGCTTCTATAGCCTCCCATCTCCTGCTGAGAGTTGTGACGATTCCCATGGGACATTCAGATAAGGTGTACTGTCTGGTTTGTGCAGGGCTTTAAGGCTGGCATGTACTGGCATGGCCGGCCAGCACATGCTTGCTGATTAGTCAACCTGCTGGCAAATTAAAGAACCACATCCTCTCTAATGAACTTTGTATCTTCAGTTATAAATAAATACTGCTCAAGTTTATTTAACATATAAAATGTACTGCAGCCTTCCAAAGCTTTTACATACTTCATTATTCAAGAAATAATGTAGATAAGCGTGACTTAACTGTATTCAAAATAATTGAAAAACTGAAAGCACCTGCAGGAAATAGGTAAACAATGGCTACTATTGTTAAAAAACTGTAACATGTACAGCTTTCCCTGTGTGAGGCCTTTTCAGCACAGAGCACTTGCTTCATGGATCCCTTGCAGCTAGTTGCAGCCTGGCAGTGCTATGGGATCAAGGCAGCAAATAGGATGAGTAGTATTCCCTTCAGAATTACACACTTTGGTAAACCAGAACTGATCAGATGCCAGATCTCACTCTTGCCTGTGCCTTTGCAAGTTGTTCTGGTGGCATGTCCTACAACACAAAATCATACACCTTGATAGGGATCTTCCCAGCTTCTGGAATCTATTTCTGCCCAGGGCGAGGGTAAACTCAAGAAAAGAAAGATGAGACCTTCTAGTATGGAGACAAATTCTTGGGTATAACAGATAGTGCTAGCCTTTCCAGGACCCTCACCGACTCCTTCATTTTAGAAGGCAGAAAAAATAGAACTTAAGGTTGATATTTTCATTAAGTAAACTTTATTGTTTTATTTCTCTCTAAGCCTATTTAATTTTTCGGTGGTATGTATATATGGCAGTTGAAAAATTGTGATATAAACATGCGATCTTGGCACACTCACAACCCTATATTCATTATGCAAATGAATTTCAGAGTTGAAATACTCCTCCTGTTGTGTCCATTAATCTTTGGAGTAGAACACTTAAGGGTTATTTAAACAAATAGTTTAAAAAATAATTCTTTAAAGTTTTTGGTGGTGGTTGTATGTGTGTGTGTGTGTGTTTGGTTTAATTCTCTTTGTATTTCATTATATTTGTTTCAGAACCTTCTGGGAAAAAAATATACTGGACTGATAGAATTTATACCTGGTTGTACTTAATGACAAGTCAAACCCAATTTATTGCCAATCTTTTCAAACTGAAAGAGAAATTGCTGCAGTTATTTAAAGAAGTAGGCAAGCTAACTCTTTTTTAGGTGCAACCTAACTCAAGAAAACACTTGGCTGTACTGAACTTAGAGCACAACAATATATATATATACTTATGGTATGATAATCTTGTCCCCCTTGGTGAGAGGTACAGGAATATATATTTAGAAATCCAAAGAATAAATTCTGTGACATAGAAAAGTGTGGTTGCTTTTGCTTGATAAGACACAACAAAAGCAAATGTGAAAAAACAAAGTCCTATAAAAATATTAGTCGGTATAATAATATTTCCAGAGAGGACATTGTCCCTGTCAAAAGCTTCAAACAATGGGAAGCAATGTCTTTGACAAAATGCATGTAAATAATATTTGCTGTGATAAAATATATCAATATCAACTGGGAGAGAACAAAAGGTAAGTCCAAAATACAGCCAAGGTGGGGTATGGGAGCCAGAGATGTTTGGTTTGAATGGTGTGGAAACAGGAAGCCAGGCAGTGTATATTTGTTAAGAGGCTATTTGCAGAAGGCTTTCATGGGGCGTCAAGCTGTCAGTTGTCGGTTCCACCTGGCAGATACAAGCAAACGCCTTCTTCTGGGGAGCACAAGGTGATAATTCACCTTACAAGCTGGGTATCTTGTAGGTGTGGTGGTCATGATTGTGTTTCCTGTAGATTATGAGGAGAGACTTTGCTTTGCAGGGAAGGTGCACCAACATCCTTCAAGAAAAGTTTTCTGCTTTGCAGATACATAAAATCAGTTGTATTGAAGTTTTGTCATTCACTATTAGCAATTCTTGTGGCTATGGTCTTCAACACTGCTGCTCTTTTCATCGTATTAGTCAGTCTGGTCAGGATTAAGACTAAATCCAGGAAGACCAACATTTAATGTGGCAAGTTCAATAAACAAATAAATAGAGATTTCAGGCTGAAACTACCAGCATTATTCCTGCTAAAGCTAGCTCATTTTCAAGGGCCTTGAACTTCCCTCTCTTTTCTTTGTGTGACAGGTTGCCAAGCTGTGTATATGATGCAGTCAAGAGAAAAGACGCGTTCAGAGCATGAGTGGGTTCCAGCTCCGCAGGCTGGCATATGCCTTTCATTTTTCGGGTGTCTGCCTTCCCATGTCAGGCTTAAAACAGACTGGTTCTCGTCGATTAGGATGCTGACTTTGCCCATATGTTAAATTTTATAAAAAGCACTGGAGTACTTTCTTCCATGCTGTCATTTCCTATGCACATCTCATCTTAAAAGTCTTTTGCCCACAAAACAATTAACCCATAATGAGGACTGGTACACTGTAATCAAGGGGATGGTACTGTTTCCTATACTCTTTGACAGTACATATGTGTTCCGGCTTCTCTGGTGTTTTATGGTGAGAGCTCCTTTTGAGGGGAGCCCATCTTTTTGTGGGTTTGTATAGTTCCTGCTGTTCTTAGCTGCTACAGAAATACCAGTGAGCAGCAATTCAGTGGAGTAATGGCAGTGATGGAGTCTGGCCTGTGCTGTTGATTCTCTTCTTCCTACATGAAAATTTGTAGGTGTAGTTCCTGTAATGGCTCTAAGATTGTGGCACCTAGTGCTGAATCATACCAGATGCAGCTGGTGAAACCTTCCTGGTTTACGTTTGTGAAGTTTCTGGCCATAGATCTGTAGCCTTCAAGTTATTTTAACTGTTTTGGAGTGTACTGTCCTGTAGAGTCATATGAAAAAAAAAACCTATAATTAAATTTTCCTTTAGTACGAAAACATACTATTCTTATTATATTTTTTTCCTCAAAGTTCTTGTGTGTTTCTTTAATAAAAACTCAAGCGTTTGTTAGCAGAAAAATTTCCACATACTTTAGTTTGTGGAGTCATGCTTTATATTTCTGATTTTATCAGGCCATTGCATTCTTTATAATAAGCTGTTTTACAGATTGTGCCATTATCTGTTGCCATTAGGTGGAAGGTGATGCTGTGAAGATCCAATTACACTGCACAGTGAGACTTAAATACAGATGTAGAGGAAGATGGTAATATGAACCTACAACACCTATCACAACACATTAACTGAACTAGTCAAGTGTTAAGTCTAATGTTGAAAAGAAGATATCTTATTTCAAAAACCTGTTTGCTTTACTCATGACTGGGTAATAAAACAGCTTGAATGTTAATTTAGAAAAACAGCCTGTGAACCCTAAACACTGCGCATGCTGGTACAATTGGAACAATATACTTTATTGATGGAAATATGTTTGGACTTAAGGATGGAGCAGAGGAAGATGACGATGCAGTGAAAGAGTAGGCCAGGAAAAGCAATGTCAACAAAATTAGGGAATATTATTTTCTGTAGTGAGGGGGGTGAATATGATCCAAATAAAAATTTATCTGCTCAAAACCATATAAAGTCAAAATTTGTATTACTAAATGGTTTTAATTGTCCTTAATTGCATTTTTATACAACTTAGAGTAACTTGAGACATGGGCATCACATGGAAGATACCAGAAGAACACACAGTAGCAAGTAGTTCCTAACTCCAAGAGCTTACTCTGCAGAGGGAGGACTGGTGATAAGAGCAAAGAAAAGAGGTAAAACACACCTGCACCCAAGATCAGGGTGATGTGAGCAAACATACTGTATCCAACAGAATCTTGGGGGAAGAAATGGTTGTTTGAAAATATAAAATACTGGGACATTAAAGGGAGTATGGAGGCCATTGAAAGAGTTGGCATCTGACATGCTTATATTCAGTGAGGCTGAATAGAAAGCTAGATTGATGACACTGTGCTTAGCTAATCCAAGACGATGAATAGGCAGTTAATGTTCTGTTAGCCAAATAGATCCGTCAGGCCTGTCAGCAACCTGGCTAGAGGGTATTGCTGCAACAAAAAGGAAAGACGGGTATTTTTCTGCCTCCTTCAGAAGTCAGCGTTGTTTTTCATCATAATTTCATCTCACAGATTAGAGCAGTTTACATCCAGTGGATAGTCTCACAAACAGAGCTGAGTCCATGTTTTGAACTTCTGTTTATGTAGGTTCCCCACCTGTAGTACCCAAGTATAGACCAGCTGGGGCTGTTTCTCTTCTTCATGGTAGGCTACCATTTCCATCTGAATTGCTAGGAATGAAAGAAAAGGACAAAGCAGTGTGACTGTAATGCACTGACAGAATGGGTTGAGGGATCCCAAAAGGGAAAGCATGTGATCTCAACTTCTGTGAAGGCAGGTAAGTCTTTGAAGTTTTATTTGTGAGAGAAGGGAAATTATGCTTGCATCATCTTCACCTGGAAGACCTGACCCATGGGGAGAAACTGCGCAGAGGTCAAGTCAAACCAAGAATACTCTTCTGCATGCCTGAAGTGTCTTCTTTCAGATGGGTCTGCCCGCTTCTAGCTCTGCATCATCCCAGGGTCCTGTAGTGAAGGAGGGAACTCTCAAGATATAGCAAACATCACCTTAAACCTCACCTTCAGTGATCAGGTACTTCATGGTTCCCAGCATTTAGAAAGCAAGTCTCTGCTGCCACCTTCACTTTCTCCTTTAATCCAGAGCACTCCAGGCGTCTGCTTCCATCTTCCCCAGCCCTCTAGCTTGAGTTTCAACAAGATTTTTTATGTTATTAGAGCGCCTAGTTTTAGCAAGAATCTTCTGTTGTTACAGTGTACAGTTACTCTTCTGCTAGATAAGCAGACCGAGGTGGGATAATAGTGTATAAGCCTAACTTGTCAGTTAGCCTATCTGGATGATCCCTAGCTGACAAACATTAATTGTCAAAAAACACCCCCACACAAACACACACACACACACGAAAACACAACCAACAACTGAAAACCCTACACTTAAACTAAATCAGTCACCTTTTATTTGCCCATTCAGTGAATGTAGAGCTTGCCTTTGCAGAACTACTGTGTTGGTACTGACAATTTACGCTGCATTTCCAATACCTTTCAGTCATGTTACAGGAGTATTGATATACCTGCTGGTAGGACTAGGGGAGTGTGCCTTGTCGGTTCTGCTGGTCCTTCCTCTTGTAGTTTCCCCAGTTGTGTCTTTGTTTTCCTCTACCAAAATGGATTCACATGGGGCTTCTGTGTGTATTTCTGCAAATGTTCTCTTTCTGGTTTGATTTAAATGCCCCATAGAGGAAGAAGGAAAAGGAGGGAAAACTCATCACTGACACATTCACTTTTCTGTCAACAGAGCACAATGTTGTTCAGAGCACAGCACTAAACATTATTCTCCTTCCTTTCTCTAGCTGTCCAAAACTGTCTTAATCACATAATTCAAGAGGCAGTGTATAAACACCACTTTTTAGTTTGTTAAAGTGTATAATAGCTCAGGTTCAAATGTAGTTTCATGTAATATTAGGGTATGAGTTTGTATATGGTGGTCTTGTGTGCAAGTGTATATGTGTATGTGTGTGTATTAAAGTCTTCCTATAAACAGACTATTGATAAACTTCCTGTTAGATCTCTGTAGGTTTTAAATTGATGGTAATATATTTGCTGTGATCTAGAGACAAATAAATATCACAAGGTGGGTTTGAGAATGATTCCCATCCCATTCTAGCCTATGCAGCCAGAGGAGGAGCTGGGCTTAAAGCACTGAAATAAGAAAGCAGCAGGTGAACTATTTGCTATTTGTCCTTCCAAGATCAGTGAAACATCTGAGCATCCTGACCTGATTGCAAAACTGGCCCTTCTGCTCACCCCCATGACTTCCAGAAATCGGATATTTAGTGGGGTTTGGCAGTGGCAATATGGAAGCTATGGCATGTAGGAGTCTGTTTACTTTATGTTGTTACTGAATTAACTGATTCGGTCAAAGGAGGATTTATTATCTAGTTTATGTTGTGGGTAGCTTTTGAAAATTTATCAATATCTACCGCACTGGAGGGTGGCCTTTAAATCATGCGATCTAGTAAGTAAAATCCAATTAAATTATATAACAAGTATATGCACAGAAAATTATAATCAATAAAGTCTTTTAATTTATTTTTTTTTTAAATGTATTTCACTAACTTTATGATGCTAAATTCATTTTCCTGAGTGCAAAGCTAAGCATTTTTATTTTGTATAACATGCTCATTGATGGTGTGTGGTGGATGAAGGAAACAAATTAGCAGCAAAACATGTAATGTAAAGGAAATGACCTTGGAATACAACTGCATAGTTAAGTGTGTAATAGGACTGTTTTCTTTCTCAAGCACATCAAAAAAGAATGTACTAGTAAGAAGTTAAGAGAATAGGGTTTGGTATACTAAACTGGCTCTGCATTGTACCTAATCCAGAAGTGGTGGTAAACTTCTGCTCAAGGAAGAGGTTAAGAAAGAAGTGTCAAAGTCTGTGACATACAGAGCCAGCTGCTCGGGTCTACAAATGGGTAGCATTCCTTTCTAATCTTTGTAGGTGATCAGGTTATGCCCTGACATGGGACCCTGGAGTGCTCCTATTACCCTACGCTGGCTCAGCAGTGAGTGCTTGTGAGTTGCCAACTCATCATCCAGCTCCTTAAAAAATCTTGCAGTCTGTATGTGGTATATTCATGCTGTAGGAAATGTAATGTTGCTATTATAAAATAAATCCCTGTTATGTTAAATTGAGTATCCTTTAGTTTGAAGGGTGAATCATTTCTAATTCCACAAAGCAGGAGCTTGTTCTCTTTAGGAACTTCTTAATTTTCTGGAAATGTAATTTTTCTCCCAGCTAAAGAATTCTAATGTCCATTATTGTGTATTGTTGGAAAATCTTGGTATTCCACTGCCTTTATTTTTGGTCTTTACTTCTTTTGATCATTTACTTATATTAAGCTGCAACAACTAAGAGGACTCTAAATGCTTTCAATAAGCTTGTAATATTAATAAGCTAAATCCTTCTGGACAGACACACTAGAGCTGGAAGAGAGGATTAGCTATTTGGCTCCAAAAGCAAAGGAGAACAACCTACTATGTCTAACAATTTACATGAATTATTGTGTTACTTATTTTTAGTTCCATGCAGTACTGTTTTATTTTACTTTATTTTTTCTGGTGTAGATATTATGGCTTGTTTAATATTTTGTACTAAAGAGCTATAAATAATAATGTTATCCTTTGTTTCAGGGTTAGAGAGTCATCCGGACTTAACAGGCACGGAGTTCTGAATTAGGAATGATATTTATGTTTGACAGAATGACCTCTAAAGGTCCCTTACAGCTGAAATTTTTATATAATTTCTAGAAAAGAAACAAGAGCAACACAGTGGCAGCAGTCTAGTAGTCCTCTTGTTCTAATTTCTTTGTCTTCAAGAGAGGAGCTGTGGTCCATGGGTCTGGAGGACCTGTTTTGGTTCAAGGAATCCTGTGGGCCTGGACATGGGAAATGGAGCCAGAGTGAACTAGTGGCAGTCACTGCAGTTATTTTTGCTGATATTACTTACATTAAAACACACTGGAGCAGAACTGTATGATACATATGTTGCTGGACTGAAACAGATGTGAGAAAAGAGCCAACCTGAGATAACTCCGTGGACCTGTGGGTGCAATTCTTTAGTAACTAAATTGTAGCTCAGTAAAGCAGATAGCATTAGGAATGCTGTTATGGCCATACTTCTGTTATACAGTAGATTTTGCTCCTTTTATTAAGTGTATGGCTCATAAATGTGTACATTTAATAGAAATATGATTTTGTATTTTCCTCGCTCCTCTTTTCCCCAAGTACTGCCAGCTCTCTGTTTTCTGAAAGCTGGATAAGACAGAAATGTAGTAAATGTGAATATCAGACAATATAACTTAGAAGACTGTAATGCAAGATATGATTGGGAAAAGGAGGAAACTTAACTGGCCATGGAATGCAAAGATCCTTCAGCTGACTCAAGCTGGTAGACTTTAAAAGTGCTGGAGGGAGACTGCGGCTTTTAGACCAAGGCTGGCCCACTTGAGACACTTCAGATGGCTCTGCATCCAGCAACAGTGGTTGACTCCCAACCTAGATGAAGTCACCAGGGGCATTCTTAACAGCTGGATCCCTGTTCCCAAAGATTCCCAGTGTCTGTGACTAAGGAGGAGCAGAGAGGTGATTTAGTTTCTCAGTCCAGTAGCAGGATTCTCTGTGGGGACTCCAGCAATTTTTCTTTTAGAAGAGATGCCTTAGCAGACTGTACCTCATCCTTATTGTTCCAATGCTTGTATTAACTATGTTTATATATTGCATCATTAACTCACCTAAGTATCTTTGGATTTTTAATTGCCGTTGTGCTACAGAGATAGATGAATTTCTTTCTGTGAAAAGTTGTGTAATCTGTCCTGCACAGGGATTACAGCAACATGATCTTTGATAATCATTTCGACTCTGGCTTTCTCTGAGCTTCTGGTGTATCTTATGTTTCTTCCCCTTATGTCTTATGTTTCTTCCCCTTAACAGCACAGGGCAGATCGCTGTGTAAGATGTGACACAGTAGTGTTGCAGAGAACATGTAATCCCCGCAGGACTGGGTTAGGATAGACCTTCTGAAGTGTTGTGTGACCATAGCACCTATATATACAAAGGGTAGCTGCAGGAGTAGTGTAAATTGCAGCAACATGGGGATTTGGGACTGCTCAGACCTGTAAAAGCAGTCTCTAGGCAGTGCTCAGAAGGCTGTTGTAAACGATAATGATTCCTAGCTGCTTGTCGGTGTAACAAGGCGCTGAAGAGTGACCTGTGGTTTTGTGTCCAAATAAAGCAGATACACAAGGGAAAGTGTAAAATCCATAAAAGGTGCTCATCACAGAGGATCCATGCAATATTACCCGAATATATTTCTGCACACTCAACCACTATATTTAAAATGTTTAATTTTTTGAGAATATATACCAGTAACAGGTAGTGTTGTAGTCATACGTAGTCATTCATATGCAGTTGTATGCTCTTGCAAGAGTAAAAAGCTTTTAATCAGGACTGTTACATGTATAGGAATGTAGAGTCATATTCTTTTGAGGTGTAACTCTCTATATGATGCTTAGCTTTGGGAGTCATTTTGTGCTTCCTCAGACCTTGGCTAGGACCAGAGGGGACTGGCATACTGGGAAACGGCACAAAGGGTAGAGATGCAGCCCACTGGCCCACAAGAAGAGTTCAGCATTTTGCAGGCTTAGCAGCTTGGCTTTGACAACAGTGTATATATAAATGAGCTTAGCACAGTTCCTGAGCTAATGAGCTCTGACTCTTGCCACTGCACAATGCCTTGGGTGCAGAGCTGCACTAATGCAGCTTTGCTGCTCTGTGGCCTGGAGCAGGCTCATCGATCTTGGGTTTCTGTGTGGCGTGCTTGCCCCAGATCACGTTCAGCACAGCCAGAACTGGTTTAGGTCTGTCTGCACCCATCAGCAACCCATGGGTTGGGAGTTTGTTTTCGGTTTGCTTTGAGTGAGCCCCAGATGAGCTCTGCTTGTTCTGTTCTTTAGAGCTCCTTTTGTAATTTTTGGACAATAAAAGGGGTGTTCTTGCGGCTTGCAATTTACTAGTGTTTGACAAGTATATGTTTTTTGTTGTTGTTTTGTTTTGTTTTGTTTTCGTAAAAAAGTTGGGTTGAAGAGACATTACTGGATTCTGAAACGGCAACAAAAGCTGGTTTTAACCAGTTCTCCCCCTCTCCCCCCTTTTTCTTTTTATCTTTCACCTCTATTATCAGATGGGCAAATGTGCCATTTTGGCAAGGTATCATTTTCCAGTTGATTGCTTTGGAATGTTGTGTGAGAAATGTGCATTCATACTGCAAACCTCTTTAATGGGATAAGTGCAATTTAATGAGAGAAATAATTTTTTTTTAAATCAATGTTTATGTAATTCATCTGTCAAGAAATTACCCCTATGCTATAACACCACATTAAGGGAGACAAAATAAAATAATGGGATGAATAAATTAACATATACTGAACTTTTGTGTTAGATTCTCTCTTTCCTCATGGCCGCTGGTAAAGCTTTTGCAAGGAATGGAACTTGAGATGGGGTAAATGAGTGTTTAATAGAGATGGTTCAATGTTTCATCAGATCAGATTTTGGCCATGGCTGCTTTGCTAGGAGTGGCCAAGTCATCTCCTCACTGAGACTCAGAACCTCAGATGCTCAGCTTCTGCTTTTCACAACTGGACCTGCAGTAGAATCCTGAGGGCTTCTGGTGTTGCTAAAAATTTTGTACTGCTGAGTTCAGATTCCTGCTTATGATTGATCTCCATGGTTCTCTTAACAAAAATTGAAAATATCCTTGGATTTACTGGAGTTTAGAAAAAAAAAGAGGAGCCTTTTACTTATTTTGCCTACTGTTGGTGACCTGGGCTGCTTGCATTCAAAATCAGAAGCAGACTCTTGCCAGAAGACAGAAGGTTTTACCTGAGATGAAGATAAGTAGAGTTGCCTGCCTCCTTAGACTGTCAATAGGGAGGCTCCAGTAGAGGAGGAGATTTGTCAGTCTGTGTGATTGCTTCTGGTTCTGAAACCTTGAGGATGTTGCATATTTTCATTTCATCCTAAGAGGGTTTGCTCACTAGAGTTAATAAAACATTAACTCTTTTCCTGGAGCAATATTTCCAGTATTATTTCTGTTTTATACAATGGTTGTCCTTTTGGGCAAAGTTTTGCGATTTGAACTAGGGACTACCACATGGAAGAGAGTGAACCAAAGAGCCAGATTTCGTACCTTAGAAATAGAAACAGACTGTTATCTGTTGCAATCTGAAAGCAGAGGGTTTTGCAGCAGCCTCTCTGGGGACTGATACACTACCCCACTATGGAGGAGGTTGTTGATAGTCTGATAGTTGAGTCATCTACTCTCAGCATCTCACTGAGAGCTGATTCATTGCCAAGGGAATTAGTTTGTCTTTTGATTCTATGGCAACAAATAAGGCACACTTCTTTCTGAATAATTGTTTACATTTCAGGACACCTACATAGCACTGCTTACTTTTTTTTTAACAAGAGAAGACACCAAATGTTATTTATCTTGAAAAAGGAAAAGTATTTTGCTCAAGAATATTAATCAAGAGCTTTTTTGATAAATTAATATGAATGCCTTTAGGACTAGTTAACATAAATATTTTCCTTTCCTGCTGACAAAGTGTGGAGCTCTCTAGAAATACATAAAAAATACATTATACTGCCATTTAACAGTCTCTAAAAACCAGAGGGGAAATAACTGTTCTGTTTTTCATGGTCTATTAAAAAAAATAATGACAAAACATTCTAATGTGAGTTATATCTTTCTTTATACAGAGGTGTTAATTGTAGTAAAGGTAGAAATGTGTTATTCTCAAACATGTATTAGAACATATTATCCTATTTGCATCCTAATTATTAGATATGTTTCACATATCAAACATTTCTGTTGTGTTAATTTTTCAAATCTGAGATTGAATATTTTGAAATTAATTATAACCATGCTAGTTTTCTGCTATGAATGTGGGTTTTGCCTCTAGGGAAGAGGAAAAAATAATTTTTAGAAGTTACTCTTGTGCAACCATAATTCCATAACACCACTCATTTGTTTTCTGTCCAAACTATTCCAAAGCAAGGGTTAGAAAGCTTCCTGGAGTTTCTCCAAGGAGGGTTTGGCCTGACTGTAATATTCAGCTTGAGGAGTCTCTCTTTGCCAGTTCAAGCTCCCATTGAGCACAGAGAGGCTGCAGATTTGGTGGCTCCCAAAGGTGACTGCAGAAGCATAACTGCATCTCTGTTCCTGCCCAGGTTCAGTGGCTGTGTTAGAGCTTCCCACTATCCTGGGGAAGAAGCAAACACTGCGTGAGGTTTTGATGATGTGGCAATGCAGTGTAACACTGCAGCATGCATTTTAAAGCATTCATTTCAGTGGTAGTTCTGACAAGAATCTCCAGGTCTCCCTGCCTCTACCCAGCAGGCAGCAGCAAGGGAATGAGTGCTCCTATCTTCTATTGCCAGATATCCAAATATTTCCAGTGTTTGTCCTCCGTGATACTGTGGGCAGAGAGCTCTTTTTGTAGAGGGATTTGTCCTTGTGCTGCTGGTATGAGTAACATGTTGCTTCTCCCATGACCTTTACCTATCCTCAATCTGTACATAAGTTTAAAATTGCTTAAGAAATACCCCATCCAGACTTTACTCCAGGATACAAGTACATTCCCAGTCCAGTGTTCAGATGTTTCAGAAATGGGCATACAGAGCTGCTCTGCACTAGCTGCTGTGAAGTGGCTTTTAGCCCAGTATCTGGTTTTGGTCAAGCTCATTGTGTGTTGCTCATTCAGGGTGACTGTGGCCACAGTCCTCTGAGATGGGTGCAGCTCTACCCACATTCCACAATATTTCCTTTCAAAATTCTTGGTGCTCAACTGACCCCATCCTTTACTGGCACTGGTACTCCCCTGCCCTTCTTGAAATTAGCTTCTTGCTCTCCTAATTATTACCAATATGTTTTGGGAGACGTTATATCTTCTTTGAATTTTTGATGTAAGTTGAAATGCTTAAGACTTTCTGTACCTTTTTTTTTTTTTTTTTTTTTTTTTTTTTTTTTTTTTTTTTTTTTTT
>CM021766.1:120561645-120583117 GCA_011076525.1 Nettapus auritus
TTTTTTTTTTTTTTTTTTTTTTTTTTTTTTTTTTTTTTTTTTTTTTTTAATCCTATGAATGTCATTATTGTCACAGATGAAGGCAACAGCTTGTAATAATTTTCAGGTGTATTGTACTCTTTCTGGGGATTGAATTGTTCAGCCATAAGCAACAGAAATGTTGTATCAGACTGATTCTACAAGGTGCTAGATTTGTGAAATTCTCCCGTTTCCTGGCACCCTGGATGTGGGAGCCCAGGAGAGACATCCACAATATAACGACATTGTCAGTCACTGGGTTTATGAAGTTGTTTGGACATGGAAAGATCTCTGTTTTATTCCTAGCCTTAAATGGAGGTTCCTTCAATATTGCACAAAGATAGTTGCATAGTGAAAAATGTGATAACCTTAATAGACTTCTTGAAGATGGAAGGACTTTAATTATGAGAGCTGTTAACCTAGACCCTGTTACAAGGCTGTTAAATTATGCAATAATAGCTTTTATGAACGAGGACAAGGGGTAAACAGCTAAACCATTAATAGATGCATTTAAAATAAATGAATATTAAAACTTAAATTACATTAGTTATCTGAAGTCTATTTTAAAAAATAATACTTTGAAAATATAATACGGTTTGAATGTCATGTGCTTGACACAGTATACAATATTCCTCAGGAGCAAAATTCCTGACCAGTCAAGTGCATACCAAGGGATATATGTGTGAGACTATTTCAATGGAGAGCTATTTTTATAATATACTACAAAGCTTCTTCTCACAAACATATGTTTCTCTGTATTCACATGAGGTTTACAAAACCAGTTCTAGGAGCACTCCAGTCTTTGAGTGTCGTGTCCTAGGTTTGCAAATTTAACTTTAGTCTGCTAGTGTTTTTGAATTGCTATCAGTTCACAATCATTACAAAATACCACCTTTCAGCTCTATGAGATATTCCAAAGAAAAAATTCTTTTTTTTTTTTTTTTTGAAAAATGACCTAGAAATCCAATACAGTGACTTGCAAGCATTCCTACTTGCTCTGAAATTATAAACCCATATGAGAAAGAAAAGTGTTAATATTGCATTTCACTAATAATATTACATTTCTCTATAAAGGGGTAAGGAAGTCAGGCAATATGCTTAGTGCTCATTAGAGGTCAGTAGTGAAGCACGACATAAAGGAAGAGTTGAGCGTTCATTTAAGCAGCCCAGCTTCATTCTGTTCAAAAGAGATTCTATTGTATTTGTGACAGAAAATAAAAAATCTACAGGGTTCTAGAAGTGGAACTTCTTAAAAGAAATTTCAGGTTAAAATTCTGAGGATCTAGTTTCTGAACATTTGATTCCAGATAAAAGTAATTAATTCCGTGGTAGTATTAATTTTATGTTATAGTACAGTATTTGTCTCTGAATGCAAGCTAGATGATTTTTCAGGCAATGTAAATTTAAACAATTAAATAAACCCAAAAGTTTTAAATTAAAAACTGAAGCTGTAATATGCCTATAAACAGACACACTACATGACAGAAAGTCATATTAAAACCTTAAGGACAGGGTCTGAGACTATCATCTTCAGCCCTGACAAATCAGCACTACAGAGACATGGTTAATAAAAGACTTTTCAAAGTTTTAGATTTTATGACCTCAGTTGTATTTTAATGTGGATGCCAAATGCTCGCAGTATAATGCCCACTTGGTCTTCAGTGTCCCAAACTGCACATCTGATCTTCCAGTTTCAATATGCATCATTAAGACCTGTCTCCTTTAAGGCATATTATGGTCCCAGTCCAAGCCTTGCCATCATTAAAACTCCACTGACTCCTACCAGCTTTTTGTCAGGACCCTAAAATAATAGTCCCCAAGGGATGAACAGTTCATATCAGTAGAAATGTTGAAGCAGTTTAACAGTTTAAAAATAGTGCTTTTTAGCATTCTTGAATAATTTACATAATCTGAAAAAAATGAATCCCTCCGTAGACATCTAATTCCAGAATGAAGAATCACTGCAGTTTTCATTTCTGTCTCAGGGACAGAATTATTAACGTACTAAATCAAGTAAATTAGATATCATGCAAAGCTCGGTTATTTTTCAGGATTTAATAATGCAAAATCAATAGAAGCATTTACTACATTCTGTTGCTTTCTGAATCTGGTCCGAGATGGTTTTTCAAACACCAATTTTTCAGCACATGGGCTACCGTGACCTGCTGCCAGAGGGCTCTGCAGTCCAGCATCCTCCATTCCCCTGACTTTGGGTTCTTCTCAGGGCTCTAAGTGAACATTTCAGCCTTTGCACGTAAGAATAAAAATCGGTATTGGTTAGCAAAAACATGTGCCTCTCTCTAATGAAAATTCAGGGCCTCGTTTTAATTTTGAAAAGTTTGTTAAATCTGAGGTGAAGACAGAAAGGGCACCCTTAAAAATACAGAACTCCAGTCCTTATCTTCTCCACCCCATTCTCTCAGCTTGGTAGGGGGCTGGACTCCTTCCTATTGACAGTAAAGAAATCCTCTTGATGTCTTTTTCCATAGAGTAGAATAATGCCTGAGAAGGGAAGATCCTTTAAATCAGTATCAGGGACTTATACCCATCTCCCCTGCCCTTTCCAAGCTGTCTGGCTGCCATCACATTAATCTCAAATGTAATATTAATAGAATACCTTATGGTCATGTTTCATTTTTATTAAAGTATGCTTGCATTAAACATGGTGCATAAAATACCTAAAGAAATAAGTCAGTCAGAACTGAATCCTACTCTGATCATCAGGAAAGTGTTAAATTTATGCTGTAGCACCAGGAAAGCCATTTACATATTCTGTTTGCCATTGTGATAGGAGACAGTCTTGTTTACCAGTCCCAGGAACTGTCAACATGTTCAAAGCGAGGTGGTAAATGTAAATGAGGTGAGTCCGTATCAATGCATTCCTGAAAGAATTTCAGTGAGTATCAAGGTGTACATTAGGATCCTGGAGTTGGTCCTGTTCAGTGGAAGACAGCTAAAGATGAAGGTTTGATTGTGGAAGCATCCTGGCAGTTAGCTAGCTAAATAAAACACAGAAAAATGTTTGGGGCTTGAACCAACTGATGACTCTTAAAAGGTGGGAAACAACTGTATATATATTTAGTGAAGTACAGACATTCTCCTGACACCAGCACCCCAAAACTGCTAGAATAAAATCCCATAATTTTCTTTTTCGTTTGGACAAATACAAGGCCAAGATTTCTGCTCACTAGATGTGACTTGTATAACCAGTTATAGAATTAATTTGGTTTGAATTGATATTTGGATATTGATATTCCTGCTGTGGTAAAGAGAAAGGGAAAGTGTAGCAGGGGAGGTGTTTCGTTCTTCTCATCAGTCTTCCTGAATGACTCCATTTTTCTATCAATGCTTGGAAAAAGGAGAAGAAAATCATAGAGAATATTTAATACCATTCTCCAATCCTTATCATGTCATGTTTTTATTACACTGAGAGGAGAAGTGACTATGCTGTAGTGTAGAGATTTCCAGTATAGTTTTAAACTGCCTAATGAGGGCAGTCCTAGTGCTTCTCTGTGGCAGCATGGAGTTGCATTCATTTAAGTTGTGGAGGAAATACATTCTGTATCCACACGTATTTCATAGTTTGAAGCATGGGGAAAATATTCTTCTACACTAGATTTCAACTTTCAGCATCTGAAATAGCATTGGCTCTTTTATCCTTTCTTTTTCAGTGAAGCAGCAGGGAAAACTTGCTGGTCTGCCAGAGTATTTTAGCTGACTGCCAGGTACTGTGGCTCACCCTAGAAATCTCTCTGGTTTCCCTGGCAGTCTGCATTTGACTCACAGCATTTGAGCTGTTCTCCCAAGAAAATGTCCCAGAGAGATGGTCTAACACAGACACTGTGTGACAGACCTAACTCTTCCTTCTCTTGTATTATTCTGGCACTTTAATCTATGCAAAAACAATGAAAATCCTGATCTGAAAAGACTGTTCAGAAAGGTTAGTTTTTCCTGAGTAATTTCCCAGTGTTTGACCCAGAGTAAGAAAACAAACTTCATGAAGAAGAACAAAAGGAAACCAGTCCATTTAGTTGTCCATTTAGTTGTCAGTTTAATTGCAGTGTCATATAAGAACATTGCAGGTTTTATTTTGTAACATTTACATTCTTACTAATTGTAAAGAGGGTTAGGAAATAGTTATTTTTAGATGACATGTTCATGACACAACTTTTATGCTAGGTGATGCCTTTTTCTGAATGAGGATGGACATATCAGGCCTTTTTTTCAAGTGTAAGTCTGCTGTTTTGCAGCAGCTTTTTTTTCCCCCCTTCCTTAGATCTACTCTCCCAAAGGCCCAACCAGCATCGCTCCCTGGCTCAGCCCTGGCCAGCAGCAGGTCCCTTTTGGAGCTGGCTGGAGCTGGCTCTGATCTGACATGGGGCAGCTGCTGGGTTCTGCTCACAGAGGCCACCCCTGAAGCCCACTTACTACCAAACCGTTGCCATGTAAACCCAGTACAAAGTCTTTAGAATTTTGAGAGTGATACTTGATTTCTAAAGAGCCAAGGTGACTACAAGTGTACTTTAATATCCTAACACAGGTATGGCAACAACCCCACCAGTAGATTCACAACTGTTCATGATTTTCCTTTGTTATTTAATTCAACAGAGATTAATTCCAGAAAGATCAGAAAAGTGATTCAGCCATCTGACTGGTTTCTGTGAAGCCAAAGCAGCTGGAGCACTGTTACCACATAATTCATCAAGAGAACCCATTACCATCAGTCACACTAATGTCTGATCACACCATTAGCTTAAGAGAACTCTCAATCAACATCCATTTAATTTTTCTTTCATGAGTGATTTTTTCTGTGAAGGACAGGTGGCTGGCTCCAGCCTTGACACAAGTTGGAGGAGGTCTTTCCTTCACCATGCTTCTGATACAATGTTGAGACATTTTGGATTGCACAAAAGTGAGGCAAACGTGGTATGTTCAGGAATAGCTTGATAATCCCAAGTGACCAACAGTGAGTTACTGTGGTCTAAGTCATGGGCAGTCCTTTCACAGCTCCATGAATTTTAGGGACAATTTATTTCCCTCTATAGCTGCTATATGACATTCTCTGAGAGCCCCACATGACTTGCACATTTTACTGCAAAGAAAGAAGCTGTAGAAATGATGGAAAGGATAAAGTGCTGAGAAGCATTCATTGTCAAGCCACACAGCAAACACTGGACAGCATATTTGGTGAGCAGCTCAAAATCTACTGGCTGTAGAGTAACGCAGGTACTCTACGTACATTGTCCTGGGATTACTACTGGAGCCTGGAAGTTCTAAATCCTGCCCAAATCAAAAATTGACACCTGTATCTAAGTGGATTTTTTAAAATAGCTTGTTGTAGGATGCACAACCAAACTTCTAGGCAGCAACCCAGAAAGGGGTAGATTCTGACCCATCCTGGGGGGAATATGGGTAATTTCCTAATTTCAATAATGCAAATAAAACCAGCATTTGACTCTTCAGCTAGGGATAGACTAAAATGATATTACTGCCAAACTATGACAGTGTCAACCCAGGTGTATTGGAACATTCAGCAACAGGGACCCATATATGAAATGCAACAGCTGGAAGTCCTTTGAGGTTTCCCTCTTGACCTACTGCTCAATTACATGTGAGATAGCAGTACACAATGTAGCCTCATGCGTTTGAGAAAGCAAGAAATTAAAGAATGTCAATATGCTTACTCATTTCTATTTAAGCTGACCCTTTGGTCTTAGGGTTTTAACAGAGTTTCTAAAACAGAGTTTTTCTAGGATTGAGAAAGAAGGAAGCGGTAGTAACTGAGGAACTCACAGATGAAAATTTCACTAGGAAGATATGATGGATCATGGGTGATGACATTGTCCTAGTATTAGAAACAGGAAATATGAATGCATCAGAGCAGTGTGAGAGTAATTTAGTATGTTCAGATCAACAAGAAATACACACATGAGCCTGTGAGGTTCTTTCACCAAGTTTCCTGCAGTGCTCTGGACAAAATTTAATTTCTTATCTCTGCCTTATAATTTTCTGCTCCTGAAAGCTGTTCTTTAAACATTTTTGAAAACAACCACTATATTTTTCAGAAGTCAAACTAAAGCCCATTTAGAACACCAATAGGACTGGATAACCGGTTTTGTTTTAAAGTAAATTAACTGAAAAAAAATACAGTATGGGAAGGGACAAAATCATTTATGAAGAGTATCAGGTTTGGAGAAGAGGAATATCTGGAAATATTTATGTCAAGAAAAATGTTAGGAATTTTATTTATATGTAGCTCAGCTGAAAAATTATCTACCCATGCTGCTGTAAAGAACACTTAGGCAATGAAATACAAACTAAATATTTGATTTACAGACCTGATGCAGCATTTTTACATAATTGGAGCTTTGACATTGATTTGAATGAGTGAGTCTGAAAAATTAAGAAAGAATTTCAGCTTGTGTTAGACTGAGCTCATGAATAAAGTCTTCAGTGCATATCAATTGTATGTACTAAGACATATAAGTAGTTACACATTACCAGTGAATGTATGGGTTCAAAATAACTTCTTCCTTCACAACCCTAACACTTGGAATTTTCATGACTTGGTCCCTTCTTTTGGGAATCTCCTCATTTTCCCCAGCAAGAAGCCCATTAAAATAAGTGTTCTGTGTTAAAATACTCTTTATTGGAAGTGGATTTTGGAATTTAATTTTATTTTTTTTATGCTATATGTTTGAATCCCAGCATTAAGAAACTTTATCTGCTGTACTTTCTGTTGAAAGACACCTATTCAAATAGTTAAAAGAGAAAATTTTCAAGTCAGACTTCATTTACCTTTCATAATGTTTATAACTAATTTATAAATATAAAAAAAGCTGTTTTTTTTTTTTTTTTTTTTTTTTTCCTGTGATTTCATTAGTAGCAATAGAAATCTTTCAAATTCATGGCAATAACAGATGACTGATTATTCAATGATGCAGCAGAATAAATCTGTCGTAACCGTAATTAAAGAGCAAATGTGCTCTACACTGCCCATGCAGCGGGCATTAAATATGTTACAAATAGGAAGCATACACCTTATTGATTACCAACAGTTCCCTAATAAATTGAGATAATTAATTTCTGTTGAGCATCTCTCATGCAAATATAAGTTTAAAACTAATAAAAATATTTTTAGAGCTCAGCACAAATTGCTAGTTTCTATTGTTAACATTTTCAAAGTACTTTTTGGCTCTAATCTTATTCTGCCTTTTTCAAAGTCACTACCATTGAAAATAGCCTTAAAAATTCTATTTCCACACCTGAATACGTGTATTTCTTTTCTGTCTAAATAAAAGGTTTGGGCTGTAATCATAGCCTCCTGAAGTAAAACCCATTGGGAGCAAACAGTCTCCTTATTCCCCTGCTTTCGAGGCTTCCCAGCCTTCCTAGCACTGAAGTAATGAGGAGTCTCTGAAGGAGGCAAAAGTTTTCACATCCACACCTTGACAATGATAAAACTATGCTGGGAGATCAGCATTATTTGTGAAGCTACCCAACATCCCTCCCAGAACTAGGTGTTCTGTCCAGCTCTTGGAAACAGGAGCTCTGGGATGTGCAACCAGCACAACCTGGAATCATAGAGTCATTTAGGTTGGAAAAGAGCCATTAATCTAATGATCACGTAACACTACCAAGTTGAGGTTCACTGAAAAGTGATAGATTCTGTGGCTGTTTTATTATTTTGGTGAACTCTGCAGGTTGGCAGCAATGCATGGTGTAAATATTTTTCATCCTGAGGAACCAGAGGAGGATCTTTGTGTTGTGATATGTTTACCTTAGTGCAAGAGAGGCATCTGCAGGACATAAGATTTTATTTTCTTCTCACCATTTTTAATATCATTACCATCAAATATTGGGCAGATACATTTTATGTCTACAGGCTCATTTGCACTGGGATATTTTAATAATGGCTTTTACTTTTGTATCTAGAACAGCTTCTTTGAACCTGTTCCTCCAGGCCTTTTAAAATCATGATCCCTACAAGAAATTAACCAGTTTATCAGGAAATGACCTGACAATGTCAGATAAAATGAAATAAACAGTTACAGATATATATATTTATAATGTATGTAACTTTTGCTTTTTTACTTGCCCTTTATATGATGTTTGTAGCGGTATTGCATGGGGTTGCTGGTTTTGCTGAAGTCTAACTCTATTTCTTCATAAAATGAAATGTTCAGATCAATAAAATCATGGCAGTGAGACTGTGTACGGCTACCTTTATCAATAGAGCTTTTATTAATGGGAAGAAGTTCACTGCTATAAGAGCTTACTGTGGAGTTGTTTAGCAATTGAGCTGATATGTGTAGGTATGCATGGACTTGCCTTGTAATTGTCTTTTGTCGGAAAGTTTATTCTATAAAAATAAAAATGTTGTTTCGGAAAGTTCCTGTATTTGAAAACAGTTTAGGTTCTGTAAAAAAATTGTCATTGTATCTATGTTTTCCTTACTTGCATTTTGTAATGATTTGCTAAACTGCTGACTGTGCTCTAAATATCTCTACAGTGAGTACCTTAAAGGCATTTCCAGAAAATCTCAGGGAACATCATTGGGCTTATACAAAATGTAACTCTTGTTCACAGGAAAATGTAGAAGTTTACTCCTTAGAATAAATATTTGCAGTTTGCTAAGTCGAGAACTCTGGAAGTTTCCAGAAGCCTGACTTTCAGATTAGCCTTTGGTTTGAAATAAATAAATAAATAAATAAATAAATAAATTGTTATACACCCTATACTTCCTGTTGCATTTGGCCTGCATTTACTGAAATTTGGCCATCACTGGTCATAAAACCCCAACAGTGATGAAGTCCACATCAAGATGGTGTTATTCTCCAAGTCTAAACATCAGTAAAGCAGAAGAACTCAGAGATCAAGCAGAGAGAGTAAAGTAAAACCATGACCTGTCAGCATAATTATGGTAACAAATCATATTTATAGTATATGTAGGGCTAGATGTGCCAGACCTTGATTAATAATCAATCGTAATTACTGTGTAGAATTAATTACGTTCCTGAACTGCTGACTTGAAAAATTATTCATAGGTATTTTCCCACACCTTTCTTGTGGTACTACTAAAATGATTTTAAAGTGAATTTAACATTTTGAATGTTATCTCATAATCCTTGTATTGTCATTACACATCTTTTGAATTTGTTTCTTGAGGATCTAAAAACACACAAATGCAGCAATAGCACAAGTCAGTGTGTCTGCCTCTAAAGTCCATGTCCCATTTCTTTTGTTCCCTTTATAGCCTGCAGAAATTGGTTGTACTCCACAAAGACACTGAAACATACTGCAAAACTGGGCTTTCTTGTGGTAGGTGCCTGTGGTGATTTTACTTGGGTGGGCGGCCGAGCTCCACCACAACCACTCTCTCACTCCTCCTCCTCAAAGAGGAACAGGGAGAAAATATGGTGAAAAGGTTGAGATAAGGACGAGGAGATCACACAGCAATTATCGTGACGGGCAAAACAGACTCAGCATAGAGAGAAAGTAAGATTTATTGCTAATTACTAACAAGCTAGAGAAGTGAGAAACAAAGGAAAGAAACCAAAAGCACCTTCCCCCCCCCATCCACCCTCTTCCACCTCCTTCCCCCAAGCGGTCCAGGGGAACAGGGGAATGGGGGTTATGGTCAGTCTATAGTGCTTCTTCACCGCCGCTCCTTCTTGGTCACTCTCCTCCCCTGTGCTGTGGGGTCCCTCCCACAGGATGCCATCCTTGCTGAACTGATCTGGCATGGGCTGCTCACAGAGCAGTGGCTCTTCAAGAACTGCTCCAGATATGAGTCCGTACCATGGGGTCCATCCCTTAGGAGCAAACTGCTCCAACCTGGGTCCCCCACGGGTAGCAGCTCCTGCCGGGTCACCTGCTCCTGCGTGGTCTCCTCTCCACGGCCTACAGGTCCGGCCCGGAATCTGCTCCGGCAGGGGTCTTCCACAGGCCAGAGCCTCCATCGGTGCAGGTCCACCTGCTCCACCGCGGTCTCCTCCACGGGCTGCAGCATGGAACCCTGCTCCACCGTGGTACCCCATGGGCTGCAGGGCGACATCCTGCTTCAGCATGGTCCTCACCACAGGCCGCAGGGGACTTCTGCTCCGGTGCCTGGAGAACCTCTCCCCCTCCTTCTTCGCTGACCTTGGTGTCTGCAAAGCTGTTCCTCGCTCCTCTCACTCTCCCAGCTGCTGCATGGTGCAGTGTTGTTTTTTTCCCCTTGTCTTCAATATGCTCTCACAGAGGCGCAAAACAACATCGCTTATTGGCTCGGCTCTGGTCAGCAGTGGGACCCTTACCTAACATGGGGCAGCTTCTAGATTCTTCTCATAGATGCCACCCCATTGGCCCCCTACTACCAAAACCTTGCCACCTAAAACCACTACTGTGGCATCATAAGCAGAGTCCAGAGAGCTAAATGCAGAGTGGAAAACAAATATCATTATGTTAGGTTTGGGTTTAAGGAGTGCGGCCAACCATTATGTATTTTAAAGGATTTATTTAAACAAGTAAACTTTTTCCCCTATTTTCCTGTATCTTAGATATTAGTTCATATTCAAAATATTTTGTTTCTATAATTTTTGTTACTTGAGTTTTCAGTGCCGTTGACTTCCTTGTGTCCTTGATCTGTCGTGTTTGATAGGTCTGCCAACACTAGGTGTCACACTAAGAATGTTTCTGTTTCTGGGATGAAACAGAACCCTCTGCCAGCAAGTGAGACTACGCTCTTCCCAGAATGTCCTAGTCTCAGTCTGCACTCTTGAAGACAGCAGGAGTTATTCCATTGATTTAGGCGCAGTGGGGTTTGTGCCCTTGAGGCTTACCTCTTTGTAGAATTGCAAGAAATGGCCACAAAATGCAGTTTGGCATCCCCTTGGATTTGGTGTCTCCGTGCAGTGTACAAGGAGTTAACTAAGGGAAATTACATTTCCTTCCAAATGTTTCTCAGACTTTTCCAAAGTTTGGATATGTAGTTCATTTTAGGTTTTTCAGTACAGTATTCCAGCTACATAAATAAAAGCACAAATGAGCAGTTCTCAAAACAACATTCGACAGGATGGATTCTGTCCAGATTTGCATGCTCTGAAAAGCAATGAATGGGTTCCTGGAGTTTAACTGGGAAGTGTTTGTTGGCCTGTTCTTCATGCAGAGCCCTTAAACCTCTCTGTGAAGCTACAGTCCCTTCCTCTTTCCTTTGCACTGGGTTTCATGGCGACACTTCTCTGGTGGCATTTATGTGTATATGTGTAAGAGCCTGGTGCAAGAGGTGAAAGAAGCAACCCAGTGGTAACATAAAGGATTATTGTACAGTATAGCACAGCTTTTCTCAGAGTTCAGAGAGTAACACAGTTCAAAGCTTTTATGTGTAGCCTGAAGCTTCTCTGTATATAGCTATTTATTTAAGGTCTAATCCAAAGCTTGCTGAAGTTAGGAAGCCTGTTCACTGAAGCCAGTGGACTTTGGTTACGCACTTAATGCCGACATAAAAAGAGAGAGGTCTGGGCCTGTAGTGTTTGTAGTTATGAACAGAGGAAATAGATGGAACGAGAGATTCAACAGAGAACTTTAAAACTTTTCATTTATTTTTTCATTTGAGCCTTTCCTGTTCGAGCAGGCAATTTGTTCACCAGGTGACTTATGCCAGCTCACGCTGATAAATGCAAGAACTTTGTTTTGGAAGTTCTGAAAGCTTTTAGAGATAAAGCCTTTATTTTTTCTTTCAGCCTGATACTCTAAGAAAAGGGTTTAAATCCTAAATACTTGCAATTCTCCAGCAACCTGCGATAGACTCAAGTTGAAAGCACTATAAAACTTGTTTACAAGGACTCAGAGAGTGAAAGATTGTTTCATTTTAAATGCTGCAGAGGAAGTAGGATCTGAAAATTTTAGAGCCTGATTTTTTCCTGTCTTACAGCAGGGACAGTGAATCAGCATGGAAATTCCTATTAACTTAGAAGGCCTGAATACTAGCTGTGCACATATGGGATAGATAGCATAAGAGGGTTAAAAGGCAATGGACAGTACTATTTCCATGAGAGTCACCTGCATCATCCTGAATTTTATGGTTTTAGGCATCACAAAGAAAGGTCTTTTACATTTTTTCACACATCTATCTTGATGGTAAGAAAAACAGTTGGACAGGGCTACATTCTGTGTTCTTCCTCCTAAGGTTAGACAGATAGAGGGAGGGAGATGATGCTCATCGATCTACTGCGGCGCTATCTATCTATATTGTGGGGCTCTGATACCTTTTTTTTTTTTTTTTTTTTTTTTTAACCACTGATACATGAATAGAGCAATGGAGCTGTTGATGGTGAAAAATTTCACTGTCAGGTTGAAGACATCTGAAATTCTTGATGCTTGTCTAGGTTTCATGTCAGTTGGCATAAATTCAGAGTGTGAATTGTGTTCACCCTGGCACAGGTCAAATAAACAGGCCAGTTCTATGAACAGAGCCTTCACAGTAGCGTGCATGACATGGTTGCAGGTTTCATGTTCTGGGACCCAGACTTGCTGTTATGCCCATTAGACCAAATCTGGGTTGTATGTGTAATAGAAATTAAGATAATTTTGCACAGAAATTGCCCAGGCCATTCTGGAGCCTGTTTCTGCCCATGTGTGTTAGTTGCCTACCACTGGTTTAAACAGATAGAGCACTGGTTTATAGTGCTTTACATCCCAGGTATTGAATGATAATGCTTAAGAATCAGTCCATGTCTCAATAATATTAAAGTAAAAGGAAATTTTTCACTGTTGAGTTTTGTTCCTCTCCATGCATGACACAAAATGAATGTACATAATCAGCTTATTTGCATGCTTTTTGATAATGCTGCTATTGTAAGCTGTGGCATGGTCACCATGTTCTGCTTCAGATAATGTAGGAAGCTGCGTAATACTTAAATGCAGCCTGAAATGAAGAATGATACAAAGGTTCTGGGAGAGCCTGAGAGCACCATTAGTACTGACACTGCTTCTTTTGCTGGAGTCATAGGCTTCTCAGTGTTTTTGGGGTAGGGATGAGGATCGGTTTTTATTTTTTTCCAGTGCAGATCCATCAGCAGTGAGACGGGAAATAAAAATTAATGTGGCTTTTCTACTTAGCAGATGCCACTGCCCTTGGTGGGTGGGGACAGCAAGTCCTGCAGGCCATCTGGATGCTTCAAACTATATCTCAGCTGGAGGAAACTGTGACAGAGATGATAGTGCAGAATATGAGATGGGATATCCGGTGCCTGGTAGTTGTCATGCCTTATGCTATTTCCTAATCTGAATGAAGAACAAAAACCAAATACACACAATAGTATTATGCATCTAAGACTGTTTCAATTTAAGGTCTGCAGACCACTTTGTGCTTTAGGATATGTCAGATGAATTTGTAGCTCCAACACACCTGTTGTGCCCTACTCTGCCTTCACTGCCCATAACAATTACTCAGACCATTCACCAGTGGTCCTTTCCAACCTAAATTTCTAATCCTCTGAAATGCACTGAAGTCATATTGAAGTCCTACTGTGACAGAGAGGAGGATCATTATTATATTTCTGACCATATTTTTTTTTTGGAAAAAGAAGAACCTCATTAAAGGAAATAAAGTTGTGTGTATGTCCTAGATCTTGCTTCCTTGTTCAGTCTGTTTCTTGCACATGTCTGAGCATAGTGTACACCCTGGGCAGCAGCTGCACAAAATTCATCACAGGCCAGTTTCATCTTGATGACTTGGTTTCTTTATAGTAGCCACCTAGGGGCAAATGCTTCTCAAACCACTGAATCTGAACAAAAACCCTAGAACATTTGGAGCAATTTGGATTCAAAATGTTTGGCTTGGATCCATTTCTGTATTTCACTCTAGAGCCTTTCTTCTTCATTAGTAGTGCATTAGCTGTAACATTTTCCTTGTGCTCCTTCTAATACCCACTCTTGCCTATAAAAAAGCACTAAGAAATTGTGTGATACTCTGCTCTGAGCATTGTTTCTGCAGCCAGCTTGGAGTGCAAACCCCAGGCAGAGCTGGTAAACACAGTCAGCTGCTACCTGCTGATCCACTTTACCTGCTTTTAGACTGTTCATTTTTGTTCGTTTGTTTTTATGTGTTTAAATCCTGTTTATTTTAGAATAAAGGAAGCAAAATTAAAGGTACGCTAAGGCGCAGTGCCTGGAACAACTCTGAGTTCAGAATGCAATATTTACCAACAGTTTAAGTCAGCAGTGCAAAAGGTAATGGAAGCTAAACACAGTATAGTCCGATGTGGCTCTCAGCAGAGCTGACTGAACTTGGTTTCTCTGTGGGTTTCTTGACCCACCAGCACGGTTCCATGTCCTTTATGGTGGGGGTGGCTGATGCTCCAGGTCCTTGCTGCTTGTTTCACTTTGTACATGCTGGAACTCAATGTTAGCATGGTGAGGCCATGCATCAAAGCGTCTTCACAAAATGCTCAGGAAAAATGCAAAGGGTTCATGGATGTCATGTAGCACACAGGGTCAGCCAGGCTTATGTCTTCTACCACACTTTAAGCATATTTCCATGACATGGAGAGAGTAATCTGATAATAAACACAATTCTGTCATGTCTGTTTCCTTGGGTGTCTACACAAAACAGACCTATAGATACTGATTTACATAATGCTCTCTTGTTTCTCTGCAGACTTGCACTGTCAAGGGCAGGACTGTTTGGCAAAGTTAGCACATCCACATTATTCCACATGTTCCCCATTCTCTAATATGTTTGTAAAGTCCTGGAGAGTGTGTAGTGTCTTTGCATAGATACACTCATGTTGCCAGGAAGGTGAGGACTCCAAAAGGACGTCTGTGTGTATAGGTCACTAGATACTGCTGTGGGACCATAGCTTACAGCTTTATGTTGGAAATTAAAAACAGAACAAAGAAAGGTAAAAGAACATTCTCAGAATGTATTAAATTTTAATTCACTGCTAACTATGAAACCAAGACTATTGTCTCCCTAAAACAATATTTGGATGAGATTTACCTCAGTGTGGAGCATAACAAGCAGCATATGAAATGCAGACAAGGCACAATATTCCGAATACATGGAAATCTGATGGTTAGAAAGTTTTCAACCCTGGATGCAAATTTAACATTCAAATTAATTTGCGGGTCAATTTTTTGATTAGAATGCAAAGGCAAAAATAAGAGCAAATTATCCTTACTTAAACATTTTTCCCAAAGATGATTTAAGTCCATTTGCAGGTACCTTGTAATGCCTTCACTTTAAAACAACAAAAATGTAAAACAACAAAAATGGTCTTTTGAAAAATGTTATTTAATAATCTCTTCTTCTTCTTCTTCTTTTCTTCTTCTTCTTCTTCTTCTTCTTTTAGTTGCATAGCTCTATTTCTTACTCTCACTCTTCTGTCATCAGAATTTCTTTCTGCTGGTTATAGTCCCGTTAATTTCCCAATCTAATATTTCCTTCTTCTCTCTGCCCCCCAGAGGACCATTTTTGTTTCTCATTTAGTTCTGAAGTCAGTCCATGCTTCAGTTTGATCAACCATTTTTTTTTGGTCTATAACTTTCTGCCTGTTATATTGTAAGCAGTATCTTCGAAATGCATTCCTGTTTTGATCACCTGAGAAGTGTTCAGAACTATGTATGCTCAGTCTTTAGAAACACTTTGATGTGTGGGTACATGAATATTTTCCCTTCTGCCTTGAAATGTTTCCAGACTGACAATTTTTAAAGTACTCAACAAACCAGTTGGAAGAAACAGATGATCTTTTTTGCCATTAACTTTCTCCTGTGATTTGGCAGAGTTGCCATCAATGAAAAGGAAATATAGAAACAAAAGGACAGATTGCATCCATTTCAGTTTCCCAGGATTGGGGCTTAAGAAGACATCAACTGCAATCTCCTTTTCTTTTTTTATTATTTCTCCTCCCCTACTTAAGCGTGCCTGGAAGAGTGTTCCCATTTTGGTGTCTTTCACAATCTTTTTTAATTAGGCACATAAGTGCCCATAAAAACCCTGTAGAAAACCCAAAGCACAGAGCAGCACTTTTATGTAACCCTACTGCCGGATGGCAAACTGCCACCTCCTGCCCCCACTCATCTCCTCTGACTGATCATTTTGGCACTGCCTCACTTTGACATGAGACTTAAAGGGCAACGCTTTGCTTTTTGGAGTTACATTTTCTCTGATTATAATTCTTCCACAGATGCCTCCGTTGACTTTGCTTAGGATGCTTAGGATGTACGCTAATCGTGTTTGTACCTGTTACTTTTTGGCTGGCAATATGATGCTTTTTTGCTGGCACTATGAGCTGTGTGTAGCTGTTCTGTTGTTTTGACCTTGAAGCCTGGCATTTCAGAGGCTTACAGATGCCACTTCTCCACATATTAAATAGAAATCTGTGGATGCCTCACAACATTTTTTTGTCTGGTTCTGCTCTGGCAGTATTTTTGCAAACCAATCAGATTCCATAGGTAACAGGAACGCAAGCATTTCAAAGACACACCCAGCTTTGTATTACGTGTTGTTGTAATCTTACATTAATGTTGCTTCTGAAAGAAAAAAGAGAGACATGTTTTGAAGGTGGCAGCTCTGTAGAATATTTCTTTTGAATATAAGATCGTCAGTAGGTGCACCTACACTGCCCTATCAACATGTCTATTTCACTGCCTTGAGGCCAAAATGGATGCAATCTGTCCTGCGATCTTGTGATTATCCACACTGATGCATGCAGAAAGCCAATAGATAAACCAAGGGAATGCTTTGTCCTGTACCCTCTGCTGTGTCCCTCTGGCACTTTGGGTGAACCCTCCTTTGGGAGTACCCAGAACCTCCCTGGAAGGAAGCATGGCAAAGCCAGCAGCAGTGCACCTCTCTTGCCATGAACAATTGATGTGCACCAAGTCAACACTTCTCCAGCCTATGGCTTTGTCCCTCTCTCTACCCATTTTATGCCCACAGCTTTGTTCTCATTTAGGGTTTAAAAGCCATTCAGAGATACTCCACTTCTAAGCTGGAGCATACACAACTATGAGTTTAGTCACTAACAGACATGAGACTCAAATTCTGTGTTTATTTTGCTAATGGGTGCAACGTAAACATGTAAGTTTAACAGTGACAGAGATGTTCTTCAGCTGGAGGGGCCATCTCCAGACCCGATAGGGTAGTTTACTCACAACATCTTTGCAAGTGCCTGCTAATGGATCAACAGGATGCAGTTTTGTGTTTTCAGCTACTTAATTAGGTTTAGTTCCCTGTCTAGTACAGGAGCAGTGGATGTCACAGGTAGAGCAAAACTGAACACGCATTCAGCTCTTAGGCAGTTGTCCAAGTACATATGTTTACATGCAGTATATGAATGTCAGCCTAATTTGTGTTTACTTTGAACAGTACTGGATGCTTAAGTTTTCTTTGAAAACAGTTCTTGCCACATACATTGTAGACTTATTTTTTCTAATGCATTTAGAGAATGACTATACCCCTAATTCCAGTTTTCACACTGTTTCTCTGGTGGCTTTAGCTTCAATTAGTTGTATTGATTCTAATTTATCATTCTGCACTAACACAGAGCTCTGTTAGAAGCAACTTCAAAACTAAAATTGCTTTACAGAAATAACATTAGTTTGAATGAGGATGTCAACAAGTAGATTCCTATGCTATCAATTTACATGCATGGTTGAATACAGTAAATTTATATATGACTTGAGCTGAATATTGTATCTGATAAATATTGTATTCATTATTTTAGCATTGGTAATTGATAATGCCTTTTTTAATTTAAGTAGTAATTCATTCCCAGCCTCCAATGTGGTTCACAAGGATGTTCTGAATCAAAGGTGTATCTTTGTGCTTCATGTATTTTTCTTCCACAAGCTAGTGTGATCTTTCTGAAACCATGGAAACTCTTGGAATATACTACATCCTATAACAAAAAATTCAGCTATGCATAATATCCAAAAGGGTACGGGGAGGTTTGCACCTTGTCTATATCTCTTATGAATTTATAAATCTATGTCATATTCCCCTCAGTTTTATTTTCTTTCCAGTTTGAGGAATTTGTGTTGATTTAATTATTCCTTGTATGACAACCATTACCTAATTTTCATCATCACAATGATGCCACTTTTCCAGGGCTGTTCAGCTGCCCTTGCAACTGGAATTATTACCTCCAGTATTAGTGTCTCACTACATCTTTTTTGTTTTCCCTCCTATTTCTTTCCAAACAAATGGTCATTTTTGCTTTTGGTTTTACCACTGTGAGGCACTGAGCTGACATTTTTATAGAACTATTTATTATAACTCTGAGATTCCATTCCTGAGAGGTAATAGCTAGCTGAGAGCTTTTCCTTTGCTTTATAAAGTTAGATTTTTTTTCTTGGCATTACTTCCCATTTGTCTTTATTGAATTTCATTTGGCATTTTATTGTACAGTGTTGTGATGTCCTTCTGCAACTCCTCTTAGTCAGCCTTCATTTTTCCTTCTGTGAATGATTTAAAACTTTTCCACTTTGATATCCATAATCATTTATGAATACAGAAAATGGCATAAGCTTGACCATATGTCCCCTGTGAGGTCTTCATTGGTGACTCCTCTCTTTTGTGACAATTACCCATTTGTTGCTTCTTTTAGTCAGTCAGTTAGTTTTATGAAGACCTTTCCTCTTATCCCAAGGCAGCTTAGTTCTCGAGGAGCTCTTCAAAGGGATCTTTATGAATGTCTTTTGGAGATCCAAGTAGTTACATCCACCAGAATTACATACCTGCCCTTGACTCCTTCACAGGACTAGGAGAGGTTCTTGAAACATTATTTCCCTTTTCACATTGGCTCCTTTAGAACGTGTCATAGTATTGACTCCTAACCATATGCAGTGAACTGGGTCTTAAGTACCAAAGTTGTCTTGAGTTGTCCTGAGTACAATCAAAAAATGCGCTGAAAATAATGTAATTGCAGTATCACAATACTACATAAATAATGTAATGTTTTTAAACCTAACAGAAGGGAAGGAATCTTAATATTAATTTTTTAACAGGTTTTAAAATATTAAGAAACCCTAACATGTGGTGAATGCTAAATCTTACTGAGGAATCAAAGGTAAGTTGCAATGAAATGAGGCCCTCACATCTACAGATGGGAACCTCAGTATGAATGTAAGTTCAGAGCCAGAGGAATGCTGCCTGGGGCACTGAATCACCAGGATAAGATTACTTTAGTAAAAATAAGGCAAACAGATGTATCTAGCTTTCCACTCTGTGCCTGCGCACACTCGACTATTTTCAGTCTCATATTTGCACCCCATGCTTATTTGAACCAGTCTGACCATGTCCTGTAGTGAGCTTCATTTCCTGAAGTTGAAAAATGCTCTTGCCAATGCCTGTCTCTTTGATTCTTCTTCCTCTGGCTTTTCTGTTTTGGCCTGCATAAGTTAAGCATTTAATTTATAAGCCGCAACATAATCATTCAGAAACCCAACTAAAAGGTCTGCAGAAGCCTATTTGTGTTACTGTATCTCCTCCAGCACTCTGTGTATACTTTTCCTGCTTGTTGTTTGGGCTAGAAGCAATCTGTTTGCTCTGAGCTTTTACAGAGTGGCATAATGGGGTCTTGGTCTTTGAACAGGGTTCCTAGGTATTACTGAAAGTTTTTCAGTGTTTATCCAGATGCCCATTTATTCTATGAAGTGCTACAGCACTTTGTGCAGTACAGTATTATTCCTCTGATGTTCCCTGGATACCTTCTGGAAGCACATCACATTTGCTGACACTGAGGCAATTTTGAGCGAGAGGTTACGCCCTCAAATGCTTATTTCAGCTGTTTCATAATTGAACTCCTCTAGCACCGGTCCTGGAGATTTGTTACTCTTCATTATGTCACTCTGACCAAAAACTTTTTCTATTGACGCTTCAATTCGAGACATTACTGTGATGCATCAACTACCGTGTTTCATTGTGGGATTCTGCCTGAGCTCCTACCTATTGAAGGCATCTACACACCAAAGATGGATGCAAAGTCATCTTTTCTGTCCTGGCCTTATCATTGTGAGCTCTGTTTTGCCTTCATCACCCCTTAGCTTTACAGCTTGTCTGGCCAGCTTCCTCTTTCTTGTGTATTTGAACAAGATTTATTATTAGTCTTAAAGCTTTTGAGAGTTGTTGTCTGAATTTTATTGCCCTGCCTTATAGCATTTTTGCATTTAACGTGACAGAGTTTGTTATTTTCTATTTTCCTTGTTTGGAAGGAATGTCAGCTGAATGCCATCCTACTCTTGTAGGCTCCCTTGGTGAACTTTTTAATCCTTCTGGGTTTTTGAGGGTTCAGGAGATCAAGACAGAAGATTTTAGTAGATGCTGAAGAGGTTTTATTGCAACTCTTTGTACTTATTGCTTTAAAAATGCAGCACTGGCTTTGTGACATTAAGACAATATTTTGAATACAGATTCTTAGCAAAGAGGAAAAAAAATAATACTGGACTTTCTGAGCATATACTACAGCTTTTGTCATAATCCCTATGAGTGAATATTAAGTACACAGTGCCATCCAAAATTTTCAGTTTAGTATCCATTGGATTAGCAGACAATAGGCTAGACAATCCCCAGGACCCCTTCTGGCTGTAAAAGGAGAAGACAAACAGACCTGTTCAGCCAGCCAGCACAACATCTTGTTTTCACTACCGTCACTCTGTCCTGTGGTGTTGTGACAATCTGCCATGCTGTACCAGATGCCCAAGTTTCTTTTTCCATTTCCCAGTGAAGACAAAACCCATGATGCAAATGTGCTGTTATTGACACATGCACTTCACACCTGAAGGCTGGCCAAATGACAGGAAAGCCAGTTTGTCTTCCTAGACAGCTCAAAAATTTTGCCTGGTTTGCAGGAAACAACTCATCAAGAAGCATTTGCTATTTTACCCCAAGTGCAAACACACTGGGAGAGAGATTTAGCTTTACTGTATGTCTATATACTAGCTAGCATAGCAGGGTCCTGATTTATGGCTGATATTGTTAGCTACTGTTGTAGACTAAATAATTATATAATTTATTGTATCAGGCACTGTGGCAGGGGGTATTCAGAACTTCTTTTATAATTTCCACTTGTAACCAAGTATAACTACAAAGACGAAGCAAGAAGAGTAAGAATGAAGGCTTGCGTGCAAGGTAAGGACAGTAAGTTAGAGCACTGTATACCCTCTTGTCACAGCTGCTTCACCACCAGCTGTAACATTTCTCTTTACCTCTCCCATCTCTCTTCACTCTCATTTTTCAATTCACCTTGAAAAGTATCAAGGATTACATATAGCAAATTCCACCAGCTCTCTAAATTGGCAGGGCTGATACTAATAAACTAGCACTGTTATGGCTCAGCGCTACTACCAGCAACGAAAAAAAACAACACCTTTTTCTGGTCTCATGAAGTCTTCTACATTCCCACAATGTTATTGTACCCAAATACAGAGCCTGATTTGATTTTTTTTTTTTTTCTCTGCACTTCCCCCT
>CM021766.1:120584357-120696229 GCA_011076525.1 Nettapus auritus
TTTTATTTTATTTTATTTTATTTTATTTTATTTTATTTTATTTTATTTATTTTATTTTATTTTACTGGCTCTCCATGCAATCTACAATGGATTAGGATGCTGTAATGTGGAGCCGTTAAGAGAAAACTTTAGGAAGCAATGCACCCACCAAGGCAGGAGAGGTGCCTGCCTCTTCCCAGCAGAAGTGGCAGGGAAGCTGTAGAAGCCTGTGCCACAGGCAGCATCCCTCACGTGGCCATACACACTGATGTGTCACCAGTTTGGGGTGCCCCAAGGGTGCCCTGGACTCCACCAGAGACAGGAATGTGACCCAGTGTGGTTCTGCTCCTGTTATACATCCAAACTTGCCAATTTACCAACTTCTGCTGATGGCAGACATTGCAATGTGGCCGAACTTGCATGCTTTTTTGACTAAAAATGAAACTCCAGGCATGGATTTCTGGTGGAAGTTCAAGTCTGTCTGTAAAGTATCTATCTGTCTTCTTCCTGAATAGGAAAATACTTTCATGCAACTTTTAAACTTGCAGTTTTAGCATACACAGCTGACATGGGAAACAACCCCTTTTAGAGTGGAGCAGTCACCGATACGCACCCTCAGTGCTGCAGTTCTGTGGCTCCAGGCTGGCAGGCAGCCTTGTTTCCAGGTGTAGTTGCCAGAGGCAAATCATTCTTAATGCTGATACCCCTGGTAAATGTGCCACAGGGAAGCACTATAAAAAATAGCAACTGTAGAACTAAGTAGGTTTATTTATATTTAAGAGGAGTCAGTAGGATCAAGTTCATTGAAATACATCAAGCAAAGAGTACTTGTAGGTAAATGCAAAGCTATAAGGGATATAAAAATTGCCTTTCTAATTTGAATGCTCCATTTTCATTGCTATAAAAAGTGATACTATCATTGTTATCCATCAATGTTATTCAAGACTGTCTATAAAACAGGATCACACCAGGTTTAAAAGTACCAAAGTGATGGACACTTTAAGGGCTTGACAGTGTGTATGCTATGGGGTAAAGGTGGAGATACATAAAACAGGTAACGTGAATTCATTTAATCATTACAAACAGAAACATATTGCAGTCTAGGTGCAATTTACAGCCCTTCCTTGCTGCTACTTTTCTGCTTTGTGTTGCCTTTCACTATATATTATTATGCTACTTCACGATGTTTCTGGCTGTGACTTTTTTGTCTTAAGGAGAGAAGAGAGATGGGGGTAGCCACAGAGATTATTTATTGCCCCTTGAAATCAAGTTATATATGAGGGGTTTTCTGGAGTATCCCCCTTTCTCTAGTGTATTGAGAACTATTCTTAAGAGACATAAAACACCTATTATTTATTTATTTTCCCAAAATTCAGACCCAGGAAATGCCTGTACCTGTACCACAACTGTAGTTGTCTGTTTCTAGCTATGCAACATTCAAGTCTAAAGCTCGGTGTAATTTATCATCCTTGCATTGCAACAAATTAATAACCCAGCTGAGTCACTACGATTCCTTCTCCAGACCCTTTGCTCTTCTCTGGGTGCCTTCTGTTGTATATTGCTTTGTTTTTAAGCCAGTCTCCTATTTCTTGTTGCAGCATTATGTTTTTCCCTCCTTCAAATATATATCTTCCTTCTGTCAAACCTACTTCTTCCCTGAATTATTCCTGCTTTGGTCCCCTCAACTGTCATTTCTCTTCATCCATCTGCAGCAGACCCAGTCTGTGTCATGCACAGGGACTTAGATTGTGAGACATTTAGGTATAGAAAGATCTCACTGACTTTATAGTTAGTAAATGCCCCTCGGTTAAGGTCCCTCTCACACAAGAAATTCTATATAAATGAATAATAATGCATCATTATTGACTATACAGTAAACCCTTAAACACAGTGAAGAGAGAAACTTGGTGACTGATAGATCTTTTCTATCTCCAACTTTTATTAACGAGCCCTAAAAATGTACTGCTCATTAAGTCTTATATCTTAATCATGCTAGTGCTACTAAATAGAAAATGTATACGCTCCATCTGGATTATTACAGAATGCAAGAGAAAGGCTAAACAAATTCTACATTTAATTCACTCTTTTCTTTAACACAATAAAGTAAATTAAAATCAATGATTGATTGTCTTTGGGAACATTATCATCAGGGCTGAATACATAAACAATGCACCAAATGAAAAGCTATTTAATCACATTCTTTCCTGTGTGTGTCTCAGTCAGTATATCACAAGCTAATAAATGCCATTTATTCTATTCAAAAGAGGAAAGGAAACACATTTATTCAGTTTGACCATTCCTCTCACATCCAAAATTCCTGATTTTCTTTGAAGTTTCTTTATTTAAGAAAACGTATGACATATGGTTAAAAATGTTTTTAAACATCTGTAATTGTATACCACTTTTAGCAGCATCTTCACTAGGCTTTGTGCAGTGCAGGGTGCCCGTTTTCATATGACACAACATGCTGAGTCCTGGAGAGCTGGAAATGCTCTTCCTCAATGCACAGGAGCATACAACCAGTTAGTCTTTCCACCAGATGCTTGGGACTGTGCTATGCTCTTTTCAATTGGAACAGGAATTTCTTACTGTAAGATGGTTTGAAATACATTGTCTTTTTTTTTTTTTTTTTTTTTTTCTTTTTTGGTGCTATATGTTAGTGCCTTTCCATTAGCTATGTCGAGGTCTTCTTGTCGCTTACGCTATTCTTCAGTAAGCTGTCCTCCCCCTGTCAAGTTTTACATGTCTGTACATAGCTGCTGGTAGTGTGGGGGGGTTACCTGTGTGAAGTGCTACTCCACTTGAGGGTTTTAGGAAATCTGATGTATTGATTTTTGCAAGTGCATTTCATGCTGTCATTCAAATAAAAATGACATCTGCATTACAAAAAATGCACAGAAGAAACATGATTTATTGTCCTGAAACACACTGATTTGGCAATGGAGAAATAAATTTCACAGGTGGAAACTTGGTCATGTGGATTTTAACTGGTTGATTAAGGAAAAGCACTTTTAATCAAGCAGGTATTTACTGATATGCAGGTCAGAGGTTTGAGCTTTTCTCTCAGCCAACTAGTACTGAATATGTTAAAAAAAAAATTGATTGTAGGATGGATTTATCAAGGTCTGATTTATTCCTTTTCATATCTAGGAATAGAAAAGCAATTGTATGTCAGTTCTGAACAGTATAGGGAAGGGACTCTAAAAGCCTAAATGGAGTTTGCAAAGCTCCAAACGCAGAAAAAGATCATTTGGAATCTCTGAAATGTGTATTTTGGCCATGCAGGGACATTTGTGCTTGTGGAGTTTCAGTGGTTACCAACTGACAAAATACCTTTTTCCTCCTTTATTCACAGCTTCTTGTCTGTGCAAAGAAGTGGCAGAAAACTTCTCTGGCTAAAACCCATTAGGCCATTTTGTTATTCTCAATTTGATCCACCCTAAGAGTCATTTCTTCTATGGTACCTCCAGAAAACTGCCACCCTTTAAGAGGAAGCTTGCTAAGGGTGCTGATATTTATCAGTATTTTAGCATGCTTGTAAGACAGAAAAAAAGTTTGAGGCAAAGGGAGTTTTTAGATATATGTATGGTCACTACCTAGCACACCATGTCTTGAAACTGCCTGGGAGCTTTGTAACACACAACTGTAATGCACACAACAAATGACAACTTTATCTTCCTGATGCCTCTTAAATCCGGGACTGGCTGTATGGTCAGCTCAGGCTGCACATCCAGCTGCAGTCTTGGTCCACTGTGGCTGCAGAAGTCTGATTTGCAGAATGAACGACCCCCTCCTCCCCCCTTTTTTTTTATTTTTCTTTTTAAAAATTTGCCATCAACCACTTCGTGCACTATCCAATCCACTTCCTGGGGTTCTTTCTCCCCATGCTTCTTACCTAACTACAATCTCCTACAGAGACACAAACACAGCACACTGCCTGCTACAAGAGGGTACTCAAAGAGTTGGTTATTAGTTTGAACAGCAGTCCACCGTGCTATCAGATCAGTCAGGTGAAAAGCTTTGGCAGTTAGATGGCACGGAGACAGCTGCTATCTTGAGAAGTGCATAAGGTTGTGAATTTCCTCTCTCCCTTGTGTATAAATAAGGACCAGTTGACTGGTCCTTATAGCTTTGAGTTGTGGTTTTGTAGAAATTCAGCTTCTGTTTCAGAGTCTCAAAGAATTTTCCACCGTAAACTTATATGCAGTGAATGGCTATCCTCAGCAGTCCTACCAGGTAATGTGCTTCATTTCTTTACGCTTCCTGGAAATGATCACAAAGTTGATTCTCCAGCCTCATACTGGAACTGAACTCTAAGAAGGATGAGGCGTTGACAGGCCACAGCTCAGCTGGTGTCCCTTGGCCCTCTGCAATCATTAAAACTCTACGCAAATAAGAGCAATCTAAAATGTTCTCATTTGCTCTGCAGGCAAACCTGACCTTAGCTTTCCGAGGCCAGCAGAGAGAAGACAGCAGAGAAGAGGATGAGAATCGTTCTTCCTTTCCTCTTAGCTGTACATCACGCAGCTGACAATACATTTTTTAGCATGCTGCGTCCTAGTCCTGTGCATATAAAGTTGGGTTCCTGGGATTTCAAACACCCATGATTACGCACTTAAAATGTATTTTTTCCAGATGGTAATGCAACCAGTTATTTCAAACAATGAAAAATCCAGTGATTTAATTGTTTCTGACAGACGAGTAGGAAAGCTGAAGGAATAGAAACATGTAAAAAAGAATACTACATAAGGCCACTGGTAAATTTTAAATATAAAGTATTTCTGGAGAAATATGGGTCCATAGCCTTAATTTTTTTTTTTATTATTATTTTTTATTTTTTTCTGTAAATACAGATTTGAGGAAATCAAGAGTTAAAAGTTTGAAACATTTTCCAAGTCTTCTTATGTGCACAGATATGATCAAAATTTGTATGAGCAAAGCAAACTGCACATTTCTTCTTTTTTAGTGCAGAAGTTGGTTCTAAGCCTGGAAGAGGGGATAAAGAGGAGTTTTTCAGTTTCATTGTTCCCTGCAGCATGTTGATTTCAGCAAGAGCACTTTGAACTTTCTGTGTATTTCATGAACTCAGAATCACCAGCAGTATGAGCAAAATATAGAACACACCTCTTGTACACCCTTTTGATAGAATGTGAGTTCAATAATATGATTTTCAAGTGTAAAGACTGCTGCTCAGCTCTTCAGATTGGTGACATGCTGCATCCTCATGCTCTCCAGGTCAAAGTGGTTAGCTGCTGTCAGGTGCAAGAAATATCCTTCTCTTAACATCAGGGACCTAGATGAAAGCAAGGGTAATTAAAACAATAAGGGCATCCTGTATTATAAATTCTTACTATGCCCTGGAGCTGGTCACCCACAGCTGCAGAAGCAGTGAGAACAGTTTCCCGGTCTCAAGCCTCCTCCCTTTCCTGAAAACCCACCAGTGTGAGCAAGCTGCAGGTCAGTGCACCATCCTGGGAATCCATCAGTGAATCCCAGAGGCTGCAACATCTCGCAGCCCCCTGACCCTTCCCTCGTGTCACCACAGCAGTGTTGCTCTCATCAACTTGATGGGCTTCCCACCAGGGCGCTGTCTGAGGTGAATGCACATCTCATCCTATGAGTGATCACACAAGGAGTGCCAATCACGCAGTTCCCATCCTCTTGACTTAAAAAGCATTTCTCACATAATGGGGGGGACTTTTTGATCGTGTGATAGGTATTGTATGTTCATGGAAAACAGCGTAATTGTGTGCTTTAAATGCCTCCATAACAAGCTATGTGGCTTGTCCTGCCCAGAGAGCCCTAGGACATGAACTTTTTGTGCACCGTGACATGCGCAGATAGCTATCAAGTGCTTTGTATATTTCAAGTCAAAAAACATTTCTCATTTCCATCAGATAAATGTTTTAAGGTATCACTTAGCAAGTGATTACTCCAGTATAAGTAAACAATAAAGAGGATCATTTTCTTTCCCCAAAAGTATTTATCTTAGTTTCCTTTGTTAGTGGGCATATTTGTAAAACAAGAAAAATCAAGCAGCCAAACTGCAAAGCTCGCTCAGAGGAGCAGCCTGGAGATGCATGCGCGTCCTCCAACTCTGTTCGTATGGCAATTTTAAATGAGATATACCGTCTCGGGATTGTACCAACAAATAAGGGCCCCTGGGACAGTTCAGACAGTCACAGATAGGCATGATCTGACTGCAGGAGACAAATATCAGCTGCCAGGAGAGCAGTGGCATAAGACACGCTATGCGGGTTCTCTGCATTAATTGGCTGCCCCAGCTTTAGCGCTGCTTTGTGTCAGGCGCGCAGTGCTAACCAGCTGCAGCACAAATCTGGACTTGGTCTCCACACCTCTTCACAAAAGCTGCACTACTGATTGCACCACAATTGGCTTTTAAACTGCCAATTTACTACTTGAGACCTCACTACTAATGAACACTCCAGTCTCTGTAACAGTGCAGTTTGTGATTGCTTTGTCTGAGCCTCCCACTCAGGGTAGCTTGATCTGCTTTGGTTGTGTTAGCATAAGCAGAAATAAGCTAACAGAGTTCGGATGGGATGTTTAAACATTGCAATTCTGCAAGCAGTGTACAGCGCTGATGCCAGAAAGAACAGCCCTGCCCTTTCCCTGTTCCCAAATGCTTGCTCTTGGGATGTTGCTCTCCTCCGCCTGCTGCCAGCTTAAGTGTCTGCATTGCCAAGCAATGAACTAAATGGGGGAACGGGTTCACTTCAAACGTAACTCAAGAGAAAAAAAATAGTAATGAATAATTTTAATCCAAATTAATTCAAATTGGTCTGTTGTTAAGCTATGAGAGCATCTTTGTCAGCCAAACGAAGGGAGCAACTGGGAAGGCAGCAGTTTGTATTTAGAGGCAGACAAAGGGCAAGACTGCTATTCTTGGCTTGCGCTTTTCATAAAGATGTGGTATAAACATGATAATGTTCTCAAATGCTCTTAAAATGATGCTATTATTCCGTTCTTAGTGGTCCTTATCTCCCAAACCTCAACTGAGGTCTTTTATTTAAAAGTGTTCATTAAAAAGTATCCGTTGTCATCTAAAGCCTAAGCTGGAGTATGAAGTTTATATCAATGTTCAACAATGGAAATGTGGTTCTTGATAACACCTAACAAAGAATAAACACAGTGTAAGCTTTTTTTTTTTTTTTTTTTTTTTTTACATATGCACAGAACGATTTTTGCATATTCAGTGTTACTGGTTTCCTTGCAAGCGCATACTCACAAAATGCAAGGACTGCTCCCTTTTTATGGCTCCCAGAGATGCACCTGATCAAAAGAATAGTATTACTGGCATCAGGGAGCAGGTGGATGTACAGACATGAAAAACAGTTGCACAATTCTACCATCCAGACTTTAGGTACTTTGCTTCAAAGCCCCATCCAGAAAGAAAGACTAACGAGCAGAGCACCTCACCAAACGCAGCAGAACTTGTTGAATGAAAAGATTCTATTTTTTTTACACAGCTGCCCCTCTCTTACCACCTTCTTAATGATACATTTTCTGCTGGAAAAAAAAAAAAAAAAAAAAAAAAAAAAAAAAAAAAAAAAAAAAAAAGCTGATAAGCTGATCAAACCTGGCAACGTGTTTACATAAGAGCAAATATTTCATCTTAAATCATACACTTATTTTGGATCTCAGTATTTACTATACCATTTCAACCGCAAGGGTTCCCTCAGCAAAAGAACAGCAGAGCTGCCTGTGATGAGTCATTGTGTGTCCCCGGCCTGGCTCGCATTACCTTTCTGTTCCTTGGGGCTAACAAAACCCTTCAGAGGAATGAAGAATGAACCACAGGTAGGTCACATTCATATCCAGAAGTTCACTGCAGTTTCATTATGATATTGTTAAGTTCCATGTTCCTGCTGAAAAGATGACATTTTCTATTGAATAGTGACATTTGAAAATATAAACCTGTTACATTTCTTCTGAAATATTTGATTCAGCAAACAAGTGACAGACACAGATATTTCTGGTTCCATTGGCTTTGGTAGAAACATTACACAAATTGTTATTTGTTCCTAAGTTTTAACCCCTTTTTTCCCTTACATAGGCAAATGGATAAAAAAGCAGAATCACAAGCCATTTAAAACAGCACAAAAACTTTTCTGAAGGTTAGGTTTTGTGTTTACCATGGAAACCCTGAGATATTAATTCAGCCAAACAGGGATTAGTTAGCAAAACACAGTCTCTGCCTTGAAGTTTTATATAAATACACCAAGACATATTAGAAAACGTTCTTAAACAGCAGAATCTGATACTAGAAATGCAATTGAAAACATGGCCCTCATTTCACATTACAAATTTAAAAACATTATATGAAAATCCATGGCAAAGAGTAATCACAGACAAAAGCACTTAAACATATTAACATCTATAGCAGTCACTGCATCTATACATAGCTTTGTTAACTATGGTATTAAAAATGAACTGGGACTCCAGTTAACAGCCCCAGCACTGCAAATTTGGTGCAGTGCATTAGAGAGTCTGGCCCAGTGTGTGCCACAGTTGTTTAATTCATCTGAGGTTGGCAGGGTTTCTTTTTTACTTAAATGTATTCACACCCATGCAAGCTGTCAAATTGGAATTACACTTAGGGGCTTAGGCAGAGCTACAGCTGCAGCAGTGATGGGGGCAGGGATGGGGGAGGCTCGCATCACTCCCTCCTGCACTGCCCAGGAATCAAAAGGTGGCCCCCTTAGCTGATGGCTTGCTCCTGTCTTCCCTGCATGACCCAGCTTCTGTTTGCACTGTACGTTTCATGTAATCTTAAACGACTTAGAGAAAATGACTATTTTCATTTTGGTGGTGGGTGAAAATCAGCTATTGAAGAGAATGTCCTTACGGCTTTAAATGACCAAGATATCATCCATCATCACAGCCCTATTCTGTCCGCTGCTAGAGCAAGCTCTTTTCATTAGAGGTGGGAAAATTATTTGAAGTAAAACATTTATTCAGGGAATTTAGCTTTATATTTTTTTCCTTTTTTCCCTATTGAAATTTATATGTAAACAGTCTGATTTTTATGTGCTGGCCTATTATTCAGTGTTATTCAGTGAGTTCTTTATGTAGCTGTACTGGAGTTTATGCACTGCTCCTGAATTGCTCGCTCTGGCCATTTTTCTCAAGTATGAGTCAGCCATTATTTCTTATTTGTTCACAGGAACATTCAAGTAAGTTTCCTAAAGTTGATTTCATTTTCTTCTGAGCATCCTGGAGGACTGCCTAAGTTAGGACAGGATGCCTAGTGGCAGCTATGCTGTCTGCAGTCTGTGTAAAATTATCCCTGGTGATACAATGGATTTCTGCCTCTGACACATCTCCTTCCCTTCCCTTGTGATACTGCCTTAATGGTAGAATTTTTGATGGCTTTCTATAACTCAGAGGGACTTCCTGGTACCCCATAGAGTCCTGGTACTCCACGTGGCGATGCGTCATCCACTTCCCTTCATTAATTTGTCAACTGCATTTCAAAACTAATTGACTTAATGTCCTTTTCCCAATAGCTCATTGGGAAAGGTGCTCTAGAATCTCATTCCTTTGTTGGCTGGAGTCCTCCTAATTCCCAGCATAAAGGCATCATCAAAATACTGTCTGATATATTCCTCACTGAACGCTGGGACTGAGATATGTATATTTTTCTTTTTCTTTAAGAGTCTCCTTAAAGCAAGTACAGAGCTTTATGTGGTAGTGAATATTTCCAGCAACATACTTAACTTTAAGCACAGCCTTGTAACTTTCAGGAATGTCAAACAAATGCAAAAAAGTGTGACTGTTATTAGCATTAAAGTAGCCAGTTACCCAAGTTTTCATACAGTACTGGTCACCCAAGCTGAAAATTCATCAGTACTGACTTCTTGACCAGTATATAGTACAGATGATTATGTTTAACAGTGAGAGTTGTGTGCTGTCAGATTCTGGAACTCATTCAGTTTCCATTCAACAGATCTATTGTTGTTACTCTTACACATTTAATGGCTCTGCTTTATTGTGGAGAAGATTCGATCTATTTTTATTCATGTAAACAAAATTTCCAGTGTAGTCACTAGCCTCCTGGAGTTGGGCTTATACAACATTAGCAAACATGATGAAATACTTAGTAATATGTGTTGCCAGTACGTATGGACACTAAGCAGCATGCTTACCCACTGGCAATCCTAAGTCTATGAAAGAATTGCTAGGTTACAGAAATATATCTACACCATGCAGGAAACTGATAAACAAAGAGTGAGTGTATTTACCTCACTATGTGTGAATCATTAGCATGCAGTCATAAATTCTGAACTCCTGCTGCTCTCAGACTAATGGTGAGTCCAAAAAAGAGGTTCACTTTGAATATTTGGACAATATTTATGTTGTAGACTTCAGGTTATTACAAGCATCAAATTTAGAGAATCAAGGTTAGGAGCCTGTTTCCCACATTGAAAGTGGTAGACATCTTGACAATAATGTCTTTTAAGTTAGTTGTTTAATAGCCTTCAATGGAGAGTGCTTCTCACCCTCCTCCTCTCCTGCAGCTCTAGGGAAAGATCATTTCAATGTTATCAAGGTTTACTCTCCCCACAGGTAGTCCAGTAAGTGTAACAAAGGAGACCCTGTCTGTAAATTCCATGCAAGTACATACAGGAGAGTAGAATACTGTCATTTTGTTATTAATTCAGATATTCATAGTCTAAATTATGTTCCAATGAACTCAGTTATGGAAATTGAAAACTGAAAATGTATTTATTTCAGAGCGACACATAATTATATACTTCTGGTTTCCCCTGTCTATTTTAAATTACTTTATGCAAATCTCATTTTCAAGGATTATGTATAGAGTAAAATTAGATGAGCCCTTAAATAGCTAATATAATATAATTGTGGAATTATTGTGTGTGTGCATAGCGTGCACATAAGATCCAGATGTTAATTAGTAAATCAGGTTGATTTAGCAAGCAGAAATTTGCTCTCTTTGAGGAGAAATTGAGAGACAATTGCTTCCTGGAATGTTATTGTTTATACTATAAGTATACTGAAAGAAAAAAATTAACATGGCAAAAAATACTTTTATAAACAAACAAACAAACAAACAAAACAAAACAAAAAAAACACCAATTAAGTTATAGAAGCAGGAGTTCATTGCTCCCTGAATCTTATATGATGGCTTTGCAGAAAAAGACGTGAGGTGTTTACCATGAGCCTGGTTTGTGTAATGGTAAGGCAGCTTTACGTAGTCATTTGTGTATATCACTGCATTTCACCTGAAAGTAACAGTGTTAGGGTAGTTTGCATCAGATGCAGATCTAGTTCCTTAGGCATTCTTTTAAGGGATACAACTGGCTCAAGAGGGTTAAAAAATCAGAATGTACAGTTTCCCTGAACCAAAATTCATGGCCTGAAAGGATGCTGTTCACAGGCTTTATCCAAAAGGCAACCTTTCACACTGTGGAAAAAGAAAACTTGAGTTAAAATATTTCAGCTTCGTAGACATAACAAAAGAATGTGTTTTAAACTACAAATATAATAACTGTAATTTAGGTCAATTTTGTTATTTGGCATCAAGCGGACAAGTCAGTTTTGCCTTTCCTATGAAAAGCTGACATTTAATGTCTGAAAATAGTCAGAAAATGAGTGTGAATTACTCAGAGAAAAATATTGCCTCTACTAAAGCTGACAACAGAAACTTTAAAACAATCAGCTGGAACAACCTGTCATCTCAGCCTACAAGTCCTATTCAGGTCTCAGTAATGTGTTCACTGCTTGCCCAAACTTCCATTGATTTCAGTGGGAGTTCAAAACATATCGAGAACAGGAGATACCGCCCATATTTTCCACAGTGGCAAAACCTGCGCTGAGACCTGTGAGGTCTTATCACTGATGCCCAGATCCAAAATCTCATTCACCAGGTCACAAAAGCCAAGCAGAGCACGAGTGCAGTAAGTGTCAGTCGAAATATTTCAGACTACCCTAGGCATCTGAAACCTTTTGGTTGTGCATAACAGCAGGTATCAGTGCCGTCTTTTAAAAACCTAATGTGAGAGCCTCAGCAAGCACAGGAAAGCAACCCGTTCTGTTCTCTATTTCAGATTATATAAATTCAGCTTTGCATTTTGAAGGAAAATCCTCCATAATTTTCCACATAACATGTACACAATGAGAGAGCTGAAAGATTTTTGAACAATGATGAATATACTGATAATTTAAAATGTTTGTTGTCACAGTCTGCAGCTGGACACCTGATTAGCCGTTCATGGTTTCAGAGGGGAAAAAAATGCACATTCTCCGTTACATTAGCAGTTTCTGTTTATTCTTGTTGGGAAATGTCAGTAAAAATACTCTAAGTGCATAATCTGCATCCGTCTAAGGAAATACTTCACCTGAACTTATCTTTTTGTAACCAAGAAAACACCTCTTAGGAGAGAAAAAACTTTATTTATTGTGTAAATATTCTTTATCCTTTGTGTAAATAGCCATCTTTAAATGGCTGTGTGTTTTTACAGCAAGTTTTGTTACTGTACCTCCACTCAAGTTTTCCATGCTAAAACTGAGGATTGTAGCAATGTTTATTTACACTGAATGGTTCAAAATTCAGTGTAAATATGAAATTGACCTGCAAACAACAACAAAAAAGCTTTATTACTCATCAGCTTTTTGTTCCTGTAGTTAATATGAGTGACGGTTGCTTCACTTTTATTTTAGTCTGGCTGTTTCTGGTTATAGTGACATGGTCATAGTGTATATTACATATACATAACACAACCAAACCAACCAACCAAACAAACAAAACAAGGAGAAAACAGAAAACCAGAGCTTAACTGGACAGTTACCACTGTCAAGCTAAGATAAGTCAGTCTGTGATCTTGAAACGCTGTTTTCAAAATTGTTTTCACACTGTAATGGCCAAGAGGCATTGCCAGCCCTGCCTGTCCTTGTGCACCCCTGAGACTCCCTCGACCCTGCCCAGGCCCCAGGACCTCATGGAAGCCCCCTGGGGCTGCCAGCCCCTGCCCCTGTGATGCTGCAGCAGGGCTTGCCTCAAGCTCCTCAGCATCCCAAGGCTATGCCTGACCCTGCTTCCCCTCACCAGGCCACATCATTTCAAATATTGTTGTTGGAATGATAATAACAATCATTCACAATGAACATATATTTCCATTCCTTAAAGTACTTATGCTTTAACGAAGAATACAGTTTCCTAGCAGCAGGTGTTAACATTGAAATGAAAAATTAGATTGTATATCTGTCTTCAGAAGGATAAAATTGAAAATAGGATTTACTAAAAACACTGATAATATCTTGAAACACTCATTTGTCTTTAAAGGTATATTAAATTTCATGGGTTTTCTAGTTTGCTTGAGGTATTTCAAGACTACTTGGGGAATACAGGGGAATGTTTCTCTGTTACAATGTATGCCTGCCGAAAGCCTGTTGATACCTGTATGGAGGTGTATTTTGCTCCCTGTATCCTTCATCATTCTGGAAAAGCTTAAAAACTAATTACAAAGCTTCTAATTTCCAGTCTTTCTGCATTATAAACCAAAATTAAAGGTGAAATCTGAGGCCATGGGAATCTATTCTTAACTCTGAGGCTGCAGACTCACTAACTAATGTACTTACTAACTTACTGAGTCCTAATGTACTTACCTCGCCTCTGCATGGTACGTACAGTGACTCTGTGTTTGAAATTAAGTAATTACGTAAATCTTTCCAGGATCAGGGTTACCCTCTGAATATCTCATTCATTTTTATCAGCAATTTCCTCTGAGTAGTATTCATCATCATCAAAGATGGCAAAGTCAAGCTATAAAGGAAGTGTTTCTTCTGTTGTCTGATTGTTCTTGTTGTCCAACCAGCACAGTCAACAAAATGCGTCTTCGAAAGTGTATGTCAAGTATCTGACCAATTTGATGCAGGTTGAGGAAAACTCTAGCACAGGCAGACGATTAAACCACTTATTATATGAGTGGTATACACAGTTAAAGAGCTACAAGGACAGTCAAATGTTATGAATTTTATTTTGTCCCCTCAATATGAGATCTTTTACTGATGTTTTTACTTCTTAAAATAAAATAAAAAAAAAAATCTGGATATTTGATTCTGAAGAATATAACCCATCAAGCAATAAATGTAGAACAAATAAAACTCTCTACTGCAAACTTGTAACATCTCTTACACATTTTTGTGAGGCTATTTTCTGTAAAAGTGAACAACTTCGGTTTTCTGCTTTGAATATGGTGAGATAAAAAGCCAAGGCTCTGACAGTATTTCAATATTTCAGTTGTCAATATTCCTTACCATAAGGAATCATACAGTTCTATGAGGCTATGGCCATATCTACATAAATGTATCTCAAAGCTTTTGACTATAAGTTTTCTCTTCAAGCACAGTAAATTTGCATCCATACAGCACATCTTGTTAGGCATTAAGCTAGTCCACAGGGCTTTTTAGTGCTTACACCAGTTTTTTTTACCTACTTGTCATGCACGGTTCTCTATATTAGGGTTCTCTAATTATGAAGCTGGAAATGAGTTTCTACAGTTTGACTACCAGCTTATCTACTGACTTCATGGGTAGACAATTCTATAAAATAGTCCTTCCTCTTTGCTTTCTATATATTACTTTTATATTGCATTCTCTGAAAAGTTTTTAGAATCCTATGCCTTCCTGGAATCATACTTAATTTTTAAGGTCCTTTTGACCAATGTTTACGCTTAGTGCTTTCAGCTATATGGCAATATACAGCTTAGATACTTGTGCTCATGTGGAAGTCATGTTCTACAGCATTTGCTTGTTAATTAACATTTTTAATGCTTCCCTGACCAGATAACAGTTTTTTGTTTGTGGAAGCTTATACTCAGGAAAAATCTGCCTTAGAAAATTGACCTTTTTATCTCAGGATCAGTTTTGGATAGCTAGGTGACAGATTGCAATTCTTCAGGAACAAGAGCAGGCAAACAGCACGTTAGAGATTAGTAGAGCTCTGTGAAATTTCTCTCAGTGAAGATGGGAATTTCCATCTTTTACAAGGTTAGACATGTATGCAGGTGGTTTGGAGAAGTTTTTTTTTTTCCCTGTTCTTTAGATTTCATTTCTGAGACTTACTTTTACATGCTCTGAAAGTTATTGGCTCTGGAATTCAAGTTCAGTAACACACAGAGATTAGAAATTGTGAAGATGGGCGAGTTAAACTGTCTATACAAAAATAACCCCTATTGGCTTTCTCTCTCTCTCTCTTTTTAAAAATAAATTTTCTTATAATTTTCTCCTCTTATAGTCTGGAAGACAGTTTGAACACTGATTGCTTCTAAATCAGTGATACCCACATGGTTCTCCAGGCTGCTAAAACAACAGATTGGTGAAGAGTGGCTTTCCTATCTTACCCAGGTCTTCAGGCAGCTCTGCCATAACAAAGGCATGAGTTAACATCAGCTACTACTAGTACTGGAAGGTTTTTTTTTATTATTTTTTTTTATTTTTATTTTTATTTTTTGTGAAAAGGAAAGGTAAAGAAGTACCTACTTCCCAGAACTACCCCTGGGGAGAGAGAGAGAGAGGAAGAGTTATGGACTTCATCCCACTGACATACAGGCAGGGGCTGAGTATGGTGAGTACAAGTAAAATCCATTCAACAGCAGCTCTTGTCACTTCCTTTGCCTGGTTCCTTACCCACCCCACAATTCTTATGGTGAGCCTCTGTGTTATTGTGTTCAACTAAAAGCATCTGGTATAATAACTACTTCAAAGACATCCAGAGAGATCCTACTCTAAGCCCTCTGTATAGAAAATCAATTATCCATAAATGTTACCAGTTTGGGCTGGCACAATATGGTGATTATCACCTTTTCAATTTACTTGTATACCTTCAAATATTCACCCTTCAAAATATATATTCCCAGAACATGTAACTCTACTAAAGTTTAGCTCTGGAAAGAATTTTATCTTAAAAGCCATCAGGCTGTTTTATTCAAGTTTTGCATATTGCACAACATGGGTTTTATTTTGCACTCTTCACGTAGATAACCAAATACATATCCTGGGTGAGCAGAACCTGGTTCTTATTTGTCTATCTTTCTTTTGTTTTTTCAGTTTGGTGTATAAAACCTTATAAATGCTTTCCTACTTAAAATGCATAAAAAGCAGCTTTCCAAATGTAGTATGACACAACGGAACTTTGGGGCAATTTTGTAATTATTTGACTGTCATGCGTAACTCAGAAGTTCTACATAATTTGTGGATACAATACTGTATATTTCATAGAGATAGCAGTCGGATATCTCGTATAAATGCCTTACAGAGATAGTTTTTGTTTCTCTGGGCAGGCTTCAGTGTTCTTTGGCAGAAGATCGTGTATAACGGAACAGCAGGTACTAACAGGCTGTAGGAAAGCATTTTCTGGTAAACGCCTTAATGCCTGTAAGAAGTCATTTGATTTATCCATACTTTGTTGGAGAGAAAAAAAACAGGGTAGTTAACACACCATCCATGTGTAAAAACCTTTTTTAAAGACAGCATGGCTATTTTTAATCTATCTTACCCCCAATAAACAATATTTGTCTGGCTAAAGTGTTCAGGTAGGTGTGGGGACTGCAGTACCTCCACAGACCCCACTCCCTTCAGCTGCCCACGGCAGTCCCCCGCAGAGCTGTGGTTTATTCACCCCTCTCCTCGCACATGGGATATACTTCCAGAAAAGCTGCCTTTCTCTTTTTCCTTCTCAGAAAATATTTATTTCTCTCCAAGAGAGAAGCCCTCAGGGCGCCGAGCCGCTCAGCCGGGCACCGCCAGCCCCTGGCACAACGGCGCCGCCTCAGGAGGAGACCGAGGAGGGCAGGAAGCCACCCGGACACCAGCTCCTACCCCGGGCAGGGGGCAGAGGCGGGCATGGGGTCCCCAAAGTGACCCCCGACACCCCCGGGCACCGCGGGACGAGGGAAGGGGCCGGGGCACCGCCGCCTCAGCCTCGCCCCTCCTGCGGGCGCCCGCCCGTGTGGCCGTGCCGGGCCCCGCCTCAGCCGCCCGAGTCCCTTCAACTTTCCCCGGGCGCTCGCAACAAGCGCCCCGCTCCGTGCTGCGTGCTCCGTCCCTGCCCGGAGCTGCCAAACTCCCCATCCCCACACCCTCTGATCCCCCCCATCCCCTCGCCCGCCCTCTGCAGCTCCCGTCCCCACCATCACGCCCACCCGCGGCACCCTCACGCCCCCTCCCCTCCCTTTCCCTCCCCGCCCCGCACACGCCCACCCCCGGCCCCTGCCCCTTCCCCGCAGCCGGGCAGAGCCCCCCGCCGCCGGCTGCTCCTCCGCTGGGCCGCGCTGCCCTCCGCCGCCCCTTGCACAGAAACAGGGAAACGAGGGAAAGAAGGTGGAGGGGAGGGGGCCGCGGCCGTGCTGTCCGGATGCGGTGACCCCCCCCCCCCCCCCCCCGGCTCCGCCTCCGGGGCCGCACCGACGCGGGAGGGACGAGCGGGGAGCGGCGGCGGCGGCTCGCCGGCTGCCACCATGGGCTGCTGCACGGGGCGCTGCACGCTCATCTTCCTCTGCTCGCTGCAGCTGGTGAGTGAGCGCCGGGGCACGGCTCCGCAGGGCACGGCGAGGGGGGACGGCCCCGCTCCTCGCCCCGCGACCCCCGAAGTTTGGCGGTGCCCCCCCCCGGGGAGCCCCCACCACCCCCCGGGCCGTGCTCGGGAACGCCGTCGCCATCCTCTGCCCGTCTCCCTTTTTCCTCTCCCGAAGGGCGAAATCTGCCCGTCCTCTCCCGCGACTTTCCTGGGCTTCCTTGTCTTCTCGTTAAATATTCCCGAGGCGGGGGGGGGATAATGCGTCTCCTGCTCTTTGTTTACTGAAGTTGGCGTATTTGTTTCGGGGAGAAAGAGTTGTCAAGGCGAAACGGCACCGAGCGGTGATCATCCTTCCTCGGGCTCGTTAGCTGAATGATAAAATAGTGCTCTTCCCTTAACAGTTCGTCCCTGGTCCCGAGAGTATTTTAAAGGATTTTCTCTTTCCGAATGACTCAGAGTCATCGTTTTGCCACATGATCTTTCCCTAAGACGCGAGCTGGTCCTTGTGTCTGTACAGAAAAAAAGTGGGATGCGTCTACTGCCTTTATTTTTATTTTTTATTTTTATTTTTTTTAACCCTAAATCCTTTTCTAATCTTCCTAGTTTTCTGTTACAGCGCTCAGAAACGCCCTGTGTTTCAGGGGCAACGTGCTCACATCCAACGCATACGATCACTTCACTTGACAATCCTCATTCATTCATTCCCGGGGCTGTATGCCAGGCTCAGCCTGCTCAAGCTGTGTACGTACCTCCATTGTCTTCAGTGCGAGTCTGGACCCTGCTGAGATTCCCTTTCACGGGATGGAGCTAAGTGTGGGATAGATGCGTGAATGGTTCAGCCTCACCAAAAGGCAGAGGAGACATGCAATTTGTGCCCGTAGTGTTAGGAGAGCTTTGCTTGTACCTTTCTGGCTTTGTTTTTTCTTGTTTTGCGTCAGTTTCACAGATACTCTCCCATTGACTGCAGGAGAATTGCTCCTGATTTACTTCAGTGCGTGTAGGAGGAGAAACAGCCCCTTTTTCTTCTAATATATCCTTCTACTGGTTACAGAGGTTATAATAACTGTATTTACTATTCCGTAGAATTACTTGGAGGCTATAAAAATTGAAGTAAAGTGTGAATAGCCACCATAATCTGCAGAGAAATGCATATAAAATATTTCAGAAAAAGATTCCTGTTTTGTAAAAGACCTATCAGATGATCTAACAACTTTCAGAAATGACTTTAATATGTAGCTTTTTCTGCTGTACTTAACTGTTTTATAGTAATGTTCCACTGTCGTCATATCCATATCTTTTAGGCACTGATAAATGCCTGTGTGGCAAAATGCTTTTGCTTTATTTAAAAATAAAAGTCATGTTTTACATCCAAGGCATAATCTGGTACACGTGAACTTTAAAGCTCAGGCACTTTGCGTGATTTCAGCAGTGGTAGTGTTCAATTTGTGCCTGTAGAAGTTGTCACCACGGGTGGTTTTAGATCTTTTTCTAACATCTCAGAGGTCACGAGTATAGAGCATGCACAACAGAACTACATCCTCAGACATTACTGTCATTAGGCGAGATTTATTTTATCTTGCATCCAGTTATGGAGAAGCGAAAGGCGCATTTGGACAACATTTAGATCAAGTGCTGTAACAGCCAAAGTACTTGTGCTAATTTCTAGCATTTCTAAAGTAAAGGTGATTTATAAAACTTGAGGAAAAACTTTAGGAAAAGAGAAAGCTGGACATGTATTTTAAAATTGTTCCTCCTAGTCATATTCTAGTCATGTCAGAAAAGGGTCTATGAGCAGTTCTGCCTGAACCTTAGGATTAACCTTTAGATGTCACCTGAGGAAGACAGATCTTACAGAATACAGTTGGCAACACCTTCAATAGCACGCAGTTACTGCGTAGGTGCACTTCAATGTAAAATGAGGTGAAGTAAAAAGCCAAATTCCTGGAAATGTGTTCACACCAAAGGTTTGCTTCTTGTTTGAAAAAAATGCACAATATACAGTGGCCTCGCAGCACAGCTTTGTGATTCTTTGAAAGTGGCTTCTTCTCTAACTTTTGCCTACTCTGTGTGGTTATATGTTGCTGGAATGAAAGGAACAACAGTCGTTGTATGACAGTCTATAAAATATCCATTCTCTAACAATAATGCATTAAGTGTATAAACTTCAAGAAGATTTGTTTGTAATTTTCAATGCTCTTTGTCTGTTGGCAGACTTTGATGTGGGATGACAATAATACCAGTTTTCAATTGTGTTTTGATTCATGAAAACGTCTATTTCTGACTGACAGCTTTTCCATTTTATAATAAATACATTTTAATATTGAATCCACTAATCCCAAGGACATTCTGTAGTTCGTTTTACATCATTTAATGATAATCCCATTCTTCTTGTTCATCAATGTGAAATGTGAATCCCTATCATTGTGTGTGGTACAGGATTCTGGAAATAATCACTGAGAGCGTGGGCTAGGTGGCATCGCTGCAGGAAAAGCTGTTAACCACAGGGTTTCCTGAACGGCGGTTGCCTTGCACCTCTGCAGGTTGATTCTGCTTCTGGAAGCCAAAGGAATTTTGTGTAAGGAGAACAGTACTGTGTGCACCCCGCATTTAAACCCCATGATCTCTGTCAATATCTTGCTCTTCCTGAGTGAAGCATATGCCATTTCCAAAGTTGTCAAGCTAAGAACTCAGAAGAGTGTGCATATCATTTTGCACATAAATCTGTCATTAGGATTATTACGAGCTATGTATATGTCTGAAAAATATATCATAAGGATATATGAGCCCTTTGGATTACAGCCATAAGTCTTACTAGTGCCACCAGAAGTCAGAGATGTTGGCCTCCCTTGTACTAGAAAATTAAAGCAGCTGCCAGAGATGGTGCTTGTGTTAGAGTAGCCACCATGCCATAAAATACTGTAACAGGAAAATGTTTGGAAAATAAAGCAAGTTCAAAAAATATTAAATTCTGGAAGGGGTAAATTGGCAAAGAATTGCAGAGAGATTTAGCTGTGTGAATCCAATTGATGTTAATATGTGTCACACTGTGGAAACCTTCATGCTGCTCTGAAAATGTGTTTCTGAGTAACTACCATTGCAGGATAATTTTATTTTACAGAAAGTGGAAGTTTTTGGTACCTAGAAGTACACAGATATGCAAACACAACTGTAAATAATGGAGGTCATGAATGAGACTTTTCAGAGCAGTGAAGGGAAGATAAATGGAAGGTTCTAAGGAAGCTTCCTTGCTTTGAAAATCTCATTTCATTTGTTTTACCTTGGACTTTGCTTGACTGTGTTCATTATATAGATCCGGATTTAGAAGTGTATGTTTTACCTAATTGTTGGCATAAAATTGTCTATTCTGTGTTTAGACTGTTGCTTTCCAGAAGGTTTATGTGCCAGTACATAGGTAATACACAACTTCTGTGTATTAATGGTTTGACCAAGTGACTGCCTGGTGAGCGCACGTGTTCATTTTAATAAACTCGTAATATACAGAAGGTTTATGTTTGTGATTGCCATTAACATTAATTATACTGATGCCTGTAAATTCTTACTCTGTGAATTGAGGCTGTATCCATTAGACCAAAAGGTAATGTTTCCCCATTTATTAATATACATAGTGGAATTTCAGTGGTATATTCAGGGGAAGTGGTATTTGCAATGCGTAGCTTTTAATCTAATTCAAAAATGTTTTATTAAGCTGGAAACTTTAACTTCTGCTAATGTACCTCCTGAAAATCTTATGATTTTGCTTGTCCATGCTAATATGTTAGAACTGACAGATAGCAGTTATTTCACTTAACAGCTCAGGGTTTCAAGAGGTTTGATAAATTTGAGAAAGTAAAATCTTTGAACCGGTAAATTGTGGCATCTTTTTATGTTGGTAACAGAATCTCTGGCCCATTGATCAGCAGATGAAGCATGTGTCCACTGGTAAAGGATGAGGGAGGGCACATTGTTGTAACAGGGATGGAGGGGACTTAGGATTTCAGCCCTGAAAAATATCCTGTTAGCTGGATGCTTCCCTTACTATTAAAGCTGTTGGGAGAATGGCGTTTTGCTTAAATAACACAAATTAAACCCCAAATCATGTAACTATTCCTAGTGGCTGTGCCTGAGAGGCTGATGCACTTGTTCTGCAGATGTGTGAACACATTTAATGTTAAATTAGAAATAACATGTTTCATCCAGCACAACTGCTTGAGTTACATCCTTGCAAGTTGAAATCCAAAAACTGTGTTGGATAGTATCCTTTATAGGATCTCTGTCATCAGGAACAAAAGAGTAGCAACCACTAATAAGTATTTTTCACTTTCTTTTTGGTTTATTTTACAAAATTGTTGGAAGATAGCTATTTTTAAAACACATTTTTAGTGCATCAGCCTTGCAGTGTTTAACCACTCCATACACCAGAAATTCAGCCTCAGTAGTGAAATCCCCTCCTCCCCAAACCACAAGCAGTACTTCTGTCCATTCAGTTTGCCAAAGTTGGGAATAGAGAACTTGAGGAATCCTGAACTTGCAGAGCTGTCTGAAAATGCTGAACTAGGTGAATGTCTTAAAGAAGCCATGTGACTGTTTCTTTGGTTTAGGCTTTATTCACCTCAGCAGGCTATTTTTCTACCATCCCTTGTTGCTCTGACAGTGACTGGCAGTCTTTTGCCATATAGAAATATACAGAATATTTTGTACAGTGATGAAGTTAATGAGTCAAGATTTTAACCACAAAAATGGCATTTGATTCACTAAAAATCGAGTTACATAGCTTTCTGTCTATAAGAACAGGAAGTTTTGGAAATATTTATTTTAAGAGTATCAGAAGATGCAGCGGATCTTCTATTTCAAGATCTGCTACATTCAGCCAAAATTTTGGGGACTGGAAAGCAAAGATAGCAGTTTTGAAAATCATTAAAATTTGGAAGGGTGGCATTGTTGGATCCAAATGGGGCTTGGGTAGGACTTGCAGAACTTGAGTACAGAGTAGGTTTATGCCTAGTGATTCCATGAGATTGACTGCACCAGCAGTTGAATGGGTGGTGTTTAAACCTTGGTGGTTTTGTGAGGTTGGGGTATGAAATAGAAACTTTTATGACAAGATACATTTAGATCATGTTTTTCAATATTTATGTACCTTTCATGCATCTTGGAGGTGTAAAGTGGATCCTTTTAGTTATGGCCCCAGTCTGGTAAATTGACAAATAAATAATCACAGTTCTTTATTTTTTTCAGGTAAAAGTTTTGCATCTTGCTTCCTCTGTGATACCCAGGTTACTTTTGCAAATAAATAAAATAATTTAATTGATTAGGTGACCAAAGAGAGAATCAAACCAGTTGCACAGATAAATGGCCCCAATATTGCAAAAGAAAAGTGAGTGGAGGTTTTGTAATTTGCTTGAATAGGATCAGCATCAATTCCTCTGCTCACTACAAATATTGGTAAGATCTTAGCTGTGAACAATGGAAGGAGGAGAGGCAATGCACCCAGGGTGCAGCAAGGGGGAAGTTCTGGTTAAATGGTGAAAAAAAAATAATAGTAAGAGCAGCCATACGTTGGATCATGTTTTCAGGCAAGCTGATGAATCTTTGTTCTTAAATAGTTTTAAAACCCAGATGAATATAGCTCTGAAAAAACTAATCTAACTTTGAAGTGTATCTGATGTTGAAATGGGCTGTGCCACGTGTAAGAGTTTTACCAGGTAACCTTCAGAGATCTCTTTCACCTTAGGTTACCTTACAACTATGCCGTTTCACCAAAACGTAAAAAATAAGGGCCTTCAATTCTTTATTAGGAGGGTATTTGAAATACACAATAATTTAGGTTGCTTTGAGAGAACTACCTTTTTAATTTGTTGTGAGTGCAATACTGTGGAAATAGGCTTGAAGTGGCCTATGCAGTTTTATATCTGAACACAAACTAAAGTGTTAAATTAAGTGACAAGTACCTATGATGGCCTTGTCATTTGTAATTTCAGAAAGAGTATTTCTGCGATACAATATAGTATGTCAGATTTTTTGAGCTCATTTGTATTGAAGCAAAATATATTTTATTCATTCTGTCCTGTAATTAATTGATAAGCAAGACTGCAGTCATTTTGGGGGCAGAGATCTTGTCATTTTCATTGGTATGGGGAAATGAACTGCACATTTTTAGTTCTAGATGAGAAGCAGTAATAAGTGACTGCGTGGTTCAAGAGGGTGATAATATGATACAGAGTTTTTCACCTCTAGGTCACATTTTGAAATGCACTGCAAGTTAGATGAGGGCAGAAGTCATTATGGCTTGTATGAAATGTTAGCCATCTTGATATGGTGTCAATATAAAAACATTATCTCCATATTAGTCCTGATTTCCACCTTTTATACTAGGAGGATCAAGGAGGTGGTCATGTCATTGTGAAGACCGTAGCAATCTCTTTGCCCATGTTTTCTTCAGGTCATCTTTTCAGTGCTGCCAGCAGGACAGAGTGATGAAGTTTGCACTGCCTTTGCTCATGCTGGAAATGATAACTGTGCTTGGGATGTCGTCATAGGGAGGCATTTGTAACCTTTATGAGTCACATTAAATCAAAATGAAAAATAATGTTTAAAAAAAAAATCACATTGATTTTGTGTGAATTTCATCTTTTTCATAAGAAGAATATTTCTTGCTTTTTATTTAGTACGTTTTGCCTTGAAAATAAAATTCAGCAATAGGGAATGGAAAATGTCTTACTTTGAATCTTGAAGCTGCTTAGATTCATCTAAGATGAAACAGTTTTCTCCTCATCTATCAAGAGCAGTTAATGTGCATCTTCCTAACAGGTATGCCAGCAGGTTTCAGATGATACATTGCTACGCTCGGCGAGATCCACAATTCCCTGACAGAGCAGTGCCAGCAGCACTATCACAGGTTTTAACATGTCATGTATTTTTTTTCCCTGTGTGTGACCAGTGAAATCTTTGCGATCTCGCTAAGGATCTGTGCCTTTGGCAGGTCCGTAAAAGACAGTGGTAAGCTGGATTTAATCACTGTTCTCTGATCTCAGGAACATACAGTGTGCTTAAGACCCTGGTAATAAAAAGGTAGTAAAAGATTTTATTTTAGTCTTTTAGGCTTTTTATTTTTTACTATACTTCCTTATCATCCGGTCTTTCTTCAAACACTGCCATACCTTGCATGTAATCCCAGCTCAGATGGATTTTTTAATGCTGTGGTGATTTGGGACTTGTTCTTACGAGTTGCTGAATGCCCTCCAGCGCTCATTAAAGTCCCTGAAAGTCATTCTTTTACATATAGGCTCTTTGTAATAATAGGTTCAAGCAAAAGCAGCAGAAAACACTTCCAACTAGCAAATGCCAGTATTATAGTGCAAAGAAAAGTTTTCTACTTAATCAAACAAGTGGGGTTTGCCAGACAAATATCTCTTACAGAAATTAACATCAAGAAATAGAGAAATGGAAAATTTAGTGAAATGCAGAAGAAAGGTAATTGGCAAAGAATTACTTGTGTTGAGTGTGACTCTCGAACAATCAAAGTTGGTTCTTCCACAGATCTCTCCAAAGGGGGTTCTTCCACAGATCTCTCCAAAGGGGGTTGAGGTTTTTTATTTCATCAGCTCAGAAGTTTTAGCAGAGAGTGAGTATAAATATATATAAAGAACATACCTTTTAGTCAAATGGAATTTCCCTAAGGAGGGTTTTGACACACACCAAAGAAGATACAGATAAAGTAAAGGAAGGTGACCCATGAACAGAAAGATCCTGATACGCTTTTATAGTGAAGGAGATTATGTGCGAGGATGAGATGAATAGTGGAAAGGTACATTTAGATCAGTGTAAAAAAGGTGAGACATGGGAGCCCTCTTCAGTGCACAGATGAAAGTTGACTGTGTGTGTAGGAGGAGTTCTTTTCTAAGATTTCACTGAAAGCAAGATCTTAAGAAAATATTTTTTATCTTATCTAACATGTTCCTGATAGGCCAACCTCTCACAGTTGCATTTTATTGCTAGTGTCAGACCTTCTGAATGAAAAGACAAAGAAGCACAACCAGATTATGATTATATTTATTAGAAAGATTAGAATTGCAGTCTTTCTCACCCAACTTTGTTTTTTTTTTCTCTGGTGGAGCTTTGAAAACTTGGTACCGTTCTGGTAACACTGCAGATTCACTGCCCTCTTGGCAGTCCCTGGAATCTCATGTAAGCAAAGTCCGTCTGGAGCTTGTGAGGGTGCAGATGCAGATCCACAAGCCTCAGTAGAAATGAGTAGGTACATAAATTCTGATAAAATATAAGCCTTGTGCATCCCTACAAATGAAAAAAACACAAAACAAACAAACAAAAAGCCTACCACCAACAAAACAATTAGTTTTTGAAATGGATTGGAAGGAGCTTATGATGTGTTTCAGAAATGGGATTCTGTTAAAATGAAGTGTGTAGAGAAAACATCTTTAGGAAGTTTAGTCTCCATAATCAAGGAATAAAAAGCTGAAAAATTCTAAGGCTGGAAACTATAAGGCATGATAATGTAGGAATAACATTACAAAAATATGTAGCTTTGCCTCTGCTTGTGAGGTGGTTTTTGTTTTTTTTTTTTTTTTTTTTTTTTTTTTTTAACCTTAAAGGGATTTTTTTTTTTTTGAAAAGTTTTTCAAAAATTAAAATATTATAATTTTTTTATTTTTTTTTTTTTTTTTTTTTTTTCCCATGAATTAGGTAGACATCGTCAAGGTAAGCGTGTTTAGATTTCACCTGGAACAGAAACCTTGCTGCTCCTACAGATTGTGTGAATAATTTACATAATAGAAACCTCAAAAGCCTCTCTGCTCTCTAACGCAGATGGAGCTACTCAGAGACCTGAAGAGATGGTCTCCTCATGAAGATCCCTTGAGCTGCTGAAGATTATTAAGGCAGCCTATAGTCAGTCAGCTGTACGTTTTTAAGGTGCCTATTTCAACATATCCATAATATGTGCATTCAGGAAGCTTAAAAAAATCTCCACATTTGGAAGCAATTTTAGGTGTTTCCCACTGTTTCCAGTTGATTTTTATGTTGGCACCAGTTGCTGATTGGTGCTCAGCTTCATCTTTCTTCTGATAAACTGTTTCTGTTCTCATCAACATAAAATTCTTGGCTCTAGTGCTTAGCTGTGAAATTATATGCTATTTCCATTCTGTCTGAGAGCCCTTTTTTCCTGAGCCAGATGATTTGTTCCCATCTCTCCTCCCAGCTATTTCAGAACAAGTTCCAAGTTCTGATCTTCATCTGCTTTATTAAAGTAGGATTCAGATCCTGTTCACCCTAATCCCAAATCAGTAAAACTTTAATTGTGTCTGTAAATTGACCCAGTGAACATCTGGTTTAAGGTTCTTCCATCCTGAAAGTATTCTTCACTTCTGTGGTTGCACTGTCCCATTATCACACCCTTGGCTAAAATACTGTAATTCTAGTGAACTGTGATAAATGGCAAAAGTGTTTGCCCTTACAAATGGCACGTAGAATTGCTTGGTTAAAACAAAATAATCAGTGCTGCTGAGTAGAGCACTTTCATAAACAAGGATAAGTCTCCTGTCCAAGGATCCGCATACATATTTCTTTAACTTCTCTTTCAACATAAGAAAAAAAAATCAAAGATGTGCAGAAATGAATGTATAGTACTGTGGTCCATTTCTCCTCACTTGTAGGAAAACCAAGCACAGGGTTGTTATCTGATTGATTTACATCTATACGTCAGGAATAGAATTTCGTTTAGTCTAATCCACAGTTAGCTGTGGCTCTTTGCATCGTGCTGGTTGCACAACGTTAAAAAAAGGTCTGGTTAGTTTAGAGAAGAAGGCAGTGTGAAGAGCGGTTAATGAGTGATACATGATAAATGAACTAGTAGTATAATTTACTGTAATGCTGTTGTCAGAGGACTTTCAACAGGGGTGTTGGAAGGGAATAGAAGAAGTTCTTCCAAGTCTGAATGCATGATGACAAATCAGATGTATGGATGACAGTAGCCTAGACCAAACTTCACTCAAATGTCACGAATGAGTTTTATTTTTGATGCCGTGAATGGCTTTAGGTTGTATTACTAATGTATAATTTAATCATAGTGGTTTGATGAAAGCGAAAGCTGACTGAGTGGTACCAGAAGTAACCACAAAGTGCCAAAGTTGATTTAAGTTGAATTAAAGTGATGAAGCCCTTCATTTCTCTACATGTATTTTTTTTTCATTAGTTAAGTAGCTGTAGTCAAGTGTGTTTAGATTTTAATTGTTACACGTTACACCTGTTAGTCTGTGCACCTGTAATCAGTTGAACATACAGACGACTCTTTCACAGTATCACTCATGTAGCTGAGATGTGGGGTCTTCATGCACAGCACTAATGTAGGCTGCCTGAAGCCTTCTTAACAAGAACAAGAGCAGCCACACCAAGAGGCCACTGATTCACTTAACACAGCTGCGTGCTCTGTGCTTATTGTGGGACAAGTGTGGGGCAGGCACTAAACCTGTATGAACCCTGCTCTGCTGAAATTTTCTTCGTACCCTGGCTTTTATTTTTATCTTTTTAAAAGGGAGGGGGATATTTCATGATGGCAGGAGAACAAAGTTACCTGTAACCTCTTTTAGTCACCTTTAACAAGCTTGCATCACCTATAAAGAGTACGGAGGAGCTGGAACTAGGTAATCTTTAAGGTTCCTTCCAAACCGAACCATTCTATGACTCTATGAAAGAGTGATATGAAGTAGTTTCATTGCATTTTTATATCCATGAAAGGTTCCAGGCTTTAGAGTTCAGCCAGTATGTGATACTTATTTGCATTGAAAGCTGATGAACTGTTTCTGCAGAGCCTTGTGGCTCTGCAGACTGTCAAGGTTAATCCAAGGTCTTACTAGCAACAGAGATTCTGGCCTTTGCTTTGACCATATAATAATTTGATTATGTGATATTTTGCTTTCCTATATATTTGGTTGCCTTAGCATACCTGACCTGTGAAATTCTTGGCCATGTGAATCTCTTAGTTTTTGTGAGATTTCTAGGCTGTAGTTGGGTTTCTAGGCTGATCTGCGACTTGTGCACGTGCCAGACATGCTGGAGTGCTCCATTGCTGCTAGGGTTTCACCCTGCTTACTTATCTGTTGAGAAGCTGAAGTAATTAATGCCCCAAATCCAGTACTGGGTTAGTGCTTTTAAAAATCACGAGGAGTGCAGCTTAGGTTGTCTCTAGACTATGATGTGTGTCTGAGATACACCTTGCCTAAAGTGCTTATAAACCAAAACAGGTTGTGCACTTGGAAAAGGAAGCATGCAAATGTTAAATGATTTTCTTTAGGCCCTGTAGAGAATCTCTGGAGTCCCAGTTCTGGTCCATTTTTTCTGCTTGGTGTTTGTTCATGTTTCTGCACACAATTACCATACTTCCTTTTCTGTATTGGCCACAAGTGACTATGAGTGTATTAACATTCTGATAGGCAAGTTCTCTATATTTGGGTGGGCTCATAATTGGAGATTACATTATTTTTTAATTGCATGCTGTTTGCAAAGTGGTTTAGGGGTGGTAAAAGTCACTGCAAAGACAAAAATATCTTTCTGTTTAAGGAGGAATGTACTAACTACAAATTCTCTTTTGGAAAGGTTATTTTCAGGTGTTGACAGATTTGAGTCCTGTCATGATCAACTGGAATTCTCTGCTGCAGAATGAGACTTGCAGATACTGACACCTGTACTGGCTGCATGCTTAGGTGGGGATTTCCCCCTCATAGTGTCACTTCTGGACACAGGCTCTTAAAAAAAGAAGGGAGTCAGGCTCCTAGGGTATTCTGGAGAACAGGAAAATAAGTAAATGTTCCCTAAATGGTGAAACTGACCAACTGCATAATGGGAAAGGACAGTTTTGAGGTAGGGAAAAGTGTTTTTTTTTTTTTTTTTTTTTTTTTTTCTGTTAGATAGAAACACTGTTTAAATTGTATAAAAAGAACTGTGAATTCTTGCTTTTCTTTGTATGTTGCTTTTGTCAACCCATCTGCTTAATTTAATTTTTGCTAACGGGAATTGGCTAAGATATTATACCATATACATTACCATAGGAAGAAGAAATCCTAATCTCTTGGGTGGTAAACTTTTGATTTTTACATGTACCTTTTTCTCTGAATGATAAAAGCGCATGTGGCAATAGATCCCAACTATCTAAGCAGAAGAGTAATTCTCAAAGTACCCCACTCACTAACAAATCCCTTCATTTAAAAACAAAGCAATATATTATATTGGTGTTTAAGGGATAATCTCCATCTTTAAAGTACACAAATTATCAGAGGCCTGTCAGTCTGACTGTGCCAAGCATGGAGCACCTCCTTTACAGGAGTGAGTAACTTCATCTCCCTCTGAGAGCAGCAGGAGTTAGGGATGCTGACTGCCTTCCACTCGAGCATTGCTACCTTAGGGGATCGAGCTATAACCAAGATAGCTGTGCCTCTGACTGGGTTCTGTAAGTGCAGGCACTATTAGAAGGTGCCATTAGATGAAGTCATTGAACCATTAGGAAGCCTGCAAAAATTAGTACCCTTTCATAATCTGAAAGTGTTGTGGTTGAGGATATACCCACTGGCTATCCTCCAGGAAAGATTTCTTTCACGCGTACTGACTCTGTCAGTGTTACCAGCCAGCATTTCACTAGCGTGAGACTTAGCTTTGTAACATTTCACAGATCCCTACATCATGCTGAGTACTGCTGGTCATCTATTATTAACATGATGGCATTTTTTGCTAGACTAAAAGTATCTTATTATCCATTTTCTTATTAAATCTTCCATTACTTTAAGATGCTTTCAAGGTCTGTTCTACTCTCATTTTATTAGTTGGGAACAAAAGCCTTTCAAATGTCAGAAGCTAATATATGCTGATTTCTGGATAAGCAAGAAAATACCTCAGATTTTGAGGTCATTTTATTATATAATTATGTCTTCAAGTCTCATACATACTCTTTATAAAATATCTCCCTTTGTCCTATTTAAATGCATATCTATATGCAGTTATAATTTTGCATTAGAAATGCTAGCTGTATGGCAAAGTGAGCCTTTCACTGGCCGTCATCACTGGTTATTCTTTTGCAGATATACAGAATTCAAAGAACTTTTAAGTTAGAGATCATGCTGCTTTAAGATGGCTGGAGGTAAGCCAGTTCACATCTGCGAACAACGGAGTTAGCATGGTGTGGTGTCCTGGTTAATAAGCCAGAATAAGAGAATAACGTAGTTCCGGCACAGTGCTGGGCTAATGCATCCCCAGAACTTCTGGATTGACGCTGGTCTGGGCTTGGCTGGATTACAGGCAAAGCAATCAGACCCAGTCTGGAAGAGATATGCACCTCAGTAAAATTAATACTGTCTGATAGATACTCTGTGTTTCTCTAAAGAGATAGTATCTGAGTTTTTTAGCTATTGACATTGAGGTATTTCATGGTAATTCTGACTGAAGAGTCATTACAAGTCATTACCACTGAACAATCCTAAGCAAAGTTTGGGCTCCACTGGTTTAGATCCCCCCTCAGGATGATTAAACCAACCAAATCAGAGCATGGAAAATTACTGATTAGCATACAAAAGAGGGAAGGAGGAAAAAAAAACAAAAACAAACAAACCTCTAAGTATATTGAAACCTAACAGTTACACAAAAATTATTTATTTAAAACTATTCTAAAATTCCTGTGAGCAAAGAAACCCAATTTAGTTCTCTAGGACTACGTTGAAACTCAGGGGCAGGTTCTGTAGTACAGGCTGGAGTCATGGCCACTCCACTGACCAGATCAGGAATGCAGCTGGTATACACGCTCCATAGGTTCATTTTTGGATTTCATGCCTCAGTCCTTTCTGATGTGAGAAGGTAGGGATGGTAGGTAACAGGGTGTTTGTTCATGCAGAGATCTGGGATCATCTAGTTCTAATGCCCCTGCCATGGCAGGGGTACCTTCCATACTAGATAAGGTTTTGGACAATCTGATCCTGAGTGGGACGTGTTGCGGCCCGTGGCACACAAGTTGGAACAACTTTAAGGCCCCATCCAACCTAAACCATTCTATGGTTGTTTGATATAATCAGGGATATTCACCTCAGCATGGAAGGTGGGTCAGCAGTCTGTCAACCAGCCTGATTTAGATTTTTGAGTCTATCAAGGTGTTAGTACTAGTTACTCACCCTTTTTGAGACAAACTAGCAAAAAAACATGGGGAGTTAACAACATGTGAAGGCATATAGTTCACTGACATTCTCTGGATGTGAAGCAGTTACAGCAAAGAGATACATTAAGTGAACAGACTGGGTCCATAGTTATTGCTTTGTTGAATTCCAGCTTATTCTTTTGGTGAGAACATGAGGTGTTCAGCCCAATCAGGTTTTTCTCTTCTCTTGGTAATTCTTGGGCAGCAGAATGGAACGGACCATCTTAATCCATAATACAGCTGTACTGAGGTTTTAGGATTAGGTGAAAGGTAAGAATTGAGAGGAATATAAGGATAGAAGAGAAGTGTATCCAGCAGAGTCTTAAGACTGCTGGGTTAATATCCTGGTGCTGATAGTTGGTTTCATCTTCACTGTTTTTGTCTTTTTCCCTCTGTGGCAGAAGCTCAACAGAGGGGGGTGGATGCTCTGAACTGGGCTGGAAATTGCCTTATGCTTTCCGGAGTTCCCATGGAAATCTCTTGCTATTTTGATTTCTGAGGTTTTGTTTTGTAAAACTCTACACAGAAGCCGTTGGTGGAATAAACCTCTACATTATTATTTAGCTGATGTGGGACTAATTTTATGTACACCCGTTTTGCTTTGTTGATTTCAAGATTCTTTCTTACCCTACTAGTCATAAAGCTAAAACAGACATTGAATTTTAAAACTTCCTGCATAGTTGATCTCTTTTTTTTTTTTTTTTTTTTTTTTTTCCTGACCTCTTTGCAGATTATTATTAATCTTCTGGGATCTTTGAACTCTTTCTTATAGCTACACTCAAAAGTGGGTTTGTAGCCTTTTACTGCTAGTGCTGCAAGTAGAAGACCTTCCATGAGGCCATAGGGAAGATGGGACAGAGACAGGAAAAAAAAACAGACTTGTGACTCCCAGACTCATGACTTAAGCACATGATCACCATTTGTCTTTTGTAAGCCTTTCTTGTCTGGTGCTTTCAAACTCTCAGAAAAATTAGACTTGAGCTTGAAACGTTCATACTTTTTCACAGCACGAGGACAGATTTCTTCCTTGGTAAAGTTTGTTTGTGTCACGCTTGTTTGTTTATGAGCAACAAGGTTTTATGGTGATGATACAGCTTAGTTTATCATCACTTGCTTTTTCTGTTATTAGATCATTCAAAACTCACTTTCTCTGTCTATCTAGCTTCTGTAAACCCATTAATGTTATGGAGTGATGGTCATTTATATTGAACTGAATATCAGTTTTAAGAGATGACAGATGGTGGTAAGTGTCCTTCACACATTTATGTTTTCAAATATTTCCCCCAGATTTTATTAAATTCTCAATAGAGTTTGAGTTGATAATGGTGTCACTGGTCTGAAATAAGTGTATTTTAGTTGCAGCTTCTGCCACCTACCTTAATTAGGGGGTTTGTCTCTCTACCTCCTCTGCCTCCTCCATCCTTGTACTGCTTTGGAAAGTGTAAAGTCCTAAATGCAGCACGAACCCTCACAAAAAGCTCACAAAAGCACAGATACGTTCATCATTTCTGTGTGTGTGAGAGAGAGAGAAGAAAAGAAGAAAGAAAGGAAGGAAGGAGCCTATGGTTAACGATTGTCTAGTGGACAAGCAAATCAGCTGCTCAGATGACCATTGTACACCTTTCAAGGCAAGACCCATTGAGAGTGTATGGTGGTTACATACATCAAGAGGCTGGGATGGGCTTGAGACAAGAATAACAAACAGTATCTGTTGGAAATTAGAGGAACAGATCTCATTGATTTCAAATGTAGTTTTCTGCAATGCTGTTTGTGTTTTGCCTTTGTCTTTTTTTTTTTTCCAGACACTTAAGTATACTTTATTAGAATTATTGTGGGAGGTATAATTTAGGCTTCCCAGACTGTGCCTGACTGAAAATCTCAAGTGTAACATTGTATTAACAGAATTCTTTGCATTTAGCACTCTTACTTGACAGGGTAGAAACTCATTTGTTTCTGGAATCGTTGTCTAAAAACCTTTCCAGAGGTGTCAGGAGACGCATATTATAGATGCAATCTTAACCTTTCACGAAAGAGGAAGAGCTGTGAGCCAAACCTGCAGCTCGGGACTGGAACCAAGGCATTTTACAGCAGTGTGCTAAAATACCAGAAGAAAACTGAGAAGCTGTAATAAACAGGCACTTTTCTATGAACATAAGTCAAGATTTTGCAATACGCTTCATTTCAGCTCTTATCTCAAGGAGTGGAAAGAACTGAGGCAGTGGGACTATCATCAAGAAAGACAAAACCCGAACAGTTTTAATGGTGTTTTCAGGTACAGTTGCACTTTTCCATTTATGCAGGTGAAGAAAACTTTAGCTTGATTGTCCTCCTTTTGAAAAATAAGAGAAATATCCTGTTTGAATTTTATGGAAAAAGATTTATTATTATTATTATTATTATTTTTAAATATTTAAAAGATTAGTATTCTGGTTTAGATGGTGCACATTTTCACATGCCCTGGCTCATTTGGAAATTATTTTTGCTTGCAAAAATACAGGTAAAAAACTGCTCCATGTTTATTTATTTATTTATAAAAACAATACATTTCTCAGGGAAATCATGGTTTCCTTTACAGGAGTGTTTGATCAAGAATGTAGTTTGTACAGTTGATTCTGTCTGGAGCCAGATCATAGAATCATTAAGGTTGGAAAAGATCTCCAAGATCATCTGGTGCAACCATCATCCTACCACCAATGTCACCCACTAAACCATGTCCCTAGGCACCACATCCAACCTTTCCTTAAACACCTCCATAGATGGTAACTCTACCACCTCCCTAGGCTATCCATTCCAATGTCTGACTGCTCTTTCTGAGAAGAAATGCATCCTAATTTGTAACCTAAACCTCTCCTGGTGCAACTTGAGGCTATCCCTCTAGTCCTATCTAGTTACCTGTGAGAAGAGGCCGACCCCCAGCTCCCCACAGCTTCCTTTCAGGTAGTTGTAGAGAGCAATAAGGTCTCCCCTGAGCCTCCTCTTCTCCAAACAAACCCAGTTCCTTCAGCTGCTCCTCACAGGACTTGTGTGCCACGTCCTTCACCAGCTTCGTAGCCTTTTTCTGGACACATTCCAGGGCCTCTGTCCTTCTTGTAGTGAGGGGCCCAAAACTGAACACAGTACTCAAGGTGTGACCTCACCAGAGCAGAATACAAAGGGACAATCGCCTCCCTGGCCCTGCTGGCTGCACTATTCCTGATCCAGGATGCCGTTGTCCACCTGGGCACACTGCTGGCTCATGTTCAGGTGAACATCAGTCAGCACCCCCAGATCCTTTTCCTCTGCACAGCTTTCCAGCCACTCTGCCCCAAGCCTGTAGTGCTGCATGGGATTGTTGTGACCAAAGTGCAGGACCTGGCATTTGGCCATGTTGAACCTTATCCCACTGGCCTCTGTCCATCGATCCACCCTGTCCAGGTCCTTCTGCAGGGCCTCCCTACCCTCTGGCAGATCGACACTTCCCCCCAATTTGGTGTCATCTGCAAACTTACTGAGGGTGCACTCAATTCCCTCATCCAAGTCATCAGTGAAGATATTAAAGAGGATGGGCCCCAACACTGACCCCTGGGAAACACCACTGGTGACTGGTTGCCAGCTGGATTTCACTCTGTTTACCACTACTCTTTGGGTTTGGCCATCCAGCCAGTTTTTAACCCAGCAAAGAGTTTACCTGTCCAAGGCATGGATTGGCAGCTTCTCTGGGAGAGTACTGTGGGAGACTGTGTCAAAGGCCTTGCTGAAGTCTAGGTAGACTACATCAGCAGGCTTTCTCTCAACTGCCAGGCGGGTCACTCACGCTAGCTGGGCCTGATACCCTGGCTGTCCTGCACATGCTGTGTGACTGCATTCAAGATAACATGTTCCATCACCTTTCTTGGTACTGAGGTCAGGCTGACAGGCCTGTAGTTTCCTGGTTCCTCCTTCCGACCTTTCTTATAGACAGGTGTCACATTAACAAGTCTCCAGTCATCCAGTACCTCTCTGATGACCAAGACCACTGATAGATGACGGAAAGTGGCCCAGCAATCACATCCACCGACTCCTTCAGCACCCTTGGGTGGATTCCATCTGGCCCATGGACTTGTGACAGTCCAGATGGAGCAGCAGGTCTCTAACTGTTTCCACCTGAACTGTGGAGGGGTTCTTCTGCTCTCCATCCCAGACTTACAGGTCACAAGATGATCTCTTGTGGCTGCTTCTGACCTTGATTTCAGAAGTGGCCAAAAGGAAATACGCTCAAGCTGAAAAAAAAAACCTCTTTAAGTACTTGCATACTTGCTGTCTGTGCTACTACTATTCCTTGCAAAGTTAAGAGGCAACCCATTTACCTTTTAAAATAATAATGACTTAAAATAATGTTTCAAAGAGTGATAATCTCATTAATTGGAAGCAGAAAATTGTGTACACCAAAAAGGCCTTTTGTTTGTTATGAATTAGGTCAAACATGTTTGTTTTACGTATTTATTGTGTTGTTTTATGAAGTAGTTATCAAGAGTTTTAATAATGGCAGAAAAAAAACAGCTGACAGGATGGGAGGGAGAGTAACGGGAGGAAAAGAGAATGAATACAAGGGGTGTTTTGCATGGGAGGGTCTTTTTTCTATTGATATAACATTCCAGCATACTTTTAAAGCATCATCTGACCTTTGATAGTCTTACTGATTGCAATGGCCCTTCTTGTAGCTCAGATTCTAAATAAGTCTGCTGTGATCAGGTTCTCTGCTTCTGCTTCTTAAGTCTGAAGAGCTTGCAGTTTATCACAAACTTGATAAAAAGACCATTTCTGCTTAATGTCTGGCAGTGACTTAGAAATATATTTTCTCAGTTTTGGATGTTACTGTGGTTTTCTTCCATGTACATGCTGTTATGTTGCTATTTATTGAATGTACAAGGATAACCTTAGACTATCCAAGGATAATGCCTTAGACTACCCAAAACAATTTATTGAGCATGTGTTTTTTGTAATGAATCATAAAAATTCAGCTTAGAGGAACTATGAGGCAAACCATTATCGATGCCTCAGGGCAGTATCATCCATAGCTTTGTCTAACCTATTCATAAAAAAAAACAACCTCCAATTATGGAAGTCTTGTTATTCTACTGCCTAAGTTTCCTTACAACTAGAAAACATGTCCCAGTGCCTTGCGCAGACACGCATTTACTTAGGAATGGTAGGGCCTCATTTTTCTTCTCTTGTTAGAGCTATCTGGGCACATGACATTGCTGTACTGTTATCTGTACCCTTATTCACACTGCTGTTAGATGCAGTCCTGGGGTATGTTGAATTTTTACGGCAATCCAAGACCATTATTTCCCTTTATTTTCCTTTTTTGTGTGCAGCTTTCCTCTCAACAGTAGCCCTTGAAGTATTTGGTTATCATAATTACCTCTTCCCACAGTTTTCTTCAGACTAAACTGTTCACATTCTGCTTTGGAGGAAGGTTTTGCTTCCTTGTTTTCTGATTGTTTCACTGCTGTCTTCTGGATTTTTGCCAGCTGGCCCACATTGTTCTTGAAATGTGGTTCCAAAACCTTCTTACTATGCTGAATTACATTCTTCTTCTTAAACCATTTCCCCATTTCATCAAAATCATTTTGAATACTATCTTGCCTTCCAACATGACTACAATCTTTCCTGTCTTCACATTGTCCATAAACCTAGTAAGTATATGTTTTATTCTAGCAGATAAGTCATTCATAAATCTGTAAGATAATTTGCCCTGTAGTCAAGGACAAACCCTCCAGCAAAAGCCAAGTTAATTCATCTGTCAGTGAATCACTGGTCAAAATTCTTACAACACAGATATTTGGCCAGTTTTGCATCTCATGACACTTTCACTTATTTTCTTAGATTACTTTAAGGTAATAAAATGGAAAACTATCAAAATCTCTTCAACGATGAAAATATATGACACATCTTTTCCCTTCCAAGCAAGTTTTCCACAGGAAAAATCAGACTGATTTCACAAAGTTTGTTCTCAGCAGATCAGTGTAGGTTGATAGTAATTTCTTTTTCATTGTCTAGCATCTTAGAAACTGTTGGCTACGTTAAATTTCCAGAAAACGCAGGTACAAATAAAACTCACTACTCTGTAATTTACCATATTTTTAAGGATAGGGATTAAACTTTTCCTTTTCTCCGTCTTCTGGATACTCATCAATTATCCTTGTGTTATCTTTGAGAAAGCTAACAGTAATGAAATGTATTCATCAAGTTCTTTATATATTTTAGAGTGAATTTCGTATAGCCCAGCTGATCTGAAAACATTTTTTCTCAACTTCTACCATGAGGTGGGATCACATTTTGCCCTTTTAAATGAAGACTTAAGCAAAAAAGCAATTCAGCCATTCAGCTGTCTTCTCATTATACTTTATTTTACAGCGAATATTGGACCTACTTCTTCCTTAAAGGAAAAAAGTACTCTAAACATCAGATGTTCTGCTGGAGCTCTGTTATCTCCCATAGTCAATACATCTGTTACATAGTTAATCATTTTGTACTTTTGCTTTTCTGATTTTTGGGACTTTTGTACTTGTCTAGAATAATTTGATCGTGTCTTTTTTTAAAGGAGAAGCCATTAGGGAACATTTAGTTAGAACAGCAAGCAGTTTTGCAGCACCATCCATTGTGAATTCTCTAAAGAACACAATTTGGACAACCACAGCATTTCCGCAAATCAGTTGAGCTTCCTGTGATAAAGCTGCGTGTCACCCTATGGCCAGGTTTTCCAAGTCCATGGAATATTAGGTGGTGTTGAATGCTGTGGCTAAAGTAAAGCAGCAGTTTCTCATTTACAACAGAAGCACTGGAACTGCCACCAACTTACAATATGTACCCAGGCAGCAGTACACTGTCACATCCTTGCAGATATTCAGATCTGGTTGTGACTCTGGACAGCTTGATTTAATTCTAAAGTTGAATCAACTTCAAAGTTGATCCTGCTTTTTGTGTATGGAGCGAGGGATGATGGAGAGGGGAGCAGTGACCAAACCAGATGACCTCCACATATCTGTTCCTACCTAAATTATTCTGATTTTATGATTATGCCCATGTGCAAATGTTATGTAAAGTGTAAAACTTTGCAAACCAATAGCTTTTATTCCAACTTATGCATATATGAAAAAAAAATAATTCATGCAGTAAAAGCAAAATGTCCTAGTCTTATGTGAGTATAACATCATGTGAGTAATATAATATGAGTAATGGCACATAGATTTAATCACACAAGTAAAAACTTACCATTTGGACTAAAAATATGTGTTTGATTCAATATTTCTGCCAGATTATCAAAAAGGGAAAACTCCCTCTTCCTCCCCCCCGCCTCTTTTTTTTAAGGTTGGTGAAGGCAGGATTGTCATTACAAATAGGTTTTACAGTAAAGTTACTTAGCAGCTCTGCCTTAGCAGCCCATCAATAATTTAATATATGAGGAAGCTGGTAGAGTTTTTAGAGGAACAATGAAATAGTTAATGTGGAGATTGATAGTGGAAAAACACACATATTTGGAAAATAAATGCTTGGAGTGGCAGTTTAATCTTCTATGTCATGCATTTATTTTCTTTGTCCTCATCTTACTCTGTTAAATAAATATTTTGGAAACCTCCTAATTAATAATGAATGTCTACTTGGTGACTGTGAATGTCTGCTAAGTAGAACCTCAAGGGAGTATGTTCTACAGACATTTTCAGGAGAGGTGTTCCCCTTGGATGGAATTTAGCCAGGAACATTGCTTTTAAGCTACAATTATGATATGGATGGGGGGGGGGGGGGGTGGAATTCAGTAAGACTTAAGATCTGCTGTAAGTTCCTTGGAGAAAATCCTCGCACTACCAGGTTTAACATTTTCATAAGTCTTTTTTTCTCTTAACTTCTCATCCTGTTTCTGAGGATTTGACTCTCACAGATGATCAGTTTGAAAACCATGTTGTATCTGCAGCATGGCAATCTACAGGGGGCTCCAGGATTTTTTTTCTGCATATTGAGCATAACATTTTGATATTGCCTCCTACTGTTTGTGGTTCTTTGAAGGCTTTAAGCTTACTCAAGTTTCAAAATGTGTTTTCAGTAAGAGCTTACTTTTAATTATTATCATTATTTCATCATTTTCAGGTTGTGCTCTGTTCTTTACAAACAAATAAAAAAGAAGAGCATCTTGTTAGTAGCTCTAGGGTCAGCATGTCACCCAGCATCCAGTCCCTGTGGACCTGAAAATAAACAGTGAAACAGTCCATTTCAAGGAATGTCACAAGCACCGGGTCAAATACATTTGGAGCTTTGGCTTCTTGGGCCTCAGAGTTTCTTACGGGAACCTGATGCTTTCCTGGCTGGTGAAAAAAAATCTTAAAGACAAATGATCAAAGGAACAAAGGAATCCACATTTTTTTTTTTTCTTAAATTATCTTTTTAATTGAGATCATTCTGTTCAATCAGTGGAGTTCAAAGACCCCTGTTTCAGATAACTCAGAATTTACCATTTGTATCCTAAACTCTTTACGAGAAGGACAACCTCTTAGTTTGTGCAGCACCATGGGGCTGCAACACTGAGGCACATCCATAATCAAATTCATATTTTTTTTGTACCCTGTGCAGATTACAGGTTATGAAATACAGAAACGTATAAGGCATGTGGTTTGATAATATGTTTGATATCAACAAAAGTAAAGTGTAAAGATCACATTGTATACATTGTCTTGGGGAGTGTATCCATTAATGCACTACTTCAAGAAAAAGCTGTGCTAGTGGTCAGCTACATCTGCATCTAGCAGTCAATAAAATGTGTTCCCAGTGGGAGAGCTTCCATATTAATGGTAGTTCATTATTCAGCCAGATGTTTTAACAGATAGCAAAGCAGCATGATTTTTGGTAGCTGCTGATAACAGATCTGTCAATATTTTTCATCTTCTTTTCAATGCAAACTACAAAACTATTGATGCCATTGCCCTACAGGAAATCTTGCATATTCCTGTGCTATATGATGGTATTGTTTTACCTGAAACAAAAGAAAAGCTTTTTTTCAATAGGCAAAAGTACCTTCAGTAAGAAATTTGTGGCAGAAAGCATTCCCTTTGTATTCAGAAATTCTATCATGTTGCCTCAGTAAGAGTTGATACCTCTTGAAGTACCTTCAGTCTCCTCTGTGGATGTCTAGATGACGTCTGCTTTGAGTAAAATGACATGCTTTCCTCTATTGTCATATGATGTGAATCTCTAGTCTTAATGTGTCGTGACAGGTACAGTACAGGAGAAGAGCATGTAGAAGAGAAAAGACAAAGCTCCACATAAATTGCCAAGAAGCCTCAAAAAGCACTGTCAAATTCAGTTTGTTTGAATGTTATGCAGAATATTTCTAACTGAAAACTCAAATTTTCACCTAATGTGAAAATTGCAATTTATGCAGAAGTGAGTCTGTGCTCCAACAGTTGTAACAAAAACTTCAGCCATTGCTGTAAAAAATACCAACATATACATACTTGGAGCAGGAAAATAAGGAAATAATTTAGGTGAATGTCACTGAAGCTGTTAAAGTGTGGTGTGTGTATTATGTGTAAATGCAAGCATTTTTCCCATTGCTTTCTTCTGCTGACCTCATATGCATGTTGGAACTTGGGACTGCCAGTTTCTGAAGGAACTGGTCCTGCATTCCTCCAGTAATTGTACAGTCAATCCAGAAAAGCAACAACATGAGGAGCTGGCAGGTCTGTGCTTAGAGAAAGCCCAACTGCTTTGTTTCTGACAGGATTTGAACAGTTAATGGATTTTCATTGAATAGTTTTATTATTGTGGAATCGATATTTTTTAATAAAAAAGTCTTCCACTGTAGGACTTTTGATCAGTTTGTTATTTGTGTGGAGCATTCAGACAATGTTACTGCAACTCTCCCCAATAATTCCCTAACCATCAGCGTATGCTTAAGCATAAGCCTGTGAACAGTGGCCTTGGTAATTACTAATGGACAGTTCAGATATGAATTTTAGCAGTCCCTGGATAAGCTGCTATTAATTCTGGGTAGGTCCAGCATTTGGAATATAAGCATAGGGAAAAGATTCCCGTACTGAAAACCAAACTTGTATTTGTTGTTTCATGCAGACTGAAAGACACAAAATTCAATAGATTCATGCTGCTGAAGTTAAATGGATGCATCAGTCTATCTAAGACAGGGCTTTACGTTATGAGCACGTGATGCTTATGAATTTTATCCAGGCCTTTTTTTTTTTTTTTTTTTTTGTATAATAGATTTTTGTATTGTTTTGTTTTCCTGAAAAGGATTGTTTTATTTTTTTTTCCTGAAAAGGATTGTTACTCATATTAGAACAAGTCCAGAGGAGGGTGCTGGTTGTTGGGAAGTTCAACATGAATGTGCACTTGTAGCCCAAAAGACAACCGTAACCTGGGCTCCATCCAAAGAAGTGTGGCCAGCAGGTCGAGGGAGATGATTGTCCCCATTTGTTCTGCTCTTGTGAGTCCCCACCTGGAGTCCTGAGTTCAGCTCTGGGGCCCTCAGTACAAGAAGGACATGGAAGTATCAAAATGAGTCCAGAGAAGGGCCACAAGGATGATCAGAGAGCTGGAGCACCTCTCCTATGAAGTCAGGCTGAGGGAGCTGGGGTTGTTCAACCTGGAGAAAAGAAATCTCTGGGGAGACCTAATTGCAGCCTTCCACTTCCTAAGGGGTCCTACAGGAAATCTGGGGAGGGGCTCCTTGTCAGGAATCGCAGTGATAGGACAAGGAGTAATGGTTTTAAACTAAAAGAGGGGAGATTAGACTAGGCATAAGGAAGAAATTCTTGGTGGTGAGGCACTGGAACAGGTTGCCCAGAGAAGCTGTGGATGATGCCCCATCCTTGTAAGTGTTCAAGGCCAGGCTGGATGGGGCTTTGGGTAACCTGGTCTGGTGGGAGGGGTCCCTGCCCACGGAGGGGGGTTGGAAATGGGTGATCTTTAAGGTCGCTTCCAACCCAAACCGTTCTGTGACACTGTGATAAGCAAGTTGTGGATGCAGCATAAGGGCTAAATAGTGAAAGTACATCATACTGAATGTATCAATCTTACCATAAATTGTCTGGAGGAAAATTACAGTAGGCACCAAAAAAACTGGCAACTGCATTTTCAAATTTATAGATGGAAATAAAAAGTAAGTAATTGTTGGACTTCTCTGTTGTGTGATATATACTTGCATAGTCTTCCTTTTTGTGTGTGTGCGAAGGGATTAATTTATACTTATATGTAAAAAGACAATGTTTGTGCATTCGAGCTCATAAACAATTTTTCATACAGCTCTTATTTCATAATGTTTTTTAGGACTTGCAAATATTTATTTTTAAGAGGTTTCATAGATTATTCTCTACTGTATGTGGCTCTTACTCTTTCTGTCTTCCATTAAATGTAATGCGGAAGGTTAGACTCTTTGGTTACAGCACTAACAAGGGGATGTATTTTAGTCAGTATTGGATATAGTTTCTTTCTGATGGGAATGTGATTTACTAAGTTTCATATGTCTCGTAAAATAACTCATGACAGCTAAATGCTAAAACATATAGCTTTTCTTCTTTCCATAGACTTGACTGTTCTGTCTACTGCCTTTCTCTAAATACAAAATTTGTGCTAACTCTTGCCAAATAGATGCTCAGAAAGTATGTTTTAAATGTGCAAGAAACTTGTGAGAACGTTTTCAGGCTTCAGTTGACTCCAGGAGGCATTCAAGCTGACAGATATGCAGATGATATATCTGAGGTTTTGTTCCCTCTGGGGGCAGGACCCAGCAGTTTTTCCCACATGGGTGAAATACCTGTACTTATTAGCAGGTGTTGGTTTGAGATATGTGAAGACAGTGGTTTCTCCTTTATACCCTTAAAATCCACCCTGACCAAATTTCCCCAGCTTTTTCCCCATCACCTTGGTAAGTAGTCTGATGTCCTCCCCTCCACCCCCTTTTTTTTTTAATTAAAGGATTGTGTTCTTTGTGAAGAGGCTGTAAGGTATACAGTGTTACCATGATAGTTGTAGATTTGTCATATTATTCAAAACCATGCTGAGTATGTTCAAAACAAAATAACAACAATGACAAACAAACAAACAAAAAACTTTCCCCTCACTTTGCTTGTTTGTGTGCTTGTGTATAAAGGACCATGTATATGTGTTTAAATATATATTTATATATTCCTAATTATTTTGTAGAAATTTTCCTGATGTCTGCTGTACCACCAGCTTTGCAAAAACTGCCAGCACAGTTCTAACAGCAAAAATGTTCATACTGAAAGTAAAGGTGAACTCTATTATCAGTAGTGGGTGTTAACACAGTTTATTTTAGTTATACGCTACATTTTAGTGAAGTATCCAGCATGGCCAGATGTTAGAGAAAAGCATTATTAGAAGTCTATAAACTGGGAGTACAAATAAGGTAAAAGCAAAGACTGGAAACAGTATGTGGAGTACATTTATGAAGCTGAAAATGTTCAGAAAATCCCAGGCAAGGGTTCCCCTTGCTTTATGGTGTGATATTATCCTTGTTTAAATTTTCATATGTGGAATCTGTAGAAGCCTGAGGAGTACAAACACATGATACGCCCATTTTAGTGAGTGAAAATGGAATGAACTAGGCTTGGTCAAGCATAATGACAAAGATAAAAGGTATGCTTTTGCCTTGGAGACCTGGCTTCTTTGTAAATAGTTTGTACTACAGCATTCTCCAAAACCCATTAGTTTATACACTTTTTTTTCTGGTTATGTTAGGGACATGCAAACTATTTTTTTCAGAACTGTTTTCTAGGGAGCGTTTATGATAGGTGTAAAATTGCAGATAGTTCTGCAATTATTTGTTTGTTACAAAGCAGGTTTATCCAAGACGGCACAGATAGTTTGGACATTTCTTTTCTAGTGCCTTCTCCTCAAAGACAAGCAGGCAAGTTACTTGTGCCATAGGATGGGAGGAAGCAGATGTCACGCATTGTGCTTGGATAATCACCTTCACAGTAGTAATGCCAGAAGGGTTCAGAAATATAAAAAGAAGATCTAACAGAAGTAGATTCAATGTAATTGGTAAAAAATGGAAAATATGAGAGGGGTTGGAGATGAATTTAGGTCCTATAGTGTTTTTTAGTGCGTGAATTCTGTCTTCATGAATGTAACATCTGATCTGTAGCTGTGTAATGGGACCAGTGCCGCACATGTGCACGTGAAGATCCAACTGTGCAATATAATGGCCAAATTCTGCTCACTGGAGAAAGAATTTAAATAAGTGGTCCTTATTGTGACAAGTGCTATCTTCTCCTACTAATTTCATTAATATGGATCTGCTGTTTTGCATATTAATTATTACATTTCTGTGTCAATGTTATAGTCAAGTAGTTTGAGACTTTTTCTTGGTAATTTGAAGTGATGCGTACAGTCCAGGTAGTTCTAAGGATTAGATACTCTCTTACAAAAAAAAAAATAAATAAATAAATTGCTATAACTTTTATTTTTAAATTGGAAATCAGAAGCCAATCTTCCATGTTAGCAGTCGGTTATCATTTTAATATTCTACAGGAGCTCTCTCTTCTTTGAGCAGAAGTACTCTGAATTTGGCATGATATTATATGAATTGCTTCATAAACACATTTCAATCAGTAAAAATAATTTTAGCTGTATTTCTCACCAAAGTTGATTTTAATCAAGTGAATAAGATAAGTTTTCTATTATTTCTTTTGTTGTTTCATGTTCTTTTCTGCCAAATGTATACATGCAAATACAAATACCTGAATTTGTATGCATTTATTTACTTTTGGGCTCTTACCATCACTTGATGTCATGTAGGTATTAGCTGGCATGTTCAGAATGAATTTGTTCCTCATGATTTGCAGTAGTGCCAAACGGACTGCAAAGATGTGGGCAATGTAGAAAGTCAACATAGGCTCTGTACATATCGCAGTTTTTAAAAGGCAAGTGTATTTTGAAAACCTATTAAAATTTGTATCTGGATAAAGCTCACAGGGTCAGATCCAGAAATAGTTATAGTAATACTTATTGTCTTTAGTAACATTGGTAATGTTAGTTAAGAGCTCATGGCAGTCAGCATCACACTTGACAGTAAGTGTGTTTCAATTAACAGGTGAATGTTGGAGCTTTTATTTTTTTATTTTTTTTTTCAATGTTATTTGCATGATAAATGCCACATTCCATTGCTTTCTGTCCTCAGACATACATACATTTTTCCATGAAGTGGTGATCGATCTGCAAGATTTAAAATCATTGGAAAAACAAATATTCTGAACTAATAATAATCAAAACATGATTATTCTCTTATAAGACAAGTTTTATTGACTCATGGTGTTTTCTGTGTGCTGTGTTGGTGAGATATACTCTCTTAAAGGGGTTGTATCTTAACCTCCTTACCACGGAGTGATGAGAGAGAAGATTCAGCTGCACTGGATAGAGATGCTTTTAAAACCACCATGTTGTTGCACACAGATTCCCATGTGGAAGAGTCTCTCCTCATCTGGTCTCATCCTTCTTGTTCTAATGGAGCAGTGGCCTCTTCTCTTGAGCTGATCTCTTGCTAAAACCTAGTAAGGTAGATGGATTTGAGTATGGGGCTGCAAGTTCAGTGTAGAGCATATACATGCTTCACATTAGCCACCTGGAAAACTTTTTGGGAATTTGATATATTAACAGATTGTAGACTGGCAGACCAACCTTTAGGCTCTGGAACAGGTGTGAATATTGCTAGGCTCCTGGGTTGCTGAAATAAGGAATGTTTTGGGTTGAACATCCAGTCATTGACTAACACATCAGAAATACGGGTTCTCAGTCAAGACGATGTCCAAAACATGGAAAAGAAGGTGAGTAAGGGGAATATTTACAGGGATGAGTTATTTTTAGGCTTGTGTTTACATCGCCTCAGTCTTCTGTGATTCTCCAATTTCAGTTTTTTATTGCTTCTTACCAGCTAACTATGATTTGGGCAGAATGTAGTTGATGATGCATGGGGAAAAAAAAGGTATCTGCTAGTGGCTTTTCTTTTTTTCTTTTTAAAGCACTTCCTATGGATGTCGTCAGTTTCTGATTTTATGTAGTTTTACTATCAGTGCAGAGAAGTGGAACAAATGTGAGCAAGAATGGATTTCATTTGCCATTCCAATACAATTATCCTGTTAGTACTTTATTACTTACTGAAAACCTATCTTGAAGTAATGGTATGGTTCTGCTTAAGAGCAAAGTTGTGATTAATAGCAAGGTTTTGATCTTTTTTTTTTTCTGTTGTAATGGGGGAGTGCTAACTTCAAGCATAACTTATGTCATTTACCTTGCTCACTGGGAGTTTAACGTGTGGAATATGCCTGCTGTTTGCAGTAGAGCTGGTGACATTATTCATTAGACATACTTTCTTCCAGTGGATGGAGGCAAATTCTGCTTGTGGAGATCTTGCTTTTTACATATCTATGCATTATTCAGGATTCACAATTTATGTCGATCTATTTCAGGCTCTTGGCTATTTGGAAACGAGTCGTAATTATTTTTATAGGTATCAGAGCTACATGATTAGTTGCTTAAATCACACAGGATTATCTCTATTTTCCAACTGGATGATCAAGTCTTACTAGTGTGATGAGAACATTGTCCTTTCCTTTTCCTGTCAGCCACTGTCTGAGCTCCCCATGTTGCTGAGGCAGTGGGATGGCCATGGGCAGCATGGCCACAGGCTCTTTGGGAAGGATTCCTTACACCAGCTAAAGTGGTCACTTTGCACTCAGGCTTTTGCTGTGCCAGAGAGATACCAGGAGATGAAGAGAAGTAGGTTATCCTGTCACTTCTGAATGAGATTGCTAGTACTAGAAGGGTTTCAGTGTGGTTTCAGTGCTGCTTTTGCAGCAACTCTTCAAAATGCAGCAGTCAGCTTGGAGCAGAGATCTAAGGAAGCAGCTGTGGCTGACACTGAGGTTAGGAGTAGTTAATGGTAGTGCAGAGTTGATCAGATTCAGACTTAGGCATCCAAATCCCTGCAACACATTTAGTTTGTAATATTAGAGTTGCTGATCCAGCTGGTTTGGTATTCTTAAGATATTTTCTTTGAAGGCAGTGGATCTTTAGGGAATCATAGGATCACAAGGCCTATGTGAAGTGTAACGCTCAGCTCATGGAATTAATTAAATGATATCAGCAAATCATTTATGGCTTTAAATATTTTCACAGTGCTCACAGGAAAAATCTTTATCAACAGAAAAGCTGCAAAAGCAATGAGAAGGCAGCGCAAACCTGACCCAAAGGAAATGTAATTCAGAATCTGAGGAAAGAACTGTGGGTTTTTGTTTCTCTCTGTATCAAAACTTACCTTGGGACCCTCTCTAGTACTTCTGGCTTCTGTCCTCTGATAACTCTGTGCTTTCCCCTATGCTTCTTCTGTCATTTCTGAAGTACTTTTTTATAATATCCAACATTCTTGAATCATCCCATTAAAATCTCACCTGGGCTTAAGAAAACCCAATATAAGCCATAACTTATTTCCTGCTCTCTAGGATATATGTCTGCCTAGTGTCAGTAGTTGAGGAATTGTGTCTTTCCATGTATCCATACCCTCCATACAGCCATACTTGTACAACAGACACAGTGCTTAGTTCTTGATCCTCAAAATACCATGTAAGCTGTTTTACTTAGGCTCTTCGTATACTTATCTCGGTAATTACTTATATGCTTTATATACATAAGCAAATTCCATGTCAAGTTACTTTCATACCAAAGTGATTGCTGAGAGCAGGGCCAACAGTTCTTTGCTCATTTCCAATCGTGTTTCTTGTCATATGCTTGCAATAATTATGGGCTGGATAAAGTAAGTCATAAAAATCAAAGCAGATTTACATCAAAGCAGAATTAAATAGCCTGGTTTTGTGCAGCAGCTCTTGGACTATCTGCTTTGTCATTCACGGCACCTTTGTTGTCCATACATGCCATCTGTTAAGAATGCACATCTGAGCTAGGAGTACAAATTTTTCTTCTTCTTTGCTACATGATTTAACATGTTTACATGTGGATATCCATATATTTTAGGTAATTGAAGAAAAACAGAAACTTTTTTTTTTCATGCTTTTTCAATAACTAGTGCATAAACTTGAAGCTGTCCCAGTGTGTATTATTGTCTGGCTTAATTCCTGTGGTTTATGTGAAGTATACTACTGATGTTTTTCAAAACAAAGGCTATTGATTATTATGATACTCTCAGGGAATCATTACAGTCTTTCTAGCCCAGGTGCCTTTAACCTTTTGAGGATTGACTTCTATTTAGATGAATTGTCATCTGTCTGATCTGCAAAGAGCCTTGAGAGGATTAGAGGTGACATGGACATCACGCTTTTGATATGCAGCTTTTCACTGAGCTGAAATGCACATTGCTGTGCTTTTAATTATTCAAAGTACACTTAAAAATGCAAAAGCAAAAAGAAGAGAAGGAAATCTGGGCAAGCTGTTAATGACCCCAGAGCAAAAACAAAGTCAGAGAATATAAAGAAGATGTAGAATCTCCTGTTAAATAGTCGTAACAAAGATGGAACAGTTAAACATGCACTGTAAATTGAAACTTTTGTTTGTTTGTTTTCTCAGGGAGGTATAGAAAGTCACCAAGACATGAATCCAGCAAGCTGATACTGTCTAATAAAATCTACTCTGATTACAGCATGTGGAAACAATTTAGAAGACAATTGATTTGTCCAGTGGATTACAACAGTGATGTGTTTGAGAATGTAGGATGCATTTTATTATCTTTGTAGCAACTTATGAACATTAATGAATGAATTCTTACACTCTGAGTTGGGTGTATGTATATATATGCATATGTATTTTTAAGCATAGGTAGGCAATGCATAGGTTTGGTCAAATTCATGGGGTAGTTTAGTCTGAAATAACAATAAACATAAAAATTCAAACATTGAAACAGGTTCTTCAACACTTCAGAAGGAAACACCATAACTTTCCAGTGATTTAAAAACCATACATCAACGGGGAATTTAGTGGGCCATGAGAACTGCAACATAATGATAAATGATAAAGAAGAAACTCTTCTGAAAAGTGTTGGCACGTAAAATTTCTAGTTCTGGCCAAGTGAACTTCCCTGGGCAAGTCAAGCAGGCTCACTTAGTGTCCTCATTATGAAGCGCATAGTACATGAGACATTATTAGTCTATATTAAGATATAAATGTGAATAATGTCTAAAGCCACTTAGTCCATTCATTTGTTTGAAATTATCTGTCCTTTTAATGAAGTTTAAAATGGTCAAAAAGCAAACCATTCTTTTTTTTGTTCACTAAAAAATGGAGCAAATTTGTTTTTATATTGATCTGCAATAATAATGCATGTATGTATTTATTGGAACTGTCAGCAAGGCAAAGAAAGGTTTAGCCCATTTTTCATGCCAACTCCTTTCTGAAGTATGAATAGAGTAACTTTTGCTTTAGAAACAGAAAGGGAGCTGGGAAGAAGTAAGTTTTTTAAGGATGAAGAACATCAGTTGGCATTATAAGTCTGAATTTATAAAAGTTTGACTCAGAATAGGTTCTTGTTAATTCTGGTGAGAGCACACTACTCAAAACAGTATTATTTCTTGTATTTCCACATTATGTAAAAGTAACGAAGTCAGATAATAGCAGATGCTTCTTCCTTTCATGAGGATAAAAGGATAAATAATTCTGAGAATTTTTTTAAGTATAGTAGATACCAGGACTTCAGTTTTAAAAGTATTAACTATCTTTGCAATAAACACAATACTATTTCTTGTTTTAAAGTCCATCATTATCAGAGGTTAAGTTCCTTCATGAAGTCTACAGAAAAGAGCCATTTACTGAAAATACCTTGAAAACATGAAAGATGAGAATATTAACACATATGCAGCTTTGGGGCACAGACTAAGAACTTTTTTTCCCCCATCACTCTGTCTTTTGATCTCAGGATTTGCAGTGCATACAGAGTAAATGTAAATAGTATGGTAGGACCAAATCCTGTCACAAAATGTGTTTATCCCCGTTTCCTTGGGAGACAGAAAATTAGATTAGAAAAAGTCCATGGTTAGCCAAAAGTTTATTTTGTGTTAAAATCAGTTCATGATTGTTTAAAACATGAAAGAAGCCTGTAGAGGAAAAAAATAATAAAAATAAAAAGACATTCCCATTTTCATTTTTGCAGTTTTGCAACTGTTAAATAAGCTCTTTGCATTTTTTCTGTTTGTTCAGAAAGTTAATGGGCATTTTTGGCTGAACATTATGTATGAATAGAAGCTTCTTAAATTTATAGTAAATAATACATCATGTTTTAAAATAGATGAAGAGAATTGATGCTTCATGTTAGAAGGATGCTTTCTGTAAATGAGATATCCATGAAATCTTAGGAAAGAGAGCACTTCAGATTTCTGAAGTATAAAGAAACTATTTATATTTTTGTTCCATATTGCAAAAACTAGTTGAAATAAATCAGAATTTGAAGATTAAAGATATACAGGGCACTTATGTACTGCTTTAAGTACATGGGATATATATTTATATGTATATGTCACCACTCCAGTCAAACACACAAATGGGCTGGTGCAGAGGCAAAACTGATGTTACTGAATGCACATGATTTGTATGATATGGAGGATATTTTTCAGGACTATAAACAGGCTTCTTTTTTTTTTTTTTTTTATTTTTGTTTTTTTCCTTCTGTATTGTAAAAACAAAATAATTTCATCCAAGAACAATATCACATCCTTGCTGTTCACTTTAATGCAGCCACCATTTTCTGAGCAGTGTTAAGTAACATGGACAGTTGTCTCTTGGAAGTATGATCATGGACACATCCAGAAGTCTGAGCTGGACTGTAGCCCCAAACCAGACTTTTTGTTGTTGTTGTTGTTGTTGTTGCTTTCAAGAGAATCAAGAGTTCTTAATCTTGGTCTTAATCTTGGTCCTCCCCCTTTGGAGGATTGTAACAGTTGAAGGCACAGAAGTGTGATCAAGAACTGATGAATACTTCTGGAAAAATGGACAGTTTGCTCACAGCTACCTGATTTAGACACCTAGATCCAGTTACATATCAGTGAAGACTGTCACTGACATGTATTTTTTATTGCTGTAAGTACTTAATTCACCAAATAGTTGGAGAATACTCCATATGTAACAGAATGGGGAGAGTAAGCATTTCTACTAGAAATATGGGGTCAGGTCAATTTACAATGCTGTTTCTGCAGATACAGTGGAAATTTTCCTTTCATGTGACTACTCCGAGTAATAAAACTGATCTCTCAAATATTGATAGAAAATATATACAAGGAGCTGGGAGCATCACATAAGGAATTGAATTGTAAATTGAGCAAACCTTTTCAAGATATTTTTTAGTCTTGTTACTTCTCTTGCTGTGTACATTTTCTTTAATTCAAAGTCAGTCTCCTTTAATTTATATGAAACCAGATTAAGTATAGACATGGATAATACTTCAAAATATGTCATGGAATTTCAGTGAGCAATAAATAATTGATCATTTACTTAGCAAAGTATCTCAGAGTATCAAAGTATATTTGTTATTTTGTATGTTACTGTTTTATATGAATCATAATGTAGCCACTTGATTTTATTTTAGTAAACAAGAAAAAGCATGTAAGGTCTAAGCATAATTAATTACAAATTGTTTGGAGTTTTAGAAACGACAGCCTTGTTTCTTGAGTGCTGTAGAAGGACAATTCGCTTTTACAAACAAAATATTGGCAATGGGAGGGCCCATGCAAGTATGGTCACCTTCTCTGGAACATTTTCAATTCCTTTATTTAGAGCCAATAGAGAACTGTTAGAAGAAAAACACATTTCTATTGTTAGCAGGCCATCTCCTTTAATTGACTCAATATTTCTGTCAGGCCGAGGTTTTTAGCGTGATGGGGCAATGAGGCTGAGGAGCTGTCAAGCAATCTGTTTTACAGTAAATGGGTTCATGATGAATTAGCTGAGTGCCTCCTACTGGGGTGTGACAGGCCCAGGTGACGTGAACTGAGGTCCTCTGCTACCACTCAAGCCATTCAGCATCCCAGGGAGACTGATTCTCATATCATCGACGTACAGTGCTCTCCAAGGCATGAGTTCAGATCTGAAACACCGATCTCCTGGATTACTGTCCTTTCCAATTTACTTCAACACAAATGAACTTTATTTTATCATTAGTCCTTACAAACAAGGTTGCCTTGGCCTCAGAACTCTGTTTTCCCTCTAGACAGCTATCAGTAGTTATCTGAACTTGCTTATTGCTGGCATATTTTAATATCCCAGTCATATTGCTGTCTGTCTTCTGATATGTCTGCATCTTTTATTCAGTAGAGCCGTTTGATACTGCTAATTTGTGGTACATTAACTGTGGGCTCTTTTATTGTAACAATACTCAGAAGAACAATAACCTCGCGGCATTTTACAGGAACCCAATATCATATGTTGAAGTGATTTAATTGCAAAGCTCATGTTTTTTCATAGGATTTTATCTTTGTATTTAAATATGTATAAATTGTACAACAGTTTATAAGTGATATATGTTACAGTCCACATAACAAAAGCACATTGTCTCATGTATGGGACTTTATACAGTGAAGATGAATGTATTTTAACTGCTCTGGGCTTCATGTCAGTGTGGTGTGCATGTAGAAACACCTTTTCATTTTCCTGTTCTGTCTTTTGTTTTCCATGTGTCATTCTCCATAAAAAGTCTCATAATGAAGTCTCTTAACGTGGATCTCAGCTTTCTCCTCACCCATCGTCTCTCTCCTTAATTGTTTCTGCACGGAAGGGAAAGCAGCTTTGGTTTCTAAACGGACCTTTCATAAACCCTTCTATTCTTGTAAAAAAGTATTGGTACTGCTTTCAAAGTCTGGCTTTTTAGGCACAATTCTACATAAGGTTCCACTACCGAAAGAGAGGAGAGGATCCCTTCAGTGCAACAGTTATTTTATTATTCATGGCTCCAAGCTAGCCTCCTTCAAGAAAATTTCTACTCTCACCTGTCAGGTTTCTTCACATGATATGAAGGTCATCCTTCATATGAATCTACACTGCTTGAACATCATGTGTGGTTTTTGTCTGTGTGTTTGTTTTCCCCACAAGTTACACACAGAAAGATATCTTCTTGGTTTTGAAACATAGCAGTTAAACGTATCTTACCAAGGTCCAAATGAAAAGCATCCATTACAACTCGTGTGCTAAAGCTAACCACTCTGTGTGGAGATTTAAGTGGACTGGTTGCTTTCTTGGAAGTCACAACTTGCATCAACTGTGTAAACTGCATTCTGTATCAACTGCACTCTAGCTCACTGGGAAAAACAAAAAACAAAAAACAAACAAACAAAAACAAACAAACAAACAAAAAAAACACCTTCCAATACTATTTATAAGACCTTGTCTCCTGTTGTACAAAGTGCTGAGTTAGATTTCCACTGTTGTCCAGCTTTTGTGTACCTCAAAGAAAAACACATCCTCTCAGGATGGCAGGAGACTTCGCTACACCTGTGTTGTGGACACTAAGTATACACATAAAAAATAACTTTTTGTTGTTCTTTTGCCATGTATTCTATTTACACGTTTCTACAAGATAATTGATTTTTTTATTATTATTAATTTTGCCTTCATCTGGAATTATTAAAATATGTTTTAGGTATCCTGGTTATTGTGCACTAGCAATAAGATCAGGAAGAGATAGTTACTATTAATACTCTGTCTAATCTACAAGATTTAGACTGTAAAAATTATATTTAAGGTGGACAAATGGTAACAGTGGATGACACTCTGGATGACGTGCTGCTCAAACTTTTGCCAGTAGGATGGTAAAAAAGCAAGACTAGCAGTTGCCAGAACATTCATGAATAGAAAAATCATTTAAGCTTGTTAATTCAGGCTTAGGGAAGACTGAATGGAACTCAGTGTCATGAAATCCTGAGAGATTCATTATAAATACATGCAAAATAAAGTGCACTGGAAGGAGTAATTTGAGATGCCTTGGATCCAAATTCTTTATGTCCACACAATTAGATATCTTTAACAATCCAACTTGTTCTTTTTCTCTTCTGTCTCAAGGATGATGATTTGTGTCACTTTACTTTCTAGAACTAGCACTCTTATAGTACTTAATTATTAAAGGTTCTAGTACCCTTATGGTTTCTTATTAATGGGGTAGCTTCTCTGATGCAAGCCCCTCTCAAAGAAGACGCTTTGTTGGCAGGATTGTTTAGGAGGTCAAACTGGAGGCATGACCCGTTAGGAAACATTTTGGAGCCTGTGCTTCTTGCCTGGCACGCAGAGTGTACAGTTGGCTGCAGTAGCCAAATGCGAAGGCAGCCGAGCTCCTTACCAGGAGCTTAGGAACTACCATGAACAGTGCTCTCTGTCTTAACATTGGTACCTCAGTTACAGTACTAAGTTACTGTTTTGCTAAAATAGGCAGGACAGCAACAATTCATCACCGCTCAGCTGAATTAGCAGGAGAAATTTAATAGTGAGCTGGTACACAAAAGAAACAGGGTCACAGGGAAAGTGCTGGTGGACAAAGGCTGGAAGCAATGTTTACCCAGGGAGATCTAATCAGTACTCAGGTGGCTAGGACCAGGGATGGCCACTTTTAATTAGTCCTCTGAGACATGAGAAACATGTGGCAAGCTACTTATTGTTCGTTTTGGATAAACAGACAATACTAAATGCCCAGCAGTACACTTGAGGCTGTAATTAAGGGTTACCATTTTTCATGCTGTTGTTTGCTTAGTTGCTAATTAGTGCAGCCATGTGTTTTGATCTAAGCGAGGTTCATTTATCTAGCTGTTAACTAAAGTTTCTTGTTTTCAGTTTAGATAACAATAAATCAAAACAATGGAAAAATCAGTTTATCAGTCAGTTTTGTATTACCACAAAGCAGTTCAGGGCTGATGACTTGAAGCATTCCCTTAAGATTAGTTAAAATGCTGTATACAAATGGAGTTTTGCAGCCCCACATTAAATTCCTTCCTTCTTTCTCCATACTCCCCTGTCATCACGGGAATCCTAGCAACTGTTTTAAAAAATTACCTAAGTTTGTGGTGGAGGCTTTCTCTTTGATGTGCCTGTCCAAAACAAACCAGTTTCTAACCTTATAACCAGATCCTTTCCAAAATAAAATTTTGTTATATAGGGATTTTCTTTGGAAAGACCTAGAGGCAATGTACTCAGAACCGAAATCTCATCTATTGTCTGATATAGTACTGATACTGATCTAGTATCATGTCTGCTAAAAGGAGTTTTTCTTCCAGTAGGGTTACCTCATGGTACCTCAGAATCCCCTAGCAAGAAAAAAAAGCTCATCATTCTTATATGAGTTTATTCAAGGAAAAAATGATAATTAGTGAACTGTGGAATAACCTATTACATATTTAGTATAGCTTTTATTTTAGCAATCCCTGTATTCCTTCCTCATGAGACAATATTTAAACTTTGGTTTCATTATTTTAATATTATATTTTTGTAATGTATGTAATAACTAAAGCATGGACTTGCATGAACTAAATGATAATGTTAGTAGAAACAAAATTAGACAAACCACAAGTGAGTTTGAGTATGCTGTCTGAAATAAATGAAGTGGAAATTTGCTACTGAGAGCTGTGCAATGGAAGATATGGTATTGTCTCATTTGATAGCAATTGATCTTTAGGCAATGTACCCTATTGGTACAGAAGGGACGCAATTCCAATACACCCTCTATGTCAGGGTTGGTAGAACGGGTTTTCCCGTTCTACATACAGAATAGGTGATCCCAGAAGGGATGGCAGCTCTCTGAGGCACAGTCCCTAGTAAGGCACTCTCTGCCCCTGAGGGAGTCAAGAGCTCCTCCTAATTTAGGATCATATGCAAACTTAGAGTATACATTTGAATCCTTCATCGAGGTCTCTTATGAAACCATTAAGGAGAACTGGCCTTAAAATGGAGCCCTGTGGAACCTCACTAGTGTCTGGGGGCCATCCTGGTGTAACTCCATTTACTATAACCCTTTCAGCCTGACCCATCAGTCAATTTTTCACCCATTGTATTCTGTATTTGTCTAGCTGTATGTTGGACATTTTGTCTGGAAGGATGCTATGAGAAACAGTATGAAAATCTTCGCTGAAATCCCAAAAGATTACATCAACTGCCTTCCTTTGGTCAAGTAGTTGGGTAACCTTGTCATAAAAGGAAATTAATTTATCAGCTATTTGACCTTGTAGTCACCCATTCTTGATCTTAGTTCTGCAGGTCTATAACTTTGAAGACAACTAGCCATAGTTCTATCTTTCTTGAAAGTTTTATCTTTCTTTTCACTCATGGCAGGAATAACTACTGCCAGTGCGTTCTTGATTTCCAATACTAGCAAAGAATGTATGGAAAACAGGCAGAGTTTGCTTCTGAAAAGCAGGCTGCCATTCTAAAAGGTAGAAAAATAAATTGCATGATTTGGCAATTGCCCCACAATTAGGATATTGCTGCATATTTATATTCCTACCAAATGAAATCTGCATAAATAGGTGTAGCAGTATCTATGAGGTCAGGGAGGATGCAGGTTTTTGCTAGGTTGGATGCTCTGAGGAAAGATCATTTAGAAGTTTAAAAAGTCCGCTGTATGTATACAAAGATCTCTGGTCCTTTCAGCTGTTTGCTACTTACACTATGACTCTCTTTACTAGTTACTCTGCTTACTAGTTAGTCACTGTTGCTTTTTTTTGTTTGTTTGTTTTTGTTTTTTTCATAATTAACAGTAATAATTTGTACTCCAGCATTGATATTTCCCTGAAATGTATTTTCTGTTGTGGATTAAATAATAAAGCTGATTCTTCTCTTTCAAGATTATGTCAAAACTGCTGGAATTCCTTCACTGTTGGTAGAAGGAATTTTCTGTCTCTACAAATGCACCTACTACCAAATAGAACAGCTAAGGAAACAGACATATCTGCTTCTGAAAGTGAGGAAAAAGTCTGTGGGGTAACTGGAACACTGTTTTGTAATATGTTTATTTAAAATTCTCACTTCCATGCTTTTATTAAGGAATAGGAAAAAACAAACTATAAGGCACATGGGTATATTAACATACTTGAACTGAAACATCATCCATTTTTGCTTTGAGCTCACTTTATTATAATGTTATTTCCTTTGTTTACTTAAGTCTGACATTTTGGAATTCAGCTTTACCCATACGGATACCTGTGTTACTGAAGAGGTTTTGATTATGCGTGCAGTTTTTGTGTCACAATTTGCAGGCACTTGTCCCGTCCCATAGCATGTGCCAGCAGAATGACAGAAGAGCACTTGTGGCACAAAAATAACATTTTTCGCACCACTACCGTCTGTGCCTGCCATGTTGCATAAAAGACAGCTACCTGGATGTTTGAAGGCCTCCAATATTTACATACGTGAATAGCCACAAATCCACAGATTGAGGAAATGGATTTAGTAATTGCCTCCTTACATAATAGTTTTCCGTGTCTTTCTTGTCCTGATTTGGTACCATTCATCAAGGAAGTACAGATGAGTTCACCTCACTATTACTATTTTTTTTTCCTTTCCTTTCTTTTTCCTTTTCTTTTTTTTTTTTTCTTTTTCTTTTCTTTTCTTTTTTTTTTTTTTTAAGCGAGTTAATGAAGCTTTTCATGTATACATGAACAAGGTCACACATTGTGGTTGTATTTATGGACTTGATTCAGAGGGACAGCACACTCAGTGTCTGTCAGGACAGGAACCTATAAAGTAAAATGGTGATGGATATTGATGGATATGCCAATACATTGATGGATATATGTTTTGTTTTGTTTTCTTCCTGGGAATTTGTTATGCATCGTAGTCTTGCTTGTAATTGTGGTTTCCTCTGTGGTGCTGTAGAGTGCTTCTCTTTTTAAGAACATTGCAATCTGTCAGTCTTACACTGCATTTACTTTCTTAGAGAATTATGAGAATAAATGAAATTCCTGAAATCAGGTCATTCAGAGAGGACCATTATAAAATCTTTGTTAGAGTCTTATCCCTGCTTGTTCTCTGTGGATACTCACTGGTCTGTTGTATTGGACCCATGACTTTCTTCCACACGCTGTGCCCCCCTCCTCAGGGGGCTCAGCCCTGCTTGTTCCAATCAGATTCAGTGTTCGTAGCACTCACACTTTTTTCTTCAACTTCTCCATCCTCCAATCTACAGTGAGCTAGAGTTATTAGAAAAGCAATAGCCCTGGGCAGATAGTCTCAGCTGTGCTCCTAGGACAAGGTTGTGCTACTAGGACAGGATCAATCACTTGCTGATGGTTCTTTCTGGGAAAGATGAAGTGAAAGGCACAGCAAGTACTTAAGGGAAGCTGTTCCAGCGAGGTCATAAACTGGAATTCATGATTTCAAGTAGATGGATTTCTACATAGTCTACATAGTTTTGATGCACTTTAAGGATGCCATAGGCCAAAGTTTTATAATGAAAGTGAATTAGCATTTGTTGAAAAAATGCACTCAAATACATTTTCTCCAGTTGTTGATTTAACTATTCTTTTGAAAGCAGCTGTAATCTTTGTTGAGTAACTCTGTGACAATTAAAATGAAGTGTGTAGAACTGCTGAATTATCTCTGTATCAGCACAATAAAACTGGACATACTTGCTAGTGTGAGTTGATCTTTTCCCTTTTAATTTGCTAAGGTTATCACAAGAGTCTTGAAATATAGCCTATATCTGCAGGTCTAATTTCCAGCCTACCCCACCTCTACTTCATGTTTTTTTAATATGTTTTGCACAAAAAAATAAATTAGGTATTTGAAAGGAACTTGCTATATTTCAAAATACCCAAGTGAGCTTTTTGCTGCAGGGATCATGCTATTTAATTGCGGGTAATACTGCTCCAAAACTGTGGCTCTTTTTCAGGATTTGTGGTTTAACGTGTTTAGAAAGCATGGGGCCATAATTTAGTAAAACAGAATGGCTGCAGATGACTAACCTTTTGCTCTCATGTGTAATTAATTCTCTCCAGTTTGGATGGGAACTGCACAAACACAATGACGTTTTGCTGTTCCATGTATTCCATACACATGGTAGAGAAGACAGGTGATTTAAATCTGTACTATTTGCACTGCCTTGTGGCTGTACCATACACCTTGTCATTTCTACTAATGTCTTCCATTTCCCACCAATTATTTCACAATGTGGAATAATAATTAAAAAAAAGCATGGAATGTGTGCTGTAATTGTTTTATTTATTTATTTATTTATTTATTTATTTATTTATTTAAGACTACTATTTAAAAAAATAAGGAAATCATCCTACAATTAAAAAAAGAAAGGAATGGAGAATAATATGACAGAATGCCTTTTGCCTTTTATTGAGAAAAGCCCGTTTTCTAAAGCTAGGACTGTTAAGCAGTGTTGACAATCACAGTCCAAATTATGCAACTGATTAGCTTCAGGATAAATCATACAAGGCAATGTAGGCATACTGATGAAGGTGTTTGCCATGGGTAATTATTGGAAAGTTACTGAGCTGCATTTCAGTTTGTTTTTTAGTAAAGTAGCAGTGTAGCTTAAGCCTTTCACCTCATAACTAAAGCCTAAAGTTTGTGGAGCTCTGCACAGGCCAGGTGTCATTGACTTTATTAAGGTGTTAGCTGGAAGGTTTCTGTTGACATGCCAAAATTCAGGATTGATGAATAGCTTCTTAAGGCTTAAACTTAAGCCTCTGACATGACAATTATTTGACTCTTTTGGAGCATTGGCTGCTTCACACGAGAAAAATGGTCCCTGATTTTTCTAAAAATCCATTAGCTGAAACAGACATTTTCAGCCTTAAATATACATAGGTGAAATAAATTTGCAACCAATTTTATAAATGCTTCAGCAGCTATCTGAGTGAGAAAGCTTTCCTGATGGCAGTTAAAGGGTCATTGACAGGAGTTGTATAATAATTTGCAATTAGATTAATATAATAATAATACATAATAATTCTTCAGTTGGGAAAGTGTAGCTGCCAACTGCCATGAAGATAAATGGAAACTGGGAGAAGATGCCACCTAGGTTTAACAAAGACAGATTAGAGCAAATATTTCTTTAACAGGAAAACTGATTTCTAGACCAGGAATATGCGCTAGCTTAATTTGCATGGATTGCATTTGATATGATTCCACATAGGAAATGCTTCTTTAAAAAGCAGATCATGGTGATCAGTCTGAGTACAGTGGGTTCAGTAGCCAGTAAGGGAAGAGGGGATGGCAGCTTTTCTTGAGTGTGGAACTGTTGATCTGGAGCAAGGATACTGGTCACGTGCTTCAAGGACTGGTTTTGGAAGCATCTGAGTATCTGCAACAATGACCTTGCAGAAGAAGAATATGACCTTGCTTGTGAAACTCGGTGGTGAATGAAGCCAGGAGGTGTCAAAATGAGGATAGGGTGACTGAATGGAGAGAAATGGATAGAAATTGGACAACACAAAATGCAAGACCTTGTATTTAGGGACTGGTATTGGGATTTACTGGTCTAAGCATAAAGCTACTCTCTTGCAAATAGCTGAGGAAGACAAAGACATTTTTTCATCATTTGCTAAAAATATCTATGAGCAGGTAGAAAAAAAGGTGCATTAGCAACAGGCTGGATGAGACGACCCATAAAGTCTCCTTCAGTGTTCCTATCAATTTCTGGTTTAACAAATGCACAGACGTTTGAAAAGAAAAGTGAATATAGAAACATTTATTGAATACCTGATTTCTTTAATATAAAGTGTATACAAATGTATACAAGTAGGATTTTGAATAAACTAGCATGTAGTGCACGATGCAATATTTGCTCTTATAATTCAAACCTTATTTCTTCCTGTTTAATTCAGCATTTCTAAATAGAGAACTATCAAGGTGATAATATTCAAATTATTATTTTTTTTTCCCCTTCATATATTTGCGTCCTAGAAAATGCAAGTACAACTTTACAGCCACTTTGGAGAACACTCTGCAGCTTGTAATTGAAAGACATCAAGCTTCAGGGAAGGTAACAGAAAAAAAAAAAAAAAGAAAAGAAAAGAAAAAGAAAAAAAGCATACAACTTCGGAATAATAGATGGGATGTGATAGGCTACCCTATTGCCTGGAGCTTATTGTCTATGTGTCTGTATTGATTGAAATACTTTAATTTTGCATTCTGTCTCAATTACTGCATCTCAATTGTGCATCCAGTACTGCAATTCTGAGGAAGATAATATTCTAATTAAATGATTTTTTTAAAGTGAAATGTTTAATGATGCACATTTGTATGATTACTTGAAACTTTAACTTATTTTTGAGCTCCAGCAAATGAAACACAAGATAATTTATATCATCTAGTGAATTTCACACAGAGTATCACAAAATGGTTCAAAAGGAAGCAAATTTTAAACAACAAATAAAATACAAGCTTTTAAGGTGTGATTTAAGCAGAGAAACTGACTTTGTGGCTGAGAAGGGAGGAGATGATTGAATTACAGACAAATGAGGCAGAGAAAGCAAAAGGATGACCTTCCTAATTGGGGAGAGATGTACAGACACCAAAATGAATGAGTGGCAAGCCAAACAAAAGGGGGGTATGTGAATGCAAGGTCAGAGAGTTAAGAAGAGAAAGTCAGTGAGAAATTTGTGTAACAGAGATATGCTCTTGAAAACAATATAGCCTTTGTTTCTTTAGGTTTTAGATCCACCTCAGGCTGCACAGGCTAAAAATGGGAGATACATCTTTGTGTCTCACGAGTAAGACAGTTATTTGGCTATGGTATTTTTGTTGTTTTTAAAGTTGAAGTTAGAAAGATGGGAAGTAAATGAAAAGAGGGTGGTTTCAAGCTGGGATGTATTGAAGGAGGCAGTCCTAAAAGCCACTGCTTCCTCACATGTTTAGTCTCTACAGAAAGATGTATCTTATCTTTAGCTATTGTATGTAGTTTTCTAAATTTCAGGGAGCAAAAGATAAAACACACCTCTGCTGTTTAGCCATGTATCACAGAATACCTCCCATCCTATTCTTGGTTAAGAATAAATGTAACATGAGAAATAGTCGAGTAAAATATGTTGTTGCTTGTTTTTGGTAAGACATCCTGTGAAAATTCACTGTAGAATAATCCTTGGGATAATTCTTCTGCTATCATTCAGAGCTGTTGAGAAGCTCAATCAGATGGACTTTGAGACTCCCTGGATTTTTCTGGTTCAATCCACTAAATCCAGGTTGCTGTGGTCCCCTGTTCCTTGGTAGGTAGTAGAAAGTCTTCTGAGTGTGGATTCCCAGCGTGTACACACACATACTGCGCAGACACAGCCAGAAGAGGACAGTGCCTGGTCAGAACCACATATATAGATGTATACTCCTACAGCAGGAACGATCCAAAAGTAGTGATTCCTACTCTTCTCTTCTGGCCAGTCAGGCTCTAAGTTTACTAGTACATCTCACACTCACACATCCATTCATGCGCACACACAGAAGTCTACAGACCCGTGGGTCCCGAGAATAGCCTGCTCTCAGACTCTCCAGACCATGATTTTCAGGTTGCTCTTATCCTGCTCATTGGCGAGTCCAGCTTTAAGTTTTCTAGCATCTCACACGTTCTCATACACAGAACAGCAACACCCGAGCATACTTGCAGAGAAAACAGCTAAAAGTAGCTTAATAAAATGTTAGAATAGACTGCTGATGAGGTGCAGAGTTGGCCATGCAAGTGAACTGACCAGTGACTTGCTTACACTTGGATGGGCCCTTTTATTTCATCTTCTCTCCATTTTCTCATGTTTGTTGTTTCCCACTCCCACACTTCTGTCTCTCCTTGTCCCTGCCCCTGCCTCCTTCCCAAGTAAATGACTCATTATGAATTATTTTTTTCCAGGTTTATCTGACTTTCACTATGTGCATGGCCAAATCTGCCATTTCTGATACCATTACCTAGGTCTTCTCACCCTTATTTGTAACATATTACTAAAATTGCCACCTAGGTGCTCTTGACCTTGAAAGGCTGCCTACCTCAGAGGCTGTCAGTACTCCTCTCCATTTCTCAGTGAAATTTGGCCATTTCTCACTCCATTATTTGTTACCATCCAGCAATTTCTCATGTCATCTCCACAGTTTCTCATGTTCTCTTCACTTAGCTAAACATCAGACCAAAGACTGGTCATCTGCCTGCATACTAACAATAACTTCTACTGAAAGCAAATGTACTTCAAATTCAGGTGGGTCTGAAGCCTTCTTGTGTCTGCAAATGGGAAGGGTGAATGAACATCCCCTTAGACCTCCCCAGATTCTACAGCATTGCATCTCTAGACTGCAACTATGCTTTATTAAAGTCTTCTTTCTGAATGTTGTGTATATCTGGAAATAGCTCATGGATACATCTGTATATATCAATGCATTTGCATTTTCAGTGCTAATTTGAAGGGAACCAGTTTGCAAGAACCTGGTGGATGTTATAATTTTGTCTTTAAACTATATCAAATAGCTGTATTTTTCTCTTAATTAGCTGTAAAACAATATTTCTCAATGCAGTATAAACAAAGCAGTTATATTTCTGAGAATTTACCATTCAATAAGTTATAATATGCTTTGGAAACCAGGTATTTTTATCATTATCAAAAATACATTTTGGCATCATATATTTAAAAGAAGCAGCTGTACATCTGTTCTCTCTAAACAGTGAACAGCATACTGTTGGTACTTAACAAAGTAGAATCCCGTGCTTCTTTCTTAGTTTGTAATAATGTTTTTCTTCACACACTCTTGTCATGAAAAACTTGGCACAAAAGCATACCCTTTATGCTGCTATGATGTGACATTTGCCTAGGAAACACACGTTATTTTGGTTTTAAAATAATTTAAATAGCAATCAAGCACATGTAGAAGATAAACTGTACTTCAAGAAATTCTATTGGTCTAGCCCGTGAATGGCAATTCAAGTTCTGTTTCACTGCTCAGAGGAGCTTATACAGCTTTTACTGTTTTAAAAAAATCCTTTGATTTAGATTCACAAGTTCTTTGAGAGAGTGGGCTATCAAAACATTCAGGATCCTTTTGCATGACCAAGTGCTACATCTCATGGTAGAATATCTACTGCATGTAATTATTTTGAAATCTAGGGTGGTACAACATGTGGATAAAAACATAAACCTGTATCCTTAGGCCTAGCAACATCTTTAGGATGCTGATGATAAATTTTCTTTGTGAAAGAAGTCATTAATAAGCTTTTGCTTTCTGAATATAAAGTTTTATTCTCTCTTGGTAAGTCACTAATTGAAGTCAAATTGTAGATTTATAAACACAGGATTTTTAATGTTAATTTTACATGCCTTGTTTGGAAAGTTCAGAAAAAAATAAATTGTTGTTTAGCTATGTTGTTGCTGAAACACAAATGACACTTAAATAGCATTTTGGTTGGTTTATTCATAATTATGCTGAAGATGAGTTTCTTTCTGCTTAGGAAAGTAAGTGCCCAAGGGTGTGTATATCAGTGATTTCATGAGAATTTGTATTAATTATTAACAGCTCAAGGGTGAAAAATTAGATCTCACCAGTGAATCTCATAGATAGGAAGTGCTTTGTTAACTAAAAAAAGAGAAGTTTTCTTCCTATAGTACTTCAAATAATAATAATAAAAAACAACAGCTGGTAACAGACTTTCTACAGTACGTTAAAGCCTTTTTGTCTTGTCAGCTTTGTCAAAAGCTTTGGTCTCTGTGTGTTTGACTGTTACGAGAATGCACAAAATCATTCAGGCTTGTTAAAAACCTAAGTTTTTATTCTAATGCTCTCTTAGCACTTCAAGATACTATAGAAAAGCTAGTGTAGAGTATACCATGATGGAACCTGAATTTTATATGCTGTCTCTGAATGAAAAATGAAGGCAAGTCTGATTGCTTCATGTGATTTATATAAAAAGGCTTCTGATACATTGCTGGCCCTCAGTAATACAAAAGTATATATATCTTAAGACATGGAAAATTATGTGGCAGAATTTAATAACAACAACAAAAAATAGATAAACTTGAGACTTGAGTTTTACTGAGAATGGCTGATGTTAGGCTATGAAACTTTGTAAACTTTCCCTTTATACTAAATTAGTCTTGCTTATGTACAATTCCACGTTATTCTGTCTTATTTTATGTTGTTGTTACTTGGTTCATGCTCTCAGTTAGATTTCTAGTGTGACTTCTTGTGTGAGCTGAGTAGTGTTCTGTGCTGCCGCTGATATTTACAACCAGGAGACTTGCTTTATTGGTTGTCGATTGATTTTTCAATTGATCATTTTTATTCTCCTGTCAGAAGAATGGAAAGGTGGAGCAACAAGTTAAAAGCAGGGATGGTGCTTCACCAGAGGTGTAGCAGATCACTGAATGGATACTATATTTCAGTCAGATAGAAAAGACTGAGAAAATTGCAGTCACAATATTGAATTAATTTACGTGAATACAGATAGCTATTGCTTTGCTGCTTTTAGTAATGTCTCCTGAAGGCAGCTGACAATCCGTTTTCCAAAAGTCTTGGGGAAGACCTGAACTAGAGGCAGTCTGCAAGCCTGGTGCCACGGAACCTGCTGGAGCGCCTGGAAGAAATGGGGATCAAGTTTGGCTCTAGAGCTAGGCCACTCCGTGAATCTAATTGTGTTTTAAAAATAATTAGTTATATCTATACTATAGGTTATACAGGGTAACTTTAATGTAAAGGGCTACATAGGCAGTATATGTGCCTACTAGAAATGAGAAGCTGCACTTCTAATCCTTATATTGAATAAGAGGAATGAAGCCATCCATGCATGTCTGCCATTTCCACGTACAGCCACATTCAGCATTTCCTGCACTGAAAAATACAATAGAAATGCTCAAAAATCCTCCTAGTGCAGGTCATGATTCTGAGAATATCAGAGAGCAGGCAGTTCATTCCCCTCTGCCTCAAGAAGTGAAAGCCAGGGAAGCGTTTCTCAGTTGTGTGTCTTTCCTTTCTTTTGTGCCCAAATTTGCACATGGTTCTCTTCTTTTGTTTAAGAAAAGTGTGAAAGGTAGCCTATGCTGCTCTATTTTAGTAACCCTCAATAGTAAATTCTGATCACAATTCCTCAAAGCAGTGAATAACATCACTGCAACAGACCTCCCACTGAATCCTACTGTGGCTCCTGAGAAAAATAATTAATTTCAAACCTACTTATTTCAACATTGTTCACTCACTGAACAAATGGGTGGAAAAAAGACCTTCCTGAAATAATTACCTAGTTCACAGATTATGCTTCTGACTGAGAAAAGTACTTAGCCATAATGGAGGCACCAGGCCACTTTTCTTATTTTCCTATTGTAGGTTCCCCATAGTAAAGAGCTGTGTTTTATGCCAGTGTCATGGAGAAGATATATTATTGTTACTAATATTATTTTTATTTCTTGAGTGATATTTAGGTGCTCTTGCAAATCAGGCTCCCACTTTACTATGTATTATATATACAAATAGTGCAGAGATTGGCTTTTCCTTTACAGGTTTGACATCATACTTAATAAGATGAAGAGTCCAGAAAATTAGCGAGCAGTTGGGTTCTCTGGGGGGAAAAAAAAAGAAAAAAAAAAGAAAAAAAAAAGAAAAAAAAAAAAAAAAAAAAAAAAAAAAAAAAATTGCTGTGGTACTTTGCTTTGCTTTCCGTAATTTCAAATCTGTGATTTTTCAGTTATTTTTTGGAAAAAAAAAAAAAAAAAAAAGGAACAAAGTTCAGTTCTCTCATTCAAATTCACAGCATAATATAAAAATTCTGGCTTGGGAAGTATTGAAATTACATGGGTACATGGGAAAGATCTTTTATGGCTCAAATCATTCCTTAACCTACAATAAAGCCAGCGTGGTCAGGAAAAGGACCTGGAGCGCAGCCCTGCTCCTGGGCAAATTGTGGGCTAGATCATGGCCAAGCCTATCACTTCTGGGGAAGGAGCAGAGCAGCCTCTGTGGAGTGGTTGCATTCCCAGTGTTCATGTGTGAGGAAGAGCTGGGGAAAAGGTGGGAAACAGGAGGAGCCTTGGCTTTGTGGTTGGCACTGCAGGACACCTTGCATGACGGCTGTCAACAGTACATCACTGTTGTCCCATTGTGCGAGATGTAACCTTGTCTTGCATCAGCCATAGAGTAATAAAAGAAGGCACTGCTCCTGTAACATGTTCCTGTCAAATCCAGGACCAAGGATGTACTACTTGGGTAATGTGCATTTCTAGTTTTTTTGCATTCCGGCCTCGCTTGTTGCTGAACAGAAATAAAGCAGCAGTAATGGCTGGGCTCTCAGCATGTTTATGCATCCATTTGATACCTGCTTTTACTTGGGGTTTGATTTTTGAGTAAGAGCATCTATTTCAAGAGCATTGCATCTGTAGTGAAGAGCTGTGCGCCCTGTTCTGATGGAGCCAGCTGGTTGGTTTATTTTTCTTTGAATTTCTCTAGGATCTGATTTTGCCCTCATCTAAAGAACAGCAGCAAATTCTTACTGTGCCAGGGAAGTTTCTAAGGAGGTTTAAAATCCCAGGCTAGACAGCAGCGTAGCAGAGCTGATTTAAAACCATTGTGAAGTGCCTGTTCACTCAGCAGCAGAAACTTTGAAGATGCACAGTGTGATGAGCACTGGGACCCCACCGCTGCCAGAGTAGTGCCATGTGTGTGCTGCAGCCGGGACAGAGCAGCCAAGAAGCTCCAGGGGTTGTGGCTTTAGGCTCCTTGTGTGGTGTTTGACTATAGCCATTGTAACTCAAGGTTACAACTTCTAACAGCCTTAGCTATTCTGAAAATGAATTGGACTGCACCATGGAAGGCATTTCATTTGGAAATGTTTATTTGAAGTTAAGTGAGTGGTGAAAACATCAGCCTCTTGACAATCCTTCCCTACTGTATCAGCAGTGATGGTACACAAGGCGATTCCTTGCTGTGTTTTGTTCTTTCACAGGAATTAGAAAATCCCAGGAAACATTCAGTTTGTCTTTAAAGCACAGCACTAGTGGTCTTGTTATAAGTTTACATCTGACATAGGAGCAACTTCTGTGTTTGCAAATGTTTTCTTTCTTTTGCTAAATAAGTCCTAGCAGTAACCCATCTGAAATTTAACAGAATACTTGTAGCAGCACACAGTAAATTAACTATTAATTCAGAATACTTGTAGCAGCACACAGTAAATTAACTATTAATTCAGATTTATTTCTGAATGTTAAAATTTCAAAGCAATTAATAATGATTTTTCAGGTTCCTTCCATCCTCAACACACTGAATGCTTGTTACATCTTTGTATTGTCTATCAATCCATCTGTTATACAAGTTTATTTCATTCTTATGCTTACCAATTGCACCCATGAGCCTGAATTTATTGGAACAGTAAAATGACATTCAATGCACTGTAGCTGGGAAACAGAGCCAGTAGCCAAACCTATTATTATTGTACTGATGGAGTTTTTTAAATTACATCTCAGTAAGCTCAGCATTATCTTTCATGGTGTTTTCAAGCCCCATGAAAGGTCAGATAGTTTATCTTTTGAGCTGTGTACAGTTATGGCTTGTTTGCTTAATGAACCCATAGTTTCAGACATTGTTTTCCTTTATTTCTAAATAAGCGTAAGTGTTTAAAACTGTCATTAAAAAAAAAAAAAAAAACACATAATAACAAAACACACCACAAGCAAGCAGCTAAATTGTTTCAGAACCTGGAGATCTGAGGAAGCAACAGTGCATGGGTCCTATTAGGATAAAATTATCAGGAAAAAACATTCTTGAAACCAAAACCAATACTGGTATAAATGAGAGCAATTCAACATATTTCTCTGGAAGTATACTATTAAAAATCTAATTCCTACAGCTTTCCCAGAGTGAAATACAGGGCCCAAGTATTTTTCAGAAGGACTTAAAGTCTCAAGATCTCAGTTAGATCTGGTAGTTCTGAGACCTAATAATAGCTGTAATACCACCACCCCTCATTCTCTGTTGTAGCTATGGTGGACTAATGATATAAGCAGGTCAAACTTTGTGAGAAGAGAATTGTTGTTAGAGCAACTGATGTATTTTGAAACAATGAAGAGAATTTTAGACACGTGCTTGATTCTTTGCAAATATCAAAGAAATCCACAGGATCCTCTAGATCTGTGTCTTTGCTGATAAGCAAGAATAAATGCCTTGAGTGGATTACACAGTAAATAGAAACATTTGATGTCAAGATATTCCTGAATTAAATTGCTAACAATTGCCTTCAGCAAGGACTTCTTGTAAGTTGAGAGAAGGTTAAACAAACCCCAGTCCTCAATTTTTTTCCAATTCAGATCATTCCTGTTTTCTTCTTATGAAGTTTCAACTGACATTCAGATTCAAGAGCTCTTTGCCATGCCACCTCCCAAAGGGCACAAGGCAATATTCGTGCATTTGCTCTGATTCCCCCTGTAGATAAATGAGGACAGCATGACCATCCTCTTTTTTGTCTGGTGAAGAAGCAAGCAAAAGCTGCCAATCAGCAGGAGATAAGGAGAGCCTTGTCCTGCTGAAGTTTCAGCATTCCTTTCATGTTTGCTGGGCAAATGAACAATGTAATAATTATGTTTTGTTGTTGTTGTTGTTGTTGTTGTTGTTGTTGTTAGCTATAGGATGATGGACTTGTATTTCTGCCCACGTTATTTTTGGTACTGTCAGCAAGAAAAGAAGCCAGAGCTGTTTGGGAATATATATATAAAAAAAAATTACTTGTAAATATAGGGAATACAGTATAAGCTTAGTTATTTATGGTCTGATGGAGGCAGCCATGCAGCCAGGCTGTGCTGCAGAGGCCCAAGAGGCCGTGCTGTTGGTGAAATCAATTGCGGAGGAGAAAAAAACCTCTCCTGAGCATGAGCTGTCTGTGCAGTCCTGATGCTCATTCTTTTGTAATGCAGCTTCTTATTGTCAGTGCTGGGTTGGGGAGGCTTCAGGAAAAAGAAAGTCCCAGAGCTTTTGATTTTCATAATCTAGTGGCACAGCGTTACTCGGCTCCTCTTGCATTGATGAGCTGGATGAAAGAGGGGTTGTCACAACAGCCACCGCCTATGTGCCGCTGCCCACCTACGTCTTTTGTCACAGACCCTGAAAAGAATACGGTATGGGAGTCAGGATTTGTCGCAGGCTGCCAGTCATCCTACAGCAGGCTGTTTGGGAAGCCCAGGCTGGAGGATCACCTCTCTCCTGCCCCAGCTTTATCCACTGGGAGGTTTCTGTCGAGGTGTCAGGGGAAGCTGCAAGCAGTGTTGGAAAATGTACAAGAGACCTCACTTAAGCTTCAGCAATGAGCTGAATGAGACTACAGAGCCTGATCGCTGCCTTTCTGAGAGTCAAGTAAGTGTACTTCATAGATCATGTCATGGCAAAAGAGAATACACCTGTCCAAGGCAAGAATACAGCATTTTGCCCTTCAAAAATCCTGTTAGTTTTACTTCTGCAATTGTTTCCTTTCCTGTCACATACTTCTTACTGAAATAGCATATCTGCCCTCCTAGTAATAATTCCCGGGGGGCATTCAACAAGCCCTTGATGTCTGAGTTCTTAGCTTGAACTATCCTGGACGTTTTAGGAATTTACTCCTATGGCAGTTAAAAATGGCCAAAGGAGTCTTTACAATCATTCTTTACAAGCATAGAGAAAGCCATACTTTGAGAAAACTGTCTCAAATTAGCATTCTTGGCAGCTTGGCTGGTATTAATAATGTATTACATTTCCCACAATCACCTATGTGTATTCTATTTGAATTCACGTATAGGAATGTATATCTATTTTTTCCCCTGATACAGAACTGAATATGATCTGTGTGGATACATTTTTAGGTTTGCACCACTCCAGATTCATTCATTGTTCCTTTTAGTTGAAACATTAACAAATGAGGATATAAGAGCACATATGTTTTCTGTGTTCTGTCAAAAACAGTGTCACTTAGTGTTAGATACGGGTTCTTTCTGAATCCTTTTTATTTAATCTAAGTTACGAAATCCCACTAGAATTTGCATGGAATTTCATTGTAGTCTGGTACTGGTGGACATATGTACTCTCTATGACTTTCTACAACTAGATTCTCTCTACAGCTACCTCAGAGGACATAATACTGGGGTGGGACTTCAACCCTTCCCCCAGGCAACAAGTGATAGAAAAGGAAGAGGCCTGAAGTTGTGCCAGGGGAGGTGTAGGTTGGATATTAGGAAAAATTTCTTCACTGAAAGTGTTGTGAGGCATTGGAACAGGCTTCTCAGAGAAGTAGTTGAGTCACCTTCCCTGGAAGTATTGAAAAGACGTGTAGATGTGGTATTTAGGGACGTGGTTTAGTGGTAGACTTGGCAGTGCTAGGTTAACGGTTGGACTGGATGATCTTGGAAGTATTTTCCAAAATAAATGATTCTATGATTCTATGATATGTGTAGTGATAACATTAGTTATCTCAGCCTAGAAAAAGGACAAAAATTTAAAAAGGATGAGAATCCCTTTTATGATATTTCATTTTTCACTTAGAATTGTTTCAACTCTTGGTCTCTGGTATTTTTTCCAGCTTTAATTTCTGTACAGTTAATGCCGCTGGGAACTATTGGTTAGTCAAGAAAATCAGAATGCCTTATCTGTGACATTCAAGGTGACTTTTTTTAAAAAAGGTGACAAACTATCTGGCAATCACAGTAAATCTATGCTAGCTGAATTAGAAAACAGTTTTCAATACCAAGAACTTGGCAGGAGTTTGACCCAAATTATTTCAGTGCAACCTTGGTGATAGGAATCAAAACTATATTAATCCAGGAGAGGGCTGAATTATTTGTTATGGACAGTTTTATGTAGAGTTTTTCCTTTTAATGAACAATTTACCAACAGATCAAGAACAGCTTATCAATTATATTTACTCTTCAGATCTCTTTTATGTGTACTCAGTTCCTTTCAGTTTCCATGTATAGGCTTCTGCCTTTGATGAGAGTTCATTTTTTTCAATTTGCTGCACAGCACCTGGTGTAGTTTCCCTTCCTTGCTTAGATGAGTTCTGATTTAAGAAGAGTAAGAAGAAATCATCTATCCTTCCTTTTCCCAGGGAAGTTACTGAAGAGCAGAGCTGGGGTGTTGACCTTTTCTGCAGAAGACAGCAATGATTCTGCACTTCGTGGTTGCCATCTAAACTCTGCTGAGGAGACTTGATTTTTACAGACTTCATTATTAACACTCATCAAATTTTTGGTGTAATCAGTTAATGCTTAAGATGCTCAGCATGAGGAAATAGATGCTTGATACCTTCAGGACTGAGTTATTCCTGTAATCCTAGGTTCAAATATCTGTTTAGCCATGAGTGCGAATGAGATATTTAATATTTATTGGCTATTCAGCAGATGCTATAGTCAGCTTTGTTTTGTGACATTAACACAAGGTATTTATGTTTGTATTCGCATGTGTAGTCCCATCTGTGAATGGTGAGCATGGTCATTTCTCATTGTCTATGTTGCTTGATTGTCTGAGCAGCAGGGCTTTTCCCAGGACTTTTCAGGTAACTCTTTTGTATTCCCTGATTGGCATATATGATAAATTCAATAATTAAATTATATGGTATTGTCTGTGGGATCACTTACTTTCATCTGTGCCATTTACTTATTTATGGCACTTATTTACTTATTTACCAGATTTCCAGCCTTTCACTGCCATAATTACTCACTCACTCAAATCACCAGTCCTCCACATTCTAGAAGCAGGAAATGCACTTTGCACTTCCAAATGAGACTCTTTTTGCTATAAATGTCTCCCTTTCATTATTTACTGTTTTCCTTTCTGCCCTTTTATTTAAGTGGTATTTATATGTTTTATTTAAGAAAGCTAGCGATTTTCAAAACTTCCTAGCTTTTTATCACCATCACTTCCAAATACAAATAGGCCAGTCAGTTTAGGATAGTCACAGATTACTTGAATTACAAGTATAAGAATAATCCAGTGAGTAATTTTTCATCTTCATTCTCCAGGGCTACCCTTACAAAGCCAAAGGCAGCCTATAGGATGTCCTAAAACAGTAGGCAGTGTCACAGTATATGCCTCATTAGTCGATTTATTAGAGATTGATAATACTGTTCTAGCCCTACAACCAGTACAAAATTCACTTAATTAAAAAAAAAAAAAAAAAAAAAAAAAGGAAGGGAAGGGAATGTTATTATTCATGTCTCCTTCACATCTGAAGGATATGCTTAAATGTAAACTTTCAACTTTAAAAAAGAAACCTGCTTAAAAGTACAGCAGGTAGAGTAGCCAAGTTATTCCACATCAAAATAATAATAATAATTTAAAAAGTGCAGTGAAGTTGAAGATTAATCTTTCGTTTATTTTTTTATTTACACTTTTATTTTACATTTTTGGAAACAAACACTCGGACTTGGAAGAAATTGTCCTTTAAGGTAGTAGTAGATACATCCCCGTTTCAAAACTGAGATGTTGCTTTTGATTATATCAGCATTTTTTTTATTAACTCATTAACTGTTGTTTTTCAGATCTGGGCTTGCTCATCTGCTTTCACATCTTCTGTGTAGTACCCTTTTTGTGATTCCAGCTCTTCCTGAATCTGTGTACGTGGTGTCATCGCACACTGGTTGCAAAATAGCTGTAGTTTCAGCTGTCTCATGCTGAAGTTTAGGACTTTCTTGCTGTCTTTTGTTCCAGCTGTTGAGAGTCAATGGGATGCCAAAATACATGAAGAATTATCTGATGAGGTTACCTCTTTCATATTTTTGTCATGACCCTTGTCTACCTCAAAGCAAAGGGATTTGATCGGAGTTGTGAAAGAGCTGAGCAGCAGCAGAACCACCTGCAGAGGTGCAGAGTCCCCGACCACCCTCCTTACTGCAAGAGCCGCATTGCAAAGCAGCTCTGTAACTGCTTTCTTGTGTTCCTTGTGTTGAAGTCCATCAGGAGTGTGGTGTTCGTTGCTTGGACCATACTGCTCAACAACAGTTTAAAAACGATGGCGATTCTCACTTCTTTTGAGTAAAGGGAGAGGGGTTATAGGAATCTGATTCAAATTCCAAATGCCAAGGGAAGATACATTAAGAAGGACCCCAATTATAATCAAAAGTCCGTAATTTGCAGTTGCTGTGCTGAGGTTTGCTGTTAGCATTTCTGCTGAAACAGATTATATTTATTTTGGAAATATCACAGATGTGTGTGGTTGTGACAGAAGAGAAATACATGAAGCGGATGCAACAAAAGTGCGTGGATGCACAATTTGTAGACTAGCCATTCCCAATTAGTTTAAATGGAAGATTATAGTGCAAAATAACTTCCAAGCTCAGGCAAACCATAACACATACTGTAATGTTAATATCACTCTGAACTTTCTAATGTTCACAAAGTGTGTTGTTGGAACTAATTAACATGCTTTTTTTTTTTTTTTTTTTTTTTTTTTTTTTAATACTTCAAAGACCTGAAGTTTGTAGTTTGACGATTAGACTGTTTCATATTTAGACAAAAATTGGAGATGATTAGAAATGCAGAGACACCATGCAGGTCAATTGTGCATCATTATTTGAGCTATTTAATGCATTTTAATGGTAGCTGATAAGATGCAAAGTGCTTTGTAAGCCAAAAGTAGAGGTTCTTTTCCATTATACATTAAATCTATAGGCATAAATAGATTTACATTCTTCTACTTCAGTTAAAATAAGCTGAAATACTCCATATGGTGCTAAAATATGTAAGCATGTGAAACATTACTGCTGGTAGTGGCATGTCCTCACATCTAGGTATGTTAGGCTTTTTGGTAATTAATTGTCTTTACCTTGCCATAGGGTGAAAAAGTGATTTTAACAATGCATTAATGTGAAGTATACATCTTAGCGTCATACTGCACGGACCTGTCTGTGACAATAGTAACAAAGGCAAGAAAGAGAAATTTCAAATTTCAGCAACAAAAATTTCAGAACAATTTGTGTGCTGTCTGTACCAGGCTTGAGTTTTTGAAGCTTTGGACGCTCATCCCCTGCAAATCAAACCTTGCTAGTATCTCATATAAGGAAATCCTTAGAAATGGGAGCTATAAGAATAGCCTGGCATTTTGGAAAAAGTCAAGAAAGGGTCTTTCTGCAAACACTTCCAATAAATCCACCTGGCAACAGATCCTTGTAAATTTTCCTGACTTAATAGTCTCTCATGTCTCCAGTGGTGCTTAAAATTTGCATATTTTTTAAAGGGCTATTTTGAAACTCACTATGGGAAGGGGAAAGGATGACAATTTCTCTTTTGTGGCAGTGGTTATTTTGCGATTTTTGAGAAGGAATGGAAACTGACACTCCCCTGTTGTGAAAATAGCAGCTTGCTGAGGAGAGAGGGTCCTCCAGCCCTAGGGATATCATGATGCAGAGGAAAAGAAGAATTGCTTCCAATATCAAACTGTTCAGTCTTTAGAAGCAGGTCCCCTCTGGGTAGTTTTTAATTTCAATTGCTGCAAAGGAACCTCCCCACACTAGGGAAATAGGCCACGCATAAGCTGTTTTTGTCTAGAATATTTTCTTCCAAGGGCCCATGTGGTGCATGCAGCGAGAAGCTCTTACAGGCTAGTGATAGGTATGACATGAAAGGAATTAAAAAATTCTGGTCCCTATTTGAGTATCTATTACACTTGTAGAGTGTACTTAACAGAAAAAAAAATAGTGTTTTTTGGACATACACTGTAAGACTTGTGTGCTTTGTGTGTTCAGGGTCAAGTTTCCAGACTGTGCTGGTGATCTTTTACCTTCGTACAGATATGCATTGGTTGGCATCATACTTAGAGGATTCTGAGAAGATTTGCTGTTAACTACTGTAACCTTAACCTTAAACTTCACAGGTTCATTCACAGGCAGTAAAAAAAATCTCACTTGTGTCATTGAGAGTTTCATGCAAGAGAGAAGTTGTTCCCCTCTTTCTCTGCACAGGGCAAATTAGAGTATCTGTTACCAGAATGACCTTGAAAACAGAAACAAGAGGAGTTTAAATATTGTGCTTTCTGCTCCTTTGCATGATGGAAAACATTATTTGCACTAGTACTACACGGCTGCATATGAATTGTGGTTGAAAGGATTTGTAATGGGGAAACAATTGGCAGATACGTCTTGAGGGGAAGTCAGTGAATTGGAGCTAATGCAAACCCTTCTCTTACCCAGTGGAACCAGTTTTTGTTGTATGAATGTTAACCTTTTTCATGGTATGCAACTGAGAACAAGCTGTCATTTGAGAACAAGCTATCACTGGGAACGGGGTGATAAGTAACTATTGAGGTAATAGAGGAAAATGACTGTAGGTGTCCCAAAATTCTGTTCGTTGAATGTGTGATACATGTGGTTACCCACAACTAGGGGAAAGAGGAAAACTCTACTTTCAGGACAAACAAGAACAGCAAAGTCTTATCTTCAGGAGCAGAAAGGTAGCCTGGTTTGACAGGTTGGTGTCATATGTAAAACCAGGACGGAGTGCAGGGTCAAATGTCATGCAAACAAACTTCAGATTTCAGTTCTTATACTACTCACAATGACTATTAAAAAAATAAAAATTTGGAAGAGCATTTGCCATTAGGTTTTTTTTCTCTTATTGAAATGGAAGGCTTTGCTGTTGTTGTTGTAAATGAAAAAAAAAAATCTTAAAAGATTTTACCTTTATCCCCCCATTTGTATCTGTGAAGAAGGGGAAGAACATGAGCTATTCCAAATGTTGAAACTTTTTTTTTCTTCTCTTTTTCCACTTCCATATTTTCCTTATGCTTCTCAGCTTTTTTTTACATTTCATTTACTCACGTATTAATTTTTTGGTGAAGAAAAAAATTTGTTTGCCTTCTTGGTCAGACTCGGCCATCATGCTTAGGTTCATACTGAGTAATTTACAATTCATGGAACAGCTTATCCTTATCTGTGATTTTATGAAATTATTTTCATTGAGATATCTGTTGTTGAAGTTATTTGCTCAAAAACTTTTAGGAGCATCTGAAGGTCACTGACATTGTAGAAATAGCTTGTGCAGACACTGCAGAAATTTGGCAGTGCTTATGAATTTATATCTATCTGTATTCTTTATCTATATCTATGTTTGTATCTGTCAATAAGTATTTCCATTTTGACTGTAAAATATTAAATCAAATGCACAGGTTCTATTTGTGATAGGTCAGTAAGGGATGATAAAGTATTTGACATTGCCAGTTATGCTGATAATAATTCTCTTATACAGAGAGTCCAACAGAAGTTTCCAGTACTTTCAAGTTTTTGAGTTTTGGCCAGTCCAATCAACTTACATGATTTAAAATAATGATGGGAACTTTGTGTTAGCTGTCTGGTTTAAAGGGTTTAAGATCACAGTCATGCAATGATCTTTGCATGAAAAGAGCCAGGGAGCTCACTCTACATTTGTGCCTTAAATTTTTAATCCTAGTGTTGGATTAATGTGAAAGGAGCAAAAGTAGGAATATTCTAATCTTAGCATTATTGTTTGCAAAGTTTTTAGCTCTTTTTTTTTTTTTTTTAGCTCTTTTAATCTACATGTTTATCTACATGTTTAAATCTGCAGATTTAGAAATAAATCACAAATCTCATTCATTTTTTAAAAATCTCTATAGCTTATGTCAGTGTGCCCATAGTATTTTTGTGTCCTCACAGATGTACAAAATTCTCTCAAAATCTAGTATCATGAAGTGTTTAACTGTTTCTGTACAGCAATGAGAGTCTAATCAGATCATGAAAAGATATTAGCTCTTCTTCCTAAGACAAAGACAGAAAGTTGACCTATGTACTTCATTAGACCTTCTGGAGGAGAGTAGAAAGTGACAGAAAAGTAATGGTTTTCCAAATGGTTGCTCTGGGAATATTGAGAGCCATCAACAAGAATGCAAACAGCTGTGAGTTCAATTTACACTGCTCAGTTTCCAGTCATTAATATGCTTTAGTGTTCAACAGTAGGACATATAAGGACAAATATTCTTGTTACTATGGTGTTTGTAGGGATTTATTAGATATAAAGGTCTAAGTTGATGTTTTTTGGAAAATATATACAAAAAAGTTCTAGGTCTGAGGTTTCACAGGGAACTTTGAATATTCGTGACATGGCTTCTGTGCTGCTTTTTTATTCTTAATTTTGCTTTAATGGTCTGTAATGGATCCAAGCATGGAGTCAAACCACTAGAAACAGAAGAAATACATCAGGGGGAGAATGTCCTCTGCTTTTGTACTGCTTGGATTTCACAGTTAACTTAGCTCCACAGAAAGGGTTACTGTACAGCACAGGAGGCAGCTGTGACTTTTACTTTTCACCATTCCTAATTCTTTACTGCTTGCATACACAAACTAAAGATGACTCCTCTGTCTAAATAGAAAGAAACACATTCATTGAATCTGTCACCCCCGATACACTCAGTGGTGTGTTTAATCAGGTTCTAACTTCTATCTTGCTTTTTTTCAGCCCTATTGAAGCAGCAAAAAGCATTCAGTGATGTACATAACAATGTAGAATTGATGCCTGCTGGATTGGTGTCTCACCTTCATTCTTCTCAGATTGACAGTTTATTGTACTTCTTTCCTCATTCCCTCCCGTGTGTATATTCTCACTATGTTCTGACACCCTTCCTACACACTTCCAATATAAAACTAGAAGACCAGCATGTATACTGAATATGTAAATGAGTTAGTAATTTCTATATATGTTGCATTTTATTCCCATTAAGTGAGGGCATTAAAACAAATTAGAACATTACTTAATGTGGTGTAAAATGATTACCATATGAGAAGCCAGTTAACAAGATAAAATTTGCAATAATGCCTTAAAGGTGAAATGCGAGAGCTTTTAGTAATAATAAAAAAAGGAAAAAAAGAATCCTTTCTTGTCCTCAAATCATTTTCAGAGTATACAAACAACCATAAGAAGTGCATTTTACTGAAGATCACTTCCTTCGTTACTGCTTCATTAAGGCCGAATCATGTGCCCATCCTCAATAGAGGTGATGAAGCTTATGCAAGACAGACCACACCAGGAGGGCAGATGCAGGAGAGTGCACTGTCAGTGACTGGACTCTGCAAAGCCCAGCTCTAAGCTTACCTCATGTATTTAGACACTAGAAATGACCTCCTTTTCCTTATTCTACACCTTATTCTAAAGGACAGGGACATTTTTGACTCTAGAATGGGACCGAGGAATCAAAATCCAAATACGCGCAAAGAGCAGATGGTAAAAGGCACAGCTCTTCCAGGAGCTATGACAGACACTCTCAGTATCTGTGATGGGGACTGAAATGCAGGCACTTGCCATCACCAATTGCTGAGCATCTGTAAGATGTTGAACGTCTGGTAATCCACCTAGCAAGTCTTAAGTTGTGCCATCAGCGGTGTTTTCTTATTTATGCGTTCACAGCTTTATTTTAAATACAGCCCATATCATAGTTCCAGAGGTTGTTTTCACAGCCTGGTCTGCTGAAAAATGCTGCCTAGAAGCTTGAATTAAATCTAGTCTGAACAATATGGCAGTATATATTTAAACAACTTGTACAATGTACTAGACATTCATGCATGATTTCACTGACATTATTTTAACTTATCTTTTGGATGAGTACAAAGTTTATTTTCTGAAATACCATGCATGCTTAATACTTTCTAAATTGTGACCTTAAAATGTATCCTCTTATATTAGAGCACTGATGCCTTTGGAAGAGAGAGACAACATACTATTTGGATGCATTTACAAGGACAGTCCTGGGTGCGGGCTTAGGCTCTGAGTGTGGTGCGTGGTCTTCCCTTGCCACAGTGGGAGGCTTGTGACCCTGCCTGGTTTATAATGGTATTTATGAGAAGTACACTTAGGAAAAAGACTACATAGAGAATTAATTATTTTCATTTTATCTTGACCCCTGTGGTATTTAATATGATCTCAGTAGAAACCATTCCTGAGTCATTTGGTAGTGTTTTTTTCAATAGATGTGACTATTTGTTTTCCCAAAGGCTCTGGGCTTTTAATGCTGTTGTGGTGTCCTAGCCACAAAATGTCCTGCGTACAGAAGCCACAGGATTTCCATGACTGAATCTCTTTTTCTAAGTCCACTAGATTTGACCAAATCACAGCATGTTGCTTAACGTTTTTTGAGGGTCTGTAAAGATAAGGGCTTTGCTCTGCGGTGCCTTGTTCCTGTATATGTATAAAGTCCTTTGTTCCTGTGTATGTTCTTTATACTAATGTGCATGCAAGTTTTTGTTCAGACTTGAGTATAGTTGCTGTTCAAATGCAGGTTTCTGCTGTTCAGTAAAGATTTTTTTTTTTTTCTTTACAAATAATTTCAAGCCATAAAGTCTGTCTGATTAAAAGTGCACTTAAAACATATTTTTTTTCCCTAGTACAGAATAATTTTACCAAACATTTATTGTATAATTGAGGTACAGAGAAATGAATCAGCCAACACATGTGCTAATATCTTGTTTGTTCAGCATTACTGTTTATTACAATCACAACCCCAACGTGTGCTAGAAGTTGTACAGAGAGATAAAGCAGCAGTCTCTGTGTGAAGGAGCTTAAAACCTAAACAGATAATGTACAATTGATCAGACGTAGATCCCAACAAATTGAAAATAAATCAACAGGAAAGTTCAGCTTGTGTTTCATTGGACCCAGAAACGAGAGACACCTTCTGGCACTCTGTCCAAGCTTCAGTGAAGGGACACAGCTAAGGTATAGTGGTAGCAGATGTGTGTCTGTGTTTAGGGGAATAACTGTTCAAAGAGTCTCCTACAAAACTGATAGATTTCTTTTGTACTGATAATAACTTTCTTAACATCTGACATTACTGCCTTTCCTTTGCAAATGAGGTTGCAAATTAAAAATGTATTATCTAGATTGACAAGAAAAATGCTTCCTGATCATAAGACTTGTATCCAATAACATATGATCGCTATGCCTCTTTGACCTGTACAGGAAATCAACATAATCTGCCCTGCTAGGAAAAGAGTTAAGGCACTAGCTGTGCATACTTACTTATTTAATATCTGATATTTTTTATTTTTTCCCCCACTGTGGCAGTATCAGGCTGTAAAGTTGCATGCTTGTAAACCTATTTGCAGACATTATTGTACGTGTTATGTGGAATGTGCTATTTGATGTAGTACGTTTCTCTTTCCAGACGTCTTTGTCTGAAGGATTTGATTGAATGAGTTGTCATATCAGGAAACGCAGCAAGTCAATTTGTTATATGGATATTTCTGTAAAATACATGAGGACTGAGCCAAGAGCTGCTGTGTTCCAAGAGCTGTTTCAACAGTCCTGTCTGATAAATCAGATTGAATTGCAGTCAGTAAGTGCTGTAGCTTGAATTTCCTTCCACCCTGACTTTAGCTCAGTTATGACGGCAGAGGTATATAAAATCCAGTCAGAAACAGCATGGCTTGAAGGAAGAGTAGCTTGAAGTACGAGAAAGTGAAGAGGAAAGAGCCAGAGGAAGAGGAGGATGTGTCTGATACCTATCAGCTATGCACCCCTCAGTTCTGTATCAGGGTATATTTGGATGAAGTCTTAAGAAAACCGCTCCCTGAGCAGTAGGAGTAATTCAAGTGTCATATCTACAAAATTATGAATAGAAATAGCAATGCTTATTGAAATATTCTTAATTATTGCTACACAACTGGCAGTTTTGTTTCTTTCCACTGTAAAGAGCACAGTATCTGAAGTGACTACACATAGAACGAGCAGGTCAGTGTACCATGTTAGTTTTTAAGAAAAAGATGAAGTTGTATTTTGTATGGATGCCACTAAATGGACTTCGAACATTGTGTTATTGGTACGTACTGTAAGGGACTGGTGTGCAGAACACTACTGAAAGTTGTGCAGTTCCTTTAGTCCATCTCCATCTTTGTGGATCAGCATTTAATGGATAAAATGTGTCCATTTGCAGGGTTCTGCACAATGGGCCATTCTCAAATTTTCTGACCCAAGAAGAAGTCAGTGAGTCTAGGTCTAGAAATAGGAAGCAAAGAAATTTACGGACTATTTGAGAAGCCTGAAACTGCTGTCTGTCTGCAGTTGACCCTTCCTTACTTGTTCTTGGAATCTGAAACCCCAGCTTTTCCAAGAAGTTTCTAGTCCTGGGTAACCCCAAATTAACTTTTTGCATGTAGCACTGCATGGACTTGCTTTAGAATAAAAGTGCTGTACAAAAGTGCTTCCGCTTGTCCAGTTTTGTATGGTAATTTTGTATGTATATGTGTGTGTGTGTAGGTAATTTTAGTGGTGCGTTTTTAAGGTCAATAAGTGCTTTAATCGAATACCATGTTTCAGGTTTCTGCTGTTAAGCACTTTATGGCCTTAGATCTAAAATGATTATGTAGGATGAGTATGACTTCTACTCATGATGCATAAAATTTTTACCTTCTTAGTTATTGTCTAGGCCAGGGTCACTCTGTAGTGTGAAGAATCCACCCTGTCTTGGTCCTCATCAAAAAGGGGGAAATAATTAATGTTGGTTAGGACTTTCCCAACATGGCTTCTGAGTGAGAAAGATGCATTGCTAGAACTATGGTTTTCTATAGAAGCTGCAATTTCTCATGCAAATGAAAGGGTAGCGCTGCCCACATTGAATTAATGAGATGACAAAGTGCTCACCTGGGATGATGTGGGAGATCCTGCTCAAGACCCGATTGGAGTTAGAGCTTTGCTATTATCTACGTTGGGTGCACAGAACTATTTTTTTTTCTTATGAAGGGAGGAAAAAGGTACAGGTTAAATGAATCTTTCTTTTTTCTTTCTTATTTCATGGAAACTTTTGGAAAGTGTTTTTTCCCTCCTTACTATTTGCAAATGTTGGTCAAATTTTAATGCGATATAGCTTAGCATTTAACTTCATCTTTTCACCAGGTTCCTGCATGTATGTTATCATGCACTGTTGCTCTCTAGAGCTATTATTTATGTTGTTCCAGTTTCCTCTCAATGCATCCCTAATGCTGTTTATAACCATAGACCACCATGCATGTAATTGGTAGTAATGATGTGTGCAGATTTTAGCCCATCCAACAGACCCTTTTTTTTTTTTTTTTTTTTTTTTTGCATTTATTTCTGAATGGCTTTCAGAGGAATACTGTTTTCTTAAGTAGGAAAGATAAAGTTGAATGTATCTTAAACTAGGTGAGGGAAAAACAAAGATGTTCTCAGAGGGCATTGATAAGAAGTAGACAGCTAGCTAATGTAAACTGGCAAAATCCTTTTCTTTTAAATGGAGCTAAGCCAGCTTATGCCAGTTAAACTGCTGTAAACATGTTTATTTCTTTGTTTTCCTGCTTATATAGTTCTCTTGATTGTAAAAGGAATCATAATAATCAAGCTTGATTTTTTGAGGCTACACAAAAGGGTTGTACCTGCACAGGTTTTCTCAGAGCACATATGCTTTCCCTGCACTCCTTACCTCCCAGTGTTGATTACAGAAAGATCCTCTTTAAAAGTGAAAATGTAGTTTTGACCTTCAGCATCTGTTTAATTTCTTCCTTCTCCAATGGGATTTCCATCAGGGCTGCCAGGTGCGAGATAGATTTTCTTTCTTTTAAAGAATAAAGTAAACACTGTCACATCAGTATCAGATCATCAAACAGCTGCCATGTAGACGATGCACTTGACTCTCACTGTCTTGTGTCATTGCAATCTAGTGACCCAAAGCAAAATGGTTTGTGTTGCTGTAAAGCCACTCAGCTTCTTCTGTTTGCTTTTCAGCTCTGGTGAATGAAATCATGGGCAACATGAGAGCTCATCTCTATTGACCAAATCATGGTCCCCAGGCAGCTGTTGTTTGTAAAACTGTAGTGCAGCAAATTGTTCTTCCACTTCAAAGCCGCAGCCCAGGGATGCTGTGTTAGAGGGAACTCTGCTTGTAGTCTTTGCTGTGGCCTGATTTGGAAGGCTGGCAGGAGCACGCGAGGGAATTGCTGTGTTCCTCTGGCCCGGCTACCTAGGCACCTGAATGGGAAAAAAAAGGACTCTTTAAGGATTCTTCCCTAAAAATGAAAGGCCTTAGAATGTATTTGCTCTGAAGAAAGGTTGTTAGGTGTGAGTGCAGGTGGGAGGGTGCCCAGAATAGGAAAGTCACAAATATCTCTCCAAGCTATCTCTCAGATCATTTCTAAGTTATGGAGGCAGTGGAGCTTTTTATGAAGACTTCCCTGTGGAATTGCTTTCAAGTGAAGTTTAAGACAGGTGTCTGAGCACAGCTAATACCTCATTTTCAATATCTTCTGTTAGTATAGCATCTGCAGGAGATCAGAGACAAATGTAGCTTCTTACTCCATCAGTTTTCTTTGGCACCTCTCACCTACAGAGACACAACATATTGCAGTCCCCTGACCCTGACATAAAACTTTACTGTTTCCCTTCTCTTTTCAACTGTATCTTCCTGATTTCTGGTGAGGATAAATAGACAGTACTTCTAAGGACTGTCAGATTCTCATGGAAGTACTGTAAATGGAAATGTGTTATTGGTGATCATTACACTACTTGCAGTGAGCTTTGACAAAATATGTGCTATTTCTCTCTAATTTGTCCCTTCTTTGCTGTTTTAGCTGAGTCTCCTTCTCCTACCCATCCTTTCTCCATTCTTACTGGTTTCTTTACTACTTTGCAGAATTTGCTCCTCCTCCTTCTCCCCAGCCTCCTGTAATGAGCCTTATCGTAGAATCACAGAATGGCTTGGCTTGGGAGGGACCTCAAAGATCATCTAGTTTCACCCCCCCTGCCTCTGTGGGCAACCTGTACCAGTGCCTCACCACCCTGAGTGAAAAATTTCCTCCTAATCTCTAATCTCTTGGGAGGTCCCAAGACAGACCCCTGAGGTTACAGAAATAGGAGAAAAAGAACCCTTTGCAACAGAAACCTTTGTTTACTACTGGCTGTTAGGATTTGAAAAATAAGTATATTCTAGGCTTTTTGGTCTGGAGCATCCTCTCTCTTCCTCAGTCTGCACAACCAACTTGGCCTGTTTTATAGAGACCTTTATGCTACCTGTGTAGTGAAAATTGTTTCCCTTGTTCTTGCCACTGCCTCTGAAATTTGTTTCTTTTATAGATGGCCTCTTATTTTCTGCCTTTTTGATTTCTGTTCTGAAATACTAGGAGGGTGTTGAGTTTGTCCTCTCTGCTCCTAGAAGTTGTTAAGAGGAGATATTTATTTTACTTATTGATCTTTTAAGTAACACCTTCCCCCAGACCATACAGTTTAGCTGATCAATGATGTGGCGCAACAGCTATAATGTGTGAGTTTGTAAGAAAACCACATGCTAGAAATGGTTTGTTTAGCCTGTTCACCAGGCTGTTATGTATAACCTTGTCTCAGATAATCCACAAAGCATCAGTATATAGTTTTCATGGGAGAAAACCTAATTGACCCCATTTTTTTCTGCATCATTAACAGACTAAGCACGCAGAGATGTTTATTTAGATCACACACTATATTTTGTAACAAAGCAAAATAGTGATGTCCTCTAAATACCAATGACAGCAGTGTTGCAGAATATACAGGTTCTCCCATCATATGCAGAATGAATTCTAATCCATACCAAAGTCAAAGAGAGTGCTGGCATCATGCTCAGCATCATGAAGTATTTGCTTACAAAGACTATTTTTAGTGCAGTGTTAAGGCACTCATCGTTAGTATAACTCTGAAGGCTGAATCTTTTCTTTAAAATTTGAAAATACAGCCTTTATTTAACAGTGTATTAGCTGTCAGCCTTTGAAGAAATCATGCCATGAGATGAAGAGCCCTTCTTAGGCAAATATCATCCCTGAAAAGCACCTCTAATACAGTTTTATATACAAAGTGAGAGCCTTCCAAAAGACTGAATTGTATTAATTAGCTCTAGCTACGTAGCACTGCTTCCATCTCACTGAACTGACAACTGAAGTGAAAGACATGCTCAGACTCCACAGCAGTCTTATATTATTCTGCACCTCTGGAAGAGTCTCAAGGGTCAAAAACAAAGAATATCTCTGCTGTCAAAGGAAAATATGGGCAGAATTTGCCGCTTTCTGAAAGTTCCTAAAGTTATTTTGCCCTTTGAACTGTAAAATGAGGGTTATTGGCAAGTTGCAAAGGTTACAGGTTTAGATATATTCTGCTGTAGATTTAACAAAAATTTGCTGCACTTATGCAGCTAATAAGCAAAGTCATGGGAAATAGGATACTGCTGCAGCCAGAATCTTGGTAAGTGGCTTCTGAAAGATTCCTCTATCACCTTAAATGAATAGTTCCTTCCTATCCACTTGCAATTTAATTGGTACATACTGCCTTCAGGGTTGACCTAGTGTTGACTGTATGGGAATAAATTTCACCTATAAATACCAAATATACAGTTGGTGTACCTGCTAATACCAAGTTGCAGGCTAAAGTGCTTTCTAAGAGCTTTGAGTTGAAATAGGCATAGGAACAGGCAAGAAATTGTGGAGAAGATTCAGGGAGTGCCTAGAAGAACTAGAGGACAGCCTGCATAATGTTTTGTTGTGGTTTTTATCTAATTTAGAAGCGGATGTCATTAGAGTGGCAGGAAACTCTTGAGACTTCTTCAAACATATTGGCAAGAAAATTCCCTTCAAATTGAAGAGAACCATTTCAAGAGTGAAAGATTCAGATCTTCAATAGTTTTTTCATATAATTGGGGCATCAATTTCAAATGAGTTTGTCTGTTTTAATGCTCTAAATAAATACATTTAGACAGATACCAGAGCTGTATCTGTATGTATATACATAGAAATTATAAAAATTTTAATTAAAAAATTGTTTCATATCATGCAGCCTGTGAATTTTTCAGTATTATTTAAAACAAAAACAAACAAGCAAAAAACAAACAAAGAAACAAACAAAAAACCACCTCCAACACTGAGCCCAACCTAAATGAGAAAAGCCTTTTCAGGAGCTTGCATTGTGTTCCTCTTGATAGTGGTGGCACTTGTTAACTCCTGACAATATCTGAACAACACACTACAATATCTACCATCACTGGTTGTTTTTATAGTCCACATAATAGAATTGTGTCATTCTTGATTCTTAGCTCAAAGATTAGTGACCTCTGAAAAGTACTGTGAAAAGAAAAATCTGGGAGGTGTAAGTCACTTAAGGTGCAAACAGCCCTCCAGTGATGGCAAGTAGGAACAAGAGAATGATGCAAAAGTACAAGTCGAAGTATTGCCTATAGTGAACATTTGAAATATGCACACACATTCCACACTGTGCTGTGCATGTGTATAGGTAAGCACAGCTGGATGCCAATGCATTCAGAGTTTCTATGGTATGACTGATCATAGCCATCATGCAAGTCCTAAGGACAAGTGAGGTTTTTCTTTGACAGACAATTATGTATTCAGATCTGGCTTAGATTCATTTTTAAAGGCCCTTTCTGCACTTTTTGAACAGTTACAATCCAGAACAGAAAAAGGCATTTAAAAAAAAAAAAAAAAAAAAAAAAAAAAAGAACTAGAAAATGTTTAGAATGTCTACAACCACGTAAGAGTCTCATTCAAGAAAATGTCATGTACCTCTGAGGTAGCCTATTCCAGATGTCATTACGCAGTTGAAAGTTTTTCAATGGTGAAAAGAAAATGTGAGATTTTCATCATTTTAAAAAAATAAAATAAATAGGAACAGAATAGCTCCAGAAGAATCCAGAAGAATACTTTAACTAATAAAAAATGCTTCATAAAGCAGGAAAGCCAAACAATAAACAGCACTGTAAAATGCAGTAGAGCACTCATCTGTCTGTTAACAGAGTAAAACCACAGAGACAATACAGGGCCATTTCCTTTAGCTGTAACAGTTTCTGAAGGGTAGAATACCAGTCCCTGATTTCATTGGAGGCACTAAAGGAAAGGGGAGAGGAAAAGGAGGAAAAAGGATATGGCCCTGGGGCGGTATATTGAAAAACCCCCTCACAGCACCTCAGTGCTGAAGGATAGTATTAAGCAAAATCCTAGACTATGAATCACAGCCATACCGCAGAAGCTCCTAATAAGATTTTCCTCCCTCTTTACCTGAGCAAAATTGTGGAATTACTGGACCACTTGGATATGAACTGAGCACTTAGGTATTTGTTTAAGTTAACAGGATGCAAGAGTTAATGGCAGACTAAAGCTGATCACACTTGTCAATGTTTAGTCCAGTGGTACTTATTTTCAAATAAGACCTGGGGCCCAATTATGATTTTTTTTTCCTCAAGCACCCTCAAGCCAGGCTAAAAATAAATAAACACCAGGCTAAAAAGATCAGAAGGAATTAATGCCCTGTTCACATTGGCCAGACCCTAACAGAGTGTTCTGGAGTTCTACAGCACAGGATAGACTGATAAGGCCTATAGTGCTTTTGGAGTCTGATAGGGGGTACATAGCTACATTATCAGCGGACACCTTAAGCCTTATTTGCCATGTAAAATACCTTCAAAAGACAAACCTAAAATTCATGGACCTAGGAGAAACATTGGTTTGGCACATGAAGTTTCCCCGTGCCCTTCTCCCATCAGAAGTGGTCCTGTGTTCTGCAGGCGGTAATTGCCTCGCTCTTTCCCTCTGCCCCACAGGGACAAACAAGCTTTTCATCTGTCTCCTTGCTAAATGTGCTCTGCTCCACAGATGCCAGCCATACTCTTCTCACAATCAGTTATCTAAGTGATTATCGTAATTAAGTTAAATTCACTGCAATAGTTCCCAAATTATGTTTAGCTTGAAGCTTGTTTTGGCTTGAAAATGGAGATAGTATGTCCAAAAGCCTTTTTCTTTATATTTTGTCTTGTTTTGTTTCTAATGTTCTCATTTATTTATTTATTTAAGTTTAGATATATCAGTCAGTTTTGTATCTATTTTTTTTCTTTCTAGATAAGAACTTTAGACAACTATAACTCACTTCATAGACTGAGACTTGTAAGAACTCAAGATCAGAGACAGTGACTTGCCTTAAAAGCCCAAAGTCCTTTTCCTCTGAGCACTGCATGAAGTTATTGATGAGATTGTTAAGAGTCTATAATGACTGATCAGCAGTGTAGTGCCTCAGCCAATGCAGTCACTGCTGTGGTCTTTAGAGCTAGCAGACTTATTTTGTGAGTGAGATTTTGTACTTTTTCACAGGCAGTGAACAGGGAGAACATTTTTTATACGTCCATGACTGACTAAAGTTATGATATCTCCTAGCTAAAATGGCTCCTTAGGCCAAGAAGGGCAAACAACATGAGTTTTACAAGTCACACCAGTAATTAAGCTCTCTTTTTGCCTCATCTAATGACACGGACTGATATTACCCTAGTTGTCCTTATTTTTTCATAATTATTTGTCTTTCAAAGATGTTTCTGTTTTAGTAGTATTACAATGCTTCATCGGGTCATAGTCCTGTTGTATTAAAAGCTGAACAAAGATGTACTGAGACTGTCCCTGACCTGATGTTCTAATAGTTTAAATGGGAACTATATAAAACTGTGGCAATCGCACTAATGTAACACAAACTGATAGATAAGCAGTTTGTGCAAAACTCTATATAGAAAGATTATTTTTGTTAGTGTAGATGTTTGTGTAATGTAACCTTGGCAAAAATGAGCAATCACAAGGGATAATATGGAAGAGGAGGTAAAGTGAAGGACTAGACCAAACATGTACTAAGAAGTCTTCCTTGCTAACTTAGTTATCTTCCTTGCTAAGATAGTCTTCCAAATCTTTTTTTTTTTTTTTTTTTTTTTTTGACTTGTTGCTCCTCATTATGCTGGCTGCCTGCTCAGTTGGTCTGGGCTTGTCTCCCCAAGTACTTCTGTTTGGTGTTAGTGTGTAGAATCTGTGTTCAATTATTTGCAGTAATTTGGTGCTCAACCCATCTTCTAGATGATTCTTCATGCCACAGGGGTTGAAGTGGTTCCTTTTGTTTAGCAAAACAAAACTGAATTCTAATGAGAAAGTTAATGTATTGGAAAATGATTCCAAATGGAATAAAATCACATTTTACTAACTAATTAAATTTATTTTTTATCCTCTAACATAAGAAAATAAAATAATTTCCAGAGCATGGTATTTCATTGTTTTCAAGGCCTTCAAGGGAAGTGTTGCAACTCTATCTTGCTCTTTCTCTGTTCAAAAGATTGTTTCAAATACAGACCCATTTTCTTTGTCTCAGAGATTCCTATACTTCTCTTTCTATTATTGGTTTATTTGTATTAAAGTCTCCTGCTGTCCTTTGTGATCTTTAGTGCTTTTATATTATGTCTTCTTTCCTTCATTATGCCATTACAGGATGTAATCGAGGTTAAATCAGTCACCTATTAAACATTTAATTTGAGTTTTCTCTGATTTTGAGTTACTGTGTTGGTGGAAATCCTGAAGAGTTCAACATTTTTGTTAAATTTATTACAGCTTACCATTAGTTTTGATTTCAGCTATTTAATTTCAGTAATAGGAATATTGGATAAGCCATCCATTGAGTCAATCAGAATTGTCTTTAAGATCTGAGTGGCTCTGCATCACCTAATCTACAGATGAGTGACTTTTGGCAGTGTTCTCACTGGGCCGCAGGGGAAGCAAGCAGAACTCTGAAATTTATCTGATTTTACTTAGCACACTGTAGTTGTTGGTAAACTGGAGCTGTTTAACATCTTTGTTGGTGGCATGGACAGCAGGATCAAGTGCACCCTCAGCAAGTATGCCGATGACACCATTTCCCATTTTATGCTCTGGCATCATGAAATTAGAGAATGTAAACAATTGTGAATTAGTGAGGTGGCAGTTCTGGGCCTCCTGGTCCCACTGATTTTGTGGGCTTTCTGCTAAATGACAGGAGATGGGATCCCAAGGTCTGTGACCTGACAAGACTGAAGGTGTTCAGTTCACAGAATCACAGAATCACAGAATCACAGAATAGTCTAGGTTGGAAGAGACCTCCAAGATCACCCAGTCCAACCTCTGACCTAACACTAACAAGTCCTCCACTAAACCACATCCCTAAGCTCTACATCTAAACATCTTTTAAAGACTTCCAGGGATGGTGACTCAACCACTTCCCTGGGCAGCCTATTCCAGTGACTAACAAGCCCTTCAGTAAAGAAGTTCTTCCTAATATCCAACCTAAACCTCCCTTGGCGCAACTATAGCCCATTCCCCCTCGTCCTGTCACCAGGCACGTGGGAGAACAGACCTACCGCCACCTCGCTACAGCCTCCTTTAAGACACCTGTAGAGTGCGATAAGGTCATCCCTGAGCCTCCCCTTCTCCAGGCTAAATAGTCCCAGCTCCCTCAGCCACTCCTTGTAAGACTTGTTCTCCAGACCCCTCACCAACTTCGTAGCCCTTCTCTGGACTCGCTCAAGCACCTCCATGTCCTTCTTGTAGTGAGGGGCTCCAAACTGAACACAGTACTCGAGGTACAGCCTCACCAGAACCGAGTACAGGGGGACAATCACATCCCTGGACCTGCTGGCCACGCTGCTTTATACAAGCCAGGATGCTGTTGACCTTCTTGGCCACCTGAGCACACTGCTGGCTCAGTTCCCATCATGAACAGCATCATGGAAGGACTTCCCCCACAGCTGCAATTCCAAGACCTCATAATTGCATGGACTTATGGTAGGCATCTCCCAATATACTGTTATTCAGCTCTATGGCTGTCATGACAGCCTTCCAGACAGCCAGTTACCAGTGAAAGCTTATCAAGGATTTACCTTATGATGAATCCATGAAGCACTTTGAATTTGTTTAAAGATTGTTTTTAATGAAACACAATTTTATAAGGATATTTCTGTTTCTAGTGTTAGATAGGTGCATTTTTATTTTTTTGAGTTATTGAACAATGAACAAGTTCAAGCCTTTAATGTCTTTTTCAGAGTAAATAGAAGACTATGGAAGGTTTAAATGAAAATGCCAATAGATTTCAGATGTAGAGCAAGACCGTTGCATTTTCCTCTTGTATTGTTTGTGTACACTGGCATTTAAAGATGGAAATTGCTTTTCCTTGATTTTTTTTTTTTCTTTTTTTTAATCTCAGCTGTGTTCAGGAGTCTCCCAAATTTAGATTATTCCAAAAGAATAAGGAGAACAAAAGAAAAACATAGCTTTAAAGGAGATGTGTGATATCTCTGATTCTATTCACTTCCAACTGTTTTTAAGAAAAGAGGAATGATGTGAAAGAAAACACCACATGTGTATTCAAACAGATTTCACCATGTAAAGTAGAAACCCTATTGTATTGTATGTTGAAAAAAGCCCACAGAATCTATAAAGTACTGGGAACTGATTTTCATATTAAGAGTTACTCCATTTGTTACTCCAGACTCTATTTGTCTCTGGCTTTGAGCAGCACAGATCTATCAATCTATGAATATTTATTGGAAATGTAGTTTTTTGTTTTGTTTTGTTTTGTTTTTGAGTTACCATTAAAATTATTGTTACCATTGTTGTTGCCAATAAGATTACCCAATGTCTAAGAATTTTCTGATCTTTACGCCATTCAATTCCTGAGCCGTTCAAATTTAGAGGGGCTGAAAGAAGAAAAAAAAGAAAAGGCTATGTAGATATTTCACCCCCATTACATGAAGATGTCAGTGTAGTAAATATAGTTGTGCATGACTTGCTGTTTTAATTAATGGCCTGTTACGATACATATAATGATACTAGTTGGGAAGAGTCCTAGCATAGCTGTTATCATGTACACTGGGCTGAGCATTTGTGTGAAATCAGCTTAAGATTTGTGACTTCTTAATTTTTAAAAATTACATGGGTTGAGCAGAGGTGTTGTTAGTTGGAAAACCCTTGTTTTTGTAATATTTGTAATATTCTAATGTGACTTGTATGTTTTGGTTACATTTCCTGATTCTAGAAGAGAACTTCTGAACTTTTATTAGCTGTGAATTTTCTTATATGCAGTTTTCTACACAAAGAAAACAAACCACAAAAATAAGATGTTAGCAGAGGCAAGTTGCCTCTGTTCCTTTCCATAGCTATAGGTACTACAGACTCAGAGGTAAATGTAACTTCAAGTGAAGCCTTTTAACAGGATGAAGTACCATCTTTATTGCTGCTTAGAGCTTTTTGTTACACCAGTGGGAATCTATTAAAGAGCACCATCTGATGAACAGTACTGTATCAGGGATGATTGCCAACTTATTAGCACCAGTCTGACCACAGCTTCACTGCTAGCATGTGTGAGTAGTAATTTGTGTTCAGAAAGTATAAACAGGGAATATGTCATCAGAATAGCAGCATGTAGTTTTGTTGTTTAGTAGAGTCACAGGGTTTGTTTCATTAATGTCTAATAGTGCTTCTTTTGAGAATAGGTGACCAATTTATCATTTTAAAATTGAGTTCAGCTGTATTACCTACTACCTTATTACAAGTCCCAATAAAATTTTAGACTGTGTTCTTCTTAAGCATCCAGACTGTGCTGGACTCTGGGTAAGGAATCCCAACAGGCTTTGAATCCTAGTCACTGATTTTTAATGAACATTGTGAATTTTTACATCAGTGTTAATTTCTACTTGTGTGTTTTGAACAGAATTAAGGTAGAAACCTGAAAACAAAACAAAACAAAACAAAACTGCAAGGGGCACTTCATAAATGTCTCAAGAGAAATGGCAAATGGGAGGAAAAAAAAAAAAAAAGAAGAAAAAAAAAAAAAAAAAAAAAAAAAAAAAAAAAAAAAAAAAAAAAAAGCTACCAAAGAAAAGCTGAGCAGTGCTGTCAGTCCTGGTAAAAGTCTACAGAGAGAGAAGGAAAAGGAGAAAAGACCATCTCTTACTTAAGCTTCAGGGCTAATAGCGTGGAATAATATTTATAGGCTGAAATCTGTAGGTTGTTTTAGTTGTAGTGACATGAGACAGGTATCACTTAGAGAAAATTTCTGTAACATAATTAAGAGAGAACATTTTGCTGCTCTTTTTTTTTTTTTTTTTTTTTTTCTTTAAAATTCTCCATTGATTTTAATTAAGCTTGTCTTGGACTCATGACCACAATCAATGTAATTTTTTTTCCATTTAACAGCCAGCTTTGCTAATCAAGGAACCAAGTGTAACATGCTCCAGTTACGAAGCTTCCTTCAACTATAGCAGCTATTCAACTGCTGTTTCCCAGAATAATCTCCTAGACTTAAAAATACCTTCAGAATGTAGAGCTAGATCATTAATAGGTATAACTTTTCCAAATTAGTAAGTTCATTTTTCTTTAAATGACATATTTTCAGTTCACTGTGAATGCTTTATGTTTCCTCAAAAAAGCAGATGCGTTAAATACTAGATGCTCATTTGAAATCATCTGAAAATGTATTTTTTCCTATGTCACCCTTCTAAGACAAAAGAAAAAAAGGGGCACTTGCTAAACTCTTGCTTTTAATTTTGAATAATTATCACAATTTTTGACATAGTAATTTGAGTGATCTACTCGACTGTCTCTGAAATCAACAAGAGTAGTTTTAATCTGCCATAGTATATACAATAATACTGTCAAAGGAACTATACTATATAGTTAAGCCAAATTACATTTGCTTGAATACTGAGAAAAAAATATTTCATTTGTAAGGGATTTTTGAGTTCTCTGTGAATGTTTTTGCTAAAACTCAGAAGCAAGTACCTATTTCTGTAGTGTTTCATAGTTTTTATAATAGGAAGTAGGATCTACTGCCACTGATTTTCAATAGTTTTCTCCACCTTGTGGGTTGTGGAAATTCAGGCAGTGACCCATACATAGTATGGGCTCATGTCCTTCACATCTGATTACATTTAGCTAAGAGACAAAGGATTCAATAGATGTGCAGATAGTCAACAACTTTGTAACGGAGGGCAGCCTGCTAATACAGCCCTTATGTAGGTAGTATTCCATTCTTTTGAATATATGATTATTTCCTCATGGAAATACTCAAGAGCACTTATCTGCATAATCAGCGTCTCATAAATACTATTTTCTTCTTACAAAACTAAACTAAGTTATTTTTCAAGTAACTAAATTTTCTGGTGTTTAATTTTTCCAGGGTAGATACTTCTTTCCATTAGAAATTTGTTATTGCTTACAAATATTAGACCCTGGCATTCTCTCACCTGAGTATAATGGAAGGTGTAAGAAGAACTGGTTACCTTGAAAACTTTAGATGAAGTTTACTTTCAAAAATACTATTTAATTCAAATACTTTTAAACTTGTGTATATTTGCTGTAACATTCTTTCATAATACTTAGTGATCTGAAGTGCCTTATCTTCATGGACTGAGTATTTTAATGTTTTAAATAGGTAGTTTCATAGCACTGTGGAAGAAATACAGTTACTCCCATTTTACAGACTGTGAAGTGTCAGACTCTCAGTTAATGGATTTATATTGCTCTGAGACCTGAGTTCCTGGCTGTGCTTGGTGCTCCACTCAGCTACATTCTAAATCTTAATACAGTCTAATTTAAGCATCTAGCTGGAGTTCTTCAGTGAGAAAAGTCTAATCTTGCCTTTTGGTCAATGGATAATTAGAGACCTCTGTATGGTACAATTCATTAAATTTAAGGTGTGAGAAGCCTAAATGTAAATTAAATGTAAGAGTAGGTACTAATTGCCATTGATTGCAGAGGTAGACTATGGTCTTCCCTTATTTTTAACTAAGTTTAGTACCTGAATTGCCTCAGCAAGTAGTCCAAAACCAACAAGGACACTTAAGAGGAGCAGAGACTGAAAGCCAGTCACTAGGTAGAGCTATTGCTATGTGACCTTTGCCCTTGTCTTCTGTATAGCTTTTGTATAGTGTAAATATGGGGAGTCTCTGCACTGGCACTGGAAACAAATCTGTCTAAATACCCTAGGAAGAAAATAAATCCCTGTGACCCTGATGCACTTCTACAGGCCTCAGAGGCTCTTTGATTAAGTAAAACTGTCACCTACCAGTGTTATCTTTTCACTTTCATTTTAGTCATTAATCTTCAGTACTGCTAACAATAAGACATATTTAATGGGTACATTAAGTAACTTGTAGCCCTTTATCTGTAGATTGCTGGCTCCTCTCCAGCTGCTGTAAAAGTGATTAAAACATGCTATCATCTTACAGCTGCTCAGTAGCCAAGACAGTCCAAGTCCTCTGCCAGTGTATAAGTGCCCACATCAACTAGGCTCAAAGATGTATTCATCTAGTTTCTACTGAATTTAGAGCCTGGCTCTGACATACGTGGAAATAAATCAGTGATGCTGCATGTATCAACTTGCATCCTCATTTCTGTTCTATATCCACTCTGTGGCTGGAACAAGCTCCTTGGTCTTCAAGGTTACCCGTCAAGGAACTTCTATGGACGGAATGATACCTTATAATAACTTCTCCAACTCAGGAAAAATTTGTCTTTTAGCTGTTAACAACTAGGGATGACATCTCAGAAGGGTAAATTTTAGTTTGGATCTGCAGCTTCAGAGGTTTTGTTTGCTGTCTAGGATCCTGAGGGCCGCCTCGTGAAGCTGTCGGCAGGACATGTTCCTTTTGCAGTCCTTCTATTGGAGGTACTGTGAGGTCAGAGATGTGAGGTTTCTAGTGCAAAGCTAGGCATCAGGCGGATCTTGGCTCCTGCTTCTTAGAAAGATTCTGGTTGAATCAAAGCCTCTTAACAGGTGGTCTGGAGTCACAAGGAAGGTCTATTTAAATTGATGGTTTTAACATTTCCAATTCAGGAGAATGTAAACCTAGGGAGCTTTCAGACTCTTGGCTACCTTAACAAAGAGGAAAGGTTTAATCATGTAGACTTGAGTTACAATTTCTGGTTTTGTAGTTGTGCTGAGGTGAACCTGAGAATCTGGATCCTTATTCTGCTTGAGGAAAAGTTGAAAGTTCCCCTTTGAGCTTAACATGAATGAAACATTCTTTAAAATGTCAGAATTTCCTGTAAAAAAGGAGATGCTGACTTTGGAGTTGCTCTGTTCTAAGTGTCTGTTCATCATCTTCTGGACTAGTTAAAAATGGCCAAGGAATGGCATTTTTTTATCATGCTATTGATGTTAAAGTTCAGTTCACTTCATTTTATTCTATGTAAGTACAGTAATAGTTCAGCTTCTGATTTAATTTTTTGAATTTCTCTCTTTCAGTGAAGGGGGAATGTGCAGTGGAATCATAGTTCAGGTAGAAGAATAATGGGTATGAACTGTCCAAATACAAAAAAAGATTAATTAGGAATTGCCTTATAAATACACTTTATTTTACAAGGACACAAAATTGGTTGTCTGAAAATAAGTATGTTTTTCTTTTCATTGGGAGTTATGAAGCAATATAAAGTTTGGTGCTTAAAGTACTGTAGCATTAATTATAGTTCTAGCACCATCATACTTACTGGAAACAAATAACTTGGTCCTTGAGGAGAATGAATGGCTCCAAAAAAGAGAAAGTGCAATTTGAGTAAGCTGGTAAGAGGTTGAAAAATAATGGCTTCATCGTCTCTTAAGAAACAGTATCTCACAGGATTAGGCTCCTTACTCTTGTTAAGGACATGCATCTTGAAGAGTGAATGTGAATTCACGTATGGCAAGGTCAGGAGCAGGTAATATATTCATAGGTCTGTTGAAAGGCCTAAAACTTAGTTTTAAAATAATTTAGATAAGCTTTTATTAATAAATAAAAAGTTGAAATGTGTATAACATTTACAGAAAAAAAAAAAGTGCTGTATTAAGTTAAAAAAGTTATTTTGCTTACCAAACCTCTTTATGCAAAGAAAAGCACCAGTGTATTATATTCATTGAACCATTAAATGAGAGTCTAGCAAGTGATTAAAATTAATCAAAGTCAGAATGAAACTTGGGTGGATGCAGAGGAAAAAGCTCAGGGTGATTAGTGGTCAAAATGTTGCATCTGTTTGTCAAAGTGAATGCTGTAGCCCAAATTTTTTCATAATAGCCTTCCTGTTTGGGCTTTATTATAATTCATGTACACTTGTCATCTTTAAAGAGTTAGATTAAAATTAAATGGGAATTGTATAATCATCCTTTGTAACAATATACCATAGAATATATATTGCTAGTTAACTTCTGAAAAATTGATTTTCTATTCAGTGGTGTCAGTTTCTTGAACTAGTAGGTAAGGCATAATAGGTGAGTTATGTTTGCATCAAGATGCATACAGATGCTTGCTAGAATGAAAGCTGTGGAAGAGATTGTAGAGGCAAAAGAAACATACAAAACAAAACAAAACAAAACAACAACAACAACAAAACAGAAACAGGTGAATGCATGCTGTATTTGGTAGAAATGAGCAAAATGAAATAGTGTGATCACGGTTCTTAGTGCTATTTGAATAGACTGATGCTTTGGCAAATGAGAAAATTCATCAGGCAGGGAGATGTAGAGTGTTGCTGCTTCATTTATATATTTTTTTTCTGAGACAAATGGTGGAGCTCAGGGGTATTAAGAGGTGTTAACCCATTAGCTGCTGAATAAAAGACAAATATGCCTATTAGACTGCACCACACTGTGCTACTGAATCCTAGTGACCACCGTTTGTGTTGAAATGCTGACGGAACATCTGCAGCACAGCAGGGAGCATGCTGGACCCACAGTGAAAAGATTATACTTTTCTGCATGTTCTAATCCTTATTAATAAGTATTTTAGAGTCTTAACTCATTTACCTTCTTCATTCATGACAGTAGACAGCCTTCCTATTTCTGTTACACTGTCATGGCTAAGCTTTACATACTGATGTCAGTAACTATCTCTCTTCTGCATTCCAAGGACTTCAATTAAACTTTTCATGTGAATACTACCAATACCTTGAATTGCAGTGAAAGAACGATAGGTAGACACTGAATTTTTTAATATCATTTTCTAAGTTGGCAATCTGAAACAGACACTAAATTGCAAAAGTCTGATATAGTTTAATCCTTTAGTAAAAAACCATGCTCCATGTCTGATTTTTGACTGAATTCAACCTCCAAGACCAGATTCTCATCACAGTTAAGCAAGAATGAGTATGAAATAAATGGGCTGACAATGTTAGTGTGGATTTACACTAGTATAATGGAGAACTGAATATGGATTTTAGACTTAAATCATTCTCACCTGTAACTTAAATTATAAACACTTTACCTGAACCTTTTGAGATATTCTAGACCAGTTCTTAAATCTTAACAACTCAAATTAAGTGCACGATTCATTTGAATGACAGCAGTAATGCTATCTGGACACTAGGCAAGGGTGCCAATCAAGTTTATAGGTGTGATTAGTACTAACTAAACTTATGTTAAAGCACTCTTTGAATGTATCTTAACTCCTTTTGAATCACCAGAATATTCCTTCCTAATGCAGAGAAATGCTTTCATTTTAAATCATGTATATTGTCTTCTGTAACAAACCACAGACTGTTGGTGTTAACAGGGTAGATGGTGATGCATTGATTATTGGTTTGACCTAATTAACTCCATGATGTTAAACAGCAGTCAGTGGTAGAAATAGCTCAGAAGTCTGTCTGTGTTAATGAAAGTCGTTGGATTAAGTTCCTGTAAAATGCTATTTTGCTTTTGTTCTGTATTTTTCACAATAATTCTATGGGAATTACATTTTAAGTGGAGAAATTGAGCAATATAAATGACACTGGTTTTTTACTTGCAAATTGTTTTATAGGGAAACAGACATTCATGCTAAAGCGTAGAAATGAAAATTAGAAGAAATACTTTCTTTCAGTCCTCTTATGTTTCCTGTATACACATACTGAAATATGTTATAAAGGCTGTTTGAAGTACAGCTGGAACAATCATATTGACTGCTTGCTCCAAAACTCCAGAAAGAATGAGATTTTTTCTTTTTTTTTTCCCATTTGTGTAAATGAGAAATCAGTAAGGTCCATAGACATGTCCTAGAAACTGTTTTTCCATAAGACACTTCTTGTTTCAGGATGTTTCATGTTTATCAGGAATAAAATAAATTACTAATGTTGCCTTTTCAACTGAAAAATATTAATATCGGTGGCCACAAAATTTGCAGCTGTCACTAAAATGAAACCAATATTTCAGTGGACTCCATAGCAATTAAAGAAACTATGTACAAAGTATTGGCTGCTTTAACAACCAAATAATTTGTTCAAGGCAAGAAATGAAATTTGAAGGTCTCTTCACCACTGCTGTATAATTCTCTATCACTATGAAATACATCACTATGAAAACTATCAAGGTGGTGCAATCCTCAAAGTCATCTTATTCCCTCATATCCCTGTCTTCCTTATTCAATCTTCCTTGCATTTAACAAGTCAGAAGTCTGTCATCCATGTCTCCTGTTTTCATTTCTCTTATAAGAGAAGTTTATTGATGAAAAAGTTTCTGCATTTTCACAACACTGAACATGTCCTCTTGAATGTTATAGATTTTCACACAAATTCATCTCTGAACCAGAGATGCCACATTGAGTTGTTGTTAGGAGACAGTCATCTCCTGAAGCAGAAGTCCTAAAATCTTCCCTTTGTCCTAGATGGATTTTGTAACTGCAGAAAGGATGTTCTAGCATACAAGAAGGGCTGTGTGATGCTTTGAGGTGTAGAGCTCACTTTTTGCATGGCATGGTATGCCACCTTCATGCAGGCCCTTACAGAACCCTGCAGAAGAAAGAAGACATATATATATATAAAATTATATATATATATATGTATATATAATTAAATTCACTTCTTTCATTTGTCAGGGCATTTCACTTCTGAGGAAAGATTTCAATGTGGCTGTGGAGCTGCTTTAGTTCAGGTGCTCTTGATGGAATGATTCTGTAGACATGGCAACGTGCTGTTGTTAAAACATTTGGCATGGACATTGGTAATGAAGAATTTAGCTCTTGGTCAATATTTAAGCTTAAGTGATATTATTTGGGTGCTTTATCTGTGTGTGTATATGTGCATACACACATGTTAAGGAACTCAAAAGTTCAGCTTACCTACAACATTTGAATTATTGTGCTATTTATTTTCAGACTTGTTCTCACTCATCTACTGCTTTGTGTCACACTTTTGTAAATCCTGTCTTTACAAGTCATCTAGGAAGGTACAATATTGTCACTTTATCTGTTTAGCTCAGCTGAAATCCAATCTTCCATACATGGAGACAGAAGTCTGTCAGAGCTGGGCCTTTCAGGTATACATTAGTCCCAGAGTGGACTTAATGAAATAAGGGTTCATTAGAAAGAGGTAAGGTCATTAGAAAGTTAATTATGTGTGACTTGAAAATGAAATTTCCAAAATTTGACATCTTCTTACAGATTCAGAATTGAAAAAGAAAATGTGGCATTTGAAATAAAATAATTTTCTGACTGGGAACATTATGCTTCTCTGAAATAAAATAAACATGATGATCATATTGTCATACAATCTGTTTTCTTAAGGCTAAAAGTAATGCTGTGTAGTTGTGTAGTGCATTTTGAATAGAAACCACAAAATTATTTGCAAAAGTGACCATTTGTGTTTTGCAAAATGGAAAAATGAGGACAGAGAGTTTAAAGACATCTAGAAGTGTGGAGCATTTGAAATTCCACCTGAAGTCACTGTGAGCTTAAGCCGCTTAGCAACTCTGCATGTCAAACTTGTCCAAGTAGTCACTGAACAGGAGATTAGCATTCAGCTCCCTTCAGTCTCTTGTCTATGCTTAATATCTTAGACCATGTGTTTATTCCAGTATATAGTTAATTAATAAAACAATAATAAAACCGTATGGTAATTGATTTTAATTCTCTTTGATGTGGATTGCACAGAATTACGGGTAAGTGCCTGTGGTGGTTTTGCTTTGCAGGGCAGCTGAACACCACAATGCTGTCTCACTCTTGCTCCTCATAAAAAAGGGGGTGAAAATATTATGAAAAAAAAACAAAAAACAAAACAAAACAAAACAACAACAACAAAAAAACAAACAAACAAACAAACAAAAAAAACATTGGTTGACATAAGGACAGGAAAATCACTAACTACCAACACGAGCAAAGTGGACTCAGGATAGGGAGATTAATTTATTGCCTATTGTTAGCAGACTAGAACAGTGAGAAACTTAAAGCAAATCAAAAACACCTTGCCCCCATCTACCCTCTCCCCTCTCCTTCCCCTGAGTGGCACAGAGGAACGGGGAATGGGGGCTGCCGTCAGTCCCTGATGCTTCGTCTCCGCCACTCCTTCACGGTCACTCTCTGGCCCTGCTCCATGTGGGGTCCCTCCCACAGGATGCCGTCCATCTTGAACTGAGCCTGGGGTTGCCCACAGGCAGCAGCTCCTCAAGAACTGCTCCCACATGGCTCCATACCACGGGGTCCATCCCCCAGGACCAAACTGCTCCAACACGGGTCCCCCACAGGCGGCAGCTCCCCCCAGACCCCCTGCTCTTGTGTGGGCTCCTCTCCATGGGCTGCAGCTCTGGCCCGGGGCCTGCTCCTGCGGGGGCTCTCCATGGGCCGCAGCCTCCTCCAGGCCACATCCACCTGCTCCACCGGGGGCTCCTCCACGGGCTGCAGCGTGGAGATCTGCTCCATGTGGGACCCATGGGCTGCAGGGGGACAGCCTGCTCCACCAGGGGCCTCTCCACGGGCTGCAGGGGAACTTCTGATGCGTGCCTGGAGCACCTCCTGCCCTCCCTCTCCACTGACCTTGGGGGCTGCAGGGCTGCTTCTCTCATATTTCTCACTCCTCTCTCCCAGCTTTTGCTGAGCAACAGTATTTTTTTTTTTTTTTCTTTTCCTTCAGTCTGCTTTCCCAGAGGCCCAACCAACATCACTCCTTGGCTCAGCTCTGTCCAGCAGTGGATCCCTTTAGAGCTGGCTGGAGCTGGCTCTGATCTGACATGGGGCAGCTGCAGGGCTCTGCTCACAGAAGCCACCCCTGCAGCCCTCCCTGCTCCCAAACCCTGGCCATGTAAACCCAATGCAGCGCCAAGTGTCTTGAGAGATCGTGGACAGTCTCATGGGTGAGCATGTCACCATGGCTGCACCAATGGGTAGAGAATTTCCAGGCAGCAGATTTACAAAGGAGAGGGAGAAAGAGAATGCTTAAGTATTATGTAGACTGCCAGTGTCTGTTCAAACACAGCGAACACAGATGTAATGCTTAATAATGTTATCATTACTGTATTGTCTCTGCATAATAATGATGAATTAAAAAATATTGGTTAGCAGCTGAAAGCTAGAAGTAAAGCTAAATCAGTGGGTGTAAAATGCTCTGCTGTATCCTAATTTGCTTTATAGATGCTATTCTGTCTGTCCTGTGACTGCTGTAATGTGTCTGTGCAGCTAGAAAGAAACAATATTAGAAAATTATAATGTTTGTGTTTATCATTTGTATTTTGATTACTGAACAAGTGGCCAAATCTACAAGTGGCCACTTAGGTTCTGCTCTGAATATTAGCCATGTTTATAGATGGGCAGGAATTTTTGACATATTATTAATTTTCAAAGACATCAGTTTATTGAAGCCCAAATATTTACATGCTTTTATAAACTTTCAGCAAAACACAGCATGAAAACCTTCTGGCTCTTCCCATTTCCAAAAAGCTGTGCTAAATGCAGTGTCTCAGAGTCAGTGATTTCAAGACTTCTAGCCTGCTTCATGTGAGTGAGAAGGCTGGGATCTGGCCTGAGCTCCCAGAAGGTGTCTTGTAGATTCTTCTCTGGCTTTGGGGCAGGAAGCTCCGAAATGCCTTTCTGACAAGGATCTTAGGGCTCCCAGGTTACTGAATGTGCAGCTCACAAGGTCGGCGAGACCTTATAGCTGCCTTCCAGTACCAAAAGGGAGCCTGCAGGAAAGCTGGGGAGGGACTCTTTGTCAGAGAATGTCATGATAGGACAAGGAGCAATGGTTTAAAACTAAAGGACGTTAGGTTTAGATTAGATATTAGGAAGAAATTTTTCACTATGAGGGTGGTGGGACACTGGCATGGGTTGCCCAGAGAAACTGTGTAGTGTTCAAGGCCAGGTTGGATGGGGAGCAACGTGGTCTGGTGGGAGGTGTTCCAGCCCTCAGCAGGGGGGTTGAACTACATGATCTTTAAGGTCCCTTCCAACCCAAACCATTCTATGATTCTCTATTTCTCTACTGATTAGCCAAAAGATAGTTTATTTGAGTTCCCCTATTACACTGTGCAGTTTTAAAGCGTGTTGTATTTAGAGGTATTAGGACCAGTGATTATCAGCACATCAAAGTCATAAAAGAAGAAAATTAAGAGATAAACACTGCAGGAGGTGTATAAATGGATAGTTCAAGGCTTTAAAATTGTCCTTTCTTCTTTCATATCCATGTTTCTTAGCACTTTGTAACTTGCAGCTGGCAAAATGATTGTCACAGAATGTTTTGCCAAGAATTAAATCCATCTAACCGTCTGACCAAGCCTCCTAAACTAGTAAACATTAAGTCCTTAGAAAGCATATTTGGCAGGGCAAAGACTTTATTGTTTCTTTCTGATTCTGTGCACAAAGCCATCACCTCTCCATTTGCCTTTCTGTCTTTCGTGTGTTCTCTGAAGTTTAACTGATATACTGCTAATCGTACAGGATTTTTCTCAGTAAAACCTCTGAGTATCACATGTAATTGAATGCTTTAATCCTGGATGTAATGTGTGTCCTCCTGTGAACTGGGAAGTGTGTTGATTAGAGATAGTGTTACTGCTGGTTTCATCTGCTTTGTGGAAAAGAAAATTCTGTTGGTCTTTGAAGAAGTTGCTAGAGATGCTTGATTTTTCAAAAGAACCCAGTTGAGTTTATGGAATCATAAAAAATAGGACGAGGAGGGATTGTGAGGTTTCATCCACTCTGTATCTTAGGCATGAAGCAAAACCAAATAGGCTTATTCTGTTCTTGATAGATATTTGCTTAGCATGCTCTGAAAACATCTAAGGGTGGTAATTTTTCAATGCTTTCGTGCAGGCTGCCGTTGCTGACTATCCTTGCCATTAGGAAGTTGTATTTTCCCTTCATGTCTCGTCTGCCTGTCCCAGGTGCTTTTTTAAGCCATTCCTTCTCTTTTCATTCTCATAGTGGATATGGGGATTAAAACATTACCATTCTTTTTACAACTGCCTTTTATATATTTGAAGACTTATCCTGCCTCCCCTCGGTCTTCTCAAAGATAAAGAGTCCTGATTTTTCTCAATCTTTCAATATTTTCTTCTAGATCTGATCATTCTTGCTGTTTGCTTCTGAACTCCTTTTGTTGGTCCGTATCTGTCCTGAAGTACAATGCCCCAAACTGTGCAACACTGCAAAGTAGGTTTTACTCATGCATGAGTGAGCAGGAGATTGATTGACTTGGTGTATCTCACAGATGCTGTTCCTCTTTCACACATCACAGGTAGTATGGAACTGTTGGCAACAGGAGAAAGGAAAGAGAAGTTTTTAAAGGCCATGTGTCTTTCACCTTTCTTAAATAAATGGTCCTACAGACAACTTTGAGTTAATTGCACAAGTAAGACACAGAGGATTCTGATTGAGTAAATGCTATCATTTTATGTCATCTTCATGTTTTAAAATACATTGAGAGAGATTTAATGAATTTTTATATCTGATTTTAATTTAATGTAGTTTCACATCTGTCTAAGTAGAGATAAGTATGTCAGTTATTTCAAAGTTTACAAAGTTGCTAGGTCAGTATTTTGCAACCAAGGTTTTGTAATAGTCATCATTACACCAGCACTCTAACAAAGTGGAATATGCTACTGTAGTCCATGGAGAATCGTATTAGCATTTCTGCATTGCTAATTCTGACAATGGTAACATACTTCAATTTGATAAATTCATTAATGCAGCACAGGCCTGTGTCCTAGTTTTACACTGCTTTAATATTAATGACAACAAGCCTGAGACTAGATCACATTTAAATGTCAGTAGACCTGGTGGGTGGACCAAGATGAGAATAAATTATTCACATACAAACAAGTACATTAATGATTTTCTGTAAGACTTTTAACTTTTGGGAATGGCACTTGTATACCTGACAAGAAGCACTAAATATGTCAGGAGAAAACTGAAATATGGCTGATTTTTTTGCCAGTCTACAGGATTAACAGATGTCTATTTAGCTTTCTTATGCAAAAGAATAATTTAAATCTAACCTCAGACAGTAAATATCAAAGATATTTTAAACAAAACAGTCTTTTTTAGTCAATTCAGGGAAAGGTCACCTATAAATATTTCATTAGCCAAATTCATTAATTTCAATTACAAATAAATTGAATCTAATCCAATCACTCTTCATCTCAACTACAATTAAAATATAAAATGGGATGAATCCACTCTGGGATATTCAAAGCCAACAATTAACAAAGTAGTATTTCAAATGAATCTTGCCATGCAGTTTTGCAGTTTACATGAAATACATTGAAATTAATAAGGACCAATCAATGGAATTCCTATTCAACCTTGCTAACCTTGAAAAGTAAAGGTATATTTGGCCTGAATATGAAATTTGGCCCAGTTTTTACAGGTCCCTTTGATGTAATGATATACAATATGCAAAGAGGAAAAGAAAAGAGTGATACAAATATTTTCTGAACTAGAAAATCTAGCACAGAAGATGAAATACTGGAGATCTGTGAATGAAAGACATGACAGGCTTCTTTCTTGTCTGCCTCTCAGCCCACTCTTCCTGTTATTTTTTGTCTGAATGAGTTATTAGTTTCTCCATGAGTTCCCTTCATGTGAGTGACACGCTGCATACATAAGATATCAGGAATGTGAAGGAAAATGTAGAATTAGCCTCTTGAAGTTATGTATTTGTGTTCAGATTTTATCCCATGTTCAGATTTCATGTTTAGATTTTTTCAGCCTGATTGTTACATGTAGCTGTCACTGAACTGTTGCGTATCATTGTCTGGACAAATGTTTTAATTAACTCTCTGTTCCCAAGAAAGTAGAAATTTCAAGTATTTGAGTTTTGAGGGGGGCAACTCTAGAATGTAAATGCTTCCCCAACATGCTCATCTGAAGGCTGGAGAATGTGCTAGAAGATACTGAACTACTTTAAAAATGAAAGAGATTGTTTTCCAGTATATGAAATATAATACATATTTTCTGCATGTATTGCTCAAAACTGTATTGCACAATCAGTGGGGTTAAGAAAAGCATGACAGAATATACACTGGAGTCAATGGCAGTCTCTCTGTTGGTTTCAGATCAAACCTTTAATAGGAATGCTCTGTTCTGTCAGAGGAAAGCTCAGCCTCACTCTGAACTGCCAGCTACAGTGGCACTGTCGCTTGGGGAGCTGGGCCTCAGGTGAACGGAGCTTATGTGCTGCTGTATCATAAAACCAGACTTCATAAAATCTCCTTGCTCCACGAGTGTGTTGTGGCATGGATTCCTGATGGGACTAATACCTGTGTAATCATTTATGCACTTTGTGTGAATGGCATCAGTCTTCCACTGACAAAATGGCATCAGTGCTGAATTTCACTCAATGTGCAGATGTACATCAGAGACAAGATGGAGCTCAGTTTTCTGTGCCAGCACTGTTATGGCTGAAGTAGGAAACAGATGCTGTGTCAAGTGTTGCTGGTCTCTCTGGGACCAGTTGGGTACTCCAGACAGTACTAAGGACTGTCTGGAAATGTGGTGGGTCAGTGATGGTCAGGGTTGGCTCTGCACTCAGCCACATGGATTTGCCTATTTCAGAGAGGAACCGTCTAAGTTTAGACTTCTCATACAGTTGTTAGGGAGATCCCGTATTATACTGATTCCCACACTTATTCTGACACTTGCCTTTTTTTTTTAAAATGAAGCCTTTGTTGTCTTTTCAGAGATCAGATGCTTCTTGCTGGTAGAAGCATGTAAGTTTGACAGCAAAGAGGTCTGTAAAGACTTGTTAGATAGCAATTCTTTTGTTTCTGAGCTCTGAAATGTGTTCCTGTACTCAATGACTTTTTGTGCTTAGATTCAGAAATATCTGAAATATCTGTTCCGGGGTCTCTTCTCACTTAATGTATTGATTAATTTGTCACACATAAAAATAGCAAGGTACTTACTAAATGTGTTGATTATGACAATAGTTTCTCTTTAGAATGTTGATTTTTCATTCTTTCTGAATTGTAAAAAAGAGACAAAAATCAGCCCAGAGGAATGAATACCTCAAGAACTCTATACTGCTATTGGACTAATCCTGATTCAGCCAGCCAAGCGTAAAAAGTAAATGTAGTATGCTAGGAGAAGTAAATTACATATTAAAAACAACAACAACAATACCAGCAGCAAATAGTTTTGGTATTTCAAAATGAGATTAGTGCAGGGAGAAAGCCTTTTAAGTGTGATTATAACCTAGCTGCTATGGCTTGTTTACTTGATTTGGGATGTTGAGGAGAGGAGAATGTGATGTTAATTGTCAATATAATTTGAATGTTGTGGAGGGAGTTCAAATAGTTATGATTGTGCTGAATATAGTTATTGATTGTGCTGAAGAGTGTAGAAAAAAAGACCTTTATCCAATATGTAAGTCTAAAAACATGCTTAGCATAGGTTATAACCTGCACAGTTATTTTTACGACATTCTTGCATAAAAGGAAACTGAGCTGAAAGACTCTCAGTCATTAGCCTAATGCTGTAGTAGCTGATATCCTCATGACAGCTATTTTACCATCTTGAAAAATTTTCAATGTGTTTTCTCATCAGTTTATGAAATATGTTTTTATTTAAATTCTTACTGATGTAGTAAATAGTATGGTATGATATCAATTACTTGTCTTAGATCTAGAAGACTGCTATCCACACAGTGTCTTTGTCTACAAACACAAGCTGACATAATGTTTGCCCTTAATCTAGAAACACCAACTCTTGAGATAATTGTAACTGTTAATTATTTTGGTTGGAGGCATAGAGCTAAGGCTGATTACTTTGGGCTGAAAGATTACTTCACTGGTGACCATGACAAGAAAACTGTTTCCTTCAATTTGTTGATGACTTTGTTAGTTGCTTAGTTGAAGACTCCAGCTCCAGGAAAGGAAAAGCTTGCCCCTAGTAGCATATAGTAAAGTATTTGTATAGGTAAGCATAAGCATAGGTAAGTATTTGCTGGTAACCTGACTATGATTCATGAACCATCTGAATCAAGTGCTGGGAATTATGATCAGGCCTGGGCTGAGCTGTATCAAATGACAGAACAATTTATAAAATTGTTTAAATTTTGTAAATACATAATAAATTGCACATTTGTCTGCATAGATTAATTATATATAATGAATGATTATTCTTTTGAAATCACTTACAGATCAAACAATTACAGACCAACTGACAAAAATATCCTTTGAGATGAGTTCTTTACTGTCTGAGAGGCTGCATCCAGCTCACTAGTTTTCAGTATCTAAGTCATTATCAAAATCCAAATTTTTAATCTAGGGTACATCTTCAACCAAACATAGAAAGCTCTGAGAAATTTATTGAAGGATTACAAAAAAATATAGACATATTAAATACGTATACCTCCTTCTTCCCCATCCCCAACTCAGTCACTCTTTAGTTGTCTGAAATGTTTCAGCTAGAAGGCCCAATGAGAAGCATCAAGGTGAGAGTGCTGAGTCCAGCAGTAAACACTGATAGTGTGAAGTTGCTGACACTATCCATCCGAGAGGTCCACACATTTTTAAGGTGCTAGTTTGTTTCAGAGAGGTTAAGTGGAAGTAATAGTTAACAGAATAATTCAGCACTTTTGAAACTGTAAGCTTCTGGCAAAGATAAAGTTGCCAAATCAGAGTGTAAGGAACAGCATCCAGGGCAAAATCAACAAATGTGTCTATTTGTGGATGGTTATTTAATTATGTATTGACTTAAAATGAGATGTTCAGCTTGTTCTCAATACTGAATATCACTTTTACATATAAGGGGCTGCTGCTGTTTCACTGTGGCACAGTTTCTAGCCTGCTAATCACTGTGTACTCAGGGAAACAATCTGTTTGAAGCCCTGTGGGCAGAAGTGGGAGTAGACTATGCTCATTGTAAACTGAATAGCTTTTTTCCTGATCTAGATGCTATTTTGAATCAAATCATACAGAGAAATATGTGTCGAAGAGCAGGACCCAATGAAGAGTCTGTAGTGTGTGGTAAAGCAGTATCTGTGTTTAAAAATGAATAAACAACAACAACAAAAAACACATTGTTTTGACTAGGCCTGTGGTGGGAATATTTGTAAGGATGAAGCCTTGTGTGCAGCTTATGCCAAGATGTTCAACAGTGACAGAAAACCTGGGCACTTTTATGCCAGAACAGAGCTTTAGCCATCTGAGAAATTTTACTACCAAAAACTTAGACAATAAGTAGGGGTTTAGAATATCTCACACCTGGATTTCAACACCCAAGTTTTATAAAAGAATACAAAAGTTCTGTTTATATAATTCATTCATTAGATTTCTGTTCCTGGTTTTGATCAAAAAGTTGTGAAGTTTCCAAGGTAGAAAAAAATGAGATATCTGGATCCTAACAGTCTAAGGAGGTGTCAATCACATTTCAGATGAGTAGTCCAATATAGGTTCTGTGTTGTTGTTTAGTCAAATGATATACTATCTGGTAATGCTCTTTCAAAGGGAGATGGGAGAAAGACTGAAGAATTCCCTTCTCCTGTTTAAGCTAGATAACTGTGCAACAAATAATATGTCGTTGGATCAGTGGGTAATGCTTGTTCAGGAGGAGGGAGATTTGGAGTTACAGACCCAGAGTATGTGTGTTCTCTGGTTAAAGGCAGAAATAGCCTGCAGAGAGGGATGATGTTTTGATAGCCTTGATCAGCACAGTTTCTTTTGGTCTACAGTACAAAATTTTGCTGGCCTAAGAAGCTGCAGGGTTAGATCATTATTTGCAGGGTCTATTGGCTGCTATTCTCTGCTGCTTTTGTGAAAAGGTTTCTATGTTCTAGAGATAGTAAAAAGTAGTTCGTTATAAACAAGAATATATTTTGTTTCCACTGTTCAGAATGCAAGTGAAATATTTTGTTCTACGCTTTCTCAATGGGAAGACTAGGCATTTTTCTCTGAGCTCATCTGGGTGGTCAGCACTCCGTAAATTCCTGCTCACTAGTGACATCCAAGCTCTCTTCAGAAATCCAGTAGCCAAGATGGTTGATGTTTGTCATGTATTTCTTCATCTGTTTTTTAATGTTCACTGAACCAAGCAAGGGATCAGCACTATTGTTCAGTCATTTTACTGTTTGTTGTAACTGAAACTTGCTGATGTTTTTAGTTTTAGTTATGTTCCTTAAAAGCTACACATTGTTGTTGTGGTTTACTTGAAGGTGCTATCAGGGCAGTATCCTTTCGGAAAGGAAAGGAAAGGAAAGGAAAGGAAAGGAAAGGAAAGGAAAGGAAAGGAAAGGAAAGGAAAGGAAAGGAAAGGAAAGGAAAGGA
>CM021766.1:120701229-120922485 GCA_011076525.1 Nettapus auritus
AAGGGAAGGGAAGGGAAGGGAAGGGAAGGGAAGGGAAGGGAAGGGAAGGGAAGGGAAGGGAAGGGAAGGGAAGGAGACCTGGACCATTCCCTTATTATGTAGCATGAAGAATGTTCATACTAAAATTACCAGTCAAATTCCCAGCCTATGTGAGTTTTGTCTCCTTAGCCTTCTGTTGTGCCACAGGAGATGTTACTGAAAACGGTTGTCATCTTGCAGTGATACAAGTTCTTAACCTTGAAGGAACAAGGTCTTGTAGCTGATTTGAAAGTTGATGGAAATCAATAAGTCAACAGGAGAAGGGCTTCATAAGTCCATGGTAACTTATTTAGCAGAGGAAATGTGTTGTAGTGACCTTTAACAGTTGGTGGTTCCTAAGCATTGAAAGCTAACATGTCCAACTACATCCCATTACCATGGTTCAGCCAGGCTGTGCTGAAATTGCTAGCAAAATAAGTCATGTTGTCATCCATGTTACAATGAAAAATCTTTCATGAAAGATGGAAAACCATATTTGCTGCTATGGGGTAGGTGAGTTTCAGGTAAGAAACAGAGAATGAATAAATGAAGGCCTGGGTATGCTCATCCAAAAAAAGACTGTATTGTATTTGGAACAAGACAGCAGTACTCTTAGTTTTTTTCCTTTTCTACATCCCTTCCTCCTCCACAATTTTCTCACAGACACTGTCTGGCAGAGGTCTGCTTGATGTACTGGTAGAGCACAGTTCGCTGTTAGCTCTCATATCATCAGTTAAAAAACTTGAAATGGTTTCTAATTTGGGGAGGACATTCTCTAGGAACAAAGGCTGCAATATGTGCAAGGAAAAAGTGAGAGATCTTGGAAAGTGCTGTCAAATTTGGGAACTTAAAAATAAGTATTTATATGCATCCTGATGCATTTAAAATATTTGAAAGTTTTTATTTCACGACCAGGCATACTTTCTGCCTATCCAGGGGTGTTTTGCTAGAAGGAAAGAAGTGACATTAAAAACCTTAAGTCCTGTGGGCACAGCTGCTTATGATGACAATTGTATTTTCACCTGCTGGTGTTCTTGCTTACCACTTTCTCACTCCAGTTCTGATGAAGATTAGAGCAGTTTTTAATGGACATTTTCTGGCCTCACCTAGAAAAAGCTCCTTTAAACCATTCAAAACACCTGAAGGTGACTGGGAATAATCCGTGTGGATTTACAAAGGGGAAATCATGCTTAACCAACCTGCTAACCCTCTACAATGAGGTGACTGGATCGGTGGACCAGAGGAGAATAGCTGATGTTATTTACTGTGACTTTAGTAAGGCTTTTGACACTGTCTTCAGTAACGTCGTCAGAGACAAGCTAACAAAGTATGTGTTGGATAGGTGAACAGTGAAGTGGATGGAAAACTGGCTTAATGGCTAGGCCTAGAGAATTGTGATCAGTGGCACAAAACCCAGTTGGAAGCCAGTCACTAGTGTTGTGCCACAGTTGTCAGTACTGGGCCAGTGCTGGATAACATCTTCATTAATGATCTGAATGCTAGAACATACTTTACCTTCAGCAGGTTTGGAGACAAAACTGGGAGGAACAGCTAATACCATATTGTCATGCTGCCATTCAGAGGGTCCTAGAGAGGCTGGGCTGACAGGAATCACATGAAGCTAAACAAAAGGAAATGCCAAGTCCTGTATATGGGAAAGAATAACCCCAGGCATGAATATATGCTGGGGCTGACTGTCTGGAAAGCAGCTTTGCAAAGAAGTACATTAGGGTAGACAATATGCTGACCACAGGCCAGCAATGCATCCGTGCAGAAAAAAAAAAAAAAAAAAAAAAAATCCTGAGGACACATGGACTTAGTGGAGCAAGTCCAACACAGGACCACTGATGAAATGAAGGGACTGGAGCATCAACCGTATGAGGAGAGGCTGAGAGGCCTGATCCAGTTCAACCTGGAGAAGAGAAGGCTCAGAGTGGATAAAAACTTGATGGGAAGGAATGAACGAAAATGTGGGAGCCAGATTCTTCTTAGTGGAGTACATTGACAGGACAATATATAATGGACACAAATTAAAAAATATGAAGTTCCACTTTTTTAATGTGTCAAACACTGGAAAAGGTTGTGGAGAGAGGTTGTGGAGTTTCGGTCTGTGGATGTATTCAGAACTCAGCTGGACATGAACCTGAGCAATCTGCTCTAGGTGACCCTGCATGAGCAGGGCATTAGACTAAATGATCTTGAGAAACCCCTTCTAATCTCAAGCATTCTGTGATTCTACAAAAATTTTCTGACCTTCTCTTTTTGAGGTCACTGTGGTTTAGAGAAATAAAATAGTGATAGGAGTTTGGAGTTTTCTATTACTTTTCATTTGACCTTACCTTGCTCTACACAACCCTGGGTACATAAAATAAGTTTTGATGGGACAGCTAAATCTGTATGAAGCAGTTTGGACTCTTGTCAGTGGTGAACTGCCACCTAGGTAGTATTGGTGTTATTATTTCATTGCAGAGTGTGTGACCGGATGGTGCCACATGGTGCTGGTAGGATCGCTGGATGACATGGCTTCATACTGTTCCTGCATTTTTTGCACAAATTACATTTGATTAGTCCACCATCAGTTCTGGCTGGTGGATTCACAGCCTGTGCCATGTGACGACAGCGTAATCCTGGGAATTGGATGTTAAAGGACAATCCTGACTCTAAACAGAGGCAAATTAGGCATGGTTCTTATGGTGGAAAAAAAAACAGACCACTTTAGCTAATCTGGATCCCTGAAAAGTCAGACTGTTGGCTAGTGCTACCATTACTTTCAAGTGATGGACAAGTGAGCATGAGCTTCTGCTGATGTAGTGAGATCCTCACAGAGGTTTCTGCAGTTTATCCTTTATATTCCTGTAACTGCCTGCTTCTTTCCCTTCTTCTCCTTTCCCTACAACCACATTTACCTAAAAGTAAATGCCCAGTTCTTGCCCAGGTCACGATGTCTCTACTCCTTTTGTGGCAAAATTCATGTTACATGTCTTGAGAAGCCTTGAGCTGGCTCTAAGTAGAAAGAAAGTGGCATTCTTCTGTATCTCAATCTTACTGTTTGTGACAGGTCACTATTTGTCATATTAATAGCAAAGACAAATCATACCAGCTTCAAGATCATGAAGAAAGAAGCCTTTTATCAGTGCATCACTTATCCTTGGATCATTATTACACCGAACTTCAGTTATTTCTGCAGTCTGAACACTGCCCTGACAGTCAGGCAGGCAAAAGCTTTGCTTATTAGTTAAGCACTGGGAAAGTCATTAGCATGTGCTGTTTATGGTATGGCTCTGCCTAACCATGCCCAAGGGATATTTGCATTTCAGGCTTGAGGTAGGGGTCAGCTGATAGTCTTGTGAGAGGAATAAGAAAACTTGACATTGTAATTAATTATCACATTCATGAATCATAGGTAGTCTTCAGGAAAGTGTGAATATTGTAAGAAATCCCTGGGGGAAAATCAGTGTATGCTTATAAATCCATTTGGAGATGTTTCTCAGTCAGTGAAAGTGATTCATGGGATAAAGATAATGGCTGAGAACTGGATCCAACTACCCAAGCATCCCAACAGCTTTTTGACTGATGGAAAAAAAAAAGGAAAACGTTGAGAGCTAAACTGAAAAATAGATGGCCTTAAGCAGAACTTTCTTATATTTCTGATTCAGATCTGACAGCACTATATTGTTAACAAATTGTTTGTAAGTTTATTCAGTTTTTCATTTGTCTAGTATTAAAAGGGTGATCTGAGGTGGTGGGTTGTGCAGTAGCCTTCAGTAATATCCTGCAATAAACAGAAGACTGTTCCACCCTCTAGTGACCTATCCTGTATGTACTACAAGCTGAAAAATACTGAGAAGTGCTATTCTTGTTGGAGATGTGTGGTCTATTTCAGTATTTGGTAAAAAAAAAAAAAAAAAAAAAAAAAAAAAAGATTTAATTTTTGGGAGACACCAGGACAAGCATTAGCCAGAGAACTATGAAGAACATGGTAAAATGCCTGAACCCTCGGGGTCTTCTACATGTAATGTTTTAGGTGATGTGTTACAAATATGCTGTGAATATCCTGCAGTTTACCATCTACAGAATTCAAGAGTCCTATGTAGGCAAGTGCTAGACTGTCCTATATACTTAGCTGCATAGGTGTCAGCTGTGGGAATAACAAGGAAAGTAGTAGAACAAAAGTACAGCAAGTGTCTGTAGGTTAATTATAAGAATAATGTAATTAATATTTGTCAAAGGAAAAACAAGGACTTTGAGAAGTACTTAGTAGGAATGCTCACATAAAAAGAGGTTTATTTGTAAATATTCATGGCATCAGGATTCTTCTTAGGAATAAAGCTGTCATAGAACAGTAACAGAAATGGAAGCTGGAAGAATGAACAATGTCTCCTTTGCCAGATATTTCTGAGTTTCAATGTATTGGCAACATACCTTAGACCAGCTCAGTGTCTTTTTCTGGAACAATTGCATCCTTCAAATGTAGTGTCAACCTCTCTTTCAAAGAACAGATAATGACGACAATTTAATATTTGTATTTTAAGTTATGACGGTCTAATTTCTGACATGTACAGTCTTTTTCATGTTTTACAAATACACAAATTTAAAATTCCATGAATGCATCTGTAGGTTAATAGATGGTCAATTTTCCATTTTATGAACATTTCATCAAACAAGGAACAGGTAAAGAACATAGATAGAAGTGTAGTTTTAGATTAGATTTGAGGAATAAATTCTTTACTATGAGAGTGGTGAGGCACTGGAACAGGTTGTCCAGAGAAGTTGTGAATGCCACATCCCTGAGGCTGGAATTAGATGATCTTTAAGGTTCCTTCCAACCCAAACCATTTTATGATTCTGTGTAGTAAGACAGAATACCCCCCCCCCCCAAAAAAAAGAAAAACACCACAAAATCACAAAAAAAAATGCAGATTTGATATAAACAGACTCAGTCTCAAAACAGAGTCATAGTTAAATAAACATTTTAATAACATGGCTTTTTTTTTTTTTTTTCTTTTCTGTCATCACTTTATTCTTTTTGATTTGTCAGGCATTTTCAGAGCAAATTCCTGTACAAACACTGGTTAACTCCAATTCTTACCTGTGACATACGCACATACTGAAGACCATAAGTTTGCATTCACTACCACATGCAAGGCAGAAATCCAGCAGGTGAATACATAAATACAAATTCTTCTTTATGATACCTTAAAAATTTTGAAAGGTATCTGATGTCTCTCTGTGGTAATCCACTCCATAGCCTTTTACTTGAAATCATTATCTGCTAGTGTTATATTGATCAGTTTTTCTCTATTTTTTATGAGCCATAATATTTTATGTATCCAGGTAACTTGACACTAGAATCTCACTCATCCTGCTAAATGTTGTTGGTGATTACTGTGAAGACTGACAGCAACAGCAGCTTAGAGCTGTAATTATATCATTTTTAGAGATTCAAAAAAATTGCTGAAACAACTTCTAATAAAAGAGTGAACTAACTTTTCTGCAAAATAGAACCTTTCCAATTAAGGTATAGTTAACATGCAATTTAGTTACATAATACAAAAAAAACCTCTAATACGTTAGCGTAACTATAGTAACAAATAGAAGCAGATTAATTCATTACTTAAAAGAAGTAAAAATGGATTTCTTAATGACAAAAGCCACGTGGTAGTAGTTTTATTTCAGCTCTTTGACTGTGTCTTGGCTTGACAGGCTATTCATCAAAATTGACACTTGGAATAGAACACTGTTTGGAGGGAAAATTTAATCATTCTTGATACTGTTCTCATGATAAATCAGAGGTACAGTAGGTTTGGAAACCCACAGAAAAATAATCATTTATTGTTTGTACATGCTATGACAGGAACTTATGTATTCACAAAGAGTGTTACTGAGAACAAAGTCCAGCTGGGAACTTTCATCTAATTTAATTTCCAAGTTTGATTCTTCTTCCCAGAAGAGCTTGTCTCTGTAAGAGTCTCTACTCAAGCCAGAAGAACTTGAAGAATTTTCAAAGCATATGTGTGACCAAGATTACTTTTCTATATCTCTACAAATAATTTTAATGAACTTCTTCTGTGTCAAATGAAAATGATGCCATGCCTTTTAATTTGGTGACCCAGAAAACTCTGTGATGTTGATGTGACCCAAGGGCTTGTGCATTAAAATTAATCTGTGACAGACACTGCATATTAACATGATATTTGATGCATTGTTACACTAGTTTTAGACTCTATATTTTTCATGCTGTCTCTGATCTTTTCTGAAGGGCAGAGTTGATGGCTGGGAAGAGCATCCTTAACAAAAAATGCAAGTGTGCAGCCCACATGTTGCAAGCCTAGGCAAAATTGCTTTTATTTCTGAAAAAGTGCATACTTGCTGTCTCTGGAATTACGGAATTGCTAATTCTAAATATGGATGAGTATCAGCTTCAGGTGACTGACCTTTTCCTGAAGCTGAAAGTGTTTTAATGAGACACATATGAGCAAAATGGCAGTTTTCTACCTCTGCCCACCTCAAAATTCACATTTAGGAATAGGCACCTTTCTTGCCACTTACGTACCAGAGACTGGCAAGATGGATGATCAAATGTGAACAGAGTTTATTCATCTCTAGTAGGGACAACAGAATTTTACCTCTCATGTAGCAGCCATTGCTAACTTAATGTGCATTATCCTGTCCCTTCCTTTTTTGCCTTGTGCTGTTAATTCTCTCAACCAGTGATAAACCAGTTCAACTCGCAGATATGGCATAAAATTAACTCCACAGACTCAGAAAAGTTTGATGTTTGTGATCACTGGACTGAAATGGGCTCACAATATAGCAGACCAGCATCATCCAGCACACAAGAAAATGAGTTGGTATGGTTTAGATAGCTGTGCTCCCACAGCCTAAAGCTAGTCCTGCATGGTAACCCCATGTTTATAGTCACAATGACTATGGCATTAGTTCTCAGCAGTTGGCTTGGCTCTGCTTGGTTATTCAAGTGGCAGGAAGTTTCATGGTGGTATCATTACATGAGGAAAATTAAAGTGGTGGTGGAGAATATGTAGATATTAAATCTTCGGGGTTCCAAAAGTTTAAAACTATGTGCTGACCTTCTTTTTGTACTGATTCTGACTGCACAGAAAATTACTAGACTGACATTGTGGATATTGGTCTCTGATCTTTACTAATGCCTTAGGCTTCGGTAACTCATGACCCAGTAGGCTCTGTGGTGGCCATGTGAAAAAAACAAACAAACAAACAAAAAAAACAAAACACATTAACATGGTGTTGTGCAGTATGTTATTCCATACGAAATTAGAGATTAGCCATTATTTAATGGCACTGTGAAAGTCAATCTCAACATTATGTGTTATTTCTTCTGTTTGCTATTTAAAGACATAACAAAGCCACTTTGTTAACTGATAATAGCAGATTAGAGATTTCATTTTGGGAGTACTAGCTTTATTTATTTTTTCAACAATTCCCTTTTATACTATAAAAAAATAATCTTTTATGAAAGAACTTAAGGATTTTTCTTTATTTTTAACAACTACCTCTGGAGATGAGAGTTCATAGTGGCTTCAGTTTGGGTAGCCAAAATACAGCTGAGTCATCATATTTTTACTTGGTTGTAACATATAAAATGCTCCTGAAAAATGCTGTTTTGAGATACATAGAATATATATTAAAAACAATCAATCAAACAAACAAAACATATTGGGATCTTAGCTCTATGTTATTTATGTGTGGAAAGGACTGGTCACTCAAAATGGTAGAAACAACATTCAAATTACTCAAGTTATGTCTGTTGATTTGAATTGTGAGTGTATCATAATGTCAACCTATGGAGCAAGACCTCCTTGGTGAGCAAAGTTACAATTTGAAGAGTACTAAGAAATCAGAGTGTGCAGCACACACATAAAGGCACACATAAGGAGAGTAGCTGCCTAGGTACTGGGGTGAAGGATTAAGGAGTGATTGCAGCACCAGGAGAATGGTCTGTAGCCAACACACTTCTTGTCATGTGCTGTTTTTGTTTTTTAGCATTCTGTGAACTTGTGAGAGATGTGATTCAGATTCCTTATAGATGCTTTTCAATTATCATCTTTGTGCAGAAATGATACATATTTTCTTATATGGTGTTATCACTTTTTTTCATTTTTATGCAAGTGAAATATAATTTAACCTTTCATGTCATTGTTTCTATGACCCATTAACAATGTGAACTATAGATACATAATACATAAAGATGGCATTGGTTTTTAAATGAGAAAATCAGCTTATTTTTGGAATGGAGGGCCTAATAACCTAGAGAATTAAGTGAACAAATCAGGCAATGAACACTGGAAAACTACAATGGCAACATCAAACAGTATAATGAACAGAGCAATCATTGCAGGAACAACAGAATAGGTAAATTAAGTTTATTTTTGCTCTTAGGGAAGCACTATGAAACAAAATAAAGGACTGCCTTTTTTCATAAGTGAATTAAAAACAACAACAACAACAACAACAAAAACACAACAAACAACAGCAACAAAACCACCTTAGTAGTTATGGGAAAGAAAATTTGTTTTGATTTTTAGATTAAATTTCCCCAGGCCAAAAAAATATATAAAATTAGTACTTAGTGGATTAGTGGATTTTGTTTGTACACAGTCTTTATTTACTATTTTTAAAATGATGGGTTTGTAATACTGAACTTCAGTTGGTAGATTCTGTGTCTGTTTGCCATATCTCCAGAATTGTATCTCAGAAGGAGCTTCAGGGAAAAAGGCTCTAGCCCTTGACAAATTAGTTAGATGGACTGATGTATGTTATGTCCAAATTATTGAGAATCTGCAGAATCATGTAAAGTCATTTTTTTTAGTGCAAAAAAATGGATAAAGATGATTTTTTTCCAAATTTCCATAGAATCCTAATCTCAGACAGAAATCACAGGTTTGAACTTTCTTGGATCCAAACCTCTACAAAATAAAACATATTCATTCACATATTGGTGCATTCCATTTCTGTATTTCTGACATTAACATGTAAGATCATCTACCTAAGGTCTAGTGTGGTTAGCAAACTACATCAGGTATCTCCATAGTAAACTAAACATCGTAATTAAATCAATATTAAACAGCCTACCAGGCTCCTGAAAGTGCTCCTCTGGCTATGTTTCAACAATCATAATTCAGTAGAGTGGTTTTCTCTAAGTTATATTTGATCTAATTTACTTTTATTAATTATTTTACAATTAGCGCATGAAGAAATGCTAAGTTCTTGCCTCGAGCATCTTCCAGAAAAAAGGTCTGGCCAGTTCCTACTCAAACTAATGGAAAGGCCATTGGCTTTGGTTAAATTTATTTTGAATTTTAAGACACTATTTTGGGGATTATTGGAATGAAGAGATGCTAAAATGGAGAGCTGGTGGGCTTTTCAAGCTTCTCTAGACGCAAAATGATGGGAGTGCCAAAACCAAATAAATGGGATGGGTGGGACACCATTCTTCGGTGCCAAGTTAAGTAATGCCTGTCATTGTAATGACACTGATACTACTGGTAAGTTTTTTTTGTTGTTGTTCCTTGAGTTTTCAAACTAATTTTATTAGTTTCTAATATTAGACAACTTTACTTTCTATCTTCCTCTTCTGTCTTCATACTAGATAACAACAATCTTCATTATATACCTGAACATAATTAGTTACAAGAATAACTCATACGTTCCTCATGATTCCTGTTTTTATGCTTCCCCCTTCATTTTGTCTGTATTATGTAGGGCTGTAAACTCTTTGGTGCTTTGGTGCTTGAACTCTTTCGTTCCACCATTCTAGGAGACTGAAACAGTCTAACTGTCATCTGTGCCTGCAAATATTGCAATAAGCGTGTGCTTTTTCAAATTCTATGAGAACTGAAGATGGTAAGCATATCCAGGACATGAATATTTTTATAAACAGAAACAGTGAAATCCATTTGATGAGTTTCCAAATCCCGCACTTAGTCGATGTTCATAAATTTTTGAATGGATGAAGAGTCATTTGAATTTATTAAAATATTAATGAACATTGACTAAGTTAACATGAAATTATGGGGAACTTTTCATAAATGAAGAGGCACTCATTTATATGTGAATACTTATTTGCCGGTCCAGCAATGTGTCCCTGCTGGAACATGTAAGATGTACAATTATTAATCTTGTCAGGAAACACAATACTATTACTTTAATGAATATTACGAAAGCACAAATAATGAATATAAAGAGGAAGAACATTGTGAGAAGTAAGATGTAAAGGTACTAATAAGTTAGAAATGGCTGTAATATTTTCACATAAAGGGTACACTGAACTATTTTGTTTCAGGAATTAATTTGCAAAACTATATGTAACTTTTAGGAAAAAAAGTAGTGAATTAATTGTAATTTTTAAAAGTCTAGTCTTCTTAACTATCCCCAAATCTGAAACAAATACTTTTTAACAAATACTTTTTTTTTTTTTTTTTTTTTTAATAGAGTATTTCCAGCACTATGTGGTTGCATGCATCCAATGTGAAAGAAGATGAGAGCTATTATTAAAAAAAATAATAATAAAAATATAATTAAGTTACTTTCTTCATGTTAAAAATTGTGACTAGTGACACATCACTAGGCAAAGTGTTGCTTAATATCATCTTAGACATTTCTAGTAGTCCTGATTCTCAAATTTTTATTTTATTGCAGTGATAGATTCAAATTATATTGTTGCTTCCTTATTTCTTTTTTAAGAATACTGTAAACAGAAGTTTTAGTTTTCATTAACATTTACGTTCCTCTGTCCATTTAAAATCAAAGATTTTTTGCCAGTTTTATATGCTCATTAGTGGAATGTCTTTTTTTTTTTTTTTTCTCTCTCTCCTCCCCTCAGTTGTAGTCTTAAGATTGAATGTTGAGTTAGATCTCTAGCGTGTAGAAGAACAGGGAGCAGGGTGGGAAACTGTCCTTTCCTGAAAGGAGTGTAAGATCTTAAATTCTTAAGTCTTCCCATAACTGAGCTTTTCTTGCTTTGGGAGAACACAATTATCCTTTTATAGATTCACTGCTCATTTCTATATACCTCCTTTGCTGATCACCAACAGGGCTCAGAAGATCAAATTAATCACTTAAAATTTTCAATTTCTGTGATTTCTTTAAGCTGAATGTAAGCATTTAATATTTTTTCAGGTGCTTACAAGAAAAAACAAACAAACAAACAAACAAACAAAAAACAGGAAACAAAACAAAACAAAACAAAAAAAAAAAACAGCCAAACAAAACTTTTATACAAAAAGTTTATTCTTTCCAGCATTTGGAATAAAACCTAAAGCCTAGTGACCTCATTTGAAGTTAACTTCTTAGTAATAAAAATGGGAGATGATATTGCTAAGTACTTCTGATAATAAGGCTGCATTTTAGTACAGTTGAAGTTGGCCAAAGAGATGTTTTTTATGTGTTGTCTACTTTTATTTATTTATTTATTTATTTTGAGTGTGTTTTCTATCTTGCATACATTGTCATATCTCTTTAAGCAAAACAGTGTTTCCTTCCCCTTTACAATTAGCAGTGTACCTACAAAAGCACATGATGTAAATATGGGACTCAAATAATACCCAGCCACTGAACTCTGAGCAAGTTTGAAGCATCTCTTTCAGTTTCTACCATACAAAGATCTCAATTTTTGTATCAATAATTAAAGATTGAGTAAAGTAAGTGACCAGAAGGGGGATCTCCAACGTCCCATAACCAGTGGAACTTTCTCACAGCCTTTAGTTGGAACATTTTCATTTTACTCTTTAAGCATGTGTAAGGGACACAATGGTCCAGCGGGTATCATACTTAACAGGTATGTCAGTACATGAAGCTCTCATTTCTACCGTAGTGAATAGTTAATTCATTATATATACAAATAGTTAATTTCTTATATATACACATATATATATATTCATTTTTCATTTTATATATGTATATATGTATAAAGTCGAGTAACCTGTTGGCACAAAGATGTCTTTGACCTTGGAAACTGGTTGAAAAAATGGTCTAAAAATTTTCCTGGTTAAATTGTCATTTTGAGAAAGAGTTATTTTAATGTTGGTCATAAACGATGTATGGGGTAGTTTGTCTCTAACCCAAACTAGTGCTGTGGAAAAAATGGGAAAGTCACTTAACAAAATTGAACTAATGTGTTTGCAGATAGCTCCGTTTTCATCATATTGTCTTCTTTCTGGAATACTGTCATCCTGAAAATCTTTCAGAAATCAAGCACTGGCTAGTTATTTGCATTAAGCCTGCAGGAATCAAAATGGACCTGTGAAATAGATTGGATTTTATACCAGTCTCTCTGAGCAAAGAAGGGAGAGTTACCTCTCTTTTCTTTGTAGATGACTTTGCAGTAATATGTGGATTTTTGACTGGGAGGTACTCAGCAAAGGTTTAGCAGGTGGCAAGGTGTGACAATAACTGCAATTTTTCCACGTTCACCTTGCTGCCCCACAGGTTTTTATAGCGCTCCATCTCCATCTCCTACTCCCCACATTACACATGAATTGTCATCTCCTTGGGACAGTGATTACCTTTTCACAATATGTATGTATACAGTGTGTTATACTAGAGGGCTAAGCCCCCTGATGGTGGCTTTTATGTGCATCTGCAGAAATAAATAATTCAGCCCTAACAGTAAAAAGTATTTTCTTCTGGGACTTTTTGTTGGTAGTATGAGAAAGCTTGTTACACTAATGCTGTGAGAGCTGTTGTGTTTTGCTTCTGCCCATGTATCTTTCCTTTCTCCAGTTCATTAAGAGCATGGCTCTCATCTCAAACGCATGGAGTCATTCAGTGACTTGCTGATATTTGTACAATGGGCCAAGGAGAAGACATGAGAAGTGAAAAGTAGGGTTCTCTGTTCCCAAGGCAATGCCTTCACAATATATATCTCTGCTCAACACTTCCCTCCCTTCTCCTGTGTTAGATACTCTTTCCCTCATGCAGCTTAGTTCAGAAGACTTTTTTTCCTCTCCTATTCCTTGGGAAATGGCATCAATTAAAACTGAAAAGGAGGGGCAGAAATATCTGAACTCCTTCTGTTCTGACGTCAAATTTCTGGTCATGGGATTTTTAGAAATGACTAGATTGTTCTTGCTCCATACAAAAATATAGTAATTTCCTACTTTGAAGTACAACTCGCATTCTGTAGTCAGGATCACTTAGCATTTAGAATGGTTTACAATTTCATTGTTTTTCTGCTTCTTTCTTCATAACTTGCTTTATATTTTAACTCAAGCCCTAGCTTTATTTTACTGTTTCTCCAGGTTTCACTGAAACGTGAAAATAATTAGAATATTCATCCATCTGTATCTTACTTGCTATTGGGGCTTTCAGGTGGGTTTGGTGAAAAAATAAACAGGGTCTGTATTTGTTTAATGTATCTGTAATTGAACAAAATGATCATAAAAGACAAGCCTACTCTTAACAGATGTTATCTTCAGTAGTCATGTTCATTGCTCAAAAACAGGTCTGCTCTAAAATATCTCTAATCAGGGCAGAGACCAAATTATCTTCTGATTTGTTACAGCCCTCTTTCCCAAAACTGCATCTCAAAACAGGCAAAGGATTTCACACTGTTCAGATGCTAAGAGGGAAAGCTTGTAAGACATATGGGAAATTTCACCTCAATTTTAACTCTGGAGTTTTAATTTAAAATGTTTTTAACTCCTCGTAGTTTGCTCCTTCTTTTCCAATCTAGCTAAACATGACTTTGCTGTCTTGCTAACAGCTAGTTGGCTTCAAGGTGCTTTGTTCAGACCAAATTGTTAGGAGAAGTCAAATACATTATTGAATATTTGACCTGAAATGCTCTTTGTTATCAGTCTTTGCTATGCTTTACTTGTGGTGTTTGTTTTATAGGAGATTTTCTTTAAAAAATGAAACATAAACAGGGGCTTGGAAATTCAGCTTGGCAGCGCTGTGTGAATACAAAAGAGACAGGCCCAATACTCAGTCAGGATGATAGATAAAAGATGAAAACTTATCCATTACTTAGTTGTACCCAATGAAAATGTTTTTCTAAAAGGATTTGGTGCTAATCATGGGCAAAATCATCCCACTGATCATGTGCAAAATCAAATACTGCAGTGACAGTACAGTTAAAATGTCTGACCTGGTGCTGCTCTTCTTGGCACCAATGTTCTTGCACCAATTCCCTTTCCATAGAAGGAACTTTAAAATAGTTCCAAGAAGAGTTAGATAAGAGTTTAGGAAAGGGAAATCAAACACTTTAGAATTTATTATGCAAGAGATGATATTGTGTTTATAATCATAACTGTGAAGCAATGCTCATTTATTATGTGAAGACAGGTTTATTTTTGTTTTATCATTATGAATGATAGATGTAAATTGGATGCAGTCTGATGTCTTGATTTTTCTTTTTACATGAAAAGGAAAATTAAATTTTTAATATAATTTGCACAATGAGTAATAAAGTGACACAGGAAGCAGAGACCAAAGAACTGTCATATGAAAGGAAATTTTATTTAGTCAAGTTATGATCTAATTTTGCATCTAATCAATAATGACAAAATCTCTAAAAACAGGCAAAAAGTTAAAGAAGAAATTTCTTATATACAAAAATCTCTTTTAACCAGGTGACAGTTGGGATAATGCTCAATCATATATCATATGAACAAAAACTCAGTTGTGCATTTGTAAGAGGTGCAGTGTATGTTCAAAATCAAAACAAATCTAATTTAACAATGTAGAGAAAATATTGGGGCATAAATTGTTAAATGTTTGATGATAGAGACCATGCCCTGCAAAGAGTGGCTGGTAGCCATTGCTACAGTGTCTGGGCATGTTCTGCCTGCAGATGACATAGCAGGAAGGATATCTATGGGAGTAATGACGAGATGTACAAACAGAATGTTAACTTAAACTGCAGAAAATATGTTTTCTGACTTCATGATCCATTCAGTAGGTCAGGCAGGTGGGGACAGTGGAAGGCAAAAAGATGAATTTCATGTTTCTGTCTCCTTGGACATCCCAGCCTCCTGTAACAAGATTTTTTCTCTTCCTTGGTCCCTGATTCTTCTTAGATTTTTCTCTTCAGCTTCATGAGAATGATTTTTGCAAGTCTGGGCAAAGCATGGGAGGGGTGAGGTTACCTATGTCTCAGTTCCTGAGTGCAGTGTGTAGGATGAGAAGAATCACCGCAGCCTTCTGGCTGCCCTGGCTGTGCTGGAGGTGTCTTCTGCATATTTTGATGCAGTGGAGGGTGAGTTTCTGATCTGTACAGATGACAGTCTGCTTTTGCTTTTTACTTTATAAACTCCTTGAGACTTGCTTTGTCTTTTAACAAGTCTCTGTATAAATTCTCCAAATCTGCTTATTGTTATTATGCAATATACAGTGACCTCAGCAATAGCCTCTGCATGCTACCTGAAGAAGCTAATTATCATGATAATAGACTCTTTCTTAAATATCATTGTATGTATTTGTTCTGTACAAGCTGACAAATTAAATCCTTGACCTGAGCTATTTAAAACCTAAATGAAGACACAGAGAGGCAGGTTGCAGGCAGAAGGCTGCAGTTCCTCAGAAGGATTTGTCTTGGAATTTAATATGGGCTAAGTGTTTGCTTCTTCAGGGCATTATGGAAAAAATACTCTTCAGGAGAGACTAGGGTATGAAGAGACCAGTAAATCAGGATAGGAAGAACATTTGGCAGGAGAATGAACAAGGACAAAGAGGGAGAATAACTTGAGGCTTATTTTATTGGCAGGGTTTATTAGTGAATGGGAGGTAGAGGATGAAATATGATGGGATCTTGATATTCACTGTGTAATTTAGTGTGTGTATGTGTGCACTACTGTGTTTTCTTCTTCCCCACTCTATGCATCACTCATATATTTCATTCCATGCTGATAAGGATTCAGATTTATAATAGTTTTAATTTCTAATCTATTCATGGTGCCTATTATGTCTATATATTGCGTCCATATATTATTCCCAGTTTGAAAAACCCTTTCTCACCAAGCCTGAGTATATGCTGTTTTTGGCTTGTATGCAGACCATCAGTTGATATGATTAGGAAGTCGAGTTTCCAGCTGTTGACCAAAAACATCTGTAACATTCCTACATTTACTGCATAAAAGTTCACCACACAAACCTCAGCATATGACCTTCAAAGCTGTAAATGACCTCCTAAGTATTCATCCACTGCAACACCATCAAGTAATGGGTGCAAATTGGATGAATGGTTTGTTTCACCAACTTTTAATAAAATTAGCTTTTCTTTTTATCACTGGGAACAAGATTAAAATAATATTATATGATTGATATTTATGTTGATATTTGTAATCAAATATTACTGTAAAATTTTCACTCCTCCTGTCTCATCAGTCCTATCTTTTGGAGTCGTAGGGACACATTTTTCTCAGTTTTTCAGCAGCAGGGAGTCTCACCTATGGCTTTATTCAAGGGGCCACCTGAATGTCATCTTCATTCATAAAATTTAGAGGGAAACCTGGATGTTTAATGGGACTATGGAGGTTACTGAGACCTTTGGATGTGTGCACATTCTTTAAGAACATATTACAGCCCTCTCTCAAAGACCAGTTTCAAATATTGATAGAAAAATAATCATTTTTCATCATTCCATGGGACAATTATTAGAATTTGTTCTATGCTTCATTTGAAAGGATAAGAAAATAGTCTTTTTAACATAACCATTGTAAATGAAATGAACTATGTGTGAAATTTGAAAACTGAAATATATCATTACTCTGACAGACTGGGGAATCCTAATGGAATTCAATACAACAATGTGCAATTTGAGGAATTTAAAATATTGAATGTAAAACTACAAAGACATAAAGGAACAATTTGTATAAGCTGTCAGTCAGAGCAGAAATACATGTTTTACAAATTTTTTCATTTGTCATAACTGAAGGAGAAGAGAATAGAAAGCACACTTTTGGAAATGTGGTTTATTTTAAGGGTAGGATAAACGAGTCATGATTCACACAGTTGGTAATGAAAAGAGAATCTTCCACCACAAAGTCCTTCGTTTAAATCCCGATCTGGGTTACTACAGCCACTATTACCTTAAGACTGCTGGGGATCTTTGTGAATTGGCACTTGCATACTGGTACATAGCGATGAGATGTCCTGATGATAAAAAACAGCATGAGGTACTTAAAACAGGAAGATAAGCAAGTGGCTAGATGTAGAGACTTTCTTGCTTTCTGATGTCCTACCGTGAACTGAAACTCTTTGGGTATCACAGCGCTAGTTCTCTGATATACAATCGGTTTGTGCAGCCTTTCTCTGTCTGGATTTCTACACCATAATCCTTGTCACAATCATTGAGAGTCCGGAGATCGTCCATAAATGTGAATGTTTAATGCCATGAGAGAGAGTATATAACCAGAACTTAAGATCATCTAGAGCCAAACACTTTGTTATACAGACAAGCTTCTTTTCTTTTCTCAAGCATAGCATGAAGATTATCATGAGCAAATACCATATGTCTTTTCTGCTGTCTAAGGTTTGAATTTACGGGTTTAAAGCTTCCCAAAAGTCCAGCTGAATGATGGCAAGCAAAGCTCTGTTCATTTAATCTACAACTAAAACTTGCAGTTTTCTAAGAATGTTTTTGTCCTTGTGAATTGCTACTTTGCTCAGCTTGCTGTATTCTGATTTCTTTCAGTGTTAGACTGGAAACGTTAACAAATGGTGAAGGTATAAAATATGTAAAGCCTCTGAGGCACTGCAAACATCAAAATGATGTATTCCATGTGTGTGGTATTACACTGACTCTTTTAGGGCAGCATTTGTAGTATGTTAGCTATAGCCAGAATTGCTGTTTTGTTGTATTTCACAAAAGTCCATCACTGAAGTAAAAATATGCTTTGGAATATAATTTTAAAACCCGGTCTTCCTTTCTCACTTGTTTTTGGGTAATACATATTGGATACCAAAAGAGAGAATCAGAGATACACTACATTGAATAATGAGTAACTGAAAATGGTTGAAACAGATGTGAGCCTTGGAAAAGCTCTAAATCCCTCCACTCGTTTGGATCTTGCTGTTTCTGTATCTTGCTGAATTGTTTGTACAAGTTGAAATATTTTTACTTAACCTAACAGGAGAGTAACTCAACCTAAGGTTTTAAAACTTTTGTTTGAGCCTGAAGGAAACTCATTAATGTCCACAGCATGTGGTCCTCTTATGCTAGGTCTACCGCTTGTCATCAGCTTAGCCTGAAAGCTTTGACTAAAAGAAATGCGTAGGAGGGTACAAATATAAATTATAGAATAAAAGAGTGCCACTGTCCCTAAGGAAGGTGTGGGCAATATTTGAACCAAAATGGCTTTTAAACTTCACCTGCCCACTGTCCAGTGCAAGTATATTAAGGATTCTGTAGCTTTTTATTTTCATTACCTGCACTTTCTTCCTGTGCAATATGTTTGGGCTAAGTTACCTGGAATTCAGAGAGCAGAAAAAAAGTAGTGTCTTAAAGTGTGTAAAAACCCAATAATGAAAAATGAAGAAGAATTAAATAGGATTGTAATAAGCCCCACTAACCCAGGAAGTCCCCTCTTAATAAATCAGAAGAGCAAGGGATTCAGTAAATGAGACAAAATATGTGTCCTGCGTCATTACTAATAACACTCTGCTTAAAGGAAGGCTTTTTGTAATAGAAAATATTGTTAATAAAAAAGGCTCTTTGTGGCCATTGGGATTTTTTTGTTAATAACAGTGGTGCCAGTTGACAATGGATTTTCTAGATAATATTTTACATTTCTAATGAGGTTCTACATTCCTAATACAGAAGCTACTACAGGGACATATATGCTCAGGTTTTTGTTGCTGTTGTTTTTCCAATTACCCTCTTCAACACAAAAGGTCAGAAGATAAATATTTGACTTGACAGATTCTCCTTTGGGTCCACAGTAGAAGTTCAGGCTTGTTTCTTACCAGAAATTGGTCAAGGGAGGCTCTCAACACAGTTGTAGTTGCCAGACTGCACATGGGGGGCAGGAGGGCGTGCAGTGCACTAAGAGGATGTTATGACTGCATGGGCGCAGGAGTTTGTATGGGTGAGGTTTCATTTCACAGAGGGTTCTGCAGCTTATGCTTCAGCTACTAGGTCAGGCTCTCAGCTGGTGTAAATCAGTATTGCTATGGGCATATTTTGGAGGTAGAATAATGGGTGCCAGCTGAAGTTCTTGCATCCCTACCATCCATACACATGTGAGTAGGAAAGGGGAAAGTGCAGGGCTGATAGATAGATATACAGGCTCCAGCTGGTGTGTCTGTTATTGCTGAGAACTTTTTAGTTTTACAGCTGTTCTTATAGATGTCTTTTATCTTCAACCTTATCATTTGTCCACTGTACTGCAATGTATTTTGCCTCCTCCCGGTCTCACAAAGAAATTTGCTCTGTCACTGTTCTAGGTGTAAGCTGATGTCACATTCCTTTGACATGGGTCCCAACTGGAGGTATTGCAAGCTTTCACTGAAGCTTTGTTGTGATGGTAGGTTGCTGACCTGGTAACATTGAAGCTGGACTGTATGTCCTGGCTGCACTGAATTATAAAACTATCAGTGGACTTTTCTACCAACAGAAGTAGAATTTGATGTGAAATTCAACTGAGATTGAAAGTAATTACTTCTTGCTAAAATTAGTATTTATACCAATTTGGAGGTGGACAAGGATGGCTATTCCTGGCAACTCGTCCCTTTCTAATGTTCAAGAGTATACTGTCTTTTGATTTCCTTGCTACCTGAGGAGATGTGGACTAATCAAACATGCAAATGGTAAAAATGAGAATGAAAGTTGGTCTTTTTGTTTCTTGAAAAGCCTGTTCTTTAAATTTCTAGTTCACTGGAAGTTTTGGGGAAACAACAAAGTTTCAATCTGGATTGAAATCAAATTCTGAACAAGCATGTGTTTTGTGAAAAGGAAATCTTGCATTTCAGCTATCTTTGTTCTGAGTAGATACCCATCTTTCAAGATATAATCACTTGAATCTCATATTTTTTATATATTGCAGATAAAAGGCAAATCCTTGAGTTAATTGACTTCAATGATATTGCAGAAGGTACAAATCAAAGCATATTGTATCTACTTGAGAACTTGCATTTAAATCATTTGTTCACTCTACTGAATAGTGCAATTCAAGCAAAAAAAAGCAGGAGAAATCTTCTGTTTTCTTCTGCATTGTTTTTTTTTTTAATATTTTTATTTAGTTTTTTGAGGGTATAAACTGGATATTAATTTCTGGTACAGAAATATGAGAATATTTAAACTGCAGAATAAGATGCTTAGGAACTTTTCTGATGAAGCTTTATTTGTTTCGGTCCTATTTAATTTCACTTCTTCTTGCAATGTAATTTTCCTTTGAGCTTCTTTCATATGGTGCACCAAAAGAACGAGTATGACAGTTTATTAACTTTACAATATCTCTTGGACTGATTTTCAAGTATGAAGAGGAAACATTTTTGATTGTGTAATTTTCCTGCTATAATCTCTAGACTTATCTGAGTGTGAGGTATAATATGCTTAGTTACGTGTCTTCATATTTCAACACTATATAATCAATGGTCCCCTGTGTGATAATTACTTAGGGACAGATTCTTCAATGTTAGTCAGATTGAGCTGTATGTTACTGAAAAGAACAAGAAATTATTTTATATGAGAAAATGAATTTAACCTAACCCAAAATAATTGTAGTATGAGTCTTATAATGCCAATAGCTTACTAGGTAGATGTATTTGCCAATAGATCATGATTTACAGTTATTCCTCTTGGAAGAAAAAAAAAAAAAAGTATAATAGTTTGGATTGTGCAACACCTGTGAGAATCCTATTTATGTAACTAAAGTTAATATATTAAGTGCAAAGTCTTATTAATGTTCAGATTTTATAGATACTTTTTTGGCTAAAGAGATGTACAGATGATTTGCAAATCCAAAGGTGGAATGCAAGATGTTCTGGCTAAATACGATACTTAAGTAGATACTCTTTTTTTAAAAAAAGGACGACAAACAAACAAACAACAACAACAACAAAAACCAACAACCAACAACCCTGCGTCTTTCTTACTAACATGTCATTGCTGCTTGTTTTAAGTGTTATTAGTACAATAGTTGCTGGAAGAATTTATCACTGATTCTGAGTTTTAACAGTAAACCGGAGTGTATTTACTTACAGCAAGGAAGGAAGTATTTAAAATATAGCATAATACCTCATATTTCAAATTGTCTTGTCTCAGTATTAACATCAAAATTAGTTCTTTGCTAATCTGCTCAGCATTTACTAGGATCTTATTATTTCTGTATGTTAGACAGATGTCCAGAAAACACCTGAGTATCTGCAATATTTTCACTATTGAACATTTAGTCACTTTCTGCCCTTTGTTTGAGTTACCCCTCTTTGAGAGCTTCAAAAATAAACAGCATATGTTTACATCCATTTATGGCTTTAAGAAACACAAACATGGGCAGTGGTAAAGAGGTTTAGGTAATTTTATGTCTGTCTGTGCATTTGAATTTGTCTGATGTAATTAATCTTTACGTTTATACCCATTAGTTATTACCAGCAGAAATTCACATTTTGTGTTCTTTAGTGACATTTTTCCATATCATTCACTGAATTTAGGTTTCTGGCAGGAAAAAGGAAAAACAGAAAAATCACTGATGTTAAGCAGTTGCTGGGTATGGTGTTTGTAAGGCATGCCAGTGTGCAGAGATGTGCTGCTGTATGTATGTCTTAGTCTTCAATTTACTGTTAATGATTCCTCACGTGATTTTTTGTCAGTTATGGTCATCTTGTAGAACTGGACAAAAGCAAATTTCTCATAGCATCTTGATCTGAGTAAACAGCTGTTATGGATATGTTGTTGAGTTTTTCCTTTTCTGTATTCTTGTCTTATCTAAATGTTCTTTGTAAGTTTGATGCCCATTCAAATTTATGCTGTGAACCAATTTTCCTTTGTCCTATACTTACTGAACAATGGGTTTCTTGGAGAATTACATCGATCCTCAATATTAGATTGATTGCATGAGGGTCAGCATCTCTGTTGATCCATGTGTTGATCACTTTGAGCTTTATCAAATTTTTTATCTTGTCATTAGGATTTACTTCAAGTTGTCCAAAGGAAAACTGAATATATTAACTGATGTTACAGTTTTAATTCTTAATATAGTTTCTTGAAAAGGGTTCAAAAATACTCTAAAAATATGTGTTAGGGAATATCTTTGTGCTTGCATGTGTGAACAAGTACCTCTGAAATTTCCCACTTTCATTATTACCTGCTGAAAAGAACTTCTATGATACACCAGTGAAAAAGTTCCCTTCCTCATATTACTTAATTGCAAAATAAGCAAAAGTCTTTGAAGTGTTATTGTCAGGTTTTGAGGGTATTTTTAAATTTTCCTTGTTAATATATGTGTGTATATATATATATATATTACCATGTTCACCATGCCTGTTAGTTCAACCATACTAAAGAGTTCTTTACTGTGGTAGTAGTCATTTTTACTACTTCCATACTAAGAAAGTATAGTTACTGTGAACGATGATGAGAGGTGCTACAGAAACACAGGATTTTAAGGATTTGAAGTAATTTAACAGGATTTGAAGTAGGATGAGGGTGTTTTGGAAGGTTGCAGGATGAATCTTAGTAATAGCTGAAAAAATCTTGCCAGTAGTTGTGTGTTGAGTGGTCAGAATTAGAAATGAGTTAACAATCCACCTGCGATATGTCTGTGTCACTTTTTACTGAAACAACAAGAATTATGTGACTGCTTGAAAGCACGCTAGTATGAACAAGAAGAGGCAATATAGACAAAGTCCTGCATATTTGTTTCTCTACCTTTCCACTGATGATACAAAGTGATCAAAATGCTTTGTTGACTGTTTCTATTTTAAAAATATATATATATATATATCCAAAATAGAAATCTGTGATATTTTTGTGGATATTATAATTTCTTGTTGTGTTCTGCTCTGCCTCTGAAGGATACCTGCTTAATATTCAGAGATTATTTTAAAGTAAGTTGTTGCTCATTGTAAGCAAGAGTGGTAAATAATAATATAATAACAGAGATGAAATGCAGATGAAACTTTGCTCAGAAGTATTTTTTACAAGAATTTAAATTAAACCATAAAAATCAGACATATATGAAGACCCACTCTTCTCTGGAGCTGGAATTAGGTTACCAGTGTGGGAGAAGGTATGAAAATGGGGGTGAGACATTATGGAGAGCTGATGAGGGGAGATAGCATCAGTGAAAAGTTGTAAGGAAAGCTGATGTAATGAAAAGAGATGTCTTAAAGCTGGGGATGAGAAGTGTAAGCATGGTGTAGATGAGAGAAGAAAGTAAAGGATATTGAGAAAGTTGTTGGTTATGAATATAATCAACTCAGGAAAAAAAATATTACCTACAAATCATAGTAACTGAGGTTGGAGGGAACGTCTGGGATTCACTCCCACACACTCCTTGGTCAAAGCAGGATCAACTAGAGAAGGCTGCTCAGGCCATGCAGGTTTTGAACATCTCCAAAGGTAGAGACTTCAACTACTCTGGGAAACCTGTGCTGGTATTTGACTGCCTTTATAGTAAGAAAGCATTTTCTTGAGTTCAGATGGAATTTTACCTTTTTTCTTTTTTTTTTTATTCTTTTCTTTTTTTTTTTTTTCTTTTTTTTTTTTTTTTCTTTTTTGCCCATTGAATATTGTCCTTTTACTGTGCACCACTAAGAATTTGGCTTTGTCTTCTTTACTCCCCCTTTTACTTTCAGGCAATGCACTGCCTAGTTCAGCCCAGCAGTCTTTGGGCCTCCTTTGCTGCAAGGTCACATTTCTGGCTCATGTTCAATGTGGTGTCCACAAGGAACCCTAGGTCATTTTCATCAAGCTGCATTCCAGCTCCAAGCAGTTCATCCAGCCTATCCCCTATAACAACTATAAATCCCTGCTAAAGGGCATTGCATTAACATTTGTTGCATTACATGTGGTCCCCGTTGGCCCATTTTTCTAGCTTTTCATGGAATCGAATCATAGAATGTCTTGAGTTGGAAGGGATGCCACCCACTAAATGAGGTTGGCCAAGGCCCCATCCAGCTTGGCCTTGAACACCTCCAGGGACGTGACATCCACAACTTCTCTGGGCAACCTGTTCCAGTGTCTCACTGCCCTTACAGTGAAGAATTTCCTCCTAATGTCTAGTCTAAATCTATCCTCTTTTAAGTTTAAGACCATTCCCCCTTGTCCTATTGTTATCTACCCAAATAAAGAATCCCTTTCCATCCTTTTTATAAGCCCCCTTTAAGTATTTAAAGGCCACAATGAAGTCTCCCTGAAGCCTTCTCTTCTCCAAGCTCCAGCTCTCTCAGCCCTCCTTCATAGGAGAGGTACTCCAGCCCTTTAATCATCTTTGTAGACCTCATCTGGACTCACTCTAACAGGTCCACATCTTTTTTTTGTGTTGGGGGCCCCAAACCTGGATGCATCACTCCAAGTGGGGCTTCATGAAGGCAGAGTGGAGGGAGACAGTCACCTCCCTCAACCTGCTGGTCATGCTTTCCAGGTCCTTCTGGAATTTTTTCCTAATATATAACCTATAGCTCCTCTGGAGCAACTTGAGGCCACTTCCTCTTGTCCTATCACTTGTTACTTAGGAGAAGAGACTGACCCTGACCTCGGTCAAAGGCATAGTCCATACCACATAAAGTTATGCTCAGCGATAAATCCAGGGGAAGAGAAAGTGGGGTGGGAAGGGTCTTTCATGGCAGCCTTTGCTTGTAGACTGTCTAGGCATTGGTTGGCATTTCGGAGGTGGTGATTGCCTCTGCATCACTGTTTTTGTTGTTGTTGTTTGTTTATTTTACATCTTTTTCCTTCTCTTTCTTTTTTAAATCTCTTTCCTAAACTGTCTTTGTCCTGATCCGTGAGTTTTCTCATTTTGCTTTTCCTAATCTCTCCCCTGTCCTGCTAGAGGGAGAGGGGGCGAGGAGTGAGTTTGTGTCCTGAACAGCTGACCAGGGTCAACCCACCACATCCTTCAAGCTTATCATCTCATTCTAGAAGGTTATTGGGTTAGCCAGGTTTTATTTCCCCTTCATGAACTCATAGTGACTACTTCTTATAACTTCCGTGTACTTAATATATTTGAAAATGGCTTCCAGGATCATTTGCTCCATCACCTTGGGATCAAGGTGAGCTTCATCAGCCTATAGATCTCCAGATGCTTCTTGATACCCTTCCTGAAGATAGGAAGGGAAGGGTATTTGCCTTCTTCCAGTCTTCAGGAACCTCCCCTAATCACCATGACCTTTCAAAGTCTATCAAGAGTCTGTCCACCTCTTTCAGCACTCACAGATACATCCTGTTGGGTCCCATGAACTTTTGTATATCCAGTTTGTTTAAATATTGCCTAACCCAATACTCTACCACTTCCAGTAAATCTTCCTTGCTTTAAACTTTTTCAGGGACTTCAGGGTCCTGGGATTCCTGAAGGCCAGTCTTACCAATAAAGGCTGAGATGAAAAAGGCCATCACCTTGGCCTTTTCTTGTTCTCTGTCACAGGTCTCTGCCCCATTTAGGAGCAGGTCTGTTATTTTCCCAAGCCTTCCTTTTGCTACTTACATACCTGTAAAAACACTTTTTGTTATTTTTCACATCCCTCACCAGATTCAAATGCAGATAGGCTTTTTCTTCCCTAACTTGGTAACTGCATGTTCAGACAGTGTCTCTGTATTCCTTCTGGGTCACTTGATTGCTCTTCCACTTGTATACTTCATTTTTAGGTTTGAGTTTAATCTGGAGCTCTGTGTCCATCCACACAGACCTCCTAGTGCCTTTGATTGATTTTCTTCCTATGGGGATGAACCAATCTTTGTCTTGGAGGAGGCAGTCCCTGAAAATCAACAAACTGCCCTAGACCCCTCTTCTCTACAGGATTGTCTTCCATAGAATTCTTCCAACCTCAGCCCTGATTAGGCCTAAGTCTGTTCTGAAACTGAAAATTGTGATCCTGGTATTTGCTTTGTTCTTGCCCCTCACTGTCCTGAACTTCTCCATCCTATGGTCACAGCAGTGAAGCCTGCACTCAGTCTTCACATATCTGGCATGTTCTTCCTTGTGTGTAAGTGTAAGGTCTAGCAAACTATCTCCCTTCTGCTTCTTAATCATCTGTAGGAGGAATGCACTCCAATGCACTCCAAAAATCTCCTAGAATACTTGTGCCCTACTGTTTTATCCCTCCAAAGGTATAGAAGCAGTTAAAGAATCATTACTTTTTATTAAATACTGGACCTCAGATGTGGCTGCTGTGTAGAATATCAGGTAAGCATGTAGCAGATAAGTGATTTGTGTCTAAAAGGTTAAGAGGAAAGTTAATAGATGTGGAAAGAAATCAGAAGGATAGCTCTTGAGCTAGACTGAGACAATGCTGAGGCCATCAGCAAAGCATTGGCCAATGCTGAATTCTTAGAAACAGGTTTTCATATGGTCTTTGTGGGTAAGAAGGATAGCATTAAAAAAAATAATAATAATAATAATAAATAAATAATAATAAAAAAATAGACCCTGCCATTAATATCTCCTCAAAATGCATATATTTACACAGCTCTGGAACTTGGCTAAAGTCCAAAGGTAAAAAGGATATTGTTTGCTATATTTTTTGTTGTATCTGTTCAGAAAAGCTAATTGATATTTTGATTTTCTTTTAATAAACAATACACTGGATAAGTAGTACATGGGACAAAATTCATCTCTGATGAAATCCCATTAAAACAGCTTGGCAATAGTGAAGTAATGTAAGGGGTGCATTTGGCTGATAAAATTTGCATACTGCCTCACAAGGACTTGATGTTTTTGAAGCTGTGTAATTGGGAACCAAACCATTACTACAATAGGTCAACAACTGTCTATTCCATGAAGTGCACACTATATTGTTAGAGAAATTATAAGTGGTTTTCCATGCCACTGCACAGTGCTTTGTGAGATTAAGCAAGGTCGTAGAATATGAAAAGCTGGAAAAGCTTGCAATGCGTCCTTTATCTCTGCAAATGCATTTTCATCGTGAATTTCAGCACTGTAATTTTCAATGTAATTCTTTTCTTGCTAGTTCTATTTTCAAAGTGTTTTAGAGAATCTCCTCTTGCAACATTGCTTGCCACTGAAGCAAAATATATAAATCTCCTAGTGAAAGAAGAATTTTACAAGATAATGTTTTTCAGTCTCCTAACTGTACATTTTCAGCCCCTCATAAGTTAGTAATCGTATTCTACTGCTGGCAGTATGAAAAGTCCAAGTAAGAGAAGATGCTTGTCCTAGGCCTAGAAGAATTCTCTTCTTTCAGTATGTTCACTCAAATATTGGATAAGTTCAATCATGACAGAACTCAATATATGTTGGTAGACTGCAACCAGGGATGAATATATCCATAAATTTTCACTCAGAGGGAATTTCCTCGAGATAAGCAAGTATTTTACACTTTTGTAGACATGTTGTTGAAAAGTCAAGAAACAAGTAAGGATGAACTAAAAATAGGAAGAATCAGGAAGTAAATAGTAAGAAAAAAAAAGGATACATTAGAATGGCTCATAATGTTTATCATATTTTTATGGAAAAAATAAACAGGCATCTAACAAAGAAAATGAAGGATAATGCTCTAATTGATTTTTGTGTGCCATTATTCAATTTTCACTATATGCTTTCTACTTCTGACTATTATATGCTTTCTCTTCTGAAGAGCAGCAAATTGAAGGTTTGAAATTAAAGCAGAAAGATCTGTCTGGAGCATGGTCTGGATTGTGAGAAAGGCAGCTCTCTGACAAGAAATAATAATAATAATAATAATTAAAAAAAAAAAATGGTTTTACCTTTATTAAAAGATATAGAGATCTCTGTCATTTTTACTATGTTGATTTTCCACCCAAGTCTGAATTTTGTTCTGAAGAAACAAACATGATTTTTGATGAACAGGAAGAAGGATGAGCTTTACTTGTTAAGGTCTTAAGTTGAAATTGGGCTAGGTATGATGCATGAAGGTCTCAAGTAGCATATTTTGATCATATAGGAAGTAAAGAGCTTTATTTATTTATTTATTTATTTATTTGTAACATTAGAAGTCAAATAGTCATTAGATCAAAGGGTGGCTAACAAGTAAATAGCTGTAAGGAACATAATGTCAGCGTGACAGCAAGTATTTCCCAACAAGATAAGGAACTACTTTTCCTATTGATCAGAGTTCTGATCAAGCATAGTCAAGCTAAAATTCATCTGGCTAATAAGTATTTTACTTCACGATAAAAGGCAAATATTGTTCGTTTATCATTGCTATAACATGCCATGTTTAAACACCCAACATATAATTTAAATAATGCTTAATACATGACTTACATAGGCAAAGTATTTGCACAAATAAAGTATACTACTAGCAAGCCCACCTGATTCTGGCAAGATTTAGTACATAAGAATCCTTCTCATCATTCTTCAGTCCCCGTCCTGGAAAAATTGTAGTCCTTTTGATATTTTGTACCTCTCTGCATGTCTCATACATAGAAAAGCACGAGAAGCATATGAGCAGATTGACACTTTTAGAGTCTTTTATCAATGTGTTAATGTCAGTATTCACTGAAAGACTTAGTCATGGTGGAGCCCACTTGGTTTGGATTCCCACTGGGGGCTGGACCACACTGAATACAAATCTGTAATCCATTTTCCAGTTGGTTTCATCCTAAAATAACCTAGTCCATGCACACTAGATAAATGAATAGGTAGGGATGATCAGGGAATTCACTTAAACTCACTAATGCTCTGAAATAAAGAACTAATGTAGTTGTACGCACAACTGCATGATGACGTACTTTTTCTCCATGGGAATGCTGCAAGATTTGGCAATCTTTCGGCAAGATTTTACCATATTAATATTCTTTAATCGATACTACCCATGCTTATATACCCCTTCTCTGGGTCAGTGTTGGAGGACTACTACTTCTTTCAAATCCATCAGGTATTTGATCCAACTGTTGTTGCTGCAACAAGATCCTTTGACTCAGTGGAAGGCAACAAACAAAATAGGGGAAGAATGGTGGACTGCCACGGATAAGGAGCAATTTGACTCCGTAACCCAAGAGTGATGGTTGAGGTAGAATGTCAAGAAAAATCCAGTTCACCTAGGACTGGTATTTCTGGGCAATGTAGTTTTTAGATCCTAACTGTCCTTCACAGTCTTCTTGGAAAATATAATCATTTTTATGTTTTATATTGTTATAGAAAGAAAGGGAAGGAAGAATACTTTTCCAATAGCATATTGGATCTCTTCTTTATGGTATTTTAAAAGACACAGTCAAAGTTTAAAGTTTAAAGTACTTAAACTAAACAAGAAAGCTTTCTTTATATAAGAAAGAACACTGATAGTTACCAAAAAGAAATCTATGTAATTCAGTTATTATTTCTATCAACCAACTTTACTTCCAACAGCAAGAATTTCTGAGCTGTGCCAATATTTCCTCAAATTCTGGTAAGTTCATTGCCATACATACTTTCTCAAATATTGGGATTCACAACTTTGAAAAAAGTCTTTTCTACCAGTATTTCACTGTGGAAGATGAATCTTCCATTAAGCATTCAACATTTTGCATACGAAGACTCTTATATGTTACTTAATCAGGGAATTGATTCCAAACTTGTTCTTTACACATGGCTGATTGCCTCAATAGATTGTAAGGTATTAAATGTGTGAAATAGTCTATAAAACCGCTCCATCCAATTAATCCTAATTTCACAACTCTGAAGTGGAGTTTTGAAAGTACCTGCAAATACTTTGGTAGCAACCCTTCTGATATATGTACCCTTTCTGTCAATACCATTTATTACTACTGCTATTTAATTCCTCTCCTATTCAAATTAAATACCTTCCAGTCATTCAAAAACTGAATTATGTTGCTGCTTCCTGCAATTGTCACACTAGTTAATTAGCTCATGGCATGCCTGAGTGTCTGAAGAAATTGGGAAAATGATTTGTAATTGTTCACTGAAGTACAAAGAGGTACTTAAAATAAATAAAGCCACATAAATGCAGAAGAATAAATGTGTATTTCAAACTAATTTAGGTGAAAGTTTTTATTTTATCAGCAAAAAATAGAAAAGCTCGTTTATTTTATATACAAGCTATGTGTTTGCCACTTCTGCCTTTACCTGAGCTTCTCAAGGTTATAAAACATTCTAGAATCAGTGAAAAAAAAAAAAAAAAGTGATTTTATAGAAGCAAACTGCCAAATAAAATTTTAAAGAGTCCCAGCAATCCAGCCTCATGCATTAAATTGATTCTCTTTGCTAGCTTATATTGTAAGTGTATTAACCTGGAGATATTTGATTATAGCACCTGAGACATCAAGATCTGTGAAATCCTCAGATACTTGCTCTAGGTCACAGATCTTAAATTAACTTTTTGAGTCTTCATTGCTACAAAGCTGAAGAAAATTCAAGCTAACCCACGTAACCAGAAGAGAATTTCCTCAAAACCTTCCTTCTGGTAGCCACTGAACTTGAGAAATACAAAAGTAGGAGACAGTAGAGGTTTTTCATTCCTCAGTCTTGTTTCTCAGACTTCTGTGTGCAAAAGGAAGAAACAACAAGTTTCCAGTGAATCCCTGTGAGTGCTTTTGTCCTATCTGTTGCACAGGGGGTGATGAGACTTTCATTATAGTGCCATTTTTGCGATGGCCACGTCTTTCTGCATCATATTGTAAACCAACACATAACCAAAGTTAATTTAGTCAAAGCAGGAGGAATGTGCTGATCCAGACATGGGTCAGTTCAGTGTGATCATTTCCTTCACAGGGAATCCCAAACTACATCTGTTTCAAAAGGTGATTTATTCCAGCTGCTAATTAGATAGTTCATTTCATGTACAGCATGCATTATGTGAATGGGGGAAGAGCAGGGTGTTTATCCTGAGAGGTAAATGGCTCTTAGCAGGTAGGAACTTCAGAAGTCTTGTTGTCTGCTGGCTTGTTGTTTAGCAAATGTTCAGTCTCCCAAGGAGTCACGTATATACAAATGAGGATGCCAAGTTCCTTGTTAATGCAGAACTTAATGTACTGCAACAGTGGTGTCAGCTAATTAGCTTGACAGACCAATAGATTTTCCAATAAAACTGATAGTATAAACCATTTTTTTATTATTATTATTTAGATCAGTCATTGTAGCCTTTTGATGAAATTAAAATCAATCCAGGAATAAAGACTCTGAGTCTGTAGGCATGCTTGTAATTTTGGTCACCTCATCTAAGAATTATCTCTGGCTCACTTCCCTTCGGTACTTTCCTGCTCACTGTAATTCAGTTTTCTTTAAAAAAATAAGCTGCAAGGGGTGAATTAATGCTCATAATTTGATCAAGAAAGGCAATGCAGCATGGAAAACAAATTTTCTCAAAGAGTAGCCATTTAAAATAAATTTCCAGTATTTACAGCTTAAATTGTTCATCTTTTCTAAGTTTTGTCACTCCTACTCTCTCTTTTCAGAACAAAATTACTGTACAAAATATAGCAAAAATATTTATTATTACTCTATGCTTCAAAGTGTCTTGTGATTTAATCATAATACTTATTACTGTTATTGATGATCCACGGTATTGTGGTTGGACTCCAATGCTACAGTCTAGGCTGATGGGAAGCCGTGATACAGAGACAGAATCTGTGCAAGGTCTGGATACTAGGTGCTGTCTGTCCTTCTATGGTCCATCTCTGTAGCAAACTCATCTTGGTCAATTCGTATGCAACTGATAGTAATTATAATTGATGATGATGATGATGATAATAATAATAATAATTTTTTGAATAAAATAAAACCCATAAATTGAACATGTATGTAATTGAGTAGATCAAAATGTGGTTAAATGTGATTAAGTGATCACAAACAATGTCTATTGTCCATATTATACCATTAGCAGCTGGATTTCACCAAAATGGCATAGAAAAAGTTTTACAATAGAAGATGTGATGGCTTCACACTGTTAGGTAGTTAAGCATCACCATGCTGCTCTCACACTCCCCCTCCTCAAAAGAACACAGGGTGAAAAGACAATGAAAAAACTCTTGGGTTCAGATACAGACAGGAAGATAGCTCACCAATCACCATCATAGGCAAAACAGACTCAGTATAGGAAGATTAATATAATTTAATTACAATATTTCATATATTATTGAATATAATCCACCCATTTCCTCTGCTCCTGCGTGGGCTCCTCTCCACGGGCTGCAGCTCCGGCCCAGGGCCTGCTCCTGCAGGGGCTCTCCATGGGCCACAGCCTCCTCCAGGCCACATCCACCTGCTCTACCGGGGCCTCCTCCACGGGCTGCAGCGTGGAGATCTGCTCCATGTGGGACCCATGGGCTGCAGGGGGACAGCCTGCTCCACCAGGGGCCTCTCCACAGGCCGCAGGGGAACTGCTGCTGCGTGCCTGGAGCACCTCCTGCCCTCCTTCTCCACTGACCTTGGGGGCTGCAAGGTTGTTTTCACTCCTCTCTCCCAGCTGCTGTTGAGCAGCAGTGTGTGTGTCTTGAGCAGGTGTGAGTGGGTGGGTGGGTGGGTGTTTTCTCCCTTCCTTAATCCTGCTCTCGCAGAGGCCCAACCAGCATCGGTCTGGCCAGCAGCGGGTCCCTTTTGGAGCCGGCTGGAGCTGGCTCTGATCTGCCGTGGGGCAGCTGCTGGGCTCTGCTCACAGAGGCCACACCTGCAACCCCCCACTGCCAAAACCTTGCTACATAAGCCCCATACAGAAAACCAGTGAGTTGCTTTTCTAGAGACATGTTTGCAATATGTGTGTACAATGCCTCACTGTATGGCAGTGAGGTAGTGAGCTTAAAGTGACTTAGGTTGTTATTTTTGCATCAAATAATTTTGAATTACCTAGAATTAAAATTAATTAATTAATTAATTTTGAATCACCAAAATATTTTCTGTGAAACTTTTTGGCCAAGTAGGTTTAAGGTACAAATGGAGCATGGCAAAGATCTGTGGATCGCCATTTGCCGAGGCGATCGGCTCCGGGGCAGACGCGTTCTGCAGCGGAGCGGGAGATCGAGCCAGGCAGGGCTAATTTTTCCGGCATCGAGCCTACTTGAGGGAGCCGCCAGGACCCGGCAGCCCTCGTGAGGGACGCTGACGAGGCGTAGGCGGAGCCAGCAGCGCCCCCTCCCCAGACGTTCAAAAGCTGCCCCTAGGGAGCGCGAGCGATCAGGGGCGCGGCGCGTCGGAAGGGAGTGGCGGGGCAGTTAGCGCAGGCAGGGCGAGCAGGAAGGGCAGAGCGCTCTCCCCCGCCCATACGTAACACCTCCTGTAACGACAGCCGTTAGCTAGGCGATAATGGTCTCCACCAGGCACGGTGCGCTCTCCGGGAAGTCAGTACACGTCCAGACCCGTTAAAAAACGCAGCAGTTTTTTAACTACCCGTTAAAAAACGCAGCAGTTCAGGTCACCGGATGCAGGGAGTGTCTGAGCCTGTTGCCGCCGTCGGCGGGAGGCAGAGAAACTGGGTGCGTGAGGTGTGAGCAGGTGGATGACCTGGTCCCCATGGTGGCGGAGCTCAAGGAGGAGGTGGAGAGGTTGAGGGATATCAGGGAGTGTGAGCGGGAGATAGACTGGTGGAGCAACTCCCTGCAGGGCCTCAAGGAGAGGTACCGGGGTGAGACTCCCCAAACGGGGGTGGACCCCCTGCCCTGTCACCGTCAGGCAGAGGGAGGGGATCTGGGAGTTGAGGAGGAATGGAAACAGGTCCCTGCTCGACATCACAGGCGATGCCCCCCACCTTCCCAGGTGCCCTTACATAACAGGTTTGAAGCCCTGGAGCCTGAGAGACCGGTGGGTGAGGAAGAGGTAGCAAGAGTACCCAGGAGGATGCCTAGGGCGAGGAGGTCGACTCCACGCCTCAGGACTGCCTCCACCAAGAAAGACAGAAGGGTTATTGCTGTGGGAGACTCTCTCCTCAGGGGAACAGAGGGCCCTATTTGTCGGCCTGACCCTACCCGTAGGGAAGTCTGCTGCCTCCCTGGGGCCAGGGTCGGGGATGTTGCCAGGAAGCTTCCCAACCTGGTTCGCCTCTCTGACTATTACCCTCTTTTGATAGTCCAGGCAGGTAGTGATGACATTGAAGAGAGAAGCCTGAGGGCTATCAAACGAGACTTCAGGGGACTGGGACGGTTAGTAGATGGAGCGGGAGTGCAGGTGGTGTTTTCGTCCATCCCTACGGTGGCAGGGAGGGGTACAGAGAGGACACGGAAAGCCCACCTGTTAAACACGTGGCTCAGGGGCTGGTGCCAACACAGAAATCTTGGGTTTTTCGACCGTGGGGCACTTTACTCGACACCCGGCCTGATGGCCGCAGACGGGTCCCTGTCTTTTAGGGGAAAACAGATCCTGGCCCAGGAGCTGGCAGGGCTCATTGAGGGGGCTTTAAACTAGGTAAGAAGGGGGATGGGGCTGAAGCAAGGATTGTTGGAGCTGTGCCAGGGGGAACAGTAGCAAGGCCGGGGGATAAGGCAATGGCTCAGCTGAAGTGCATCTACACCAATGCACGCAGCATGGGTAACAAACAGGAGGAGCTGGAAGCCGTCGTGCAGCAGGCAGGCTACAACTTGGTTGCCATCACGGAGACGTGGTGGGACCACTCTCATGACTGGAGTGCTGCAATGTCTGGCTATAAACACTTCAGAAGGGACAGGCGGCACAGAAGGGGTGGTGGTGTGGCTCTCTATATTAGAGAGTCTTTCGATGTTGTAGAACTCGAGGCTGGGAATGACAAGGTCGAGTCCCTTTGGGTTAGGATCGGTGGGGCCAACAAGGCTAGTGTCCTGGTCGGGGTCTGTTATAGACCGCCAAACCAGGATGAGGAGATGGATGAGGAGTTCTACAGGCAGCTCACAGAAGTTACAAAATCTTCAGCGCTTGTTCTCATGGGGGGCTTCAACTTCCCTGACATATCCTGGAAGCACAACACAGCCCAGAGAAAGCAGTCTAGGAGGTTTCTGGAGAGCGTGGAAGGTAATTTCCTGACGCAGCTGGTTAGTGAGCCTACCAGGGGTGGCGCCCCGCTAGACCTTCTCTTCACAAACAGAGAAGGACTGGTGGAGGATGTGATTGTCGGGAGCTGTCTTGGGCAGAGTGACCACGAAATGGTGGAGATTCTTGGTGAGGCCAGGAAGGGGACCAGTAAAACCGCTGTATTGGACTTCCGGAGGGCTGACTTTGTGCTGCTGAGGACACTGGTTGGTAGAGTCTCTTGGGAGGCGGTTCTGAAGGGCAGAGGAGTCCAGGAAGGCTGGGCGCTCTTCAAGAGGGAAATCTTAATGGCGCAGGAGCGGTCTGTCCCCACGTGCCCAAAGACGAGCTGGCGGGGAAGAAGACCAGCCTGGCTGAACAGAGAATTGTGGCTTGAGCTTAGGAGAAAAAAGAGGGTTTATAATCTTTGGAAAAGTGGGCAGGCCACTAAGGAGGACTATAAGGATGTTGCGAAGCTGTGCAGGGACAAAATTAGAAAAGCCAAAGCTCACCTGGAGCTCAATCTGGCTACTGCCGTTAAAGATAACAGAAAATGTTTTTATAAATACATCAACACAAAAAGGAGGACTAAGGAGAATCTCCATCCTTTACTGGATGCGGGGGGAAACTTAGTTACAAGAGATGAGGAAAAGGTGGAGGTGCTTAATGCCTTCTTCGCCTGTCTTTAGCGGCAATACCGGTTGTTCTCTGGATACCCAATTCCCTGAACTGGTGGAAGGGGATGGGGAGCAGGACGTGGCCCTCACTATCCACAAAGAAATGGTTGGTGACCTGGTACGGCACTTGGAAGTGCACAAGTCGATGGGGCCGGATGGGATCCACCTGAGGGTACTGAGAGAACTGGCAGAGGAGCTGGCCAAGCCGCTTACCATCATTTATCAACAGTCCTGGCTATCGGGGGAGATCCCAGTTGACTGGCGGCTAGCAAACGTGACACCCATTTACAAGAAGGGCCAGAGGGTAGACCCGGGAAACTACAGGCCTGTCAGTTTGACCTCAGTGCCAGGGAAGCTCATGGAGCAGATTATCTTGAGAGTCATCACGCAGCACTTGCAGGGCAAGCAGGCGATCAGGCCCAGTCAGCATGGGTTTATGAAAGGCAGGTCCTGCTTGACGAACCTGATCTCCTTCTGTGACAAAGTGACATGCTTAGTGGATGAGGGAAAGGCTGTGGATGTGGTCTACCTTGATTTCAGCAAGGCTTTTGACACCGTTTCCCACAGCATTCTCCTCAGGAAACTGGCTGCTCTTGGCTTGGACTGCCGCACGCTTCGTTGGGTTAGAAACTGGCTGGATAGCCGGGCCCAGAGAGTTGTGGTAAATGGAGTCAAATCCAGTTGGAGGCCGGTCACTAGCGGCATTCCCCAGGGCTTGGTGCTGGGGCCGGTCCTCTTTAATATCTTCATCGATGATCTGGACGAGGGCATTGAGTGCACCCTCAGTAAGTTTGCAGATGACACCAAGTTAGGTGCGTGTGTCGATCTGCTTGAGGGTAGGAAGGCTCTGCAGGAGGATCTGGATAGGCTGCACCGATGGGCTGAGGTCACCTGCATGAAGTTCAACAAGGCCAAGTGCCGGGTCCTCCACCTGGGGCGCAATAACCCCAAGCAGAGCTACAGGCTGGGAGATGAGTGGTTGGAGAGCTGCCTGTCAGAGAAGGACCTGGGAGTGATGGTTGATAGTCGGCTGAATATGAGCCAGCAGTGTGCTCAGGTGGCCATGAAGGCCAACAGCATCCTGGCCTGTATAAGAAGCAGTGTGACCAGCAGGGCTAGGGAGGTGATTGTCCCCCTGTACTCGGCTCTGGTGAGGCCGCACCTCGAATACTGTGTTCAGTTTTGGGCCCCTCACTACAAGAAGGACATGGAGGTGCTTGAGCGAGTCCAGAGAAGGGCGACGAAGCTGGTGAGGGGCCTGGAGAACAAGTCCTACGAGGAGCAGCTGAGGAAGCTGGGATTGTTCAGCCTGGAGAAAAGGATGCTCAGGGGTGACCTTATCGCTCTCTACAGGTACCTCAAAGGAGGCTGTAGCGAGGTGGGGGTTGGTCTATTCTCCCATGTGCCTGGTGACAGGACGAGGGGGAATGGGCTTAAGTTGCACCAGGGGAGTTTTAGGTTGGATCTTAGGAAGAACTTCTTTACCGAAAGGGTTGTTAGACATTGGAACACGCTGCCCAGGGAAGTGGTTGAGTCACCATCCCTGGAGGTCTTTAAAAGACGTTTGGATGTAGAGCTTAGGGATATGGTTTAGTGGGGACTGTTAGTGTTAGGTCAGAGGTTGGACTCGATGATCTTGAGGTCTCTTCCAACCTAGAAATTCTGTGATTCTGTGGAAAGAGATGTGGACAAACCACTGTGTGGCTGGAGAAAACTGAAGTCTCTTTAGGGTACCCTTTGAGCTGCTGGGAGAAGTAGAGGTAGCATGGTAAACTGTTTCTCTAGTAGATCTGGCTAAAGAAAACCAACCTGTAGGACAGCTTCACCTCTATTTTTCTTCCCAGTGTTGCTTCTGGGTTAAGCATTTTTTGAAGGCATGTCTTTGCCTCTGTGGTGACCTGAAGAAAGGTGGGCAATCCAGAAGGGAGTGCCAGCCTCCTTCCATGGGCAGGCTTTCTGTGCAGGCTGGGGGAGCTTGACCTGACTAGAGAAAGCAGAAAGTCTTCAGAATTTTTCTCTCAAACTTTTTCCTCTCCTTGCTTTGTCTCCTCATCTTTCTTTTTCCTATCTATTTCTTTCTCCGAGATTGCACATTATGTATTTTTTTTTCCCAGTTGCATTCTAACGGGGTCGCAGACACTTTAAAATGGATTGCCACACCAATATAGAGCAATATGAGAGACAAGGGAGTACGCTTAGACTGAAGGATGAAATGACATGTAGTTTGGCTACCAGTGCAGAGACAGCTTTGATTGAAGTGAAATACAGGAAAGGCATAAGAGCAATCACAGGAAACTATTATAGATCTCCAAGGGCAGAATGAAAACGCAGGCTAGGAAATGCTTATGCAGATGGAGGAACCAGCTTCGTGGAAAGGCTGGGACACTGATCATGGGGGATACACTCAGCATTCCTCTGAGTCTAAATTGTAGTGTTCCCAGTGGGATTTTAGTGGAAACAATTTCGGAAGGGATTTTCAGAAGTTTTAAGATATACTGAAATACATAAATTAGATGATGCTTTATTGTTCCATTAATAGACAAAGATTTTTTTTAGCAAGGGTGGAAGCAAGACCAAAAACAACACAATGAGTTTTTCTGTTGGGTATCAGTGGGCAAGTATCAGCGTATAATAATGACAGCTGCTTTTCCTAGATACAGCTGCTCCATTAGGTTACCCCTTATGCAAATTCTTATATATTTCCAGCACTTTTGGCAGGCTGAGGGAATCTGAAGCTGCCTCCTGTAGGTGAGGAAGCTGAACCCCAGCCCACAACTCCTCTCCAGCAGCTGTACTTTCGTGTAGCTCCATCTGTACAATTGATTTCTGCTGAGAGTCTGCTCCATTTACGGCAGAATATCCGGTGAGCAATTTTTTAAGCTGTTAATATTGCAAGGGACAGTAGTTAGTGACTGCAGCAAGTACAGGAAGTGAAGAGGAGAAATAAACGTTAAAATGTCTGAGGCACCAGTGTGTTCAGAAAGAACGTTTTTGAAAGAAATAAAGATGGATACGAAATCAGGCTTGCTGGAGCTTCTGCTGCATATGTTTTCAGTAATCGAGAATGAACTGTTATATTTGGCAGAGCGCCATGGAAATCAGAGGGTATAATCTTATAACTAGGAAATTAGGAACTATAAAATGTTTTAAGTACACAAGAGGGAATAAACATATGTAATAGATTACTGTTCAAACAAGGAAAACTAGCAAGACAGCTTATAGGCAAAGGGTGAGAATGGGAGGAAAATGGAAACTGACTGAATCTTTGTATTTCCTGCAGGGTTTTCTGAACCACCCTCACTGAATAACCACTTGGGTATTCAGAAAACTTCTGAAAGCACCAAAAAAATTTTGTCAGTGGCTTGAACAGCTTAAGAAATAGTGCAAGTCTTATTTTTTCTTATCTATTTACATGATCTCTTCCACTGCAGTCCATATTGGGCCAATCCAGACAAATAATTTTAACAGTTTACAGAGATTTATAAATACAATGTATATTTGTTATTGTAGTAACTGAGGTGAGACAGAAAATCACTACAGTGCAGATGGTACAGTTACATGGTTATCTTCTATGGCAGAGGATGCTATGACCAAGAAAAGTGTCTTTATTTCTTGTCTGAGGGTGAATGGTAAGTAAACACATCAATTAAATGAGTTTGAAACGTGTGCTTTAGTCTGATGGATATTAAAAGTTGAGAGGATTTCATGTGGTGCCAGCCAGTATTCTTGGCTTCATGTTTCAGGTACTTCCCTTATCAACTCCTTTTGTAAAGGCTTGTGGCAGAGCGAAAAAGTAAAGCTGAGTGCCGGCAAGTCAAACTCAATGTGTCATGGGATTAATTCCACTAAAATCTTTCCTTATTTGAGGAAGACAAGATAAAATAAATGCTTAAAATGGGAAACTGAAATATTTTGAAGATGTCTTTTAATGCAGGTCTTGGATCAAGTAGGCTGGAGCACAGAATTTACATCTGTGTTCTGTCTTTCATCCAGACTCTCCAGTTAGCTGTTTCTGTCTGTGAGACAAATAAATCAAAATCTGTGATTTTTAGGAAGAGCTTGGAATAATATTATTAACCACAATTTGACAAAGACATAATGAAATTCTCAAAATAGAAAATCTTTATCATTATTTTGAAATGAAAATTGGCAGAATGACTTAAGACCATTACAATGCTGTGATTGTCTTTGTCTCTTTCTACTGAGAGGAATTAGTGAATTGTGTTAACTTTAATATTAAACTTCATGTTAGATTTAGAATGAGATGGTAAAGATACTGGATGCAGAATTTCTCTGAAACAGGGCTGTTTCCATCTTGATAATTAAATTAAAAAAATAATAATCCTTATTGCTTGAGAGAGAGATTTCACTCCCCATGTTTAATTTTGTGGTTTCTGGTCTAGTGGCCTCTCCCAGTTCCCTGGCTCAAGAAGTACTTTAATGTTCTGTGGTGCTTGTGAGTTGAAGCAGTGCTTTAAATAGAAATTCTTGTAAGTGCATTGCACTGGTCTCAGTGTATATCCTGGTGAGCAGTGTTCTTTGTGAAATGATGCTTGTGTGAACACATTTGATATTTAAATAAAGGCAAAGAAGAAGAACGTTTAAGTTCATTTAAAATCTTTACATGCTTTCTATTTAAGTTCATTTAAAATCTTGACATATTTTCTGTTATGCATTTTATGAAATGCTTGTCTAAATCAGGCCAAAAGCATCCAAGTACATTGGACATTCTTCTAACATATGTTTACAGCTTAAATAGATACGTTTACTAGATACAATTCTTTTGTAAGGAGAGGACAAGTTCTGTAAGACCATATGATAGCCATTATCACAAATATAAATTCACATTTCAGTGATGAAGGTGCACTTCTTAAAGATTGCCCAATACTGGGAATCCCAAGAGTGTCTTATAGTTATAAAACTAATAATGATGCTGCTGTTAAGATGTCTTAATGTTGCATCTTGTGAACCTGTCCTCTGATTTTAAGCCAGCCTCTGTGTTACACCCAGCATCTTCATCTAAGCATTTTGTAGATTTTAATTACTTATTTTAAATTATATATGGAGTGGGAGGGAAGAATGAAGAGAATAAATCAGTAAGAGATGATTGGTGTTCTACAGAAGAAAGCTTTACTGTAAAGGCTTTAACAGGGCATATAAAAAGAATGACTGACTGTCTAGAAAAGCAGACACTTTTTTTTGATGAATGGCCTACAGTCCGTCTCCATAACTTTTCACCAGGTTGGTCCCAGTCATATGAAACAGAGAAGTTTGTGAATGGTAGTGGCTAACCCAGTCTGCAGACTCACAAAGAACTACTTACTCTGTTGTCCTGAGCTGGGACCACAGTCCAGTCTTTGTTATTTTATGTTAGTAAATCAGGCTAGAAGCTCAAGAACTGACTTTATTTAAACTGAAAATGAAATTGAAAATGCACTAAAGACATACATTTGGAGAAGATGACTGTATAATTTTATTGAGGTGTTTATTATAATTTATAAGCATTTTATGAGGGAATTTATTCTCCTTTTCTTAAACTAGTGCAATCCTAACTATTCCTGCATTTATCTAGCTGTCTGCATGATTAGAGTTTGAAAAATTCTCTGAAGACAAAGAGTCCATATTATTTTAACAATATAACATTTCTTTAAACCTGGGAAAATATGCCTCAACAAAATTTATCCCACTACTTGATTTTTTTTTCTGCAATGAATTTTTATAACATTTTTATATTTTTCCTTAAGAAAATAAAAAGAAAATATGTCAAAGTACTCAGTTCAACATATTTTGTTGCACATACATTTATTTTTGCTTTAAAAGTTAATTCTATGTAACTGCTGTCCCAACTGTAAAATGCATGCTATGTGGCCTCTCTGATCAACTGTAGTAATACTCAATGGGTATAGTATCTAGGAAGTGTTAACTACATACCTGTTATATCAATATGCACATTAAAAAACTTCACGTATAAGCACAGAATACTGTACACATTGAAAACAATGGAAATTTCCTGGCATGTGTCATAGACAAAAAACAGGTTAAACATCTATAAAAATGTAATCAATATGAATTATTTGCTCCATTGTACAATGTTTCTGATGAAGTTTTCTGTTGCATAAAACATATTCCCTCTAAATTATGGCAGTTAGCTTAGATCTCAGGGGAGAAATAAAAATTGATATTTATTTATATTCTGACTTCTAAACAGGCCAAAAGAAGCTGCCTAAACCAGCTATGCTCTCTTTGATTAATTGAAATGTAAGTTGAATTACAGAAAATGCTGGTTTAGCTTAGCTCAATTCATTGACTCGCGCTGTTATACTCCAGCAGCAACCTCAGGGGAATGGGGTGTGAAAATCCTGCTTGAAAGATTTATGTACAGAAAATTATGATTGAGAAAACTTCAGACCTCCCCGAAGAGAAATATTCTACTGATACAACTAAAGTGGGGTGAGACAGGAAGTTGATTTAAAAAAAAAAAAAAAAGTAGTGAAATTCAGCTGTAAAAGATGAGAGGCAGATCATACATGCTGGGTTATAATATTCTAGCCAAAGCCCAGACCTCCCCATATGGTCAGAAATATGATTGCTACCATATGTCAGAAGAGTTTCAGCAGAAGATAGTCAAAGAAGTGAGAATGCATAGTAGAGGCATCACATAACACCAAGAGAGGAAATCAAAATAGATATTCATAGTCCCAAGGCATGAATACTGTCTTGAAACTTTTGATCAATTGCATCCTGTGTTCATCACAGCTCAGCTTAAGAAGCAGCCAGGCAAATGTGTCTGTTCTGAGTGAATTCATGAATTACATTTGAGTTGAGAAAGAGAGAGAAAAATCAGACTTTATAGAATATTTGGCAGAACAAAATCTAATATCTTTCACTGCAGTTTTAAGCTAGTGTATAGTCCAAGAAATAATTCTTAGTTACTGTACAGTGATAAAATTAAGCAGTAGTTCAAGCAGAAAATACCAACTTGTCTTGATTGCAGGAAGCGGTCAGAGGGGGATGGATCAGTCCAATCAGCACCTACAGCCCCTGAAATTTTATTTTTTTTTTTTCCTCCACCCCCCTGGACATTTATTTAACCCCTTACTGCTAGGCAGAAGTGTCTGAAAGATCAAAGTGGTGAAGCAGTGGCACATGCAATTCTGCTCACAGTGTCTGTCATCTGTAGCAACCCAGCAGCAATTCCCCTGCTTCTCTCCACCACCCTCCCTACAGCTCCCCTCGGCTCCCCTCTTTATTTCCCCCTGTCCCTCGCAGCCAGTGCCGCTCACTCCTGCTGGGCACATCTGGTGTGTAGCAGCAGTCCCTCCCCTCCTCAGGCTGGCACAGCTGCTGCTTCTAAATGGGAGCTGGCCAGGCAACTGCTCCTAATGATTCCCCTGACAGCTCTTTTCCACTTACTGATCCAGCTTTCCTATTCACCACCTGCTTGATTTCCCTTCCCCAAACACCCTGGCTGCTCAAACCCATGCTCTGCATCCTCTGCTCCCAGCAGCATGCACACTGAAGCACTGCTAGTGCTGTTCTCCACAAACCGGTTCCCAACACCACCGGCTCAACAGTTACTGCTGTTGTCGTCCTTGAATTTAAAATAGACAGCCAATGAATGGAAGATTAGTTCTCTTGCTCCTTGTTTTGCTGCATTCTGATTTGAATCATATTCCTAGATCATAATACTAGGAATAGGTCAAAGCAAGGCTGAAGTTCTGAGTAACAAAATAAATCTTAGGAATTGGGGTCTTGAGCTGATTGTTGGGCAACCACTCTCTATTATCCTGTGAAAAAGGTCATTCTAAAAGTTGTGCCCTTGTGTTGTGGTGGGAGTTTTCCCATAGGTATGGTCAGTCTTGTTATAGTTCCCTTGTGTAGTAATGACATTGGGTAGGAAAGCAATTAAACACTGAATCACCACTTTCTGAATTACCACTTTCTAAGACTTAAATCTGAAGCAGAATTTGCTTTGGAAATTAATTTTCATTTATGGTCTTACCACGCAGCATGGCTAGTCAGGAATTTTATTATAATTGCTTTTTGTTTTGTTAGGAACTGTTTTCCCTTTTGTTTTACAATTTGAGAGGAAGCATGTTATATTCTGGTATTGAGCTTTTTCTCAAAACCAGAGAAACCAAAGTCCCCAGAATTATCTGGAGCCTGGAAAATTCAGCCAGGATATGGGGACCCAATATGAGGAGCCCATGCAGGAGCAGGGGGTCTGAGGGGAGCTGTTGCCCGTGGGGGACCCGTGCTGGAGCAGTGTGCTCCTGACAGATGGACACAGTGGTACAGAGCGGAGCCATGTAGGAGCAGTTCTTGAAGAGCTGCTGCCTGTGGGCAGCCCCTGCAGGCTCAGTTCGAGAAGGACGGCATCCCGTGGGAGGGATCCCACCTGGAGCAGGGGCAGGGAGTGACTGTGAAGGAGTGGCAGAGATGAAGTGTCAGAGACTCACTGCAGCCGCCATTCTCTGTTTCCCTGCGCCACTCGAGGAGAGGAGGTGGAAGAGGGTGGACGAGGGGAAGGTGTTTTTAGGTTGCTTTTAGTTTCTCACTGTTCTAGTCTGCTAACGATAGGCAATAAATCAGATTAATCTTCCTACGCTGAGTCGATTTTGCCTGTGATGGCAATTGTTGAGTGATCTCCCTGTCCTTCCTTGAGTCAACCCTTGAGTCCTTTCCATCATATTTTCTGCCCCTTTTCCTTTGAGGATGGGGAGTGAGAGGGTGGCTGTGGTGGAGTTCAGCTCTGTAGCAAGGTAAAACCACCACACCAGGCAAACTCCTGGGCTGCTATAGGGTGACTACTAGTATGGTATTTGCCTTTTATATATATAATATATATATATATATTTTTTTTTTTCCTTTTCCTCCAAAATGCCTTGATGAGCAGAGTAGAAATGAAGAGTATTTCTGAAAACTCAAGAAAAAAAAAAAAATCATTTTGGAAAAGTATAACACTACTCCTACCACTACTGCATATGTTCCTTCTGCCTGTGCTTTTTGTGTATGCATTCAAAGCCTTGAATGTTCAATAACCTTTTGTAAGCAGTGGTTGACTGAAATTCAGTTATATACCCAAAATATAACAAAATGTAACTTCATAGCCTTTTAAAGCTATCTGAAGCAGTGAAGTAGGAACTCCAACGCTCTTGAAGGGATCGGTCACTGGTTCAGAAGTCATTACAGAGGAAAAAGGGGGCACAGACATTTTGGCAGAATAGCATTTTGTTCTTTCCTGAGTGCCCAGAGGCTCAAATTAATTTCCCACAATACAGTACTTTAAATTTTCTTTGATCAGGTTGCATTTCACAGAGAACTTCAGAAATGTAACACCTGGAGTATAGATATGTATCACTCTTTTTGCCAATTTCTGTCTGATCTCTGTTCTGTAGAATAGTAGAATATCATCCTTTATGCATATAATAGCATTTCACTTTAAACACGCCTAGGAGAGGTGTAAATGGAAGGGGAGGGTATGCATTTCACTTTCTTATTGGGACTTGGAAACTGCTTTAACCAATAACATGAGAACCAAGTGCAAAAGAGCAATCAATCAATCAAACAAAAAATCCTTTGGATACATCTCTGAAAGCTATCAGTGCAATCAAAGGAGAGAGAGTTACAGTATCCCATCCTTCTGAAACCTAACTTTGGGTGCATTGGTGTTAGCAAACTCTTTGAAAGGACCTTGGACAGGGTTCTAGACAGCACAGCAGTCCCTCTGAATGTCATGTGAATTTTTCATTCCCCCAGAGCGGTTAAGTTCAGACCAGTGTAACTGAGCTCAAAAAATATATATTGCACAAGTTAACTTTAGGCAGTGACTATGATGTGAGGGCAGGAAGCAGTAGAAAGAATGGGGAGTACTCTCTGGAAAAATACAGAGAGTAGGAGGACCGGGATGATTTTCTTCACAGCAGCCTTTGTTGATGCCATGAAGTGTGTGACTCAAATGAGTACACCTAATTCTAACATCTCCAGCTTTTCGGTTCCACTGGCTTCCTGTCATTTTTGTGAAATTAGTTTCTTAGCAGGGAATATTTCAATTTTCTTTCCCTCATTCCCACCAGTCTAATGATTCTTTACCATCTTAATAAGTACAATGAATGTGCTCCATTAATGGGCAGGGGCATTAGAGAATAATGTCATTTCTGAAAACTCTTAATACATTTCACAATTAAGAAGGCATTGACTCAAGGTCCTTTTCAAATAGGAAAAAACCAAGACATTTCCCTAGTGACAGTTACTGCCCTATAAGAAGTGGATGTTTTAGTAAGAAAGTTTCTTAGATTGTCCAGATGTTGGTTCATTTGCATGAATTAGCTTTTCCTGATCTCAGAAGCTTCCTGAAATGTTCCTTTACAAATAGCAAAGGGCTATTTGTATCAGGTTTTTATTCTAAAGTGTGAATTCTGACCCAACAGAAATAGAGGAAAATGTAAATGTGACTGCATTTTTACATATGTGATATTTAAATCTATTACTATCAAGTTTCTGAAGCAGCAATTATTCTGTGTCAAAAATTTGTGGAATACTCTTTGATCCATAGTTCCTCTTCCTTTTTATTCTAATAGGCAGATGCTTTGCTTGCAGATGCTCAGCTCTGCTCAAGATACGAATCTAGAATCATCCATTGAACCAAGTATTGCCCCTTTGACAGCAAAGGGCAAGTTTATGTAGTCAAGTGCAGACATTTATGGCATAGTGAATGAGTGAAATACGAACTGTATGTAGTGTTAAATTCATGTAGACACGTGAGTTTGCACTGCTTTGTAACACCTGCCTTTCAGATCTTACAAAGTCTTTCAGGACTTTCTGCTTAGGTAACTCAGCCCAAAGCACGAGTAGAGATGTCTACACATGATTGTGTAAACATACTTAAAATGCTTTGCTGAAATGGCAACAAGTAGTAGTCCCACTGAAACCAGTCTGTGTGGACTTGTGTGCACGAAAATAAGGATCATATTTGCAGTATTGGAGCCTTAAACTTTCAAGCGCCTTCTTTAGGATCTAATTCATTCTTACTGGAACACAGACCTTCTGTTTGAGTATGTATTATGTTTCTTCACTTTTTCCTCAAATGCAAACACAGTGGGTACATCTGTGTTAGCATTCAAATTAATTTGGCTCAGGAGTGTGCTTCTGAACAGAATACTCCAATTGTCACCTCTTGACTGCACTTTGCTTTCTGTCATGGAACACTCTGGAGTGCATGGACTAGGTTTTCTTCACATGAATATAAACCAGGAACATTTATTCCAAGAGACCAGACTAGTTCAAAGTAAGCCCCTCCACATGCTATAAAATGGATGTTTTGTCCAATAGGTCTGCTTCTCCTGCACAACATTGTTTGCTGTTTTACTTCCTTTTAGCACACAAGCTTATGTGTGCTTGTAATGAGTTTGAATGGACTACATGATAAAGGATATTTGTAAGTATTCTTCTTTACAGGGAACACAAAGTATTCATTTTAAATCTCAGACAATGCTGCTGCATGTGATGTTTAGTCCATTTGATATTATCCAAGTATCTTTGCTTTGTTGTTTTACTTGTGTCCATGCCAGCTGCAGCTGATTTATTCTTGGAAAATATGGTATGGACAAAAAATTATCAGATGCCTATAGGGTTGGTTTTAACTTATCTCCTATTGTCATTATTTGGACCCCATGGTGGTTCCTTTTATTCATGAGTTGTAATCACAGCAGGCTAAATCCTCCTTTATAAAATATAATTCCTGAAAATGCTGTACATTTTGTATTGTCATAGGCTGATTCTGAATGCTTGTTCTCCCAGATGTGGTTTACTGACAGCATTCTCCATGAAGGACTATCTTTCCCTCTTTCTAACTATGGCTAATACTACAGAAAAGGTTAACAGTTTAATTAATCTCTCATTATTTCTTGTCACAGTTGAGGCATCTTCAGAAGATTGATAGGATCAGGAAGATAGATAACTGCTGATTTATGTGATGAGAAAGACCAACATTTGCTAATGTGGGACATCACTCACAGCAACAGACCATTTCACTCTGTGAGCAGTTAAGATAAAACCCAGTCATCTGCAATAGTTTTGGCCAATTTCCTTTAATCCCATTAGCAAGACAAGTATAATGCTGGCGATTTTCCCCACTCCTTTTCCATATGTTTTAGGCTGGTAGTATGCAATGGTTTAGAATACACTGTATAGGTCTGCACTTGATTTGTTTTGTGATTGCGTAAAATGAGAAGGTAAAAAGACATTATTCCATGTAGTCCTATTTTTCTTTTTCATGGTTATTAGGGATTAAATTTATTATTTACTAAGACTTCTAGAGTCTTAGTAAATTAATGACTCATTAGACATGAAAAATGAACTTTCTTGCCAAAAGCTAACAAGAATATCTGCTTCATTTAAGTATGGGTGACTCTCAGAAGATTTTCAGTTTCTTAAGAATGGTCTTGTGAATGAAGTAAAAAATATATTCTCTACATAGAAAAGCATTGGTCTGAAGTGGCTAATTCAGTTCAGAAAAAGGAAAAAAAAAAAAAAAAAGGACATTTCTTAATGGAATATATTTTCAATTACTTTGTTGGATTTATTTAATAAACCAAGTTTAATAAAGCAAGTTTTATTTTCATTTATTAGAATTTATTCTGCTCAGGTCTGTACTTCTATGCTACTCTTTATTTATTTATTTATTTATTGGCTGCATCTTTGGGTGCAGGGTCCTTCTGAGTGTCTAGAAACAGTCTGAGACACATCCAGACAATATGGCCTTTATTCCGACAATATTACCGTTGGGTAGTTAGGAAACTACCATGGCTTCCATGTTACATGTCTAAAGTTTGGATGCAGTGTTGTCAAATGATGTGCTCAATATTATGGAAGAACACAATAGCACAGCTCATTAAAAAACATGGGTTTTTGAATTCAGATCTTACATGTCACTAGGACCAATATTTTTTTCCCTTGTGGACTCTATCTCTGGTGTCTGGATTCCTTCAGCTTCCCTCTCTATCTCCTTTTGTATCATATCTGGTCTATAATGTCCTCCTTTTAAGCTCTGATTATTGGTTTTTCCCCTGATACTACTTTGTCCTGCTGATTTCACCTACTGAGGGAGAGAGAAAAAAAACTTAACTCTTTCGACTCACTATATCCTATCTCTTTTGTTCCTAAAGTTTTGGATTTTTCTGCCTGGGTACAGTGTCAGGAAAAAAAAAAAAAAAGAAAAAAAAGAAAAAAAGAAAGAAAGAAAAAAAAAAAGGCATGTTAAATCTGAGTTCACGTGAACATGTGCAAAAGTCCTTTAACAGATGTGAAAACCTTTTCCAGCCAAACAGTTTGTTCTGCAGTACACCATGTGGCACTGCATACTGTTAAAACAGATGTGCTATCAAAACAGTTTAGTGCTCCAGTGATTTATTATCTGCACCTTTCCCCAAGAAAGTATCTTCCTATTACAATGTTATGTAACAACAGAAGCGTGCAAAATCCTCATCTAAAATGCCTGTTACACTCAGTGAGAAAACTACTCAGAGGAGGAAGATACCTTGTCAAGATATCATTGGTGAGCCTAATTGTTACAGATTGTAAGTATGTAAATGAACATACTTCCAGGAAGTTCCAAGAAGTGCTCAGCTCCAGTTGGTGTGAGAAACTCCATCTAATTCATATCCCTGATTTACAGAACTATGTATGAGATCTCAAATCCCAAATGAATCTTCTCAGGTATTTGTATATATGTTTCACCAAGGTGTTGACATTCCTTTATGCAAAGGTGGTACATCACATTGCTATACGGACAACTAAAGCCTGGACCACTGAAGTCAGTAGGAGCTGCCTGGTTTCCAAGTGTTGTGTTCACAATATATAAGCTAACGTAATCAACATGTAGGCAAGCACATATGCTTTAGCTGTGTTGATAAATATTTATTTGATCTCATTAGGCCTAATTGGTTCCTGATAGGGTTAATCAAATGCTTTGCTTTCTACTAGCTATATAAAAATCCATTTTCTTTTCCTGTTTCCTCACACTAATGCAGGCTTTTGGGGTGGGGAAGCACAGGATTTGGCAGTGATTCATGTGCATCTCTTTCTGCATATTAATATATTTAGCTTCAGCTGAATTTTCTGTGGACGTCTTTCTATGTTCACTGGTTCCATGAAGTTACATGAAGTCAGTGGCCCCATGAAGTCACCAGTTCCACTGAAGTTATGTTCTCCCTCTGTGGGGAATAACAAACTGAAATGGCTTTTATCCTGATTTTTATGAGTAATGACTTCTGGAAATATCAAGGGGACAAGATCATGATTTCTTTGTCCTTTCTGATGCTCAAGTGCTGCTGCTTTTCCCACGGATGGTCCAAATGTGCCTGCAGATAAAAAACCTTTTTAGGTGAGATTTGTGCAACAGCAGACAACTGAGTGGAGGCAGTGCATTGCAAATGACAGCAAGGGAGCAGCAAGTCTGCAGAAAAGACATGAACACAAATAGGATAGGGGAGAGAGGAAAGTGGAGGGTATGGAGGGAGCATGTGCATTAAGTGACATTTGGCAAGACACTATATAATGACTATTAGTGACAAGTTTTTTATTGTTATTATTGTTATTGTTAAATTATGTAAACATTGCAAGAAAGCTTCTTTTAATGTCTAAAACAGTTTTTCATAGCTGAGAGGTTGGACAGGTTGGGGGTTGGACTAGATGATCTTCAGAGGTCCCTTCCAACCCTGCCCATTCTGTGATTCTGTGATTGTGTGACAGGTCTGATAGTCAAGATTTTTGGAGATTGGTCTTATTAAGAGTAGATTATGAATTGGCACTACAGAGAAGTAGTTGCTTGTTCCCGTTCTGTGGATGATTTTTTAAAGATACAGTTTGCAAACAAAGTTGGGCATCATTGGACTGCTTGTGTTAAGATTTAAGAAAACTTGCAGCAGGGTCAGGGATACTTTGACCTATAATCTCTCTATAAATCTGTAAAACACCCTTACTTTCTTTCCTTCTATTTTTTTTTTTTTTTTTTTTTTTTTAATAAAAAGCCTTTTCTGATCTCACCTTTCTGCCCTTGCCATGATGAACAGCATTTTTTCCTTTTTTTCTGAGTGGAACTGCTATTTCTGATAACAAACTGTATCTCACTGGATCTGACAGTAGTCTTCCATTGGTCTTGAAATAAAAACCTCTCTTCTTTTAAACCTGCCCTTACAGGTCTCCATTCTGGTCAGTAAGAAAGATTCTGCTCTTTTGCTGGGTTTAGAGAATCTATGTAATATCAACTTCCACACAAAGTTTTGACGCCATACCTATGAATCTCTTAGGTAGCACTTAGCCACCTGCTCCCAAACAACCTTTTCTGGCACTAATTGTCTAAAGAGCAGAGAAAAAGTGGATGAAAGTCTTGTTTCTTCTCTCTGCTGACTTGAACTGCACTAATAGGACTGCTCCCACCTCATATTGCTTTAAAAATTCAGGCTTAGCAGGATGTGGGAAAAGTAGGATCCAAGGGGTGAAGAGGAGGGTGGAGTAATAAGAGGAAGAAAGCAAGAAGACACAGGAAGATGTATTCAAGTAAAGGATTATTTTAAGGGTCACATTATCAGAAAGGAGGGCAATACTTTCAGAGAGAAAGTGAATCCTCTGAGGCAATCACATTTGGCAGCCTCAGACTTAGGGCCATCTTTACGTAGCAGATAGTCAGGGACTGTTGTGGGGGTTTCAGCAAAGTACTATTAGACCATTTCTTCCTCCAAACATATCTTTGTTCTGCACCGCCAAAGGTCATAAAGCTATTCCTTTACTGGATTGATAATGAGCACCCCAAAATATCAATTATATAACTCTTCAGAAGGTGCATTCTCCCAGGAAGAGAGTATTTCCCTCTTTTGTTCCAGCTTTGGAATGATAAACCCGAAGAAGATGAATTGCTATGTTCATTTTTATCCCAGAGCAGACCAGCTGCTCCTTGAGCTGCCTGACTCAGTATTTCTATTTCAGTAACAGCAGAGCTCTCTGGGGGCTACTTGTGCTAGGTGCTGTCTGAATATAGTTTACAATCCTAAACAGATGGACAAAGATGGGAGTAAAAAGAAATAGTACTGCCTGAATTTTACATATAGGGGACTAAATGACAGAAATTACATGTCAGGTGCTTGGTATAGTTGGGCCACTTCATAAACGGAGTGTAAGTGATTGCCTGAAGACACACAGGAGGCCCTTGACAAAGCTAGAAATAAGCCACAATTTAGTCTAAGCTTTGTAATAGAAGTTAAACCTAACCTAGGTTTATAAAAAACACACCCAATCCTTTGTTTCTCCATCTGTTTTTACTCCCATTGAAGTCTTATGGATCTACTGGCCATGTTTACGGAGAAGGGGAGGGATACCCAGCTGAGGCTGTTGGGTCGTAGAGCTTTCTATCAGATGTGACACAACCCTAGGCTTTACAGAGACTGGACACAAGCTACACCCACAATGCCTTCATCCCTTTACTCACAAAACAGTTATGTGCAGCATCTGGCTTTATTTACTCCATAGGTATTCCAGCCAGTCATTCCAGCCTTCATGCTGTACTGCCTGTGTATGCTATCACAATTGACACTGGAGGTGTTTATAATCTGCTTTCTGTAGTTGGATGAGGGTTAGTAGTTAAGGGGTTAGCACATTTACATTGAAAAATTTATGGCCATTTTGCAGGCAGAATGCTTAAGTCTCCCCAGAAATATGTTTGCATGGCAAAAAGACGGCACTTTAGTTCCAATTCACATAGTGCTATTCTGGCTGTTCTGCCAATGTCCCAGACCACTGCTGATCCTACTGGTGCTTTTGGTAGGAGTGTGCTCTGACTGACAGGTGGTCCCAGGAGGATGGGCTTGTTGGAGGAAGCAGGTAGAGAGAAGAGGAAAAGCGGGGTGTGCCAGTGCGTGCCTGGGTTTCAGTCCAGCATGGAGTCAACCAGAGCCCGCTGTGGACCGGGGAGCTCAGAATGTCTCATATGTTTAGGTATAACTAGTTTTCAGATAACGAGCTGATGAACATTTCCAGTCTTCTTGATTTCTTTTCTGCAAAAGGGCAGCTTGTATTTTTTTGTGATCATTCCTTTTTTACCATTTGAAAAACTCTTGGCGTGGTCAAGTTTTACCCTATTTTAAATATTAAAGATCTGCAGTACAAAGAAAAATGATTAAGTTGTAAGGGTAATGTCAGATAAAAGCAATTGTCTGTTTATCAGCAAGTCTGGTATGTGTTTCCTGTGCTTTTGTGTAACACTTCATAGAGTAAATGTATGACAGAATTTTGTCTTTTGAGGGTTTTGTAGAAAACATCAAATAGGGTGAACATTACAGTGAAGGTGAAGTCCTGAATGTGTCTCTTAATAGCAGCTCTCTGTCAGCTGTCAGTATTTAGTATATGCTAAAATGGCTTTAAACAAAAGCTATTAGTTTGTGAGTCAGTGCGCTTTCTATTCCTACATGTTGCTGTTGCAACATTCTGTTTCGTTTTAATATATGTATTTCAGCATGCTAGTATTCACATAACACATTACCCTCTAATCATCTTTCATAGATACTTATTCAGCACCTACAGTTTGATCATAACATACAATATGCATCAGTGTCTTTATGGCTGAAAGTAATGCAGGCATCTCAGTCCCTTTTCAGATTTTCTCACTTTCTTTCCGTAAAACACTGAGCATATTGGAAGTGAAATCTTAGTCCGTTCACTGACACATGCTGTTGACTGTCTTCTAGTGAAATAGAAGCCAACAAAGATATTGAAGCAAGCAAATAAAATGTCTATATCTTCTCTGTGCTTTGCACATGGTAAGAGCCAATTTTCCCTATTGTCAAAGTTGAATATGGATCTTAAAATTTCTTCATTAGTTCACCATAATGAAGTTTCACCTTAACACACCCAATCACTGCTTAACTGATACTAACTACAAGGTTAATATTTAGTTAAATGTGTTTATGTTTGTTTGTTTGTTTGTTTGTTTTGTTTTGTTTTGTTTTTGTTTGTTTTGTTTTCTAAACATCTATTAGCCTACAGGAGGCAGAGAGGTTCCACTGCTGGTATTTTCACCACAGAGGTACTTTAATGTAGTCTATATGTTCGATTGGCAGAGATATTCCCAAATTATTTAAAACCTGAAAAAATAACCATCTCAATTCACAGAGGTCCAGAGAGTGGAGCCCATCTCTCAAAGGGCCTGAGCCCATTGGTGCCATAGCTCACAAGACCGTCTTTAGTCCTTGTTACTCTAATCCTTTTTACTGCACCCTTGTTCAGTCCTGGTTGTCTGAACTTCAGAGACAGCAGGATTTTGTGCATGTTCAAGAAACAAACCAAACTTAGTAAGCACAACAACCTCCTACCGAGCTGCTTTGCCTTTCTCTGCACAGCTGGTGAGACACCAGTTTGTGATTTTCCCTTTCTCTAGACTTCACAAGGACTTTTACAGGCTCTGGAACAGGCAGCCTGGCTTTCTACAGGTTTGTCTGCTGGTTAAGTGATTTCAGTGTAGGCTTTGATGAAATCTCTGCCTGCTGTTTTACCAAATGTGACTTCTTTTTGTGACTTCATTTCCTACCTAAGAAGATATCTCTCTTATACTGTCTGTTTTCTTGAAAGTGTGTAGTTGTTTTTGAGACCTCTGCTTCCGGTTCACGTTTCATATTTAAACATGCAATTGAAATAGGCCAAGTGAAGAACGGGGAAACAGGAATGGGGATAGACACAGAAATATTCTCATGCATAGGTGATTACACGATCCTCATTTGCTTATTCTGAAGAATAAAGGGCTTATTCATGCAAAGTTTTAGGGGTGTATGTAACAGTTATCTTCTAGTCTACATGCTTAGTTTTGTTGCTGTTGTTGTTCTTGTTTTGTTTTGTTTTGTTTTTTTAAGATTTAAAAATACTTTCTATTTTATTTGGAGCAGCTTTTCTTTAGGGGAAATCATGCAGTGATTGACCATTGTTTGTACACATATATTGTTTTTATCCATGTTCTTGAAGTAGACTGAGCATAGAATAAAGCTGTGTTTGTATGCAAGAGAAACATTCTTAGCAAAACAAAGCAGGTCGTGTATAGCAAGAATGGTTTCTGGTCTGCTCCATCAGAATGATTTCTAATCATTTTCTGTGTATGCATGTACATTGGATGTTTATGCCACTAGAATAGTAATAGCAATTCTTAACTTAGAGTACCTTACTCAAGTGTTTAAGCTGGTTTCAGAGATAATTTTCTTGTCAGACTCATCACTATAAACCTCTCTGATATGTCCGTACTGATTGTTGATTAATATAACATGTACCATTCATGTGAAAATAACCTATATGGAGAGGCCTTAGCAATAAGCTTCACTTAAGATCCTAAAGCAGAACTTAAGTGCCATGCAGGTGCTCCCACAATTTGTCTGCATGGAAATGCATTTCAACAACAGATGATATAGTAATAAGCATTTCTCCTGCAGCTTCGTAGCGGAGGAACTGGGATATATGCCTATTTTGTATCTGGTCCCATCTGATTATACTGACATTCTGACATCTGCAATTTGTCATCATGTATCTTTGAAAACCATATCCATTTTTTTTTAAGACTATGTTACCATGGCTGTGAAAAATGTTTGTTTCACAGGACACATACAATATATGATGATGACTCTTTCATCAGGTTATCATTTCTTTCTAGTCATGCCATAAAGGAATCTGTGTCAATGCCAGAAAAATAAAAGGAACAGCAGAAGAAAAAGCAAGCACATTTTTACAGTCAGCTAGAATTATTGATTTTACAATATTTTTTGATATTTTTTTCTTGTGATGTTAATGATTCTTTCTCTATTTTTCACTTGCTATTAAAAAGTTGAATATAAGTAAAAATTGATCCAGATAGAGAATCTGTCTCCTTCAGACTGAAAAAAAAAAAAAAAAAAAAAAAAAAAAAAGTCTACTAGTTTTCTGTTTTTGATGGAATAAGTTAGTACACATTTTCTTGTAGTTTGTCAGTAGAATTAGTCGAATTATGGTGTTGAAGCTGTCTTTAGGTATTAGATTAGCTGTTGGGTGCTCTTATAGTAATACTTTGTTACACGTATAGGAAAAGTGCACTTTATATGAAACTGTCAATGTAACAGGAAAGGATATGCAATAAAAGGTAATCATAGTGGAATGAAACTCACTTCTCTGAAGAAGGTTAACACAAAGCTTATGTGTCTCTTCAGTACTTACTCAAGCCTCATTTTGAAGGGTTAAATGTGAATTTAATGATGCAGAAACTGCTCCCTCTGGCTCTTTGCAGAGGAATAGATTTAAAATCCCTCAAGAATATCTCAGAACCACTACAGCTGATTATTTCATCTGGGGAAGAGGTACAGACCACAAATGAAGCATGATCAAAAAGTCCATAAATATGATACATAAGTGATATATTGAATGTGACTCCAACAAGTGAATGCACATAAACTGTATGATTTGAAATTAGCTGAAACTGAACATTATGTTTTGGTTAAGCACAGTTCAGAACACAAAGTTGGAAACTTCTGACTTTTTTCCAAAATTTAGTCAAAGGCAGAATAAAAGATCTAAGATGCTAAATATGGGATGAGTTCCTTAATTTCACTAATTGACATCATTGAACCTTCACAGTGCCATTAGTGAGTGAAACAGCCTCAGGTCCTAATCCTATTTTTCTGAAAGAGAAATATAATCTAAATCAAGGAATTCTCTTCAGTCTCTGTCTGTAGTATGTCTAGTGTCAAGTTTCAGATTTGCCTGTACATATATATAGTTATTGTGCCAAGGCACTTGAGGCCATGTCTTTAAAAGTGTGTAGGTTCCTGAACATACACACAGATACTTTTGGAAAACCTGTGGGATGCTTGAATACATCCTCAGGCATTAAATCATTGTGGACCACCTTTGAAACACCAACCCTATATTTTTATTATTGTGTTTGGGCTCTGCTGCTGGCCAGGTGTAGTGAACAGGTCCATAGCAAGCATCCTGATCTATATCCAGTGAGTTAGTACAGGTATGTATGTGTTCATTTCCTGTTTCTACTCCAGAATATGAAGAACACAGTTACAATTTAAAGAAAATTTGAACTTTGTTAACTAGCTAAGGTTCAGGATCTAGCATACACAGAATGAAAAATGTTTAATATCATACAGTAATGCTTCCCTTTAGGTTCCTTTATAAATACCTATTGCCTTTTCTTGGAAACAACCCAATAAGTAGTGTACTTGCATAGTAGACAGTACTTTTGTGTATGAATAGTATGGTTTAATGAGATTTTGTTGGGTCCTCAGCTGAAACAAACATTTTGAACATCCCCTTGGCATGAAACAGTTGTTTAGTATATACAGTGTAGATTTCTTTCAAGAGGGGCTTAACATTCAAGACAGCCTACACAATATCCACCCTGAGAAACTGAAATGAGATTGAATTTGGTGTGAATCCTAATTAGGTACAGTGACTAGTCTCTCAGCAGAGCCTGTGGTGAGGAGCTGCAATATCAAAACAAAATTCCATGTAATGCCCACGGAATTTAAAGCAAATCAGACATGCTGATAATAAAATAAACAGAGAGTGAACAAAAATATGGGGTTTTAAGTCAGATGTGGTTCATGCAGGATTCATTGTGAGCCTCAGAAGAGGGAAAAAATGATTTTCTGACAGACTAGAAAACTGTATAGGCAATTTAATTTCACTTGATAGGTTAAAGTTTATGAAGAAGCCTTGGTAATGAAGTTTTATATGTTTCAAAGAATGAGACAATGAGATCTTTTCTCAGATTGTCTCTTAACAGGAAGAAATAATTACAAAAATACACCTGATCTCTGAACAGATGAGGAATATGGTTTGAGCTATGAGGAACAAGGGAAAGAATGCTGAAAATAAAAGATTTCTGAACCTTACATCCCCTTCATATATCTTCCTTTAGAGTTTCTAATTTCCTAAATCAGAAGAGAAGGCTATTTTAGAAATTTTGTTAATGGTGATTACTCTCAAAAATGATATATGTAACATAAAAATTATTTCTATTTTGGGGAAAAATAAACATATAGAAGCAAATCCTCATTCATTGTGTATTATCATAATGGGATTGACTTAAAGGAGCTGTGGTATTTATGGCAGGCAAAGGCCTGTCTCTTGGGATTTAATTCTTTTCTCATTTACATTGTTTTAAGCATGCCCAACTACTTAGCATTTCAAGGAGTTATTACTGATTTGCCACAGTGTGAGAGTAAAATCAGGGTGACCTTTTCATTGCTACAATAGAAAGACATTTGTTTCCTGATGCTACTACCGAAAATCCACTGGATATGGAGGACTTACTGTTAAACTTCCCCAAGGTTAGAAATACAGGCTCTCTTTAAAGTAAGACATAAGCAGTAGGTGACGTTTTTGTGAGAAACAAATGAGCCTGATACCTCTGGGCCCCAGAAGAGAGTTTATTTTGAATGCATGGTACAGCTCACCCTATACAGATCCCAGACCAACTTTTCTCATTTATTTTAGCTTGTTTCCATAATTCCATTTTGCTTACAAACCTTCCTTTCTAGAGTTACTCAGTTTGCTGAATTGTACACTTAGCTCACAGTATGAGTTCTTCAATAATTTATAGGAAATGCATTCTGGTCTGTTTGAGGTCTAAGCTAATTTATATGTCCTCATATTTGTGCAAAGTCTGGATGTTTCACCTTTCATTTCATTGGGCTACAGAAACAGGCCTAGTTTTAAACAGGAAATAACACAGTTTATGGCTTTATTTTGCTGCTCTTTTTATGAAAATTTGAAAATACAGGAGTGTAAAGTTAAAGGAAAATGACAGAAGATAGATTAAGAAAGATGTTATAGTCTAAATGATCTCAAAGGAAAATGTACTTAAGGTATATAAAAGAAGTCTTCACGTTACTTACATATGCCATCATTGCTACAATATTCAGGTATTGATCTATTTATATAAGGACACATCTACATATATACAAACCCTTAGCTTTTATACATACCCTTAGCTTTTCACACATCATGTGCATTTCAAAGAGCAATTTTAACACATTACCTACATCCCACATATCCGACTACAGATTTTGGTTGAACCACCTATTATTATGCAGGTAACATTAAAATTTGGATTTTTGAAGGGTGGTTTGGAGAGATTCCCACAAAGCCCTTGAAGGTTTCCATTAGAGACATGAGATAACTGCTGCCTACTTACATCTGTACCTGCCTGCTCACCCTGGCCCTTTTCAGTATGTTAGCTGGTGAGGAATTTGAGACCCTGAACCCAGAATCACAGAATCACAGAATAGTCTAGGCTGGAAGAGAACTACAAGATCACCGAGTCCAACCTCTGACCTAACACTCACAAATCTTCCACTAAACCATATCCCTAAGCTCTACATCTAAACGTCTTTTAAAGACCTCCAGGGATGGTGACTCAGCCACTTCCCTGGGCAGCCTATTCCAGTGAGTAACAACCCTTTCAGTAAAGCTTTTCCTAATATCCAACCTAAACCTCCCCTGGCGCAGCTATAGCCCATTCCCCCTCGTCCTGTCACCAGGCATGTGGGAGAATAGACCAAACCTTCCATCCTGGAAGAAAAAGGTGGATCCCATGGTATTTCAAAATGAAAAAAAATATTGGAAGTTGTTCTTTAAATGCAATTTGACTTTCTATTCTTCTCTATCTCCATTCTTTTGTATGGAAAACAGAGGCTTGTTCCCTTCCTTCTGTTCCTAATTTCCCATAACAGTCTGACATACATATCTCCTTTTGCCTCCCTCTGATACTGCAGAAACAGCATCACTCTTCCAGCTAATATTTTAGTTTGATGGACCACCCATTTGCACTAATGAAGAAGAGGAATGTCTCTGAAAGCACCTAACAAAACTATGAGACAGAAAAGCTTGTTCTGTTTCAGATCTGACCACTCATGCACATCAGTATTACCTTGGATAAACTGTGTTTCTTAAGCACAGTCTTGAGCAAACAATGGTATGTAAATTCCTTCAACCTATGAATAGCTCTGGGAGGCATTGTGCCTTGTACCATGGTTCAGAATAATTGCTTACCAGCTTCCTCTTGCTCTTGGGGGATAATAATCAGCTGCTTACCTCCATCTGTAGTAAATTCCTAAACATCAGCACAGAAATCCTAACATAAATGTGTGCTCGCTCATCTTCTTCGTTTAGCTGGTAAAGCTCTCATATCACTCACTCTTAATTTGATGCATGGCATGTTAGTCCTTACTTGCTTCCTATGTATTTGGACTATTTGGACTCTTTATCTCTCATAACCATACAAAAAAATTATTTTTATGTTCTTGCATGCATATGAAGTTCAAACAAAAATGTAGCCCATAATTTTTGTCTGATTTTTTTTTTTTTTTTTCCGGATTCATGGAATAGAGATAGTAATGCTTATTCATACTGCTAAAACACTTAAGAAGCACTGATTCAAAATTATATGTAGTGTATAAAATGTACTTATGCTGTCTTTATGCTATAATGCCATAATGGTGTAAAACATCTACTCCCTTATGTGAGAATCCATATCAATACAAATAATATTCAGTGATTTTTCCGTGTGAAAGGAGTAGGACTCCACATCGTGCTATGGGAAGATAAGATACGAAGAACCTGGTGTAGTTAATAGCTTGTGTCATGCCATGCCATAGAATTGGATATATTATCCCTGACTCGTTACAGACAGATCTAAAACCTGTTATAATTTTGCATGGAAATATACTTACTAGTATAGTTATTTTGAAATTTCCAGTGTCACTTAAGAGACATTTCTTGTTTGGAGATTTACACCATGATTTGACCCAATTTTGATTAATTATCAATTGATGGAAAAAGTAATTCAGTGTCAATACTGGCAACATAGACATTACTAATTTCTTGATAGTAAGACCAAATAAAAATTATTGAAGAACTACTTTGAAAGAGAAAACACAGCAAACCATTAACTTGAATGGTTCTTTTGGTTTTCCCCCCAAAGATTCTGATTAACCACTGCAGCCCCAGCTAATTGTAGCAGTGTAATATCCACCCCCCTCCTCGTAACATATGGTATTTTGGCATTTCCATGTCTTGCCAAAATGGACCTTGAGGGTGTCTGATTTGTTTTGCTTTCCTTTTAAAGACTTTCAACATAACTGTGATATTTATACTCTTTTATTCTAAAGAGCATTTTTCCCTTTCTATAGGAAGCTCAGACTGCTCCATGCTTGCTCCCAAGCACTTCTTGACATTTTGATAATGAACACAGGTCCCTAGAGGCCAAACAATGTGCTCAGATTTCACAGCTGTTCAAGTTAGTTGTATATACAGTCAAATTAAAACCTATTAATTGTAGATAAGGATTATCATAGACTTAAAGTTCTCTGAAATCAGTGCCCACACGATAGCAATCCTTTACCCTGTCACCTCCACCTTCAATAGTGCCATTACATTTAACAGGTGAAAAGCCCTTATTAATTTTTTCAAGCAGTGACAGCTTTGTAATTCTGGCTACCAATTAAAATAATGGTGTTAGCTATAATGGAATAGAGAGTGATATGTTGAGCACTATGCCACCAATCCTCATAATATATTAAAAGTTATTACTACAAGTGTTCTTATGCATGAATTACAGTCATGCCAAAGTTCACCTACCTAGGCAAATACGGGGGGTCCAAAGAGTTCTCAACAACTCACCAGACTTGAGTAGTGGCAACTGCTACAAAATATGTATTTCTATCTCCAAAGGGATCCTGGGCAGTAGATTTCCTTTTCTTCATCACCTTCATCATCATTCCATATACTTATTTCTCCACATGAGAAACACTGCCAAGAGTAGTGATGGTTTACTTTTGCTGGGTGGTGAGTGTACTTTCCTCATTCTGCCTGATACTGCCATCTCAAAATGGTTTTATTCTGAGGTCTCATCATGTCTTGTCAATACTTCCAAACAGAGAAAACCTTCTCACTTGCATCATAGGAAATTATGAAAGACAAGTTTTATCTATTTAGCTGTAATTATCCAATCTGAAATCCAGTGATCTCAGATGATTTAAGTGGGTGTAGCTAGCTACTAGTGGTGCCTGCTGGAATATAATTCTGTAATGCTAATGGAGTTTATATCTTTAAGAAAAAGCAAGTATTCCACTAATTTAAGTACACCATATCTTAGCCTTTGAGTAAAGAGGGTGTTAATAGTTTCTGATGGAGAATGAGCTGGATTTGGATGCAGATATTTCTATCGGCTTGGCCTCTTGATTTCCTTGCTAAAATGGATTTCTCTTATAGTGACAGCAACAACTAATTTCAATAAGGTGTCAATGTGGTATAGATACTAGACCAAATACATAGTCCTTTAATGCTTTCATAATTTGTTTTGGGTGCAAAATAATACCTCTGAAATTCAGGCCTGTAATGTGTTTCTTTCAACTCATTTGTTGTCCTCTTTCTAAAGTGAAGAGCTCTGGATTCAGACATTGGTTAGTAAATATTGTCTGGTATTTTACTGCATTTCGATGGAAATAGCAGGGAAAAAAAGAATGCAATAACATTTTGAAATATGGCCCTGAAACCTACAGCTCTAGGTTTCATATCACAGTGTTAAATATGATTTTTTAACAGCAACTATTTATTATTCGCTTTGCCCTTTTCTGCACATACATACTCATACTCAGCAGAGATTTTGAAGTAGTTGTAGTTCCCCTAGGGCTATGTCATGAGGACCATAATAAAATATAGGAGCAGAATTATTGCCAGAATAAAGCAGTTTTATCAACCTTACCAAACCTCATTCGCAATTGATTATTGATTGCTATACTGATGTAGCTGTTCTATTAATATGGAAACAAATGAAATTGCCTGAAAAATGAGGAAGCAATAGCTGTACACAAGGAGAGCTTTATCCCCTGTACATAGTTTCCTTATGTTGCTTAGCTCAAGAGATCCAGCAGGATGATAATGAGGAAAGATCAAAGCATGGTAGCTTTGCAGTGTTCTGCTAGATTGCTCTTGGGACTATTTTGTAAAATTGTAGAGTAGAGTGGTTTTTAAGAATTCTACAAGTATGTGTCATTGCTTTAAAAAAGGTCTAGAAAAGTAAATTTATAATACAGTGCAATGAACAAGACCCTATAACTAGAAATGACAGAATATTTTAAGCCTTTTTAATTTAAGTGTACCAAAAAAGTTCAGCTATATAGTGATTACATTCTTTTACTTAGTGGGATTTTAACTAAACCGCAGAATGCACATCTTGGGCCTTGGGAAAAAAGTTTCTCTTCCCTTTACTTTCCCATAAAACTTGGGAAATGAAGATCACTTCATTTAGCTTTAGAGTAACAGAGAAAATATTAAATCTAATGTAACCAATGTTAGCCTTTGAATGTACATACTAGAAAGACCGTCATGAAAAGATCAATATCCAGTATGTAGCAATATATATATATATGTATCTGAAGCAAGAACTTCAAATATAGGGCTTCAGATACACAGTCTTTGCAAACATTAAAAATTACTCTCATAATTTAGTGTTCCTAGTAGACTCAGCATTTTTCATTAAGTTTTGATTGAAATATTGGCCTTGTGGTGGTCCTGTGTTTGTGTAATGGGAGTAAGTCCTCACTAAAAACAAACTAGAAGAGCTTTAATCCCTGGGAGGTACTTAAGAAAAGGCAGAAATTTGGAATGTGAAGAGAAAAGGATGATAGGTGATGGTTCCATGTGTATTCCTGAAGCCATGCAGCATCTCCAGGCTTTCAGGACAAAATAACTGCTTTAATTTAGAGTGCAGCTTGGAGAAATTTTTATAGCTTTGAATTGAATTCTTTTAGGTGGATAATACAAAGAGCTTATCAGAACAAGCACATTTTTTAAACCACAAGTCACTTTAGGGCATATACTATGAATTCAGAAGTAGGAACTTGAATTTACCTTTAGTGAAAATATAAGTTAGATCATTAGAGAGTCAGAATGGAGATAAGATAAAAGATATACCTGAGGACATACATGTCTTGTACATTATCCGTGACTAAGATTCCTTCCCATTCTTAACACTGAGATATGAATTTGCATTGGATGTGGAGAAAAATAGAAAGAAAGTGGGTGTCTTAACTGGTTAAACAGGTGTTCATTGCTTAATAGGCAATATAGATAATAGTCAACTTAAACTATATTATGTAAATTATGTTAGAAACAGAATTTGAAAATACAAAGTATAGTAAAAGGCCCTGCAAGTGCCAAATGAACTAAAACACAGGTTATTGTTTGTAGTACCAAATAGAGAACAAAAAGAAGCCCAGCAAGCTTCTCTGGGCTCTCTGTGGTGTAGTGTGGTACAAAGGCATAACCACTTCTGTTGTTTGTGGCTTTCTTGTCTTCCAAGAGTCTGAGGTGATCTTGAAATAAAAGGTGAAATGTGTTGCATCCCATCAGACATTTTTACAGTGTGAAACAGTGTATGTATATATTGTCTACCACTGGTGGGGAAAGACACACGTGGGGTATATGAAGTATTAGAGTGTGCAGAAGGGCTTGGAAATAGAAATCCTCCCAGAGCCACTCTTGTGCATGCTATTTTTAAGAGTGGGTTTGAAAGTCAGCTACCTTTTGAATTTTGTCAAGTGCTCCCTTAAAAAGAGCTGGATGAAGGTGCCAAAACCAGAGCTGGACAATGTGGACAGTTGGGCTCCACTGCTCTAGCCACTCCCTGGCCCACTTCTGTTTAACAGTATAATGCCCACACAGATATCAAGTAAACTGTGAGCAAGCTGAATTACATTTGAGAAAGCAAATTTGGATTTCGTCCTTATACAGTGTAGGGAAAGCTAGCTATTTTCTGCATAAATACTTCACGTGCTTCCATCTGAATATAAAGGGTGTTTCAGATGAAGCAGCAGTTTCCTGACTTTTATGAAAGAATATATTATAATGAAGGGAATACGAAGAGTTTTACAATAGAGAATGAAGGAAATTATGACAGGCTTCTCAATGTGTTTGGTTAGTACTTGTAAGACAGATAAAGGTTGATATTTTATTCATTTAATTGAATTGCATAGCTTTGGAAGTAGTGATAAATTACCATAAATTACTCCCAGGAATTTGAAAACATTTAATAACATAAAAATAGCCATACTATATCAGAGCAAATACAGACAGAGTAATTTACTGTCTGTAACAGTGGTCAGATTTTTATGGAGACAGTGTGATAAACAAACAGGGACTTTTTGCAGATTGGGAGTCAGACTTACAAAAAGCTTATATTAATATACTGTTCGTTTGCAATCAAAAAGCATTACTGTTTAACTAATTTAATCAAAGAATTACAGTAAGAAAGAAAATATCCCGTCTAAGCACACTATGCATGCTTTGTGCACAAGACTGCTCCTTGTTCCCAGCTTCTCTCCGGGAAGGAATAGGAGAGGCAGAAGTGTGCAGAACTTTACAGCAAGCTGGATCTGCTCCAGAAAGCAAACTGGATCTATTCCATGTCCTATGGTTTGCTTTGGTTTTTCAGTGAAAGTACAAGCAAATCATTAACACTCATCACTGCTATTTATTTCCCAAGCAGTCATATAGCAGAACAGATAGACATCAACCCTTAATTGAGATCAGGAATAAAGGGTCTGTAAGGTATAGATATAATGGCAAAAGTGTCCACCTTGTGGCATATTTCCAAATAAATCTGTTTGTCATCTTATTGAGCACTAAATAGCAAAACATAGTTTATATGATGTACTTTCTGTGCATTTTTGCAATCCAGACTTGCTGGCAAACATAAAGTGACCAACAGTTTAAGGTGTGTGTGTGGTTTACTTCAGATTCCAGGAGTCCATTAGAAATATCCAGTGTATCAGGTGGTGGAACATACACCAGGTGATGTAAATATCACAGAATCACAGAATAGTCTAGGTTGGAAGAGACCTCCAAGATCACCCAGTCCAACCTCTGACCTAACACTAACAAGTCCTCCACTAAACCATATCCCTAAGCTCTACATCTAAACGGCTTTTAAAGACCTCCAGGGATAGTGACTCAACCACTTCCCTGGGCAGCCTATTCCAGTGACTAACAACCCTTTCAGTAAAGTTCTTCCTAATATCCAACCTAAACCTCTCCTGGCGCAACTATAGCCCATTCCCCCTCGTCCTGTCACCAGGCACATGGGAGAATAGACCAACTGCCACCTCGCTACAGCCTCCTTTAAGACACCTGTAGAGCGCGATAAGGTCACCCCTGAGCCTCCTCTTCTCCAGGCTAAATAGTCCCAGCTCCCTCAGCCACTCCTCGTAAGACTTGTTCTCAAGACCCTTCACCAGCTTTGTAGCCCTTCTCTGGACTCGCTCAAGCACCTCCATGTCCTTCTTGTAGTGAGGGGCCCAAAACTGAACACAGTACTCGAGGTGCGGCCTCACCAGAGCCAAGTACAGGGGGACAATCACTTCCCTGGACCTGCCTGTCACGCTGTTTCTTATACAAGCCAGGATGCTGTTGACCTTCTTGGCTGCCTGAGCACACTGCTGGCTCATATTCAGCTGACTGTCAACCAATACTCCCAGGTCCTTCTCTGCCAGGCAGCTTTCCAACCACACATCTCCCAGCCTGTAGCTCTGTTTGGGGTTGTTGTGCCCCAGGTGCAGGACCCGGCACTTGGCCTTGTTGAACTTCATACCGTTGGCCTCAGCCCATCTGTCCAGCCTATCCAGATCATCTTCCTGCAGAGCCTTCCTACCCTCGAGCAGGTCGACACACACACCTAACTTGGTGTCGTCTGCAAACTTACTGAGGGTGCACTCGATCTCCTCATCCAGATCATCGATGAAGATGTTAAAGAGGACTGGCCCCAGTACTGTGCCCTGGGGGACTCCACTAGTGACCTGCCTCCAACTGGATTTGGAGACTAAGACTCTCTGGGCCCAGCCATCCAGCCAGCTCTTAATCTATATGCAGAAATCATTGTCATGAGGAGTTTACAGCAGAGTGTGTGGGACACATACAGTTGGTCATGAAGAAGTATAAAATAGATCTGTAGATTCAGTGGGCAGCATGTCCTGAAAAAGATGTGTGAGCCTGCAAAGAAGGCATTACAGCAAACCAAAACAAGAGACATGCCAGTTCAGGAGGAACCAGGAATAAACATGTCTGCAGCCCTTCCAACCCTGAAATGATAAAGGAGGTGAGACAACAGAGATATGGAAGCATGCCTCATAAAAAGAAATAAGCAGGTTTTCATTGTATCAGTTTCCTCCATATTACTCCATCTGCTGAATCACTGGATTAAAGAGGCTTCTCTTCTTACAGTGTTTTTTGGGAGCTCCTGCAAGATAATGAATGTTTATCATTTCTTGCCATGGCATCAGATAAGGCAGGCTCCACGACAGTGCCTTGTCTTTATGCCTTTTCCAGCTACGATAAGAATAGAGATTACAGCTTGCCTTCCCTGGAGTCTGAAAACTCTGTGTCACTGACTGATTGCTTAGCCCTGCTGAAAACAGGTGTCTCTCGCCAGAGAGATGAAGCTGGAATAAATATCCCTACAGTGACTGAAACCCAATGCATGTATGAGCGTGTGACCGGTTAATGTGGTTACTGGTATTCACAGTGATACTTAGCATTACGTTTTCCCTCTGCAGTCTTCCCTTTCTGAACTTGCACAGTAAAATTAAATGAGGCAGAAGGTCTGCAGCAGGTTTTTTGTTGTTGTTGTTTGTTTGTTTGTTTTTTTTGGGGGGGGGATTAAAGGCTTCCCATCACATTTTGTACTAATCCAGCTATTTTTCAAAGATAAAATGTGAGTAAGGAAGGAAGGCAAATAACATGCTTACCAGCTTGGTCTTTTTGAAGATTCTTTTCAGTAGTTTTTAAGAATCACTTTCATAGCAGTAAGACCTTCAAACAAATACTACATTAACGATGAAATATACCTATTTAGTAGACAAAATTTTACTCATCACATTTTATCACTGCTAATATTGTGCTCAAATAAGAGTTTGGAATCTTCTGACTTATTTATTTATTTACTTATGAATTATGAATCAAGTCATAGAACTGAAATTTTGTGCCGCAGTGACCAAAATCTGCCATCATATAAATAGTAACACTTCTTGAATGTCTTGAAGTAAATAGAATTTAGTAAAGTCTGGTTTTGTAGAGGTAATCTCTGCAGCATCACAGTTCAACTGGGCGGTTTGGAATATTTTTTAGCACTGTAAACTAAATGCAGGTGAGCCTCTCTTGCAGAAGACTAGGGAAAGTCAGTGTTCTAAGACATGCTTAATTCCCTGTTCATGGAGGAGACGAGGCATTGCAGTGTTTCAGCTGCATGGGCTGTCATTAACATGAACTTCAACAGTTGTGTAATAAATATCCCTAGATAATGCTGTCCAAAAGTCACAATGGCCTACAGTTCCAATAGTAGCCTTCTGGGATAGGCAATGCAAGAGATTTCTAGTAGCAACTGCTGTTCCCAGGCTTTTTTTTGTTTTTTTTTCTTTTTCAAACATGGAGCTAGCAATACTGTCTTCCTCTACAAATGCTTGGGGTACATTTATTTCTCAATCCTTACCTTACATTTAATTCACTGATCAATCTATTGGTTAGTCTTAAACTTTTCTTCACTTCAAGTTTCTCTAATCACATTCTGATTCATCTGATATTCATTTCAGTTAAGTTAACATCATGATTTAATAGAGGAAATTGCATAGTGCCATGATGCTCTAGTTGCATTATGAAGATCCCTTTTTATCTCATGAAGCTGCAGATAAGTTTGGGCAGTTCCAGCCTTTGGCACACTTACCATACATTTATGTAATCCTATAGCTCATACATTCCTAAACAATCCCCATAACATCTCCGGAAAAACTGCTGAGAATGAGTTTTCTTTCCAGAGCCTTTGCCCTAAACTGTCCGAGCTTCTTGTTATTGTCTCCTTTTGTCCCCCTTATGAAATAGCAACTTCCTCAAGTTTATGAGTTTGATCCTGATTTAGTCCTTTTGGGTCTGCCACAACAAGAAAAACAGCATCTTTTGATTAGAGAAACATGCCTTGGAGTTTCTTATGTTTGCACAAAGTTACCCCTTTTCCACGGTTACTGTCATAGCACATCTACTGAATTCACTAGAAATTACATACTGAGAGGCACTGAAAAAGGACGCTTTTTTGCTGTGCAGGTGACTGAGCACTGGTGCAAGTTGCTTGCAGAGGTTGTGGAGTCTCTGTCCTTGGAGACCTTCAAAGGCCACCAGGACATGGCCTTGGGCAACCAGCTCTGGGTGGCTCTGCTTGAGCAGAGTTGGACCAGATAACCTCCAGAGATTCCTTCCAACCCCAACCATTCTGTGAAGCATTTTTGCCCTGCTAGCATTCAGGTAGAATCTACGCATTAACTTTAACACTGGTCTTGTGTAAAATTATCTAATCTCTTTGTGTTTCCTGTGGGGTGCTTTGTACAGCTACAGATCATATCCTAGAGGTATTTGCACAGCAGCTGTTAACAGTGAAGATCATGTCTAAAGCTAATTATGAGTTCTCCCTTATGTTGCACAGTGTTTTTGTTATCCATAAATGGACTAGGCAATGCAAATGGTCTGGCCGATACAGTGTTGTACTGCAGCTCAGAAAAGAGCTGCACAGAAGTGTGGCATTTTACAGCTAATTAGGGCTGTTGCATTCTTACATCAGTTGTTTTTGAATGTAACATATATAGTGTTTACACAAACACCCTTTCTGGTGATGCACTGGCAAATATTTGAGAAATTTTGCAAACATCTGAGATCAGGGATCAGTACACTGAAATCCAAAGGAGAAATTTTGTACCATGGCTATCTATTACATTGCATGACTTCAGTCACTTTTCCTGTTTGCCTGTGTAGTCTCACTGCCTGTGTAGTCTTACTGAGCACCTCTAGATAATTATTTCTATCCTTTTAGCGTCACTGGTGTATTTTGTGACATTGTGGTAGTCCCCCTGCTTTCCTCAACTTGTTTTTTATGTTCCAGTCATTTTGAGAGACAGTTGACAAGCTTGGGTATTTCTGTTTGTTGGCTGAGATTAGGAATGGACAAAAGGGCTGCTGGAGAAAATTTGACTGATGGGATAAATAGAGAGAATACTGCTGAGATAAATGAAGAGCTCCACTGAATATCACTAGCTATCTTCTTTTTGTAGTGCATACTAAAATACCAGCAGTGGAACTAGTGGAGAGCAGCAGGATAAAGTAAAGGGAGATAATTGCTGTATATGTGGTTTGCAGGGACAAGGCTAGATACACTTTTTAGGAACACAGCAGAACAACCGCTAAATTAGTGTTGTTTGTCAAAGAGAGGTCATCTGAGGGAGAAAAATCAGAAGTCAGAGGATTAAATGGAAATAATGAGACAAATGGAAGTAAATCACTGAGAAATGAAATAAAGTCTGCAGACTGGAAACATTAAGATTAAACAATTGGAACACTTATTTTATGAAAGAGGTCCAAAAAACATCACATATGACAAAATTTTTTAGTTCTTTATATATAATGTAGAGTTTCAAAATGGCCCTGAAAGATAATACCCCTACTCCTAAATGCTTGTTTTTCTTTCAGATGATAATTCATCTGTCACTCTCTTATAAACCATGGATTATCAGTTAATGCCAAGCCAAAATTGAGATATTTGTATTTAATATCAAATGAAAATAGATATTTTCAAAGAAAAAGGTATAAATGAAAATTCATCTGCACAGCTAGGATGATTCTGACCAAGGATGTTCAAGAAAGATGAATTCAAGGTGAAGCAGGTGCAGCATATTGTACTTTGAAAGATCTGTCATTTTGGAACTGCGTTCCAGAAAAGGTAGTGGGAAAAAGCTAGTTCAGATATCACCTAAAGAATTCTTAAAAGCAGTAATAGAGTTGAATTGCTTTTGATAATAGGGAATGGGCTTTGATGACCCAAAAGACAATCTTTTCATCCCCTGTAGCTCTATCACAATGAATCTTGCGGCATTTTCCAGAGTCACCAATCAATGACTTTGCAGAATCCTGCACTCAGCAGAAGATACCATCCTTATGGCAGGGCACTTCCATATTTAAGACCTAGATTTGTACAGTGTACATGCTATTCCCTGCTTTTGTTGACAGATTTCTTGGAAACAATATATGTGAGTGTATATATACGTATACACTTTGAGAATTTCATTCTTCATTCAACAGGAATGATGTAAAATCACTGGAAATTTTAGGTATTATTTCTACAAGAGAATGGCCAGATCTCAGAATAAATATAAAAAGCAAGACTTAACACAGGATAGTGCTGTGTTGTCACCCACTTCTAACTGTAATTACGTTCTTCCATGGTTGAACCTCAGACCTCCCATAATTTTTAATAGGAATGTTCTTACATGTGTATATGAGCCGTAAATGCCGTTTAATCTACTAATTTATATGCTATATACAGGACACTCCCTGTTTAAAAGAACATGGTCTGTTCATACATGATTAAGCTTACTTCCCTGCCCTGTGAATGTATTGAAATGGCACACTGAGTAGCATCTTTATAGGCAAATTTCACTGAAATCTGCTTTTTACATATACTTCAAGTGCTCTTCAGCATTCTTATTTCTGAAGTAGCAAAGTAACATGATTAACATGTCAGCCATTGACACTAATTTGGGTATTAACATAACAGTATTAACATAACACCTTTCTCGTCCCAGTTCTTCAATAAACCTGTAATTCATATTTCCATGAATTTAGTACACATACACATCTTGTTCTATTCCTCACAGAAGGATATGAAGAATGCTTTGTAAAATATAGCCCCCTATTGGAAGTTTTTCATATGATAAACTTTGTGATGAATTACTTTAGATAACATGAGGTCAAAATAATTTGTCATACTGCTATTCAATCCTATCCTTTTCTTTCCCTTAGTGGGAGAGGTTAGAAAAGGAAAAAGAAAGCAGTTGCCCTACTTTTTGTTGATAACACCTGGTAGGAGGATGCTCATGGGATGTTGTATATATGTCTAGGCTGCAGGATCAGATATTTGATATTAAAGTTTAATACTTGAAAGAAAGGAAAAAAAGAAAAAAAGGAAAAAAAAAAAAAAAGAAAGAAAAAAAGACACAAAAAATTGGTGTTGGCCTACTTCCAGCAAGTTGACTGGGTCCACAAAAATTAGGAGATCCAAGCTGGTATATGCCAGTCCAGATCCTGCAGTATGTTCTGAGAGTTTGCAGGATTTCAGCAGACAGCAGGCATTAAGTGGAATGGATGCTGGAAGTATTAATTTTTCTTGATTATACAGAAGATTGAACAAAGAACAGTTTTGAATTTATTATTTTTCAAACAATGCCCTGGACATCTGCTCTAAATGCTTCTGCCTTAGGTTCATTTACTTCAGTTTACCTTCCTAACAACAGTGTAAATTGACTTGCTCAATTATAATGTCATGAGCAATCCCATTTGTCTGGCCTCATAGAGGTGAGCTGGGCTGCCTGTGAGGATGAGGCAGCACTCTGAAGGGAGAAGAAAAAGACAAAAGTAAAGAAGACTACTGAAGAGACTCAGGTGGATTCAGTACTCCCTAAATATATTTTCCTCTCATCAAAGAAGCCTTTTCAACATGCTGGAGCATGTACTTTCTCTATCCTGACAACAATCTGTCTTCTTGGCCAAATAACTCATGAAGTTGAGAGATATTGTTGCTATGCTGTAAACCAGAAAAAAAAAAAAAAAAAAAAAAAAAAAAAAAAAAAAAAACACTACTTCTATTTTATGTGGCAACGGGAAGCAGTCTGTTATCAGAGAGTTTTCTCATCTAACCCATATGCAATGAAGAAGTCAAAGGATCCACAATCCTTTTCTAGTATGTTTGAACCTGGTGCTTGATAATAAATGAATGAACTGTAATGTAGCCACCAAAATCTTCAGTCATGTTCTTAGACTTCCAAGTATGTACAAAACCGCTCCTTTTTTCTGTGTGCATCTGGGGAGTCCCAGCACCTGCACACTTGTTTTTGTTTGTTTGTTTTCTATTTATGCATAGCTGGGACTTGAGAGAGGCACTAGAGAGAATATTTCTGGGGAAAGAAAAGTTACTCTTCCCAACTGTGGGAATAAGCTCTATTCTATGTCTTACTTTAGGAGTAAGAGACAGCACATGATTTTTATTACTTTGCTGCCTGGCTTAATACTCCATTTTTGTCTGAAGTGAGTTGATGATTTAGGACATCCTGTTTCTTTGGAACCACAATCCTAAAGCCTAACAGAAAATTCAGCATCCTGTGGGAAACATCCTGTTTCACAAAACTTGCCATAAGCAAGTTTGTGCCATTCAATGTTTTATGCCAAAACTGATATCAAAAAATCTGAGTCAGTTAAACTTGGACCTTGTCCAAATTGACCTCTGTCTGACTCCTGAATTCTGAACATGGCTTCCTTTCCCACCTAAACAGAGTTCCACTTCATCAAATTTCTGTCTTCTTTTGGAGGCCACATTAAAAGGGTTTATAGGACATTAAAGACTACGTGATGTATTTTGTAAGATGAGGGGATTGTTACTTCGCCAAAATAAGCACACCATTCATCTAGTAGAGACCCTAAGTACTGCTTTATACACATTACAGGGATTTCAATTTGACTCATGCATTGCAATCTGGATGCCCATCCCACAGCTTCTCTCCCTTCATACAATCACAGTCTGCCTGTCTGTTCATGCTGGGAATGTGTTGGGTACGAATCCTGAAGCAAGTGCTTCCAGGCTTCTTTCTTTTTCCTTTTTTTTTAAATAAATAAATAAATAAATAAATAAATAAATAAAATTGTCTGGATTCCATTGTCATCAGAATCTAGAATCAATCATTGATCTAGGGCATTGAGCTAGTTGGCATCACTGCTGTCATTGGTTACCTCCTCTATGCCTAAAGAATTCAAAATAACAATAAACATGCTTTCTGACTGTTGTTGGTTTATCAGTAGCTGCTTTACTTCACAATTCTGTAAGCAGCAACTCAGGAAGCCTCTAAAGCTACATAGATCTACTGGATGTGTTTGAATGTGAAAATAAATGAAGAAGTGAAAATCAGTAACAACATACATTTATGAGAAGTTAGGATTTAAAGATATCCAGGGTTACAGTGGTGTGACAAATAAAGCCATTCTTTTGAATTAAAGCTCCAGCCTATATATCCTCGTATAAATACAAAGAATGCATATTTTTATTTGCTTTTCCACTTTTTCTGGTACCTTTTGCCGTGGACTTCATCATTCATAAAATGATTGAAATCTTTAAGGGTCTTTAAACTATAACCATCTCTTAGGCTGTCTTGCAGTATGTGTGCTGGCATTTAAATAATCAACCAAGGGAGTCTTAAATGCCATTATAAGCACATTCATTCCAGCTGGTTGTAGGAGTGTACAAGTCATCCAGCCAAGGGGCTTGACTGTAGTGTTTGGGGATCAGTAACAGCTTCAATGGAGGGTTGAAATTCAATCTTAAATCACTGTGCTGTAACAGGTTTGTGCTATGAGGTTTTACTGCAATAGATGGCTTCTTCTCTGTCTTGGCTACCCATAGACTGCAACTGTACTTTTACAGTGTTTGTTTGGTACAGATGTAGTAGTCAGCCTTGGTTATATCACATTGGCATCTATAGCGCTCTGGGAAATGGGACTACTTGATGCCGCCTTTTATAACACTGCAGTCAGGTGACCCTGCAGAAAAATAATGTCAGACTCTTCCTTTTATGCTGATTAAATTCTTAAATAATGTACTATTGCCTTCCTGACCCAGGTTCTGCAGTCTTGATACAGTCACAGCTCCTGTTGACTTCTGCAAGAGTATTGTCTGAGCCAAAACTGGAGGTTTGGACTCAGTATGGTGAATATACACAACATTTTTCTTCAAGAACTACATTTGGATTTATGCCTGACTGATAGTGTTAAACAATGCTGTTTAAAAAACAACATTTTTTAGGATGTGGTAAAAATGAGCTAAGGAAGAGAAACCATTCAGTATCTGACAGTTACTTTTACAGATTTCTAAGATCTGGCATTTACTTCTTCTCCTTTTTACACTGTGGACTGAATTTTCAGGTATCAGTTGTTTGCAAGTCATTTACTGGTGGCTGGTCTGGAGAAATTAGTACAGTGTGTTGGCTTTCAAAAAAGAGTGAGCATATAACATTCTCTACTTACCTGTCTTTTTCCTTAAGCAGTTCTCAAAGAACTGCTTGTGGAGTATTGATGACTAACATTTTTTTTTTTTTTTTTTCCCAAACTATTTTGAATTATTTTGCCCAAATATGATATATTTTTTTTAATTATTATTATTTTTGGAATTTTATGTGCTATTGCTACCATCCTCCTCTAATGCACTCATTCACTAAAGAACTTACAAGAATGGTGGAAAGACCATTACCTAGTTCTGAATATTTTCCATATGATCCACATGAATTGAATAGCTGATGAAAAGGAATAATCTTCACTGTTGAAAGGCAACACAGAATCTCTTCAAAAGGACTTTTCTCATACCTGCCTTTCTTCTCTTTGTTTCTGTGCTTTGGCTTTCACTAACCTTTGCTACTTCTCTTTTACTAAGCTCTTTCAGCCACAATGCCATATATTTCTTTTGCATTATCTTTTATCCACTCTTACTGCTATCCAAATGACAGCCCATTACCTATCTGACCAACAATGTGAAGGCACTTTTAATATTAGATCATCAGGCTTATTTTTCCTTTGACAACTACTTGTCAGAAAGCTAGCAGTTTTTTTTTTCTTTTTTTTTTTTTTCTACATGAAACTCAATGTACTATAAACATCAGTGATTTACTTCGAACTTTCCTTGAAATTCAATAACCTTCATGTCACATAATCTTATAAATGTATTTCGTGAGGTTTTATAAGGGATTACTATCTTAAAATCACCCCAAAGCTAGTATTTCACCTAGACAAGTGAATTGAGATCATTAAAAATATAATGGGAATCTCCTCTGTGGTCAGATGGTAGCTTTAACTGTTGCTAAAGGTATAAAGAAGTGATTTACGTAAATTTTTAACATTTCTTTGCAATACATACTATACTCATTTTGGTGAAGAAGCCTCTATTGAAAGATGTTAACTCACCACTAAGTAAGCTGTAACCTTTAACTGAGGGACAGTAACTTCCTAAACAGCATATTTCAGTCCAGAGTGACTATCTGACACCACCCTTCCATTTCAAATTTAAATTTTCTCCCCTCCATTACAAACTTGACATTTTTTTCATGTTAAATCTTATGTTCCTTCTCACTGTAGTCAAACATATCAGGAAATTCCTGAAGTTACAGAAAGAGTGTAAGGTCTGTATAAAAGAGTGTTATGCCTTACTAGTGAGTCTTTGTTGCTAGTTTTTACTTTTTTAGCCTATTTCTTGCACCCCCCATTAGTTCTCTGTTAGAAATTTTGGATTTTATTATTTGGTAAGTAAGTATTTTACTCCCCAACACTGGTGTTTTATCAAGACTTTCTTGGTAGTGTCTTTGTACTTTTTACCCCTGTACTGGGTTTACATGGCAAAGTTTTGGTTGCAGGGGGCATCAGGGGTGGCCTCTGTGCAAAGTGTCCAGAAGCTGCCCCAAGTTGGATAAGGGGCCAGTTTCATCCAGCTTCAAAGAGACCTGCCATTGCCCAGAGCCAAGCCAATAAGGTAGTTTGAACCTCCAGGAGAACACATTTAAAGAAGTGGGGAAAAAACTGCTGCACAACAGCATCTGGGAGACAGGAGTAAGAAGCAGCCCTGCAGCCCCCCAGGTCAGTGCAGCAGGAGGGTAGGACGTGCTCCAGGCACACAGCAGAAGTTCCCCTGCGGCCTGTGGAGAGGCCCCTGGTGGAGCAGGCTGTCCCCCTGCAGCCCATGGGTCCCACATGGAGTAGATCTCCACGCTGCAGCTCGTGGAGGAGCCCTCGGTGGAGCAGGTGGATGTGGCCTGGAGGAGTCTGCAGCCCATGGAGAGCCCCCGCAGGAGCAGGCCCCGGGCCGGAGCTGCAGCCCGTGGAGAGGAACCCACGCAGGAGCAGGGAGCTTGGGGGGAGCTGCTGCCCACCTGTGGGGGACCCGTGCTGGAGCAGTTTGGTCCTGGGGGATGGACCCTGTGGTACAGAGCCATGTGGGAGCAGTTCTTGAAGAGCTGCTGCTATCATTATCTACCCAAATAAAGAGTCCTTCTCCATCCTTTTTATAAGATCCCTTTAAGTATTGAAAGGCCACAGTGAGGTCTCCCCAGAGCCTTCTCTTCTCCAGGCTGAACATCCCCAGCTCTCTCAGCCTTTCTCTCATAGGAGAGGTGCTCCAGCCCTCTAACCATCTTTATAGCCCTCCTCTGACTCATGCTAACAGCCCCACATCCTTCTTGTGCTGAGGGCCCCAGACCTGGATGCAGCACTTGAAGTGGGGCCTCAAAAAGGTGGAGCAGAGGGGGACAATCCCCTCCCTCCACCTGCTGGTCACACCTCTGTTGGTGCAGCCCAGGACGCAGTTGGCCTTCTGGGCTGCAAACACACACTGCTGGCTCATGTCAAGCTTTTCATCCACCAGAACACCCAAGTTCTTCTCTGCGGGGTTGCTCTGAGTTCTTCTCCCAGTCTGTGCTCACGTCTGGGCTTTCCCTGACCCAGATGCAGCACCTTGCACTTGGACTTGTTGAACCTCATTAGGTTCATATGGTCTCTTTGAATATCATCTCTTCATTCTTTGTTATCAACTTCACCACTCAGCTTGGTGTCGCCTGCAAACTTGCTGAGGGTGCACTCAATCCCATCATCTATGTCATTGATGGAAATACTGAAAAGCACTGGTCCCAAGACAGACCCCTGATGGACGCTGCTCATCACTGGTCTCCACCTGGACAAAGAACCATTGACCAGACCACTACTCTCTACATGTGGCCATTGAGCCAATTCCTTATCCACCAGACGGTCCGCAGGGGGACTGTGTCAAAGGCCTTACAGAAGTCTAAGTAGATGACATCAGTCAGTCTTCCCTTGTCAACTTAGGCAGTTATTCCATCATTGAAGGCTACCAGATTGATCAGGCATTGTTTACCCTTGCTGAAGCCATGCTGGCTGTCCCGGATCACCTCCTTGTCCTGCATATGCTGTAACATTGCCTCCAGGAGGATGCCTCTGAAGATCAGGATGCACTTTGTTACTTTGCAGGTGACAGAGCACTGGCACAAGTTGCCCAGAGAGTTTGTGGAGTCTCCCTCCTTGGAAACCTTCAGAAGCAGTCTGGATGTGGTCCTGGGCAGCCTGCTCTGCGTGGCTCTGCTTCAGCAGGGGGCTTGAATCAAATGCTTCCAGAGGTCCCTTCCAACCTCAGCCATTCTGTGTCTGTAATTCAGGATACCATGTTGGCTGCGGAAAATAGTGATAATTGTAAAGGGAACGACAGTCCTCAGAGATTCCTCAAGTCCTAGAAACTCTCTTTATAAAGCCACAGATTAAATTTATGGTAATAAGATGAAGCAGAGAGTTTTGGACAAAAACATCTTTATCCTTAGAACCACTAGTTAGTATGTATGATGAGCTGTGCCCTGGTACTTCTTCTGTGATAATTATTAGTAGCATGAGCCAGCACTAAGTCTTACATGCATAATTCAAATGGCTTGGATAATTCCTGACTTGAACATAGCATATGAGTGCTCCAGACTATGATTTTTGGATTCACCATTTTTGTACACTATTTCATTTTTTGAAAGCTTGGGGAATAGTGTCCATTTGGGAAGTCACATTAATATGTGTGGGTATTAGTTGTAGTTCTTATAATAATTTTTATTTCAGAAAAGATTCCAAAACTATAGTTACACATCAATGTAGTTGTTAAGTATTTAATTTCATGGTTACACAGATTTCTTGAATATAAGTTTGTTAGGTATAGAATGGATAATTTTCTAGTTATTATTTCTGGGGATTGTTTTACATGACAAACTGAAGCAGATTTTAACGTCAAATGCAGAGTATATTATACTTTCCCGACTTTGTAAACTCCATAATTTATAGGATATCAAGTTGGCAGATATTTCTCTATATCATTAACCTTTTCATTTTATATGAAGCCATTTTATATTTCTATGTTTGTATTAAGCCATTTTAAAGACTTTTCTTGTCTAAAATGATCTGTTACATATGAAACCTATTTTTTCTTGATCCAGTGACTCCTTCCATTCTGGATGTATCTATTTGTATGGATGTATGAATGTTATTTATTCATCTCAAAGTAACATGTCTTTTATACAAAATCTTTCTGATTAAAATATAAAACTGAGGGTTATCCATGGGGTTTCTGACAGAACAGGAAATTGAGTTTTTACACTTATTCTGAAATGTTGACTTTGGAACTCTGCTGTGCTGGCTCATCACTCAGACAGCTACTGATATATATTTTGAAGTATAATTGGACCTGAGCATTTATAAAATGACTTCTTTCTGTAGGGGTATTTGCTAGAGCCTGATCTGAAAAAAAAGCGTTTTTTGATCTGTCTATTGACTAGGAGCATTTTCGTGATTTCTTCCTGTAGATGCTATGTGGCATTGCCAATCACTGCATCATGTTCATTTTGTTACTGCTTCACCACAGGGGCTTTGAGGCTACATCTGCCACATTTTGTCTGTTCAAGATGTCCCAAATATGCTGCATGGATGATCTGGTTGATCCACCCAGATCATCCATGCATCCATGCAGGTGGAGAAATTTAAAATTCAAAAAGATTAGCTCAGTTTACCATTTTGCTGCTCTTAACACTAAAGGACTTTGACATGTCAAGAGAAAGTTCAGCATGTGTGATTTTAATGTAGCCCAATCTTGCAGTTTAGTATTTTCTTCTTGCATTCTACAGAAGGAGGGACACAGGGAATATTTGTTAGACTTAGTGAAACAAAGACGTAAAAGAACAGGAAAAATGTGGCACATCTTCATTAAGAGATCTGGTAGAGTCCCACTAGAGTATTTTATTGATAGTGCTGGTCCTCTGAATTGAGCACTTTACATTACAAGATTGTCAGTGCTGATGATGACTAAATAACAAAGCAGTCCCTTGGCAACAATAGTAAGAAATATTACCTTTCCTTTTCCAAGTGTTGTTATGATAAAAAAATGTCATTTCCTATTAACATTGATATAATTTTAAAAGTTCTCATGACCTCCAGTATTTAATTTACCAAAATTGAAACCCTTTTCTTTTGTTTGCAAGAAAAGTCAGGAGTTTCTTTCCACTTCTATGCTAAGCGCTAAGCAAGAATATTAAACAAAACTTTTTGATGGAAACTCCTAAACTTTGTTGTCTGAGATGTCACTAGTAGTGAAGGTGCCAGCCTCTACCAACACGTGCCTCTTAAGGAAGTGATATGACCTCCTTATCTCTTTCTGGTAAGCAGCAACTCCCCAAATTACGTCAGTCACATCAGGCATAGCCCATTTTTGCCTTGAGCTTCTCTGCCCTTCTAATTTGTAGCTATCTTCTGTCAATGGGATAAGTTGAGCCAGCAAATTTTGGATACATCTGTCTTGCCTTCAAGGTTTATCTGTTTTGCATTTTCTCAGAATAACCTGAAAATGGGGTTGAAAACAGAAATTCTCTGGGTAAAGTAAATCTTTGAGAAAAGCAGTCTGAAATTCTGCACAGATACCTGTTTCCCTCCTTTTATTCTGTTGATTTCTTGCAATTAATTACCTTAATCATACTCTGGGTTAGGGTCTGCTTTTTTGTCGTTTATACAGAGCTAAAAAGCCTGTGTCCTTCACCTCCGCTTGGGGATTCTTTTGGGTCAAAAAGTAGAAATAAGAACAGTGACATACATATGTTCTCTCTATTAGTGGATATTGCTCATGGTATAAAGAAGCCAGAAGTAAATATATTTCCTCTACCATGATGGTGATTTTTTTTTAACTTCTATCTGTGCTGTTTTCAAGATTTTATAATTAAGAATAGGATAGTAATTTGAGCAAGACCCACGTGCCTCTACCTCTTTCTTTTCTCTAGATATTTTTTTCCCCCACTAACGTATTCTGAAGGTTTTAGGGATGAGACAAATTACTCTGTGTTGGTGACATGAACAAAATAAATGAGACCTAACTGCACAGGCAAATCTTACTGCATAACCCAGTGGTGAAAACCCTTGTTAGTGGGGAAGAAATGTTGCTGTATAGTCAGCATCCTGCTCCCAGGACTCCTGTGCTTTACGTGCTGTCACTGTATATAAAAATAAAGAGCCCTGCAGGCAAGAAATACAAGCAACTTTCCCAATGCCAGATAAGTGCCCTAAGCAGTAGGCTATAAACTCCCATTTCTGCTTGTGCTCTCTTTTAGACTCAATAAATGTTATTTTTTAATATTTTATTTTACTTTTTTTTTTTTTTGGCTAGTGACATTGCTTCAGGAAGAAGCTCTCCCCCTGGGGATCATAGTGAATAGGAGGTAGGAGAGGAATGGATATCTTTGTAGGTGGGAAGAGAAAAAATTGAACCTTATTTCTCTGTGTTTATGGTGGATGCCTTTATCACAGTAGCCAATAAAAAGGATAATTATTTTTTGTATATGTGCAAATGCCTATGGTGCATGTACACATGCGTCAAACTCCAGTTGGAAAGGTGCTTCTGGCCACTGCCCTATTTTATGGGAGCCCAGTCCTGCCAGGTGTAGCTCTGACCTTGCTTGGCAGATGCCAGAGATGGACACATGAAGGCAAACTGTGTTTCTGATCCAGTTTAGGAATGAGCTGAGTACCAAACCTGTTAACATGGGCCTGTTGGAAAAGTGTAGAGGCTGTTTGTTGCTATTACTGCACTGCGTCTTCCAGGAATTCAAGGCACAGCTCCAGGTATCTCTGAGAGATTGCTCCTAAGAAGGGGCACATACTAAACTTTGTTCGTATCTGTGCTTCAGTCTTTTGGCTCTCAGACTGCTCTAGGTGTTTCAGATATGCCAGAGGAAGAAGCCAGACAGTGACATACCACTGGGGGAGTGCAAGTGAGCTGTTAACCTCCCTCGTGTTAAGTGAGCTAATTGTGACCAGTTGTCTCCCCAAGCAGTGCACCCATGCCCAAGGGACCAGAGTAGGTAGATATGAATAGTTTGCACAGCTTTGCTGTTTCAGAGCCAAGGACTTCCTTGGAGGCAGGGGGGCAATCCTAAGCCAGCTGCCTTCAGTGCTGGGAGCATTACATGACATGCTCAGTTCATTGGTGCAGATGAAGACATAGGCTTTGCTACATGAGAGTTTGAATGAATATCAGGACAAAGGTGTTTGATGAACAGGTTTGAATCTGATTTTCACAGAGGTCTAATAATAAATTTTGAGTACATCTGTCAACTAATTGACTTGGGCTGTTCCAGATGCAGACTCTGAAAGAGTCTTTGGTACAATCAGACATCCAGGTGCAGTTTCATCAGATTTACCGGCAACTCCTTCATATCATGGTCCATTCCCTACTTAGTTGGTAATGTTGTGGATCCAGGAGGAAGATATATTGTCTCTGAAAAATCATAGTCAGTTAATTATTTGAGTGCCTTGCTGATCCCAAAAGATCTCCCCTTGCAATGGTGGGAATTACTCTGGCTCTGATATCATGATATTTATGATATCATAAATATCTTCTGCGATATCCCCTTAAGATATAGGACAGGAGTCTTGGTATGTTGTTGCTAATGCCTTAAACACTGAGTTCTGCCTGTGCCAAAGAGTTTTTGAAACTCTCTATCACCTCACATAGGAATTGGGGCACCCTTGTACTGTACTGTGTGATGCATCCTGTGGTTTAGGGAGACTACAGGGGAGTATTCCCAAGGTGAGGTCATCTGAATTGCCTGAGGGAAGGCATTGGAGAGTGGTTGAAAAAGCAAGTGATTCTGAGGCTCTGCTAGTGAAGTGCCAACTGGGTCGCTATTATGATGAAGCTACTGAATCTCCCTGAAGCTACTATAAGGTGAAGACATGTCGAGAATAACACCAGGGTCCCTGTTAGAAAGACCACATACTTTTTGTGTAGGTGACAACTACACTGTTAGGACTTTACACAACTAAAATTCCACCTGAGGTCCATATAAATATGTTGGTTTCTGGATTTGGACATTGACTTCTGTAGTTATATCATAACAAGGGAAAAAAAATAATTAAGATGGTACAGGACAATAAGTTAATAGAAGACAGGACAGAGTGTGAAGTAGGCAAAAGCAAGGTAGAGAGCTAATGCCACATAAGCTGACAGCTTTCTTACGAGTGGTGTTCCCCCTGAGGCTCTCCCTTACCTACCGCACCAAAAGAATGAGATGAGCATCCCACATGTTCAGGAGAATAATCTCATTTTAATAGTCTGCTGTGTGATATTTTTTTACTTATGTATACCCAGCCAAATGTTTAGCTGATAAAGATCAGAGAAACTTTATTGATTGCAGAGGAGCTTCACCAAGTTTATGGTTTAACCTTTGTTCATTTAGTTGTTTAGATTTATCATATTTATTAACCTCAGCATAGAGACTCCTGATTTCATGACTTGGATAAGGGGTAATTTTTGTACAGAAAGGATGTATTCTGCTCTCAGCTACACATAGCCCCATCTTATGAGGATTCAGTCAGGCCATTATGAGTAGAACATAATGTTTTATGTCAAATACCCACATATGATAATACTTTGATTGGTATTCGTAGGGCCCTGCTTACTCCATCTGTCTCAGTTGTAAATATTTTAAGTGCATATTTCAGTAAATTTTAGAGTTTGTAATAATGTAGTAAAATCAAGTAGATGTGTAATAAATTCTGACAAGCACAGAAACTCAGTTGTTGCTCAGTGGGGTTCTGTTTAACTGCTCAAAAAAAGTCTCGCTATGGCTAGAAAAATATTGAACCAAGTTTAAACTTGAACAAGTATGCTGCCAGGAAAGCTCTGTGTTTAGTGTGTTTAGAACAATAGGCTGGATTGTCAAGAATGAGTAGAAAATGCATTGGTCAGCATAAAGCTGGCATTACTGCAGAAATATTTAGAAATTGTTGAAGGAGCTGAGCAAGAAGAGTATTTTTTCTGGCTTTTTATTTTCCTTTTTTTTTTTTTCTATATATTCAGAAGTGCAGAAATACCTAAGTATGCTGCTTATTTATACCTAAGGATGATGCTTCTTAGCTTCCTTCATTTCTACACCTATAAAAATGCACTCCCAAAATACAATGTGGATAGTGGGGAGAAAGCCATTAGGCTGCTTCTTTGTCTTTCTGAATTGCAGTTGTCCAAAGTATCCTAGCAGCTTTTGCTGCTATGCAAGTAGCCCATCTGGCCCTCAGTTTTGGAGCAGCTTATTCCAAGGTATTCCAACTTTTTCTACAGCCATTCATTCTTAGAGCCTGTATCCTTAAATCAGTAAAGTTCCAGCAGGCTTCCTTAATTCCTGCATCAGTGAACTCCCAGAAATATATCCATGTAGCTACATCTAGGATTCTTCTAAGGGGATCTGAATGCTGACTAGTAGCTATCTTCAGATAGTAACATGTTGACAACACTAACAAGGGCTGCACCCAGGAACTCCAGTTTCCAGAATTTTGCAATATTTCAGTCTGGGGAAGCCTCGTACAAGTAACAAACAAAAAGTGAAAAGTGTTCTATGTCACCCATAATTAAAAAGTGGATGTTCTGTTTATGTGTTTTCTTACAGCTGGCAGCATTAGAGAGACAGATCTTTGACTTCCTTGGTTTCCAATGGGCTCCTATCCTTGGCAATTTTCTACAAATAATAGTTGTCATTTTGGGTTTGTTTGGAACCATCCAGTTTAGGCCTCGATATATAGTCGTGGTAAGTCTCATTTATATTATATTTTTTGCAATTGGTTTTAAAACTTGACACATTACAATGTATAATATTCTTGGCCTAAAAACACCAGATGTTGTTTCTGTAAAAAGTTCAGAGTCCCTGTGTCTTTTTGCAGACTGGGGACTAGTGAGTGGCATTTCTGAAATACTGGAAGTTATAAGAATGGATAAGAGATGCGAAAGTAGGACAGTGATACAAGCTATTAGTAACATTCCTTATAGAATTAAATACCAGGATGGGTCATGGGAACATCTACAATTAGGTTACATATAAATTAAATGAAGAAAAGAGGTAAAAATGTTGTTCACTTCGTAATAGAAAAACAGAATCAATGGCCATTAAAATAAAATAAAATAAAATAAAAGGAATAAGTCATATTTGGCTACATCTTCCTCTTAAATGGGGAGAAGCAATTTGACCCAAGAGCTACAAAGACATCTTGCTCTTACTAACATATAACTTGACCTGCCAAAATGTGTATTTACCACCTTGACCCCAAATTGTTGTGAATCATCTCTGATGCTTGTAACTTGGAGCCTTACAGACTTCTTCCTCTGTTCACAACATAGCCAGAAATAATAATAATAAAAAAAAACCCAACAACTTTCAAAGCTGTGAAGGAACAGCCATCAGAAATAGCCCTTTTGCTCCCCCACAGCCTCTTCTTAATGGATTACATTTTCACCTAGCATTGTCTGTGTCTGGAACATTTCAGTTGTGTTGCCAGTAATGGATTTTAAGAGGCTAAAGTTGTTGTGTTTATTATTATTATTATTTATTTATTTATTTTTCTTTCCTCACAAGACTGAAATAAATGTCTGCTAGGAAGGGCTCATTAAAACAGTGCTTTAAAGGCTTCATCTTTTCTAGTCAAGCCTGAAATCCTGTAATTCTTTATGTCTTAAATGCAAACAAAACTATACCCAAGGTAACGTTGAAGTTCTTTACACTCACAGTAGCTAAACTTCACAAGCTGACTATAAATAATTGAAAATGGGTTGATGTAAATTATAGCACTTTTATCTGATACCTGTCATTGGAGAACTGAGCAGCATCCATGTGAGCATCACTCACATTTCTGCTTCATATTCTTCATTTTATACATAAGACAATGGAAGCAAGTGAGGGTAAGCATCTGTAAAATTACATAAGAAATTGGTGTCTGAAGTGCAACAACACAAATCTCTTGTCCCTCAGGTTCAGCTCTGCTGCTCAGTGGTGGAAGCTCTGCTTTTGCTGTCAGAACGAAGCACAACTGATGTTGAATGCTTGTATATTTTTCAAATGTAAATGAACATTTTAGACAATAACAAAGAATTTTAAAGTAGAGGTTTAAAGTTTGGTAATTAAAGAAACATCCCACCAAGATACTTTTTCCTCACATTTAACTGATCTTACATTCTGATGTAAGTGTATATTTCAGTGGTTAATGCTACTGTGAATACTCATTACTAGAGAAGATCAAGACTTTACAGCAGTTTCCATTCCTACTAATGAAAGATTCCCAGTAAAGTAGGAATAGTTTGAGCCAAATGATGAAGTCTGAAGAGTGAAAGTGCACAGGCTGTCTAGTACCAGTCTCACAGCTCAAAATCAGCAGAAGTGGTGTCTTACATGATTTCCTGTTCCCCATTTTCTCCTACGTGGTTGAATACTTCTCCACAGCCCCTCCACCAATTTTGGCAGATGTTTACCAGACCCTTAGGTGAGACAGTTCCATTCGCAAGTTGTCAGAGAACCAACCCAGCAAAAACTGGAGAGTATTTTGCTAGTTCAGTGAACTGAATACAGTCTGTAAGGTTCCCAGTTGGTGCCAGGGCTAGCATAAGATGGGGATTGGGACTGCACAGTCATGAACAACAGTGGCATCACGGAAGGAGATGCAAGACTGCCCTTACTGTTAGCTACAAACCTGTCAGTTCAGCCTCTTGTTTAGCTTCACCCTCAGGCTGAAGTCAGCGAATGCCTCAAACTCGCATAAGCTGTAATCCTCCCTTTGCTCAGCTGCTTCTTTTAGTCCTTGTGCTGATCCTTCTTTTGCACTAGCACAAGAGTCACTTCAGCCACTTGATAAATTATCAAACTAGAACAGATTCAGCTGAAAAACAACCATTTTCTTTTGTAGTGTTAACGTAAGTGCAGGTTAGCTCTCTGACTTATTTCACTATAAGGCTTGCTCCAGCAGAAGGGAGGAGGTGGGGGAGGAAAAATGGGAACAAGCAGTCAGAGGGGGACAAGTTCATTGATTTCTTCTGCAGCACTGCAGGTTTACACCAGCTGAAAGCACTCCTTGAGCTATAGCCTGAGGATCTTCCAATAACACGTTTTCCAGAAGCTGTGCTTCCTCTGGCTTTGCTAGCAGTTGTCCTCAAAAGCCCTGAAGAAATGCATGGTGTGGACAGCAAAGACCCCTGTGAGTGCCAGCTCTAGGCTGTCTTCTCCAAGACAAAAAGGAATCTAATCTCCTAGGGAAAGACTGCCTCACTGCCTCTGAAACCCTATGAAATCATGTTCCACCCCTTACAGTGGTAAACTTTTACCACTGGCTTCAAGTGTAAAGTCCATTTAATACAAATCTTCACCAGCAACCTGAATTTCAGTTTAACTTAAACACAGAGTGCAGAAAGATTCCTAGCCAGACTGAGTAGTGAATTATGTTCTAAATTCACTGAGAAGCTTCATGGGTTTCCAAGTCCATATCTGCACTTTCAGCCACATCTAAGCCCCTGGATATGTTCATGGTTGGCATCCCACACCAAAGAGTTTGGCTCTGTGGGTTTGACCAAAGAAATATGGTAACTCATGCTTTTATGTGCTCTGATTAATGAAGTTTCTGGTTTAGATTAAGCTAAGTTAATTGGAAGAGTAATCAAATACTTCAGAAAAAATATTCTTTGTATCCATTTTTTCCTTCCTTAAGACTCCCCTGGAAATCATCTTTGCTAGGGCATCAGATTTCATCAGAATTCAAAAAACTGAAGTAATGAAAAATCATGTCAGATACAACAATTTACTTCTGTAAACTGTCTACAGAAAATTGATCTGCTGCATGTATCCATAAATTGTCCCTATGATATTCTATCATATTTCGATAGGGATCTTTAGTTAGGCTGACCTGCTCTATGGACCTTGCTTTGTCTGAAAGAGATCTTCAATGTATTTTCTCTTTGATGAAGGCTGTGACTTGAGGCTTCCCTGACTAAAGAAGTTACACAAAAGCTTTCACTTTGCTGTTCTATGTTAAGTATGCCATGTTCTCTCTGCTCAAACTTTAAAATAAGCCAAGGATGGGAAAGTAAATGAATAAATGTGTTACTCACTTAACTTGAAGCCATAACTTGAAGCACATCTGTACTGCAGTCAAATATGAGAGTGTTGTTCTTCAGAACAACACAACTGAGAAGGCTTTTGGTGCAGGTACCTGGAGCCATCAAGCTCAGTGAGGGCTGCAATAGAAGCTGAATAAACTCAAAAGCAGTTGGATGCTTCTGCCCGTCCCAATAATTATTTTAATAGTTTTTATGTTAATTTCTAATGTAGATCAATTCTTGTGAACAATTTGTCGTGTCACTAAGCAGTTGTGTTATTTTCAGTACTTGGATATTTTATGGCTGAATTAAATCAGTGGAAAGTTCCCAGGAGACATAAAAATGCTGAGCTGATTCTTAATTTTCCCATATTGGCTCATCTGAAACTTACACAACAAACATTTGCAAAGAAGAAAAAACAGCTAAATCTGAGTTCTAGCTACAGTGTAATACACTGGTCACACAGCTTCAGAGTTTTGCAGTGATCCATTTCCCCGTGCATGCTTTTCCTTTTTTGATAGGACTTGCTATCACCAGCAAGATTTACAAGCTGTTAAAATTGATTAAAGATGATGATAGGATACTTATTAAAGTTGTCTTTTTTTCCCTCTTTCTACTTCTGATATGGGACTTCAAAAGCTTTCCAAACGATGAGTCATATAGATAAAATTGCACAAACCTGGCCGAAAGCTCAACATTAATGTATTAATGAACAGTGAGAGATGAAAATAATGCACTCATAGGGGGAATATAAAGAATAAATCTCTTCTTTACTTGCCTTAATTTATTTCATTAAATAATATGGTGTGTAGGCAATCTGTACACCTTAAAGAAACAGGAGGCAGTTTCTCTTTAAAAAAAAAAAAAAATCTGGACAGTGAACAGGACTACTTTAAACAGTATTCAAGAAAATGCTTTACAAAGACTCTTGCTGTTTCAAAACATGTGAAATATTTAGACACAAAAAAATATTCTTTGAATACCCTTCCTGTAAGTCTTGAGTTGTTGCTGTTCTATCATGTTGGTTTATGCCACTTTCCTTGTCATGCATAAATACGGCTAAGCAGGGCTCTCTAAGTACTGGTGCCTCTGAGGCATAGCCAGGTACTAGAGGAAGAAGATCTGATGATTCAGTAGTTGCTGCCTTTCACTTGAAGCCAACATTCATTTCTGCTAATACCGAGACACTATGTCAGAGGAGGTGCTGCATTTCAGATTAAATATGTACTTCAGATTATTCATTAAAGCTAAGGCTATCCCACAATACTTGTAATATTCAGATTTAGACATCTGTTTTCTCTCTTACATTTCAATTTAACAAGCCATCCTTTACAACTGTCCTTAACCCTTTCTATTTGTGACGTTGTGGCCATCCAATAGCAAAGGTTTAACTCTGGAAATGGTTATATTTCACTGGTGTACAAAAGGTATCCCTGCAATACTTTCAATGTGCAAGTGACCTGTAGAGTCAAAAGAGGTGTAGGAATACCTCTGTTACAAGCAGCTGGATATTAAGAAGGGATCTGAAAGGAACCTCCTGGGATGAACAGTAATTTAACCTGTGATGTTTAGGGAGTACTCTCTCTGCCTAACTTACAGGACACAAAATACTACCTCACCCCATACATTCCTAGGGCAATAGTCCAAAAGTAAGAAAGCATACAGTGCATTCTGGGGAGAAATCAGCAGAGATTATCACCAAAGTCCTAGCTCCTTTTCAGCAGAAGGCACCTGTTAGGTGATAATATCCTAATGACCTTTAGGTAGTGCATGATGTGGGCTATAAAATAAAAAACAGAACAAAACACAACTCCCCCTATTACTTCAATTTATATGGAAAATCCCTTCTTCATGACAGATACAGGAAGGATTTTGATGCTGAGCATGAGACCAGATGGGCCTGGGAGGTACTGAATTGGGCTGACCAAATAACTGGGGCAGGAGAGGCTGGATGTGGGTGGGATAAGAGTGTGCAGACACAGCAGGACCATCTGGCTAGTGTTCAGGACATGGGGTAGGAGAGGCTGAATGGCAGCTCAGGTTGTGGAACAGATTAATTGATGTGTCTTGGGAGGGAAATGAACCCTGTGGATCAGCGTGGATGTGATGTTTCAGGCTGACCACTCCTTCACTGATAGCAATTGTCTGACACCTTGCATGACATGCTCCCCTGCCTGTTGTCCCTTCACACAGAGGAGAACAAAGCAGCACTGCAGTCATTTTTTCCACTAGTTCAAAGCAGAGGTTTTTGTAATGGATCTATAAGTTATTCCTCTTTTAGTGACCTAAGCAGGTGTTAGTGTGATACCACATCATGGAATATTGTTACAAGTTGTTGTTTTAAACTTTGAAAGTGTATATACATAAAAAAATTACACACATACACATAATGTTCAGAAAGTATAATAAATGTTTGTGAACACACACACACACACAAAAGTTAAGGAAAGCTATTATTAAAAATAGCCTGTACAATCTTAATGCTATCCTTTTATATATTTGCAGTTTTGAGCTGCATGGATGCATACCAATGTTTTCATAGTGGCACCTCATTTTCAATAGAAAGAACAGACATTTTGCAATTTTCTGGTGATTAAAGCTATAGAATACAAACTTGATTTGCAGAAAACAAAAGACATGGGAACAATGAAGCATTTGTCTGCAGCAATAAAGGACTGCTTTTGCTGTGAAGGCAGTTATGGGTAGCTGAATTTTATCTCTGCTCTCAACCAGTGAAACCTTTTTTGACACAAAGCAAGTCGCTCAAACCAAACTTCTTGCATGCTTTGTTTTCTCCTTGTGTTCTGGGTTCTTGACTGGAGACCTTGTGGTCTGATTTGCACACGTGCTGAGCACTCAGCCTCTGGGAGCTGAACACTGAGACTGTAAACCTCTGTATAAATCCAAGTGTTCTGAAAAACGAAGTCTTAAGCATCTCACATTGGATGCCTATATTGTACGAGTACTTCTGAATGTAATCTCTGCATGTATCAGAACATCATTTGCATTCTGAGAGCTGTATCATTCCCTTATAACATAAAATAAATTAGTTAATGTTTGTGCAGTTCTAACATTACAGCGATGAGCATCTTAGAAAACCTCATGAGGAAATTAACATTCTGTCTTCAGAGCAGGGTCTGAGCGACAAAAAGAAATGAAGTGTTGAGTTAGTTGTTCAGTGAGTGAGTAAGGTAGGATCCTCTAAAATAAATATATATATATATAATGATTTAATTGATGTTTGCATTGTATTACACAGCCACAAAGAGAAAAACTAAGATAGCATGTAAAACTAGAATTCTGCTATTTCCTAATTTTGCTTTCTTGTTTTTGCTTTCTTAAAAGTTTTCTATTAATGCAGTCTTCCTTAAGCATCTATGATGCTATACAGGGAAAAAATATGCTACCTGCAAGATCAAAAAGCTGTGTTTTTAAGTGTGAAGAATAAGTTTCTTATAAAAATTGCATGACTAATTACTGAATATGTAATTATGTAACATGTTCTTAAACAAAACAGAGCCTAGATTTATATTCCTGCTCTTCAGTGAGTATTGGAAGAGCCTCTTTCTTACACAATAGCTGGGTTTCGAGGCTTTGAACCATCACTTCTCCTTCAGTAATTGTCAAGTGGATAAGTAACTGAGCAGGTCCTGACTTTGTAAAACAGATAGGTTTTGCCTGTGTGGTTCAGAATTGCCCATGGAATTGCACCCATGTAACAGAATGAGACCCTTAACAGATTTGGCATGGCCTGCAGATCAAATATGTTTCCTATTTTTATTGTGATGATAAAATTAATTCATTGACAAATGAAAAAATCTTTCTTAAAAAGTGGAATTCTTCTGAATATTCAGAAATCTGCTGTATATGAGCAGCTGTGCCTTAATAAGACTGAAATTCCAGCAGCTGGGTTTGTATTAAACATTCATTAATTTTGAGCACTCTGCACCTGATGTTCTTAGGACATACATTGGAAAATCAAGAGTTTATGGTGAGTTACTACAAAGTCAGCAAATAGGAAAAACTGTGATATCCTCTTCTAAGTTAATCTTATGAATAGACCTTATATTGTTCACTGTCCACAGCTGCTTTCTCTAATTTATGACCCAGCCCTTAGTTGCTACCCTGTCCTTCTCTGGGAGCCGGAGGAAATGTGCCAGGAACGTTACTTTCATTTTGTATATTAATGATCTATTTCTTATGTCATAGACATCTCCAAACATCCTAATTACTACATAAAGAAAATAAGTTGAACCAGCTAACCTGTGTACAGAAACTATTATATTCAAGTGTAATTAAAGAGTGGAAAACTTCAGCCCTCTTCAGCTGAACGTTTCATTGTATGCCATAGAAAGAGGAGGGAGGAGGGGAACATAACTGAAACCTGCCCAACAAAGCCAAGCTGACAACATGCCTGGAATGGAAACAGGATCTAGCATAGTGCAAATTAGGGCATTACGTTTTTCTGAGTGTATTGATGCAAAACAATAACATATTAGCCTCACGTGGTTACAGCTAATTAGACTTGCAAAGTTACTTAGCAGCAGTTCTCCATTGTGAAGGTTATAAGCACATACATGTAAAGTTGCGCTGCCACTGCTCATTATATTTTTATGTGGGTGTTGCCCTAGAATGGCTAGGTATGCACTTGACTAGTCAGACATAAATGCTTCTGAGCTGAGCTGTTTGGATAGTTAATTATGCATACTTTTACAGTCATATATAGATAAACAGCCCATCCATAAGGAAACAGTGCCGGTCAATTATGCTGACAATTAAAATGCAAAAGATGATATAAGACAGACAAATTAATCTCCCATACACGCTGTGGGTAGAGTATAGGGTCATTCTTGCACTAGAGTAAAGCACTGGAGAACCCAGAAGAGATATGGATACATTCATCCAGTAAGGGTGCATTGTAGAATCATGTTCACAGCCACAAGGGCTGGAGAACTAATGAGCCAGGCACAATCAGCTGAAATAATGATCTAATTAAAATATCTTTTATGTCTGTAAGACATAATATCTTTTATATCTATAAGACTCTTAAAAGACTAGCCTAACCTTTCTCCTATTTGTTTTCTAGCAAGATCTAAACATCAGATCGATAGATTTTCTGTTTTCTTTGGTATTTTCTTTTTCCTTATATCTTTCTTCATAATATTTTGTAGAATATGGAGCATTTAAATGACTATACTATTCTGAAATATACATTAACAGAGCTAAGTCATGATTTATGAATGACTCACACTTGTCCCAAAAGTCAGCATTTTGGTTTTAATTGGTACCAGTAGAGTAGTGTAACACTGTAAAGAATAAATCTGTTTTATTAGTATGTATTTAGAACAGCAAAGAGTATTGGATTTGTAATTTCCTGTGATTCTTAGGGGACTTGTGCGGGGAGAACTCCTTTTCTGAACTCTGCCCTTGACTGTTCCCAGAAGAACAATGCTTATTGATATCAGTATTTTATTATTGATTTGCTCAGTATAAAGTTCTTTCATCTTCACATTTTATTTTTCTTTCTTTTTGCTTTCATCCGATTTTGTGTTTAGTACACGGTGTGGACTGCCCTGTGGGTCACCTGGAATGTTTTCATTATCTGCTTCTATTTGGAAGTAGGCGGACTTTCTAAGGTAGGTCTCTTATCATTCTTTAGGTTTATGGGAGGGTGTTTTAACTGCAGAACTCATGGATTTCAGAAAGCTGGAACCATAGAGGAAAAATGTGGCTGTTTGAGCATACAATCTGACCTTCAATGTTCCAATTCAATGAGAACTTCAGTGTTTGAACTTGTATATGACAGCAAATAATCATGGTTTTGAAGTACATAAATGCAATGAATCTGAATTACAGTTGCTTTCTGAAGTACCATCTGAAGAGAAATTATGTTGTTCAGTAGAAAATTTAAAGTTCTTTTTGATTGTTGAAAAACAGACAATGCCATTTTGGGTGAATTTTCAAGTGTAAGTGAAAAATGTATCTGAATTTCTCAGGCTGCTTTGAAAGAAGCTAAAGAAAAATACTATGAAGGTTAATGTAGTAACTTGTAGAGCAAATCGGTCTCACAGTGAGAATGTTAATTCTTTTACTTAAAAAAAAAAAAAAAAAAAAAAAAGAACAAATGGCAAAGGATGACTTTTTTCACATCTGAATAAAACTTTCCTTTACATGGCACTTAATGCTCTAGGCCATTTATTCTTTATTCAAACCTCTGATTAGAGCAGAAGTATTTGCTGGAATTACCAGGATATGCATTGCATTCATAAAACAGTGCTTATGTTAGCGTAGGTTATATTTAGCATTGTCTCTACAGTGAGTTCCATACAATGTCTGATGATTTTTATTCTATTGTTAGACAGAAATGATATTAATCTTTGTTTACCACATTCATATTTAAATGATTGTAGGCACAGTATGCTAGTAGCACAAGTAGATCCTGAAATTAATAGAATAAATGTCCCTGCTACTAGCTGTGGATTTAATGATATAGATAATGCTACTGTTGATTCATGCAATGCTTTTAAAGAATTCTAAACTCCACTCAGTTCAGATGGCAATGTTTGTGAGCTATGTGATTTTTTGAGTTCATCATTAAAACTCATGGCTTTTGGTAGACAACAAACAAAAAAATGGTGAAACCAATTTAATAAGAAATAAAATTTAATTTACTCAGTAATAAAAAAAATATCTATTAAAACTAAAGCTTTCGACAATGGCTTCCTTTGGTGATAAAACTTTGTAATGAAAAACTACAAGAGCTTATTTTTTTCTCAAAATGTGATTTAGTTCACTAGGAGTCATAGACTTGATGAGGAGATTAGTGCACTTCATAGATCAAAATAACTTATTGTATTGGCATGTTTTGACTTAAAAATCTATTGGGTACACAGAAGTGATGAATGCACAAAGTAATTGTTCTTTTTCATTTTGCTGTACACATAGTTTGCATTTTTTTCAGTTTGTTGATGACTGTTATTATAGGGACTATTATATATTTTTTTAAGATTACTAGTATTTTCATCTAAATGCCTTGGAAGTGAGGTGAAACTTGTAGTGTGACCCCTAAATTGGTGAAAATAAGAGTTGTCTTTACATTTATTGCAAACCTGATTGCGTCTTTACTGCTATAAAACAGCAGAAATAAATTTAAATCCTTTATCTTCCAATTTCACTACTATGCTTCACTTTTAGGTCTTTTTATAGAACATATATGACAAAACAAAATGCAGAGAAGTAGTACAAATATTACTCAGTAATTAAGAAAAATCCTTTTTATTACTATTTAGTTTGATTGATCTTTTTGATGGAATTTTTATTTTGTCATTTATAATTACAGTATTTGAAAAGTGATTTCAGGGTGGTACACACAAAATTATCCTTGTGGAATTTAACTGCTCCTGAACGAATTACATCACAGGCATTGGTATCAGGACCAAGCTAGTAATAACAGAATCCAGAATTTTGGTAAATTGTGCCAAGAAATTCCACTAAATGTAATGGAAAATTTGAATAAGAAGGACTTAGCTAATTTAGACCTGTTCTTTGCTGAGAGGGTTTAAAGAAAACATTTATCCTTCAGTTACAATACCTAATGTTCAGATTTTCCAGGTAGATAAAGTGATGATTTATTTATTAAAGCAATAACTTGATTTTAATTTTAAGTCTGTGTGTGACTGTATATATATATATATATATATATATAGACACATATAAAAGATACTTTTCTTGATAAAGAGTGATGAAAACTGTCATGTTTAGCTGAGGCAGGGGAAGTTCAGACTAGGTATCAGGAGGATATTTTTCACTAAGAGGGTGGTTGCATGCTGGAACTGGCTCCCCAGTGAAGTAAGTAGTCACTGCACCAACCCTATATGAATTTAAGAAACATTTGGACTGTGTACTTAGTCACATTGTCTAAACTTTTGGGTAGACCTGTGCGGTGCGAGGAGTTGGATTTGATGATCCTTATGGTTCCCTTCCAACTCAGGATATTCTATGATTCTATGATTCTATGATCCATTCTCCCATTGTCAAATACCACAGAAGTGGCTTGAACTTTTCTATTCTTTCAGCAAAGTATGGTGCTTTTTCTTAAGAGTTTCCTGGAAAGCCTATATATTTTTAAAATAACCCAGTAAAAACACATTTCATGTTTTACAAACACATTTCACTTTTGCCAAAAGAATGAAATTTCACAAATACCCAAATATTTTGGTCCAAATGCCCATTGAAGTTTTTGTTTTGAATGATCTGATGAGACAAATTGGTAAACCTGACGGGATGCGTATAGTCTATATGCATATGTAATCTAGGGCTATAATCTGGTCAAGGAATTAATTTAGGTTTCAGTTAATTAATACCCAATTAGTATGGTATTATAAACAAGAATTATAAATACAAGGAAGGAAGGTTGTGCAGAAGAGACCAAAAGCAGCTCACTCCACAATAACTACAACATAGTAATCAGGGCAGTCTCCTGGGAAATGAGTGATATGGATTCTAGTCTTCTTGGGTGTGAAAGGGGAATAAACTTGGCTTTCCACCAGCTGGGGTGTTTTAAGCACAAATCTAATAAGTAAAGGGCTCATCTTTAACTATCCTATAGACAGTGTAAAGTCAAGATACTTTCTCACTTCTGTTACAGAATTTCAAATAAAATATTAATATTTTCTTTCAGGGCTAAATAAATTTTATTTGATCAGAAATAAAATAGCTATTTTTTTTTTGTATTAATTTAGATTTTTACTTGTCTTTTATTTCTCATTTTTGCAGTACAATCCCACCAGTTCTCTATTTGCCTACCAATGAAAAAATTGCCCATGTGAAAAAATGAAAATTGCCCATATTTTTCATTTACTGCTTTTATGAAACTGAAAGCATAATTTTTAGTGGAAACCGCCCTGTGTGACAGAAACAAAGCTGTTGTTATAACATGACCTTTTAATCCTCCACAGCAGGATGACAGACTGCTACATCCACACACCTTTTAGTTGTAGAGCTCATTAGTTGTTTGGATCTTATTCTGTGTCTTGAAATGAAACTGTTCTAATTGCTGCATTTGAGATTATGGACAATCTTAGATATATAGACATAAAGAAAAATCTCAAGAATTGAGAGGCAAACAAAACATTCCCTAAAACACATTTGAAAATAAACTTCAATTGAATCTTACCTGATACAGTACAAGAAGATGTCCTTTTGAAATTTTATATGTTCTTAAATATGGACAAGAGAACTTCTAACTTGTAGAAGTCAGCCTTCTATCCCTAGTAGTACATTCTTTAATCTACTTCTTACTTTACAAAGGACACCTAATTTATTTAGTTTTCAGAGTTAACATTTCTATCATATAACTCCCACTAGTGTTTCAGAACAAGTATGAAAATAGTTGTGTTTATTTGTATTTATAACTTGCTCTGCTAACTGGTACTTTTTGGTAGACCATTTTTCTCCTACTAGATTTATTGTGGGTTACTGTGACATTTGTTTGCACATGTTACTACCCTTTATCCCATAAATGTATGGCAGCACTCCAGGGCTACATATTCCTTTCCTGTTGTTTTATACGCCTTACCTTAGCAGCTGGACAATGTTGATCAGCTATTTTATTATTCTATGATGTTTCTATCTGTTCTTCACTGTTTTTTTGTGGCATGCTTCTTAAGCATGAACTTTGCCTATATGTAAATTATTTTAAGTTTAGCTTTCAAGGTTGAACTGTTAGCTATGTCTAGTGTTGCTTTTGAGCAAAGATTTCCATGGCACACACTCATGTATTCAGTAGGAAACTGCTTCTAAAACAGCTTACGTTTATTATCCGATCCTTAATTTTTGATGTCAAATTGAGCTGAATGTGACCTCTCTAATGTATCTGAGATACTACATACACTGAAGCCAGAGGAAATTTTGCATGTGCTAATTAATAAAACAATCTTTTTCACATTTATTTTTTAGTAATGTTTACTTATATCAGTGTGTCTGAGGCTCCCAGCCAACTTTATTAAACTGGAGGCAGAAATATGGACTAAATTTTGATATAGCTCTTTAGTTGGTGGATAAAATTATAACTGGTAAAATTAATTTGTTCCCTCTGAGGAAAAAAATGGACTAATAAATTACTTAGCATAAGTGCTGTGGGAATAGAGACTTAACACTATTTTCTAAACAAAGTATTGTAGATCAGAATGAGGGCTAATCATGTGGACTTAATCCTGGCTACTTCTGGAGTCCTCTTTATTCCATTTGGTGCATGTCAGTCAACTCTTAATTATTGTACAGTTATATCTAAGCATCTCAAATGGAGCAAGTTAAGCTCAAAAATAATGCCACTTTTTAATTAATAAAGATGTAAAGGTAAAATCTGGGGGCTCATGGTATTTTATTTTTATTTTTAAATGTGAAATGAGAACAGGAGCATTGTTTAAATTTAAGCAATGAAAGTTGGAATTTAAGCAGTGGGTTGGAAGGGACCTTAAAGATCACCTAATTCTAACCCACCTGCCATAGGCAAGGATGCCACCCATTAGGTTATTTTGCCTAGCACCCCATCCAACCTGGCCTTGAACACCTCCAGGAATGGGGCATATACCCATTTCCTTCAACATTGAGTCATTGACCACAACTCTCTGAGTGCGACCATCCAGCCAATTGCTTACCCACTGAGTGGTCTGTCCCTCAAATCCCAATCTCTTCAATTTAGAGATAAAGATATCATGGGGGACAGTGTCAAATGCTTTGCACAAGTCCAGGTAGTTGGTTGTCACAATGTCAGTTGCTCCTCCCCTATCTACCAGTGCTGTAACCCCATTTTAGAAGGCCACCAGATTTGTTAGGCAAGATCTGCCCTCAGTGAAGCTGTGTTGGCTGCTACAATACAAAATATGTTGGCTAACATGAAAGAAAAGTTGTTCTCAATCTAACATGCAAGTATAAATGAGAAAATTAAGGCAATTATTTTGGTGTAGTTAGCATCAAAATTAGCTCTATGACATAGCCCACTCTGAGAAATATGTGAATAAAGTTGGCAGCATTTTGAGGAGAGGAAGAAGTGCTAAACTTTTTTTTTTTTTTTTTAAATACAAACAAACAAACAAAACAACAACAACAACAACAACAAAAATAAAAAAATAAAGCCTATATAGAAAATCAGCGAGGAGAGTGGAAAGGATTTCCTGGTAGGGCATAATACATCTACTCAGCTGTAAACAATTTTTATATGGAGGCAAGTGATCATTTCTTTCAGATCTACTCAGAAGAGAGTCAACAAACAACTTTCTGAACGTGTGACAAATACTTGTTTAGAGGTTAGGAGGAGCTTTCGAGTACTAAGTGCACTGAATAAGGTCTATCACTGTCATAACTCTTCAGCACTAGATACTGTGAAGAATTAAGTAAAAGAATATCTATCTGTGATGATCAAGGTAACTCTTCCTCATTGCTATTTTTAATCTATAGAAATAAGCCTCTGTCAAGATAAAATTCCAAGTTAATATCCATGGACGGTTTGAGGTAGGAGTGTTAAATATTAAAAAGTTACAAGATTTTGAAAATGTGAAACCTCCTCTTCAACTAACTGAGAATTGTGTTAACTTTAGCAGGAGTGGCGTTCCAGCTGAGGAACTTGCGGTGGCTCAGGCTTTTTCCTTCAGCAGGTGTATAGGGACACACAAAATGGAGAAACCCAACAGAGGCTTCAAGGTGGCTGATGACAATTCTTGTACATGCCTGGGTGGGGTGTTGGTGTTCAGCTGTGTGACACCAAGTGGGAGGCGATGCTGTCACTGCTGTTCACTCCTGACAGACATTAGGCATTTGTAAAAAACGAGACTCATGTTCTCTTGATGGATTTTTAATTGAACACAAATCATTGCCATTCACAACAACACATCCTTCACCAATGAGAATATAATACCGGTAACTGTATTTCTTCCTTTTTGGACATGGTACATAGTCATGAACCAGCTGAGAATTTCTTCCCACACACCTCTGACTACTATCAATTGCTTTAGGTCAGTGTCTCTCTTAGGCCTTGGGAGACTACATATCCATTATTCTTATTCTCCGTGCTCCTATAGGTCCATTTATTTCAGCTGATGCCATCAACTGCTACTAGCTGTGATATCCACAATAACGGATCACACTAAAGTAGTGGATGTAGCTGGAGGCATTTTGCAATTTCTAGATGTTACAGATGACTAGTTTTATAGCAGTAGTTAAATATAATCACTTCCTAGTGTGTATTTGAATAAAACTCAATTAGCAGAAATTAAAACTGATGAAAGTTTTCATTTCCTTGAAGTTTGGACCCTCTTACTTCCTCCTACTTTCCTGACTTTGTTATTCTAAAAGAGTTTAAAGAATTACTGTTTTTAAAGTTATGTTCTGGAGTGTTTTCTGATATGGAGAAATGTGGAGTGCTAATTAAACACCATTTAAGGAAACAGAATTAAACTTATAGTAAGACACAGAAAACCGGGCCCAGTATACACATTTCAGTGCTTGCCTCATGCAATCCATTTCATCTCAGCTTTCACTCTTTCTTTGAACCAACTCTCATAATTAACAATAACAAAAGGATGTGTTAAGAAACATTTGCCTTTTTATTATTGTTATTATTATTATATTTCCCTTTCTTACAGTAGAGATTCCACTGAAATGTGTTTGCTACAGCATAATGTTCTAATATGACCTCCTTTATGCAAGTTGCTCCTCCCATCATGCTGGTCTTTCATAATAAAGAGAAATAATATCCAGGTTCAACTGTATTTAATATTTTTCCATAATGTTCTGTTCTAAGAGCAGCCTTTTGAATTTTTAATTATTTTGGCAGTAAACTTGGAATCCAATTTACTGTGATGCTATGCAGTGTAATGCTGAACAGAAACAACATTTCAGAGCTTCAAAATAATAACTATGGCCTTGCCTCATATTAGATACCGTTAATCATGAGTTCAATGTGTTGGTGGTATGCCTTTCAACAGTATTTACAAACAACGTTTTCTGATGTTCTGTTAGACTGACGTTGGTACCACATGCAGTTTCTGCTGCTGTGTATAGTTTCTGTTTAGAATACAGAATAAATAATTGTTTCCATTAAAAGTTATTATACTATCAGCCATGAACTGTGAATCATAATAGTGAAGCTATGGTAAAATGCATTATGTTTTTATTAACAGTTTACACTTCTCAGCCAAAAAAAAAAAAAAAAAAAAGTGGAATAACTATGCAACCATGCTGGTTATATTAAAATAAATCAAAGGAATACTACCTGCAGAGTGCTTAAGAAGATTTTATATTTTCTATATTAAAGAGAGAGAGAATATCAGAAAAGTATTCATCTGTTTTACTCTAGTGTTGAAATCAGCGCACATTCATCCAATTCAGAATTTTGAACAGTCAGCTGGCCTCAAGGGCGTCTATTTTGCTGAAGGGACTTTGTGGATGTTTATTGATGTTCCAGATTTTACATAACCAAAGCCATTTTTTATTCATTTTGTTTCTGTGTGCTGTGTAAAGCTGTAACACCATGTAAGATTTAATGAAATATATGCTTATTCTTAGAAGGACAATTAACATGCAGCTAGCTTGATGCCACAATTTGAGCATAAGGTCATTCTAGAGAGAAAAAAAAAAAAAAAAAGTGGAACAAATGGGACACTGATAAATGCCACAGAAACTGCAAAATGTGTCATTCTGATGTTAATTAGTTTGTTAGGTGATACAATCACATTGCAGAACAACTTAATCGTGAGTACATTCCAGATGGTGCAAAAATTGAATTTCATATACTTTCAGGTGACATTTAGAGTCGTTCATACTATATTAACGATCAGCACCATTCAAATATGTTTTTAAAAACATAATTAATGTCCTTTTAAAAAAACTTAATGTTAAAGTCCGGGACTGATATTTGGAAGAGGCCACCATCCTTCATCAGTTTAAATAACTGAGATGATATCACAGTGTTGTTTTTTAGTTTTGTTTTGTTAAGTATGCCATTGAAAGTCTGTGGTTATTTGGCTTTTGGAATGATGGATGTGTTATATATGGTTAGCTAACTACTAAACAATAAACTTATTAATATAAACATCACATTCATACTTGTTTGAGTAAATTAGCTTAATCTTTCAAATATTTCTAGGATCTTGAAGTTAATAAATTTCCAATAGTTAAAACAAGTGCTAAAATTTATAAAACGTCTTACAGGGAGGAGGCAGGTAGCTTGCAAAATCTCTCCAAAACCACATTTGGATATGAAAAAGAAATAAGGATGCAGTCCCAGCCTGAAATGAGTAGTGTGGTGCTTTTAATGCTTCTGTAAGGCAGCGTGTTTATTTCAGTGCTAGTGTTGGCTCTGTTTATTGCCCACTGAGGTCAAATTTGTATTTTTTATACTATTTTTTTTCTATACACTAGTTTTTTAGTTGTATCACACTTTTCAGAATTTGAGTTCCTGTGTTGGTCAAGTAAGCAGTTCTTCCTTTTTATGGGAATGCCTATTATTATACTGTCCTCTAGTAAATATCAGCATTCAACTGATGTCTAGTTTTAAGATAGTTTTATTGTTTTGAAAGGATTTTTGCACTGATTCATATCGCATCTTTTTCCATTTCAAGACAGTATTTACTAGGAACAAAATAAAATATTTTTTGTAATAATTTACACAAAAGACAGTCATAGTCCTTGATGAAAGTACAGAGGACTTATTATTGACAGTAGAATATGAAAATGTTCTTCCCAGAAATGATGATACTGAATTGCATGAGAGTTTTTAAGTATGCCAAGTGCATCTTACAAAAATTCATAATAGTGCAACTTCAGCATATTGCTTAGATAGATGTGTTAACGTGGAACTATCTTTAACCTGTAAAAGCAATACAAGAAGCAGGTGATTCACCATCACCACCAAATGTCATCCAGAAGACTGCACTTTCATCCTTTGGGATTCATGAACTCTGTCTAATTTAAGGGAAAGACAAGCAGCAGTTCTTTGGTTTACATTTCACAGATCTGTATTTGACAACCAAGGTGATTTTACTAACTACACAGAGCTTGTGTATCCAGTCAGAGATATGAAGATTTTCTAGGATTTTAGCACTAAATGTGCATTGTCTTGAACTTTCTGAATTAACATCTGCTTAAAACAGCTTTGGTCTGTGTGATTGGTATAAGCATTTTGCCTTTTGAGTTTTACAGACTTTGTAACTCTAGTGAGCCTATCTGAGCAAGACTTTCCCCAGGTTTTTCAAAAGCATCTGCAAGAAAATTTTGTTCTTTATCTCCCATGAAGTGATTCTTGATGCTCGGCAAGGGGGACCATATGGCAGGTGTCCCTGGCAGATTCCCACCGTTACTTTCTTTCAAAGACTTCAGCAAACAGAGAAGTGCTGGTTAGTTCAATAGCATACCTTGGGTAAACTTCAAATATATTCCCAAGATATCTGTTTTGGCAGTATTTTGTTTGTGGAATGCTTGATCTTTATGTTCTGATCATCTGTCTTAATTAGAAGAAGACTTTTGATCATGTAGATCACAGGAAGTAGTCTCTTAATCTTTGTGGTTCGAGACTTGGAGCAAGTTTCTCTCCTACGTTTGGTTTCTGTGTAATAATATATTTAGCCTCAGTAAGAAAGGATTGTTCCTTGGCTAGATTATTATATTCTCTTTCAGTTGGAGAATCACCTTTCTGGCTTTTCTTTTCCTTTTTTAGCTGTCCTTCAGGGAAATTCTTGAGACATATTGATGTGACTGAGTTTATTATTCATGAGTATCAGCATTCCTTTGAACAGAGGTCTTCAGCTTGGATTAATGGGGAAAGAGTGAGAGAATCCCACTGGGGATTTGGCTGACCTCCTGCCCTTTATTTTGCTAGGAGATTTACTGTCAGTGGCTTTACTACACTAGGAATAATGCTGGGTCTTTTTGACCTATTCAGTCAAATGGGGAAGGCAGAAGTTTTGGAGAAGTCATAGTGCTGGAAACAGTGCTTGCCTGAGACTATCTTCCAAGGACTGACACTATTTATGAATAATTTGTCTGTGTTATAGCAGTATTGCATTCTGTATATTTAAATTACCTCTCCACGTATGTCTTTAGAGAGCACATAGAAGTTCATGTTGTTTTGGCAGAATGTTTCCTTTGCAAGGAGAGAATATATTGTCTGTTAAGAACACACAGGCTTTGGCTCTTCGGTGTTACTGCTATGGATCTTAATTCTGCAGGCATGGAAGCAGTCACCCTCCATCCCTCCTTAGTAGATCAAGAGATTCAGGGTTGATTTGGGAGTTTTTTCTGGAGTTTCCTTGTTTATCTCAAAGTTGTTTGAAGGCTTAGGCATTTTTTATGCTGAGATTGAACTTTCTGAGCTGCCTGCTGAACCCTCTGTCTAGTGTTCTGCTAAGAGGAGCACAGATATTATTTCTAAGACTCAGATTACTTGCTTGCTACAGATAAACACACTTGATTCATTTTACCTTTATTTTCTGTGAATTGTGGATGATATTTTCACTTCTCAGTGTTGTTTTCACTATATTCTGTAATTTTCATTATTTTGAACAGAAGTGACAAACTATTGTCTAACTTTCTCATGGCCAGTATTACCAGGGCAGATTATTTTCCTTTAGAGCCATTTCACCCTGACTAAATTAATGTTTTTTTTTTGTTGTTGTTGTTTTTGTTGTTGTTGTTGTTGTTGTTGTTTGTTTGTTTGTTTTTTCTTTTTTTCTTTTTACCACTTCCTGAGGCATTCACAGGTGTCTTATTTCTTTCCACTTCAAAGATAGGCTGTTGGATAAAAGACAACATTCACGTAGGGGAAAAAAAAGCATATATGTGTCCAGCTGTGAAGAAACTGATTTTCATTAGGTCTTCATCTGTAATATACTTGTACATTATTTAACTTCAGAGTCATTTGTGCTGTTTTGGGGCTACTTTTATATGTTTCATGTCTACCCTGAGTTTCAACTATGTTTTGCTTTAGGGCATCTTACATCCCTTTGTCTTTTTTTTTTTTTTCTTTTTTTTCTGCATGAAATAACTATTTTTATTGTTCAATGCTGTGTGCATGTAGACTTTGTGTACACCTTACAAACATCAGCACAGCCATAGAACATAGTTATTTTGGAAAAGCCAGTGATATAAATCTCTTAGTAATTACTTTTTACTTTGTACAATTACATTTTAATTTGTACATATTGGTATTTTTAATCTATTTTAGGTTTAGCTTGTATATACTTATAATAAATTGATTCATAAGGGTAAATCTGAGTATTATTTAAACATATATTTTCTATTCCAGTTTTAAAACAGCAATTTCCTGTAAAAACTTCTTGCATCACTCTGATGCAATACGCTAATATTCATGAAAAAGTCTCCATATTAAAATATGCTTGGGACACAAATTTACCTAGTTTTAATAAATTAAATAACAAAATGGTTTGTAAAAGTTGTTTAGGACCAAGGGAATGGCTTGAAGCTGTGTCATGGGAGGTTCAGGCTGGATTTCAGGAAAAGGTTCTTCAGTGGGAGGCTGGTCAAGCACTGGAACAGGCTCCCCAGAGATGTGGTCATGGCAATGAGCCCGGTGGAGTTCAAGAAGCGTTTTGAAACATATGGTCTGATTTCTTGGTGGTCCTCCTGGTGGAGACAGGAGCTGCACCTAATCATCCTTGTAGGTGGGATCCAAAGTGGGATATTCTAGAATTCTAGAGAGTTTTAAAATGTTCCTATGCCTTAGCAATGAGAACAATATCATAGGTTTTCTCCATTCCTGTCTATGATCACTTTTTATAGCTGTAAAGCTTTTATAGCACAGTGCTTCAACATTTCAGGATCATATTAACTTTTCCAAACATTTTATTCTCTGGAATGCGGTTTCCAGTTCTGTTGCACAACTTTCCTGCTTCCAAGCTATATCACTTTGCTGGTGCCTATAATTTAATAGATTTTATTTTGCTGATTACCAAGTAGTCCAGATGGCCCTGTACAGCTGCCTGTCTTTTCATTATTTAACCTCCTCCCTCTCTTTGTGTCATCTGCAAATACATCCACTATAAGCAGTGATTTTATGTTTACTTCTAGATCAGTGATGAAAGTGTTGAATAACATCAGACCTTAGTTGAGTCCCGGGGGAGTCCTGCTAGAAACACTCTTATTCAACTATGATTTTCCATTGACAACTATGTTAATTAGCCAGTTTTCAATCTATTTAATTTTCAGTCCATTAAAAATGTATTGATTTTCTAATTTTTTCAATAAAAATGTTTTGTGAATGCCTTATAGAGGACTAAGTAAATTACATTCTTGCAGCTGCTTATATCAACTCAACTTTTAATCTCTTAAAGTAATGAAATCAAGTTTTTTTAACAAGTCCTAATGTCTTATGAATTCATATTGACTGGCATTGATTACACTGCTTTTGCTGGTTCTCAAAGATCTGCTTCTATGTCAGCCTTTCATCAATTTCTTTGTAATTGTGCTAGACTAACTGTTCTTGAACCATTGCACATGTGTCTTGTGACCCTTATGTAAGCTTTAAAATTCTTCATTTTCATGAAGTTCACATGATGTATTAAAAACTAACTTCTCTACATTCATGCATCTCTGCACCCAAGCTCTTGCATGGTTGTAAGTCCAGTGCAAGACTTGATATGATTTATAAATAGCTAAAACCAATCTAAACCATTTACTTATGGTTTTGAAAGTACTTTTCCACTTCTTCTCATTCTGTTCTTTACTAAATAAAGAACTTGACTATTTATTAAAGAATGTCTGCTTTTTCTGCCTCTTTACAAAAATTACAGACTTCATCTACTAGTAGGTCTATGTCTTCTCTATAATCTCTTTTCTTTCTAATTAAGCTTCATGAGGTACCTCTAACTGCCTTTAACCTTGCTAGTATGGATTTTACCTGACATTTTTCTTCCCCATTAAATATTCTCTATTATGTATCTTCTAATTTACATTGACTGAAATCTTTTATCCTGGCTTCTTGAGGAACAGGCTGATACAAAAGAAAGAGAGCATGAGTGTTCATGTGCCACTGGAAACTTTCATATCTATTGATTGAACAAATTTTCACAAACAAATATTTCATGGTTAAATTCTTGCATGTGTGCCATTACAAAGGAAAAATGTAGCTGGAAGAGGAAACAGAAGAAACTGTGTAGCATCTCCACAGCCAAAAATTGCTGCAACTTTTCATCAGAAGCATTTGCTTGATTCCTACAATCCAACTGCAAAATAGGTATCTCTACTTCATAAACTAGGACTTACTTAGTTCTGTTTCTGAGAGATTGTTATACATACTATATAATGCTTTATTTATAATTGTTGTCTTCGGTTTACACTAAACCAGAAGAAAGACCACAGCATTGACTGTTTACACTAAACCAGAAGAAAGACCACCATGCATTGACTTTAAATGCATGAGTAGTCTCATTAAACTCAATAAAATTACTCACGTTCTTACTCTGCTTTTAAGTAGTTTGCTGAATCAGCATTAAAATAAGAAGCAATCCATAGACCTCTCTGCTTCTCATATATTAAAGTTTGGGAAGGGGAGGAGGCTTTACTATAAAAGCTGAAAGAATCCTGGATATTCATCAGGTATGGAATTCTTGCTTTATGCAATAAAGGTGAAATGCAAAGATGTGATATATACTAGCATATTAAATAAATACTGTTTTATGGGTCCGTGTAAATTATTCTATGTTCTTATATTATGAACATTGCAATATGTTTATAATAATATCTCTTACCAGCATGTTCAAGTCATCTAGGTTGCATTTATTTGTATTGATCTTGTATATATTACTGTGGCACCTCTACTGTTGTGCTTGTGTTTCATAAATGCTTCCAATACATAACATTAGATGAGAGAATTCAACCAACTGGAGTCAGAAGAAGTGAGGGATGAATATGTATGAAATGTGTATGTATGAAATTTGTATTAATGGTTCTTTTTTTAAGCTATCATCTGCCTTAGCTTACTTTTCAGTGTCTCTCTGAAATATTCATTTAAAAACAAACAAACAAACAAAAAAAAAACACAAAAGTTATAATGTTTATTGAAAGGGAAAAACAAAATGAACAAACAAACAAACAAACAAAAAAACAGCACATTGAGAATTAAAGCTGTTCTTAGGATCCAAAAAGGATTCGGAGACAAATAAGCATTGTACGTAGAAGACTGCACTATCTGTTGCTTTTTATGCTCTGCTAAACACCCTGCCAAGAATAATTCATTACAATTTTTCTGTTTCATCACATCACCAGGACTATGGATATCATAATAAATAATCTTCCTGGCATAGTTTGTTTTTTAATTTAGTGTTTGTATTTTCAGTTCCATTATTAGTATGGAAATATGAACGAGTTGCTGTATTTAGGTGTTTTGCCAAAAGTAAAATAAGTTTGTGTGTCAAATAAGTGTGATTTAATAGTTTGCAAGATTGTGTTCTGCCTTGCTAACAGTTATCACTCCCTTACTTGTAATTTCTCTTGCCTTAATAGATTACTTTGTCAGTCCTTTAGCTATTTAATTCAGTTTCTTTTTCCCAGACAAAAAGAAACACAGAAGCTTATGAGTTACACTAGAATAAGGAGAAGGTATTACACAATAACTACTGAAAACAAAAGATAGTATTTTGGTGTGTGTATATCTTTCTACTGCTCATGTATAGGCTCATGGTAAATGCTATATTTAGAAGGAAAAAATAGAGTTTTGTTTTGTGAATATTTCATTTTATGAAATTATGTTAATATTTCAGAGTTCTTGGGTTTCTGCTGAGCTGGTATAAATCAACACAGCTACAGGAAAATGTATTCAAACTCTGACCATACAGATTAGATAAAAATTGACCTTTGTGCTCAGATATTTCTTTAAAGAAAAAAAAGACATTTGTGTTCAAAATAAACAGACCTTAAAAAGAGATGGGGTTTTGCAAAGCCACTGGTCACTGTCTTAAATCATCTAAGAGCATAAATGAGTACCCTGAAACTTATGAAGAAGTACCTCTTACCAAGGCATAGACTAACTTTGCTGCTTGTCGCTCATGCAGAAGTTTTACAGACTTCTTCTGCATAGCCCAGCAGTTTTCTTTTCTGAGGAGGAAAAAACCCTGGAGAGCAATGACATAAAGCTAACCTGACAACTACAATGAGTTTTTGGGGATGCAGATACAGGTTCACATAGGCTGCTCATGGGCTGTGATGGAGTGCATAGTGTGCCTCGGTGGCAACTCTGAGAATGAAACCGTCTCTCTGAGTCTTGCTGTATCTCTAGGAGCACATCATCTCTGTACTCAGAAGACTTCTCCCTTCCAAAAATAGATCATACCTCTTCCTATCCTTGATGGATGCTGCAGTCCTACCTCATCTAACTACCAGGCTAAAAGAAATTTTCTGTGATTTTTTTTTTTTTTTCCACATAGCACTGTCCACTAACTTATGCCATTGTTTTTCACCCTCAGCTGTTCTCTACTATTTTTTTAAATCCCTTTTTGGTTTCTGGACAGCCATTGCTTAAACATTCAACTCATGGAAGAAAACCATAAGGTATTTTGTTTGTTTGTGTCTCCCTTGGATTCACTGGGTTTTTCAAAAATATGGGTGCTGTTGAGTTCTGGATCACCGCAATGAAATACCACTACTCCTGAGGCACCTGAAGACAGCCTAAGAGATTGTGGTGGTTGGGTGTCTGAAAATATTAGCCACTTAGGCTTGATAAATGAGTCCTAAAATGTTATAGATCTTTGATACCTGGATAGACTTTCAGTCTTACATTTGAGAAGCAGAAGTCAAGTGTAAGATTTATATTTATCTAGCAAAAAGGCAGCCTACAGGTTGCTGAAATCAATGGCTCTCAAAATTGCCCAAACATTGAATGATATGCATGAATAATTTAAGACTGTTTTGTTAAATGTGCAAAAGTCAAGTTATCCTTGCAGTGAGACTCAATGTAAATCGACAGCAATTTACTGTTTCTGAAAACCACAGGCAGCAATTTACAGAAAAGATTAGACCTGTTACTATACACATGTGACGTTTTCTTGATTTAAACTGTCATTCTGAAAAGCTGTTAACTGACAGCCAGAGTTTAGAATGAGGTTATAAAGTTTAGTGAAGGACTCCTTACAACTGAGGTTGAGCTGTGTTTCTGCTTGGGTAGGGAACAGCATGTAGACCTCCTACCACAACTGAAATATATATGCATGCAAATTACCATTTTCAAGGGAAATTTTACATGATCTTTTTAGGCATTTGTGTGCTGCAGTGCTGTATGGTTGCTGTATGGTTCTGTGCTGACATTTTACAACTCATAAAAACAGTAATATATTCCTGATATACCTTCTTTCTTCAGAGGTATGTCAGAAATCCTGATTATAAATGCTTCAGATGGCTGGGTATATAGCAGTATGCATCACCTTCATCACTTTGTCTGGTTTCTTTAACTGATGTTTATTGGACTCGTTTCTGAAGCTGATCTGTTCATGCCAGGACCAGAGAAGGAGATAGTCAGCCTTATTTATTTATTTGTTTGTTTTAATTATCAGCTGAATTGGAAGTCTTCCTATCAGCTCAATTTACATTATATTTCCATGGCAGTGGAATGTGCAGTGGATGTGCAGTGCTTGACCTAAGGAATATATTTAATCACTTTCTTAACTACTTTCCTTGAACATCATGGTCTCAGTGTAAGTGATGACACCACTCACCTTCTTTGTCTTTCTCTAACGATCTTCACAAATGAGCATGCACTTTCCAGAATTTATTTTTTACAAGCAATAACTTCTGCTCAGATTCCCTGGCTTTTAAATAGTTGCAAAGTGCTTTCTAGTAGTCACTCATTCAAAAAACCATCTAGTTTTGTATAAAAGATGTCTTGGTATAAAGAAGTCACGGTAGTTAGTGAATCATCCAAGAATCATTAAAACAGAAAAAGGTAACTTTATTTTGCTAAAACATCACTTTATAAAGTATGCTTTACGTCTACATGATAAATTTTCCCCATTGTTTTCACTGAAAGTTCCAATCTTAAACTTCCTTTTAATTAATTAATTATTTTTGAGGAAATCAAATCCCTAGATATGACATCACTATATTTTGCATAAATGATTTTACATTAAAACTTAAGAAAACTCTGCTTTCTGTTAATCTCTCAGGAGAGGCAGAAATCCAGTCAGTCTAAAACTGTATTGCCTGGAATACTGTGCACATGGTGTCCAAGTGAGTAAGAGTAAAATCAGACATTAAAAATATTGCCACAAGACTCTCTTTCCCCATTATGCTGTCAGTACACCAGATTCTTTTACCTTGGCAGACAGGCATTACTCATAGTGCTGCTCACCTGGAAAATTGTTTGACTGGTAGGATTAAAAGACAGGAAACCATTAAAGTCAAAAGTGAGCATCAACACTGGAGAACATTTTAAACAGCCACTGTGAGGAGGTGCACTGTAGCTTAGCCATTCAACATTTTTGGAAGAATCTGTTAGGAAAAAGGGTCTGAGATAGTATTGTATATAAAAAGAGACAAAACAGAAGACTGGGATCTGAATTAAGTGTAAGTGAAAAGCCAGAGATAATCCTGTCCAGCTGTATGAGCCAGGGATACCTGAGGGCCGATGAGCACTTGTGTTACAGGCATGTGGTAACAAGAGGCAATGAAAATGTCTGGCAAACCTAGAAGAGGTTAGAGTAGAAAAAGAATGAACTTCTTTGTTGTAAACCTAATATCCAGGCTAAGGTTGTCACAGAGAGGTGACAGTTTCATCATGCGGTAATCAAGGTGATCTCTCAGATGTTGCCATTCCTATTATTCCAGCCAAACTGATGATGATAAAAATGATGATAAATTTCAACCAATGTGCATCTCAGATAACAGATCTTAGCTTCTGACAGGTGATCCGAGTTTGATTATACACAACGAATGGATATTCTTGCTGTATTATAACAGTGAAGTAAATGTTTAGTATCCTGTATTAGTATTAGTACCCATGTGTATTAGTATTTACAAATGGGTTATGTACTATCCTGGGACTTCTGTACCTTCTTCAGTCATACCACATAGAGCTGCCTATGGAAAGTTTTGTTTTCAGGAAGTGTTTGGTAAGAAAAAAAAAAAAAAAAAATTCTTCCTCTGGAACAGCTTTGCAGGAAGACTACACTAATTCATTAGGGTTGTAATGCACAGAGTGGCAGATATTGGGATATTTCATTACAAATAGGTTCTTAAGAATACTCAGCAAAAAGTAGAATGAGCTGAATTATCTTTCTTTAAATAAACGTCTCTCTTCAGAGGGGACCTGGTTTATTCATTGTACTGGACTACACAGGGTACTGAAAAATACCAGTTAATAATTGTCTTCAGCCTCTATTTTAGTCAGCTTCTTCCTAGCAATCTCTGATTTAGTAAATCTCTGATTTATTTAGAAGACAAAACTTCTTAGCAAAATGTCTTGCTATGAATCTTTGATTTATAATTCAGTCCATGTGCCCTCCATACTGGCACATAGGGCCAAATAGTAAAGGAGGTTCCAATGTGTATGTAGACACAGAAAGGCTCCTTTTTCAACTTCTTTTATTAAAACATGTCTATTTCATTTCTGTAAAGTGGGTTCGCTGTCCATGTAGATCTCTTTCCTGTGGAGGAGCATTAGTCAGTCTCCCTGCACAGGATTTTGTGGCAGTGTGAAGTGGTAGAGGCCATGGTACTGACAGTAGTACAGTGCTGCTACTATGAGATCTCCTTCCTCAAATTTAAGTACATGAATTCACATCACTTAGGACTAATATGAGTTATGCAGTCTCCCAGGGACTTTAGTAACGATGCTTTGTGTATAAACCCTAAAATAAGCAAGGAAAGAGTAAACATTGTGTTTTGTGTTTCAAATCACCCTACTCCAAATTAATATCTACTTTCATCTTTGATGGTTTATTTTAATGTCATCTTTCATCCAGTTTTATTCAAAAAGGGAAGCTGTGACAGTTTTTTATTAAATATTTTCTTTCCCCATTCAACTTCCATTAACAAGAAAAAAAATGTTAGAATTTCATCATAGGAATTAAGAAGTGAAGTGGTCAATGAATACAGATTAATAATGGCCCATTAGTCTGGTATTACATGACTTATTTCACAAGAAAGATCAATATTTCACAAACTAGGTCCTATGAAATCTTTGTCTGCTTTTGATTTTTCAGAAGAAAGCAGCTTTAAAATGGGTCAGCAGTAGTAATTATTTCATCAACCAGACCTCAAGCATGGAAGACATGGGCTGTATGTTATTCATGAGGTCATATTGTCTGACCTGGTTACAGGAACATTACTTTGAATTATGTGGAAGAAACGCAGTTTCTTCTCTCATATTCTCTTCTCTAAAAAACAACATTCCTTAATGGGAAAAAGCTAAATGAAGATTTCTAGCTCTTTTGAACTGCTATAAATTAGCTTTATTTCCAGGGTTAAGACTAAACTAATTAGACTACCAAATTTGTTTTTGTAAATACATTTTAGAATTACCATTAAACACTTTGCTGTCATGTGCATGTCATGTTCATTTACTTTGTCTCTCTCTGATACTGTACAAATACAGTCCCTCCAAATAACGATCCCTGGGCTGTTAGCTGTTGATCTCTCTCTGATCTTGTGCCATGCCATATGTTTTTCTTGGCTGCCTGACATCTAACAAACAAGGGTTCTTGTAAGTACCTAATAGCACCACAAAGGAACACTAAGCAAGAAGCATTTTTTAATTGCTACCATATATACTACCCTGTCTCAATTCTAAATAGTTGGTTTTAAAATTAGGCTGATAGAAAACTATTTATTTAAAAGACTTGGTTGAAAAAAATGTTGATTGTAGTATTGTGGCTAAATATATCTTAACAATGCAGTTGTAGATTCTTTCATATTGCTTAATTTAAATGTGCACTCTACCTGATTTTGATCTGAGGAAGTTGCTGTCAGCTTTTAGTATGCATTTAGTATGCTTCCAAAATAACTTGGAACTCCCAGCTCTAAAATGTTCTATGTAAAAAGTAACCCTGCAAAGGAACCTTAGGTTGCTATTTGTTTCATTATTATTTTAAGCTGAAAGATGTCAAAATAATGTAATCAAAACAATAAGAAATCTTGACAGTGAAAGTTTAATAATTAGTGACTTGTTTGAAGACCTCTGGAATATTGGATGCAATTAAGAAAATAAGTAACATTTCATGGTATTTTCTACCAACAGAATATCCAAGTCGTGTAAAAATATTCTGGAACACACAAATTATAATTCGTTGTTGCTGTCAGTTTCTGATTTATTTATTTTTTTAATCTTTCTTCTTTTGGTAAATGCAAGGAGGATCTTGTTTTATCTGCTTCCACAAAAAGAACAGAAATGGAACAAGTGACTTTATGGTAAACTCAACTTTGTAAAAACTACTTTCTGCTATCTGTGGATTTCTGTTTGAGTTTTTCAGGCGACATCTTCCTTTAAAATCTGTGTGCGCTCTTAGCTCTGTCCTTTTATCACCAATTTTTATATTGGAAAATGTAAGCTGGTTTGACATCTACCTATCAAAAATTTTTGAGAGGCATGAGTCATCTGGGGTTAATTCGGTAGGGGAAAATGCTTTATGATGAGCAATGAAGATTAAAAAAAAATGCTGAAAAAGATGAAAGCATATTCTTCATTTCACTAGCTTCACTTCATTGCAAGAAATTAACCAAGGTAGTTTGTAATGAGTTTATCGAATATGCTTAAATGAACTGGCTAAATAGTTTTGTCATGAGTTTCCTTTCAGCACATTGTGTGAACTTGAATTCTGCTATGAAAATGGGATAGAATATAATGGTTGTGAGTGAAAAGCTGGGTATGGTCATTGTGTAGACTCCACATGAGGGTGGACAAAGGATGTTGTGGTTTGTATGTAGTGTGTTATTCTCTTGATCAAAAGTGTCATTGCACATTCTATCCCCTCAGCAGTCTTTGTACCAAATATAGGAAACGTACCCCCAGAGTTGAAGAAATTCACTAGATTTTTTTTTTTCCTTTTGTCATATAGTAATTTTATATGAATCTAATTCAAGGGCAAATTTTTAAAAATAATATTACTTGTTACATAAATTTCAAGCCTCACCTTACATTCTGGAAATGTAAGAATAGAAAACTCAAGAAAATGCACAAGATGCATAAGCAGAATTTCTGATTGAAGTATGTTTCAGCTGGAACAGGCTTCTGAAGGGTTAGGAGCCATGACCTCAAGCTTGCAAGCTACTGCTCTCTAGAGCCCATCTTAACCCATAATGTGATTTAGAAACATTAGCTATCACAAATCATGTCCTCATGTGTTGCATCTTTTTTGGGTGAAGCTGAGGCAGGGGAAGTTCAGACTAGATATCAGGAGGAGATTTTTCACTGAGAGGGTGGTTGCACAGGCTCCCCAGTGAAGTAGTCACTTCAGCAAGCCTGTATGAATATAAGAAACGTTTGGACTGTGCACTTAGTCACATGGTCTAAACTTTTGGGTAGACCTGTGCGGTGCAAGAATTTGGACTTGATGATCCTTATAGGTCCCTTCCAATTTGTAATATTCTATGATTCTATGATTCTATGATTTTGTTGTTGTTGTGTGTGTTTTGTTTGTTTGTTTTGTGTGCATGTATTTTTCCAGAACGAGTGTTCTTGAGGGGGTAATTCAATATTTACATATCATAAAAGTATTGATAAATCAGTGTTTGGAGAAGTTAATATTCATGTTTATACAAAAAAATTTAATGGTTATTTTAGTAAAAAGGAAAAAAAAAAAAAAAAAAAAAGAAAAAGGAATATCAACAGGAATATGTACCCTCACTTCAGAGACATATGTAAACCCATGAAGCATAGAGGGAAAGTTTATTTAAAATGTAAGCTTTATTATATCTACAGTATCAAAACAAGCCTTTGTGGGTATAACTAGTTTAGAGTAAGCATTAGTTTACTCACAGTGTTCATATGGAAAATTCTATCGGTTCTAGAAATTTTATGCAAGTCTCAAAGAAGGAAGTTTATTTTGTTGTTGTGGAAAAATTTGTTTATTTCTAGTAATTCAAACTTCAAGCAAGTTTATTTAGTTTTAGAAGACGAGTTTTTCTTATTTTACTCAAAGTAGTTTGTTCATTCATGGTTAACCTTATTCAAAGAACCTGTGCATTATTTTCTTGTTTTAGACTGCTCTTATTTTAGACTTCTTACAGCAAGGTCTGTGTGGCAGATCTCCATCCCCATAGAGGGTTTAGTATACAGGCAGGCCCTATAGAGATGTCTAATTTGGATAGTTGTTCCTTTTGTGCCGTTTGAAAAGAAATAAAGGAAATGGCTGGTCCTTGTTTTTACATGTTTAGTTATCTGAATGTACTTAAACTCCCTCATCTTAATGGAGGGTAATATCTACAGTTTCAATATTCAAAGTCTTGGTACCTAATATGTTGTTAGTTTCTTTAATAAAATCTCAATAAAGTTTTACTTTGCTGATTCACAAATCTGTTTGAATTATGTCTTTTAAGCTTGCCGTCCAAGCCAGTTGTATATGTCTTTTATATCAGGAAGTGGTGCATATGACATTTAAAATCTTTCCTGGTGAATACTGTGCAGCAGTGCTACTACTGCTTTAGCTAGAATGTGGCTAAAAGTATAATTTAATTTTCTGTTTGTATCTGAGAACTTATAAAGCTTGTAAAAATCCCAGTCTTCAAGTCGTCTTAAAAAGGCTGACATTTCCATACATTTTTGGCCAATGATTAAAATAACTAAAGGTGCCAGCTGGTCATTTGAGAACTGCAAGATACATCTGAACCTGAAAGGTCAGGTAAATTAAGGGAAAATGTGAAGCTGGCTCACAATACTGTGAGGCTGGACATTAATTCCAGCTAGTTTCCTGGTATTGATTACGGAGATTGTGAGTTCTCATTTGGAGGCCAGAAGGCAGACAAGTCTCTTTGCAGGCCATTTGTCTCCTTTAGTTTCTTAATTAATATTACAGATTTGAAAACTTGTGGTCATGAAATTGGCCTGTTAATTAGGCTAGTCTTTGGCAGCAAGGCTTTGATATCTTAGTTTTTTTGCAGTACAGTTATTAGCAGTCTTGTTAAAATTATACTTATTTTACTTTTTGCAAAGTTGTCTATGATTGAAATAGTATTATGGAATCAGAGAATAAACACATTTTCAGTTTGTTAACTACTTTAGCATTACATTTTAGAGAAAACACTGATTTTAAAGTCTTGATTTTTTCTTCCTCTGGACATCTTCAACCTGCTGCTTTTTTCAGTTATATCAACGTCTTACGTTGGAGTTTGAGGTGTTCTTTGTTTAGAACATTTTAAAATACACTGTAAGACATAAAACATTTTGATGGAATTTTCCTTGGCACAGTCAGTTCTCTGTGATGATTGTGGAGGTCCTCTCCAGAACCACATTGTAGTTCAAACCAGCAGGCAGCTGAGCACCACAAAGCTGCTTGGTCAGTTTCCTTTCCAGTGGGATGAGGGAGAGAAACAAAAACCATAATAGTACAAAGACTCTCAAATTGAATTAAGGACAGTTTAATAAGAAACAAAACAAAACAAATAAACAAAGAAATCAAAGAAAAGAATAAACAAAGCAAGTGGTGTACAATGCAATTGCTTACCACCAGCTGCCTGATGTCCAGCAGGTCCCTGAGCACTGGCATCCCTACCAGCCAACTCACTCCAATTTTATGGTTCAGCATAACATAGTATGGTATGGGACATCCCTCTGTCCAGTTTGGGTCATATGTCCTGACCATGTCCCCTCTCAGCTTCTTGTGCACACTGAGCCTCTTCGCTGGCAAGGCAGTTTGAGAAGCTGAAAGATCCTTGGCTCTCTGTAAGCACTGCTCTGCAACAACTGAAACACTGGTGTTTTATCAGCATTATTTTAATCCTAAATCCAAAACGCAGCACCATACCAGCTACTGGGAAGAAAAATAACTCAATCCCAGTTGAAACCAGGATACCACAGAAAAAAAGTTTTCTCTAAAAGTAAAAAACAAAATAAAATAAAATAAAAAAATAAGGCATAGCTGTAAAAACAAAAAGAGGTACAAGGTCACAAATGATAGACTTCTTAGCTAGGTGCTATATGGTGGAGATTTTCTTCTTTTTTTGGTGTAAATTAATTTTCTGTTCTAAGTCCTACCTTCAATTAGAAGAAAACATTTTTATTTAATTTCTAATTGGTTGCAATTTCATGTTAAAAGGTAAATGTGCTTTTTTTCAGTGTTATTCATGATTAAATAAAATCCCATCTTTGTTGATGTCTCATTGTATGTCCTGTACACAACCCTTGAAGTTCACAGATTTAGTCACATAACCTTTCATTACCTCCTAATACTGCTCTCATTTAGGTCGCTAAATGAATATTGCTATGTTTTAGCACATCTTTGTTGCAGTGAATTATATTTACATCAAATAGATCAGAAAAATGTAAAAGTTAGAAAAAGAATGGATTTATTAAAAAGGTAAGTGATCCCGCTGTAGTGTTAAAATCAGAAAATGTGTTTTCACAGCATGAAATACTATGGCACATTTTGGACCTCCTCTAAGAGATGTATGTAGGGAGGTGCAAGTAGGCATAATTGCTCATGTACACACAGAAAATCCTCTTTAAAATGAGCACTTGCATTGCCCCAGTTTTTCTTTTGTGTGAACATCCTTTAGGAAATGTCCAAGATACTCCTCTGTTTTAAGGTAACAACGAGGTGTGAAATATTGCTTGAACCTGAACACACTCTAAATGAACTAGTCACAATAAGGGAATCTATTAGAAAGTGCTTTGGAGAAATCTTTGAATAATCTTTCACAGCATATGGCCTTATGTATACGCAAAGGTAAATACTACATATATCAACTCAAGCAACGAAATCAACTACTTATTCTTTCCTTGAACAACTAAAGAATATGTTGATGTACTTTGCTTAAGTTTAAAAAACAAACAAAAACAAAAACAAACAAACAAAAAAAACACATTTGGATTAGGAAGAAAGATTGAAAACAGCAAACCTGAGATTTAAATTATTTTAAAATTCACAGTGTAAAATTGCACACTAATTTTTACTACAATGATTTCTACTTCTCTACTGAATATTTTACATTACTTTTTCCATGCATTTAAACTAAACAGTAGAACTTAGAAAAGTTTAATAAGTTTTATGTACTTGGCTGCTGATGTAACTGTGTTCATTGAAAAGTTTATCTCAGTGGCATTGCTTTTGGCATTTTTAATAAATCTTGACAGAATTAACAGTTTCTGTCTTTGCTTCACAACTTTTTTTTTTTTTTTTTTTTTTTTTTTTTTCCTCAGAGCTTTCTGAAAATGTTTTTCCCCTTTTCAAGCAGAATATAACATAACAGGGCTGTTGGATAAATCCAGCAAATCAATCAGTTCTGGCCCACCTGATGAGACACACATCCACTTAGTATTTCCCAGGCCAGCCGATTGAAGAAAATACCTCAGAGCATAAATAAATAAATCAGGAACAAATATCATCAAAGTGTGCATTCTGTAAAGGATAGTTCAATTTTTTGAGCTAATAGGGAAAATGAAGCTGGATTAAGAAAATTGGGCATGAAGGACAGGCAATTCCTCAGTTGCCATGTACAGTCTTTTGAATAACCAACAGTTCTGTCGTAATCTCTTTGATAAACTAGTTGAGCTTCACACATCACTTGTTACATATAATGTGAGTATATGACCCAGTGTCATTTTATTTTGCGTTTTCACACTGAGTTTTGTGATCCATGTACCACATAAACACTTGAAGTTGCAGATTTTGGATTTACTGAATAACATCATAGACTTCTCCTGACACTTAGTATTTTTTACAATTTTAAGAAAACTGATTACCTATTTTGTTTTGTTTCCTCCTTCTCTACACTTCAGCATTGTAATAGGCTTTCTTGTACAGAAACTCTTACTAAGACTGCTACCTTATAAATTCAGCACGCCATTCCATCTAGCACAGTAGATTCCATCTACTTCCCTCAGACTGAACATTTCTATTCCCAGAGAAGAAACAACAAAATACCTTAAAGAATACAGCTGAATCCCTTTTCAGATAAGCAATTTGTCACAACCATGCAAAAGGTGCTTGTAAGGACTTCATGTCTTTTTGTTCTTAAATTTAACTGCACTGAGGGTCTGTAGATAGATCTGATGAGATTACAGTTGAATGGGAGCAATTATGTTGTTTTATAGGACTGTTGCTGTGGTCCATTGTTGTAAAGGAAAACACTTTTTCTATAGTCAAAAGTAATCATAAGAAAAGGGAAGAAAAAATGGACTGTCTTCATTACTTCAAATATCAAAACTGCTAATTACAAGCCCTATCTTTGTATGAATTGCACCAAATGCAGTAATTTATTTATTTCCCTTCATTCTTAGCTATCTCTCACAATCAAAATATGGAAAGTTATGGCTCATCATTTTGGGGGGATGGGAAACTAAAAACAAGACGAATCAGCAAGTTAAAAAACAGCCTGAGACCTTTTGATGTGTGTTGAGGAAATATTTAATACAGTGTTCTGCAGCCTTCTGTCACAGACAATGTGCTGCCTATAAGACTTTTCACCCTTGCTTGTGGGCATGGAAAATTAAAAACATAGAAATAAAACTTTGACTTTCAGATGAAGCAAAGGATGATGGTGCCTACTGCTCATTCTGCTTCAGTAATGTTGCCTGTGGTCAAATATTGGGACCACTGTTTTGAGATATATCTCAAAGTGATAATGTATTTCATCTAACACATTCTAGGTTACTGCTCTGTCTCTGACCTGATCGAAGAAAGGGTAAATGTGGAATATAAGAATAGTTTTTCCTACTGTATCATCATTTTATTTCACCATTTATACTACAAAATGGCTGTTTGACATTAAGTTGAGGGATTCAATACTTACCATAAGCATAGCTCATATAGTATTACAAAAAATCCAGTATTTGTTATGATAGGTGCAGCCCATGAGAAGATCTAAAGCTACTCAGAATACTCTTCAGAAACCATTTACAATTTTCAATGAAAGTAAATGGAAAACTAAAAATTTCTCAAAGAAACAGCACATTTACTCAAAACATGAAAATTTAGACCCAGAAGTGTTCAGCCTTGTATCTCTAATTCTCTCCCCTGGTGTAGAGATCTGATCTGACCACATTTCCTATGTTCTCTATTCATGCTGAACCAGTGTGACACTATGATCTGTAGTCAGCTGAGAGAAATAGGAAGAAGCAATATGTAAATTATAGATACTATTAACGTCAAACTGGTATTTCTTTTCCACTCCAAGCTGTTAGCACAGAGCTGTTAGTTGAAGAGGCTCATTTTTTTTTTTTCATAGAATTATAGAATAATTTAGGTTGGAAAAGACCTCCAAGATCTTCCAGTCCAACTGTTAACCTAGCACTCCCAAGTCTACCATTAAACCATGTCCTAACCACCACATCTACCCATCTTGTGAATACCTTCAGGGATGGTGACTGTCCTTCCCTGGGCAGCCTGTTCTAATGCTTTACAACCCTTTCAGTGAAGAAATTTCTCTTAATGTCCAACCTAAACCTCCCCTAGCACAACTTGAGTCAATTTCCTCTTCTTCTCTCATGTATTGCGAGAGAGACCAACCCCCACCCCATTAAAGCCTCCTTTGAAGTAGTTGTAGAGAGTGATAAGGTCTCCCCTGAGCCTCCTTTTCTCTGGGTTGAATAACCCCAGTTCCCTTAACTGCTCCTCATAAGACTTGTTCTCTAGACCCTTTACCAGCTTCATTGCCCTTCTCTGGACATGCTCCAGCACCTCCATGTTCTTCCTGTAGTGAGGGGCCCAAAACTGAATACAGTACTCGAGGTGCGGCCTCACCAGAGCCGAGTACAGAGGGAAAATCACTTCTTTGGTCCTGCTGGCCACGCTGTTTCTGATACAAGCCAGGATGCTGTTGGCCTTGGCCACCTGAGCACACTGCTGGCTCTTGTTCATCCAGCTATCGACCAAAACCCCCAGATCCCTTTCTGTCAGGCAGCTTTCCAGCCACTCTTGCCCAGCCTGTATCATTGTATTGGGTTGTTGTGCCCCAAGTGCTGGACCCATCACTTAGCCTTGTTGAACCTCCTACAGTTGGCCTTGGCCCATATAACGCCTAAGATGTCACTAAATAGCACGTATTTTTCACTCTTTAAGAGTGAACAGTACACTCCTAGAAAAATAATTTTAATAGAGCAGTTTGAACAATGTTTTTGAACAATTCTGTAGTTTGATCCAGTTTTAAAGTTTCTCACCTTCAGCATTTTGTTTAATCCAAACTGCTGAATAAACTCTATATAAGTTCTATTAATTGCATTGCTATCCATATGGGACAGCTTATAAAGGTAGGACTAGGTACAGAGAAACATTTGCTGGATCAGAGCCCAGCCATTAGGAAATTGTTTTTAACGCTGAGCGAGAGCTCATGAACTGCATTTTAAAATATCCTTTTTCAAATGTAGTAACTGGCACCATTCCCAATACTTGCACTAGAAAAAAAAAAAAAAAAAAAAAAAAAAAAAATGTTGGCCATATATACACATATGCTGCTATAGCACTAACATAGCAAGACTGTGTTAACCTTCTTTGTTAAATGGATGGAAGAACAAGATGTGATAAAGATTGCAGAAGCATTCTTCTGTGTATAGTGCCATGTTACAAGAAGCAGAAGCAGCCATGTGAACTAGACCCATCAGGTGGGGTCCAAAATGCATTAAAACGTGCATTGTGCACACTCTTGTGCCAGCTAGATAAGCTTGGTTTAGCATCAAAGGGGGAATATATGACACCCAAGATGGGTATAGAACAGACAGGTTTTGTAACAAAATTTAAGACTTAATTCTTATTCTTTTCCCCAAAAATGATTAATCTACTGAAAAGCAGTAAGAGTGATCCAAATTCTCTCTTAAAATTAAGTATTTTGTTTTGTTTTCCCCATTCTAGATTCAGAAACTGAGTGAAAATAGTGATGCCCCTGTGCTTTCTTTCAGCTACCAGTGGTTACAGCACTTAGTCACGATCTGGGAGAGAGAGGTTCATTTTCTAAACTGCTAGTGCACAGATAATATGGCCAAAGTCAAAACGGCTGTCTGCAGCAAGGCAAAGCATAAGAAGAGATGTTTGAAAATTAATGGATTTTATCAGTCACAGCAGCTGGTGAAGGGGCAATGAGCAAAAAATCATAGGGTTCAGTGTGACAGTGAGGTGGTTCTGGGCAAAATAGCCCAGTAATTAGTGGTACAGGGACATTTCTTTCCTAATTTTACTGCTGAGAAGAAACATCTGTTCTGTCTTTTTATAATTTAGACCTGCTCTGGAGAGGATTTATTTGATTAAGTTCTAATATTTTCTATTCCAAAGTGTACTTACTTTGCCATGAGGGCTTTTTTTCCTTTGACCCAAACTAAAATATTTCTTATACAATGGAATAGCTCAAAAGGAAACATCCCCCAGAAGAGTGTGTAGCATTCTGTCAAAGCAATTTTCTTAAAATGTAGATTATCATAATATAAATCTCTCCTTTTGATCAAAAAAGGGTATCAGCCTGACTTTTACATAGCCTGGATGAATGCCCAAACAAAAAGATTTCTCTAAATTGCTCTAACAGTTAAGTTAGTTCTATGATTCTATGATTCTAAGTTTATTGAAAAGAAATTTAAATAAATGTTAAAGAAAATAAAATTAATTAGAAATAAAGAAATTTAAAGAAACAAAAATGGGTAAGTGAACAATTAAGTTAGTTCTATGTTTCTGTGATTCTAAGTTTATTGAAAGGAAATTTAAAGAAATGTTTCAAAGCAAACCCAAATACTAATAAGGATCTCTCTTTCTCTCTTTTTCTCTTTTTCTTTCTCTCTTTCTCTCTTTTTCTCTTTCTTTTTCTTTCTCTTTTTCTCTCTCTTTCTTTCTTTCTTTCTTTCTCTCTTTCTTTCTCTCTTTCTCTCTTTCTCTCTCTCCATTTATTTTTAAAGGTACTTAATACCACAGGCTTTTCTGATTATGAAACACATTTTCAACTCTGTCGTGCCCTGTTGCTGCTGCAATGCACTGCTTGCTTTAGCGTGCTTTGAAAAGGATATATTAGATGTCAAACACGCAAGATGTTGAGCAGCCATTTAGTGGTGTGCAACAGGGGGCTATGCTGTGGTATACCTGCATTGCATATCAGATGAAGATGCTCTTGTGTATTAGTCAGCAAGGTCTGTCTTGAAGGGAGAGGAGGATGAGGGCACTAGCTTTCAACTTTCATAAATGAGAGAGAGAGAAAGGAGAAGAATATCGGTGATCACATCTTTCATTCTTATAGATTAAGTGCCACCAGTCAAAAACCTTGCAGGCTCCTTTCTCAATCTCAGTTCAACAGCTAGCTTCAGACTTTGCTGGATATTATATGTTCCTTCACAACCACAGCACTAAATAAATAGATAAAGATGCTAATTGCTTTTAGTACCTCATTTATAAACAGAGGACAAGCCAAAATAGACGGCTTTTGAACTGTTAAAGTTGGTGCAACAGTTTTACTTTTTGAATGAATAGGTATACAATCATTTAGTTTGGAAAAGCCATCACAGCCAACACTACCAAGTCCACCACTAAACCATGTTCCTAAGCATCAGCTCCTCTTAAATACCTCCAGGTATGGGGAATCCACCACTTCCCTGGGCAGCCTAACCACCCTTTCTGTAACAAAATTCTTCCTGATATCCAATCTTCCCTGGCACAACTTGCATATTATCACTTGTCAGCTGAGAAAAGAGACTGATAGGCACTTCACCACAACCTCCTTTCAGGTAGTTGTAGAGGATGACAAGGTCTTCTCCTAGCCTCTTCCTCTCCAGACTAAACAACCCCAGTTCCCTGAGCAGCTCCTCATATGTCATGTTTTCTAGTCCCGTCACCGGCTTTGTTTTCTTCTCTGAACGTATTCCAACAACTTAATGTATTGTAGTGAAGGGTGCAAAACTGAACACAGCATTCAAGGTGCAGTGTCCCCAGAGCCAAGTACAGAGGGACAATTGCTTCCCTTCCCTCGTTCTGCTGACCGCACAATTTCTGACACAAGTCAGGATGGAACTGGCATTCTTGGCCACTTGGGCACACTTCTTGCTCATTCAGCTGGCTGACAACCAGCACAATTCTTTTCTGACATGCAAATTTCCAGCAATGCTTCACGCAGCCTGTATCGCAGCATGGGATTGTTAGGACCCAAGTGCAGGACCCAGCACTTAGCCTTGTTGAGTGCCATACTGTTTGCCTTGGCCTATTAATCCAGCCTATCCAGATCTCTCTGCAGAGCCTTCCTACTCTCCATCAGATCAAAACTGCCACCCAACTTGGTGTCATCTGCAAACTTACTGAGAGCACACTCAATCCCCTCAGCAATATCATTTATAAAGATAGTAAACAAAACCAGCCCTGAGTCCCATGGGACACCACTTGTGACTAGCCACTGACTGGATATAACTCTATTCACAGTGACCCTTTGGGCTCGATCATCCAGTCAGATTTTTACCATCAAACAGTACATTTGTCTAAGGTGATGTACTGTATCCAGCAAATATTACATCCAGCTAATATGACTATATGTCATCTTTATCTTTATAAGTCTTTGATATTTTGACAGTTCCTGGGAAAAGTATTTTCCTTTCCATATGATATGAGTTATGTCAAGTATTCAGATCACCATGTTGTTTTGTATTTAAAAGAAGCTGAGAGATGCCACAATAACACTATGCTAACTATAGGATATTTGTCTTAAGTAGCTGGGTGTCAGAAACTATATATTTCTTAGTCTCTAGATGTGAGGAACTCAGAAATGCCTATACCTGGAGGGCAAAATCTGTAGGAAACCTAGTTCATGAGTTCCCTGTCCCAGACTCCCAGTGCTCTATGGTCAAGCTCAATGCAGTGGATATAGCAGGTGTATGATCTATATTGACACGAGTGAGCATAGACAGACAAAGTCTTTCTGACCTATGGGAGTGGTTCACACAGCAATGTAGCTGACTACACTGTAGACTGCAGCTCCAGAGTGTGTTGAGACCCTCTGTCTGAGTGCCAACCATTCACATTTGCTAAGGGCCTGCCCTCTTTCCTCACAGGGGCTGTCATGTTTTTTGCCTCAAAACTGGAATTTAATGCATCCTCAGTTGCATAGCATACAGCCTGCATTCATAAATACTGGGCCTTCTTTTGCTCATTCTATAGCAAATCGGAACAGCATTTTGGAGATTACAAAAATGAATGGCTGAGGCATAGAAAAGGGGTGGATAGGGACAATAGTTGGTTAAGAAGGAAAACAACACTATAATTCTTATGGTCACTATTAGTCTAATTTCATGGACTCTTGGAGCACAAAACCTGTTTATCATGAGACTGGGTAGAAGGTTCAGATGTCCAAGTCTCCTGCCACATTAAGTAGCAAAGTATATGTATTACACAACTGTGCTCTTTTTTAAAATCTTTTGAACAACCTTTGTGCTTTAAATGAATCAAAATTAAAAATAAATACTATCAAAGGGAGAGAAAATTAACACAGCAAGAACACAAATATTTCACTTAGGTTGAAAACAAACAAACAAACAAACAAACTTTCAATCTTACAATTTAAAAACATCTAAACATAGATTTATCTTTTTTTTAAAGACTTAGCTACATACAAAAGGGGAATGAACTGTGAAATGACATGTAAGGCTGAGCCTGCTCTGGAAAAGATCTTATATAGTGGCAAAGAATTCATATTTTAGCAAGGTTAACTAGTATTTTGTATCAGCTTCCAGAACAAAAGTAGGTTTTCTAACTAAAGAACCTTTTCTATCTACCTGATTATTTGAGGATATTTGACAGCATTAAGAATGGCACTAGAAAGTTGCATCATGAAGTGTCATTATGCTAACACAAGTTTTAAGTCTATGTTTACCTTATGATCCTACCTACCCTGAAAAATCTATGGACACTAGGATCTTAATATATAGTAGCTACTGTATCTTAATACCCACTGTGGAAATCCTGAGAATATAAAATATGTGAATTAGTTCAGTTCACTTAAAACATGCTAATATCCACACCAAGAGTTAAACAAAGGTAGACAGTGTGCAACAGTTTATTTTATTTTGGAGCAACTTCCTAGAGAAGGCATATATTCCAAGAAGTCCTTCAGCTTCTGCTAAAAAGGCACATTAGCTCTCTCAAGAAATGTTTCTGTGTTTAACAATTTCATCTTCTGATTGAGTTGTTAAATAGCACAAAGTCTGCTACTTTTCTTGCACGTGTTTCCCATTGAGCCATTTACTGCAAACCAAAGCAGAAATAAATGTGCTATTAGGCATTAGTGGATTACCAATGAATTTTTGTTATTGTTAGGCATTTTCCACTTCATCTTATAGCTGAGAAGATGTATTAATGATGATGAGTTCAGCCAGTACCCTAACCTTACCTAGCAGCTCTTTTTAAAGAACGCTGACTTCCATGGAATTTAGCTTTATGTTATAAAAACTGTAGCCATTATAAGCACTAAACATTTAGTTCCTACAGAAAGATTTCTGTGCATGTCTTCTTGGTTTCTGGAACATTTTCTACTGAAAATCACCAATTTTAGGCAGCACTGTGGCTGCCTAAATCTGTGTAAAAACATTTTGCCTTTTGTTTGTTTGTTTTCTCTCTCTCTCTTTTTTTTTTTTTCCCTTGGGAAAATGAGAGCTAAAGAAGATGATCTGGCATAGTTGGAAGTACTCTGAATATTGTTCTTCTTATTCTCCCTCCCATCTATCCATCTATTTTAGATCTTCTGAAGTTATGGAAGGCAGCTGTCAAACATAATATTCACTCCTGTCTTGGAGGTTATGATTTTCTCTCATATGATCTATACTGAGTCCTGGTTTGAGCTTGTAGAGGTAGAAGTCTATGAGAGTCTTTTAAAGTTTTGACAGACATTATCACAAACCAACAGTACAAAGTCCTGTGCAACCTTACCTGATCTTACAGCTGACCCTGCCAGGAGCAGGAGTTTGAGTCCCTGAAGGTCCCTTCCAACCTGAAGTATCCTATGACCCTATAACTAATCAGGTATCATAGTTTGTTTTTCTTGCAATCTGGTTAATAAACTTTAAAAGTTTTATATCTGTGGTGCTTCATGTTGTCTTTGCCTCTTCAGTAATTTGGAGTAAGGGAACAGTACTAATTATCAAATTTAGGAAGATGCCTTCTGTTAATGCATTTTGTACCAGCTTGATGTTCTGGAGACTCTGTTGTGCAAATTTTTCTATATCATGGAGAAACGTGTCCATCTGTAATTTTAAGTTTTGTCTAGCTAGACTCAAAATACTTCCAGGAGAAAGAAAAGGAAACAAAGCTAGCTGAGGCCTGGAAGATTTCTCTTACAGCAGTCTGAAATTAGAGGAGAATCTTCTCCCTGTGGTATAGACACATCTATGTGAAGCCTTTTCTCATTTCTTTTGATTAAAGCTTCAGATCAATTTCTTGGTTTGTGGGTTGATTTGTCTCTCAGCAATTGAGTGAAGTAAGTTCTTCAGTCTCTCACTAGGCCAGTTCTCACAAAATTATAAGAGCCCAGCTGCTACAGTTTCAACTGTGAATGAACAGGCAGAAATGATGCAGGATAATGTGCAATAGTGTCTGCTGCCTGAAGCCACCAGCTGTTATGTATTATGGATTAGGCCTTTTCTTGGCCTAAGTACTAGAGTGTTCCTGATAAAAAGAAATTGGTATGAATTGGCATCAGACTGGCATCAGACCTTGCTCCTCACAAACCAGCATGACTTTATAAGGTCAGCTTTACAGCTGAATGTCAATACCCACTTGTGAGTCAGGCCACGGCACGTTGCTTGCATCTTCCCCTCAAAACAGCATGAAATGAGTTGTCATAACCTCTGATCCTAACAACTACCATTTGTCAATAAATAAATAAATAAACGCTCAGTTATGGCATTCCCCCTAACCACTTGCTATTGGGTTCGGCCACTAAGTGATCCAGTGCTGCCTGGCTTCTCCCTGCCTCTGGTGCTCTTGCTCTACTTCCTTCTGGTGGCACCACACAGTGACCTACCTGAGCCTCCTTTACCATTGGCCAGCTCTGGAGAAGTTTATACACCTGTGCTTGTGTTGGCAGTCAAAGAATTACCATTTTGCTGTGGTTTTCACCTGGCTTTTTAAGCTTTGTGGTCTTCATGGGGGCTCTATAGATGGTTTGGGAGTTGGGGAAGAATGCAATACCTTCATTTACTTCTTTCAGGACGCATGACTGCTCTTTCACATCTCTGCCAGCCCATAACTGACAGGATCCTGCCAGGTAACGTCTGTCTCTGTGGCAACCATATCTTTCCACCTCACCTGCAACATCTTTTCCTGTGGCTGGATAATCCATTAGTTGCATCCAAGTAGATGAGGAGTCTTTCTTCACCCCTTAGATGCTGGCCCAGCATGATGTAGTTCCCAATATAAATATTGTGGTATTCATTGCTTGCATGTTCCTTATTTAGGATTATACACTAAATAAAAGATATAAAAAGAAATAGACAACAGTTAAGGAAACATTATCTATAAATACCATGAATCCTTAAGGTTAAAAAAAAAAAAAAAAAAAAAAAAAAAAAGCATTTGTTCATGGACTAAAGCTTTTATCAAACTGCAAATGTACAAAGGGGACAAGTGAGAACTGCATAAGCAATTTTAATTCTTGCACTTAGTAACTTTTGAGTGCTTGACTCTGCAAAATTCACATGCTTTCTTTGGGCTTCCGCGAAGGAGTTTGATAAAACGACTGACTGTAAATTAGTTTCTTGCCAGTGGAAATCAGAAAGAACTCAGAATGTCTTTAAAAATAGCACTAGTAAATAATACACTTTGATATTTTGGGGCATTAATGAGATTTGTAGGAGCGATTGTTATTTTAAAAAATCACAGCAATTTATTGTTGCTAATTACTCTCTTGGCACCGCATGTATTTAAGATTAATTGGAATGTCTGTAGGCAGTAATGAGGTCCCATGTAGTTTACACTGACTGACAACATCTTCTTTTATCTAGAAAATTACTACACTAGAAATTTTGTAAATAGGGTAGTGGCTCTTGATCAAGTTTTACTTGATACAGTAGCTGCCAAATTACAATAAAAAAATCAGATGGTTCCAGTGCAGTTAATAATAATAAAGCAACCCACTGGAACTCTGACATGTAGGTAAAACTTACACGCACAGAAATGGATGTTTGACTTCTAAGTAGACAGACTTAGCATTCAGACAGAGACCTGATTTCTCAGGTTGATACAATGTCATGAATTAAAAACTTCAGCATTTCTCAAAGATTTATTTTTATCACAGTTTTGATACTGTAAATTTAGTCATCTAGGGATGGATATCAGAAGAGCAGTCCTTTCATCTCCGTCTTGAAAATCTGTCAATAAATAATGGTATGTGTTGATGACAGGATTATGTTGTAGTGTGCCACAAGATTTTTTTCTGAAATACGCTGTTTGTATATGTAAGTGCATGTTTGTGTTTTAAATGTTTCTTCGGCATCTATTTCTGTAGTTCATTTAAAAATGGGAACTTTATGTCAATCTTCCATGGGTACATTTATCAGGTGAGGCTGATAAAGAATCACCTTTTACAGACTTCTTGTCAAAGACTGGAAATGACAGCTGGTGGTAGAATGTATTACCAAGGGAACCAGAAACCTGATTTTCCAAGCTGCAGACACATTTCTGGTGGTGGAGACAAAGAAATATAATAATAATAGTAATAGTAATAATAGTAATAATAATAATAATAATAACAATCTTCACTCCTGCATCGCAAAATTGAAGCTACTTTAAGTAAACCTATAATAAAAATAGCTGTTTTCTATCAGATCCTGATCTTCTTACAGAATTCCTCAAGTAACAAAGAGGTATTTTCACAGAAGCTGTAGGGGTGCAAACTTTTAGATAGGATTTGGAAAAATGAAATATCAACTCTTCTTTCTGGGCACTTTTCAGTACATTTATGCAGCCTGTAAAATTTTTATTAGTATTGTCCTTACAGTCGCAATTGTCTTGAGCAATTTTAGGTGAGCTCTTGAATAAAAACAGCCAACTTGAAACATTAATGGCCAACAGATAAAGAGATTTGTTATTTGCCTTCTTTTAGTTTTTTAATGTTTTCATTTTATAATTTCTCAGAGACTCATCTCTGCTCAGCTAGTGATTAGATGAATTATTATGGTGGAAGTTATAGTTGTACCTGCTTGTATATGTGTATTATTGTTGATGCTTGAGTTGATTTGGAATTGCTTTTGATATGGGAAGGGCATGGATATTTACAGTGGCATTTAATGAGACTGAATTAGTCTCAGAGCACAATTCTATTCTACTGATTTTTTAAGGGAATGGGGAAGAGATGAGTTCCTGACCATTCTGTTCTAATGATTCGTTTCATGTCTTCAAAGTATTTAATAACTAAACTGTGCATAAGGAAATGTGTGCTAGTAGGCATTAACTCTTAGTGGTTCTGCCCATAAGAGATAAGAGATGCATGTTCCTTTCCAGCTGGTCAACACCCCAGCATGAGTCTGGGCTGTGGCTGAAACTGTGGTTCTCATTTACTGGGAACCTCTGAGGAAATTTGCACTTCAGGAATTGATAGAAGAAGCAGTCATTGCATTCCCCAAATCTTGTCTTTGCCCAGAGGGTACAAAAAAGAAGGAAAACTCCTCTTAAGCTTGTTCATAGCCCAGGGCAAGGGCCAGGGAAATCTGTCTCTTGATTAACAGTGCTGTTTATTATTCACCAACTGTTTCTTTTCTCCTCAGTAGCAGCACTCTGACCTTCTTAAATGACTTAGAGTGAAACCAGAGAGGCTTTGTGCATGTTGACAAAGCATGGCCAGGTGCATCTCCTTGCTGGCAGCCCCCATTGCAGGCAGCCAGAGGAATCATTGAGAAGGATGGCATCAACCCCATCAGTCTTGTCACCATTTTTGTCACTGTGTAATGTTAAAAGCTGGATGCAGCCACTGGAAGTTTATCAGGACCTATCTACTACATCCATGCTTCAATTTTGCATCTATATATTAAAGCATTTAGGAAAAACAAAACAAAAACAAAACAACAACAACAAAAAAAAACACTGGGACAAATGACGCTTCATGAAAGCACTACTCATTCTTTCTGCATTTCCACTAATGAACTTAGTCAACATTGGCACCACATCTCATCTTGGCTATATATATTGCTTATGGAATAATATATTGCATATATATAATTGCATATAACTGCAGTGATTGTTGAGTGCTCCTCTGGATTAGTGTAGAACATGTCAAGGCATTTCTTTTGAAAATTCCTTAAAAGTGAGGAAATGAGTGAAAGACATGTTCATTACAGCTGTGATCTTAAAGGAAAGCAATTAATGTTTTTATAGACCATAAGGGTAGATAAAGCAATGTTTGAATAATATGTAGTAGTTTTTAGTAATACGTAGTTCAGAAGTTTGTTTTCTTTATGATCCTTTACAACTCTTTAGTCTTGTAGGAATATTCTGAGGTAAATCCAAATAAGAACGAGAATAACTGTCTATCTGCCGTAAATTGACTAATCGTACTGTATCTCTTTTTGATCAATACAGAAAAGCAGATCCCATAGGTGCTTGCTACCAATCTGCGGTTATGAGAAACAGTGGGTGCCTTAATAGTGTGATGGTCTTTTTAGTCCAATAAATGGATGCCCCATGAGTACCTTGTGGAAATCAAGAGGATTCTTCATGCTATATTTTTATTTAAACCTTAAAAAGAAACAAAGCAAGCATCCCCAAATGATCATTTGCTTCTTAAAAAAATCATCCAAGAAAAGACTCATTGTCTGCTTTGTCACTTTCACTGTTTGAAATAGGTAGCCTGGCAACAATTCTGCTTTTTTATGCTTCTAAAACAGATTTCACATCATTTGCAGATCTTGAGCTTAAATTAATTGCACCTTATTCCTTACAAATTATCTAACTACTTTGTTTTTTACTAGCTGAAAAATGCATCAGTACATTTCTGTTGTAGGTTGGGTGCTCTCTTGGTGAGGCAGCAAGTTGTATAAATGAAAGCTGCAGCTTGTGCATACATCTGTGGCTGTGTTCAGCCACCCTATTCCTCATAATTCACTTGGGGATGTGGATTCTACTGTTATGCTTTTCTCTTCTCAATTTGTTATGGTATTTGCACCTTCATTCTCTGGAACTGAATAAGGTGCCTCTGAAGTGGTACTTTGCTACTGCTATGGGGATCTCCTGTTTCAGGAAACATCTATCTTTTTTGTTTGTTTGTTTTGCTTTGTTTTTTTTTTTTTTTTTTTTTTTAATACATTGCAAATCAAACTGGAAAGACATCTGTAGAAGGGGTTTGAAGATCATATATCTGTATATTTGTTATGAGGATGAACAGAAGACTTTCTGAACTGAGATAGCTGTGCATAAGCATCTATCTGGGATTAGGAGGGAATTTCACCCATTTGCCCTGTCCAACAATGAGGCAAGTGTATTTGTGTATATTTTATTTTCTAAAATATCAGATGCAGACTACTGTAAGAGAAAATTTATTGGAACTAACTAGTAAGTAACCAGATCTTGCAAATCAGATATTTTGTACCTAACATTGTTCAAGGTGGCAATGTTTCAGACAGGTGATCTATCTGCCAGGGCTTAATAAATTACTGTACATCTCTAAGCTGCAGTAACAGGCTGTGTAGCTTTTCTTATCTGTCCTACAGATAAGGTCAATTGTATCAGTTCAAGTCAACTTCATTCCTAGTTTCAGTGGAAAACTAAAAAGTAAAAGCAGCTGGGGTGCTTATAATGCACAAGACTCAAAATCTTTGAAGTAAAGGTGCCAAACTTGCTTGTGGTTGTCATCAGCTTTTCTTGTTTGTTTCATTTTTTTTTTCTATTTTTATACATTAATATGAATTTATTCCAGAAAATCTGTTCTACTGTTTCCTCAGTTAAATCGCTAAAGACTTCATTCAGTGAACAGTAAAGAATCCATTAAATGAAACAAAAACAAAAATAAAGAGAGGGATTGAATGCAAAACCTGAATTGCTATGCTGTTTTCATCCCCCTTAAACAGATTTCATAGTGAGTTTTAGGTGGCTCACTAGCATCAAGTTTCTACTGTACACAAAAAGAGACTCTGCTGAAAAATTGGAAAGAAACCCAAAAAAAACTTTTTTTTTTTTTTCCTGCACCTTTAGTGCCATATCTACCTTATGAATTGTACTGTGTTGAAAGGAGGACAAAGCTTGAAAATGTCTGTGTGAATGGTTACTTTGCCAACTCTTATATGGCAATTATTTATTCCACAACTGGTACACAAGTGCATCTCTTTAGAGGAGAGAAAATCAAAATGTTTAATGTCTCAGGTCACTTCAATTGCAATTCATTGCTTAGGATTGAGTTGAATCTGACATGTAAATGGCAATATAAATACTGTTTGATATTCTGTAAGTTAGAAGACAGGTATAAGGGCAGTTACTATTTCTAACAATATAGACCATCTTTCAGCCCAACACTTTTAGGAATGACTGACTTTTGAGTTACCCCTGTTAAATCCAGCATTTACCTTAATGCCTTCACAAATGATCATCTCAGCAATTAAATGTGCTGAATACATGGAAAGCAAATAAAATGCCAAGTGCTTTGCCTGAGGAACATATATACTAAAGCAGTGGTCCCTACCTTATGCTGGCCAATAACCAGCAAGACCATTAATGTACTGTATCAAGCATCATGTTACTCTCCCTGTGGGACTCAGTTTACATTGTTTAAATCTCCTTGCTCATGAAGCACACCAAATGTTATCCTGTGCAGTCCATAGCCTGAGGACAATCACAAAAAGGCTTATTTGTACAATGAAGATTATCCTGGCCACAGATACAACGAGTAAATATTTCCACACTAGATCAGGGCAAACAGTGTACACTTACGATCATTTCTATGATGATGCTGAATACCACTTTTCCCTGCCTGCTTTTGCAAGTGCACTCTGAACTTTGCCAGTTCAGCCATACCTGTAGCTGAGGCATGTTGCTGGCAGCAGTCATTTTGTTTTTCAAGAAAAGCACTTATTCCTCATGGCATTTACAGTTTTATATATGAGAGCACAGATAGCCTTGAGGTCATTGAATTTTATCAAGTATTTGTTCCACTCCTCCTGCTCTGGCAGAAGTGGTAATTATCACATGCTATTGTTCCACCATAGTAAGAGGCCTTAGAGTCATGAAGTACAGCTGAGCACAGTCAGTTTACATTAAAACAAGGTCTGAGCAATTAAAAATTACCCAGTCTTTCCTCTCTAGTTGAAAACACCTTGTAAGAGTGCTTCTGGAGTGTATTAAACCAATGTATTATAGTAAGTCTGAATATCTCCACTCTAAAACAGCTTTACCATTCTCAGACACCAAGTAATTTTTATGTAAACTACATATTAAAACACATGCTATTCATCACCATAGAGATGGCTGTAGTAGCTACCTGCCACATTTAAAAAAAAATAAAAAATAAAAAAAAAAATTAAAGCCCCAAAGCAAGATAAAAACAAAAACAAAACAAACAAACAAACACCCCCCCCCCCCCCCCCCAAAAAAAAAACATAATTTTTTGTCTGTTTTTAATTTATGGTGTTTTATAAGAAGCATCTAAGTAATTGTAACATTAAGATGTAATGATCAAAACAAAAGCAATGTTAAGTGAAAGGAATTCAGGTGTAAATTAGTATATGCTACAGGAATGCCAGAAGCCCATAAATGATGAAACAAATGAGATAAAAATAACTGGTAAGAACTTTAAAGACAGAAAAGAGACAATGAGTTTAATTCTGTCTTTACATTCTTAAACCTAGCTTCATCTTTCAGATATACACCATAGACCTCCATGCATGTAACTGCCACTAAAGTATTTACTTTTCAGCAAATTCTCCTATTTTCTGCAGTGCCCCACCATTTATTTTTTTTACATCTTTACCATAGCAGTTGAGTTGTATGCATAATAACACTGTATTTTGGCTCCTGTGAGTGTATGTGTATGTATATACAAGTTATTGTATATTTTTCCTATGTATATACAAGAACAAAAAAAGGAAAGTAACCACTTTAACTTATGTATCTCAGCTATTTTGCAGGTTCTCTTGACAATGGCTTGAATAACAAAGCTGCAGTAATGACTGCTATGGAAAAAGAGATCTGGCAGGAATTACAGATGGCCACTCAAAATCCAGCATTTAATATGTGGCATGTGTATTTGTGTTTGTTTTTCTAGGTCTTATACATTATGGCTTACTACATATAACACCTATGAATTGTTTTCACTATGCTTAGAAGTGGTAATCAGCAGATTTTGTGGAAGAAAGAATGGCAATCTTACTGGTGTCAATGGCAATGGTAAAGAAAAATGTTTGGAATTGTTTACGCAAGGAACTTAGGTGTGTTTTTTGTTGTTGTTTTTGTTTGTTTGTTTGGTTTTGTTTGTTTGTTTTTCCTGCAGTTTTCCAGTTATTCTTAATTCAAATCTGTTGCAGAAATGAAGATCAGAGAATCCAAATCAGTTGAAAAATATCACAGGCAGATATTGTTCAGTAGAAAATAAAACTGCACAGTAACATTTGTGCCTGCATGGAAAGCAATAATATTTCTCTACATATCTGAGGAAAAAATATCATAAAAGCTAAAGTTTTGGGAACATTAATAAACAAAGCACATCAAGTCGAAAAGGTTGATTAGAACACAGGTAAAATTATATCATTCTCATAATTCCTTTCTCAGGGTAAATCAGTTTAAGCATCTTCTAATGTAAGAGCTAATAATATAATTAAAATAAATAAATTCAATATATTTAATATTGGAGATAAACCATACAGTCTCAGAAGACCTGACTTTTGATTACACTAACTTGAGTTATGTTTTTGGCAGCACAGGAAAGACTCAGGAAATTAATGGAAATGTTAAAAAAGTTCTGTTACTTGAGTAAAAATAGTGAAAGGGTTCTGAGGACTGCATCTTCTCCAGCACCAAGCAGGAGGTCAGTGGTTGCTGTGGCTGGAAGCCTCTGTCAGAGCTTCACCAGAGCTGAAGGCAGCATCCCCTCTGCTCCAAATCACCACGGTGCAGGGAAGAATCTAGTGAAGTATCCGATGATCTGCACCAGATCTTGCACTGCTCACATCTACCCAGGTATGGCAATGAGTTCAAATGTCTGCTCCCAGGATACTTTCCTCATGCTCAAGGTTGAGCCATCCTGAAAGAAAAACCTCCTGAAACAGCTTGATACCAGGGGCTTCTGGTTTATGTGGCTAGAAAAGCAGTTTCTTAGATAGAGATTGTTGCTGGAAGCCACAGGAGAAAGGAAGAACAGGTGCTGTTGAATGGACAGTTGCTCTCATTCCTTATTTTAACGGAAAATTCCTTTATCTTTGGGGATAAATTGTATTGGAAATGCCATGGCTTTCAATATCTTGACTGCTTCCTACCACCCTCTGCTCTTTAATGTCTGTGGCAGTACTTTGAGTAAACCCACTGCCTAGTAAATGCATTAACCCAAACTCTGTTAAGATCCTGAGCACACCAGGGTAAGAGCTGTACTTGGTGACTCACCAGAATGGGTAGCAGTAGACTTCAGGTGCTTTGGGAGAGGAGATTCCAAATGTGGTCACCACATGGGCAAGGTATACCCAGTCTGTAAGAACTGATCTCCCAGGTGAGGCTTTGCAAGTGCTCCAGCAAAGTGCTGCTGCATCCAGATACTGTGGAAGAAACCAAAGTACTTGAACATACACCTGACAGTCCCAGCTTGGACTACAGCAAGACAGGGGAGCTACTGAAATTGATCACAACTAAAACCTTTGAAAAGAAAAAATGTGCTTTTTACTTTATTTTTCCACAAGCTTTCACATGCTTCAGGATGTTTTCAAATGGAATGATTGATGTCCTTCCTCCTTCTGTCTCCCCCTGCCTGAGTACCAGATACTCTTAACGAAGAAAACAAGAGATCTTTTTTGGATGGTCACCAGTGCTTGTAACCACTTGGTGCCAGAATTTTACTGAGTGGCAGGTTGCAGAATATATAGATTTAAATATTGGATGTTTAATGTGTGTCCCCAGCATGTTGGCAATTACTTTGTGTGTGTGTATGTGTGTGTGTTTGTTTATTCATCACTTGTAGAAGAGTGTTTGAAAATAAAGATTTCTCCTGGCTCAGCTCTAAGCATGGAATTGGCTTTCTCCTAAATTAACAATCTTTGCTCTCCATGCAAAGAAAAGGCTTCTATTAGAAGAGCCTCTTCTTAGTCTCTTCTCAGTCTTAATTGAGCCTTTGAACTTCAGTCAGTAGAAGCTCCAAATAAATATGGTATCCAATCAGATGTATATTTTTAAATTAATCTACATTTGAATACCATCCCTGATTTCCCACCAGCACCTGAAAAAAAAAAAAAAAAAAAAAAAAAAAAATTTGAAAAGAAAGGGAATACATTTGCAAGTTTAATTTCCCTAGGGAGAAACAGGCTTTTCAGAGCAACTTTGATATATTTCTTTCTTCTTTGTGTAACCTGTAGTTTAATTTTTTTTCACACTTTTGTATTCACATTTGCATGATAAAAGAGGTTCTACTTTTTTTAGAAAGTCTGTTCCAGAAAGTGAAAATTATTCATAAGAGAAAACCAGTACTAAAATGAAAAATATATATATATTAAATTGTCTTCCCTTTTCAGTAAATTGTCTGTATAATCCATTATGATTGCCAGTGCTTTCACTGATATGAGCAGACTGCTATGTTTTTTACAAGGTTGCATTTTCTTACTATTTTCATGGTTATTCTGTACTCTCAGTCTGCATTTTTCATGGAATGAATCATCCCAAAGATGGAATTTTGGAACTCCTGTGTTGCAGGTATTATTTTCAAGAAATTTTCTCCAACACAAGCAGATGCTTGGGCTTCTCATCATCCCTTCTAAAAGCTTCTTTCATGGCATCCATCCACAGCTGAGCTGATTGTGAAGCTGGGAGTGAAAAGTCCTTAAAGGATACAGAAAATCTAGAGTGGAGCAGGGAATCTCTCCTGTTTGTCTTTGTTAGCAGTAAAACTGGAGTGTTATGGTTTCTTTCCGGTTCAGACATGTTTTACATGGATTTCGTGAGTTGCTCTTCACCACTGAGAAAGCAGAAACACCACCACCTAGTAAAACACAAATATGTATCTATAAAAGAACAAGCATATATTTTATGCTTGTACTCACAAAGCTTTTCTTTAAGGTGTATATTCCAAGGCATTAGTAATCTTCAAAGCACTTCATATATTTCACGTGCACAGGCATACACATACATGTACATGTCTTCTGCCTGAATATTGCCTGCATATCCTTGCTACATTTGGAGTAGCTCCAGCTTGCAAGTGACCTTTTGAAGTAGATGGCATAAATATGGCTATTCACAAACCCAGCCTCATCTGAACTACAGATCCCTTGTGTCCTTTGTCTGCCAGAAATAAGTATTATCCAGCATTATTCAGCATTACTCAGCCCCATACTGGGTCCTAACTGTCAGCTTCTATTCTAATTAGCAACTAAAATGTTATAATTGTCTAAACCCATAACATGTTTTGATTAGAATTCTCACATACAGTAGTATGAATTTTATAGACCACAGTTCTCCATGTTACTTGTCAGGATGGTGATTCAAATAGTTTTAATCCTATCTGTGTAGATTCTTATGTGTCATAAAAACACATAGCATCTAGGCAGCTCTGGTATTTCCTGAATAATGAGCAGAGACAATCTTTTCTCTTTTCCTGATCTGGATGGAAGAGAAATAACTTGGATAATAGAGTCACTTTGCTTGTTATAGCTTTTAGAAGAGAGATGTACAAGGATGGGTGAACAAGAAAGAATATATTTAGGGAAAATTGTGAAAATTTTTTTTTTTTTTTTGACCTATCAGCTTTCCTGCAGAGTCCAACTCCTATTCAAGTTTTGGTATTTCATGTTGGAAGTTTTTGTTGTTGTTGTTGTTGTTGTTGTTTGGTTGGTTGTTGTTGTTGTTGTTTGGTTGGTTGGTTGTTCTTTCTCCTGAACTTAATTTTTTTCACTGTTCCCCAGTTTAGCAGCTTTGAAGTGCACATCATATCTAATTGTAGGGCTTTAAATATTGTCACAGAGATCTTTATCAGGGACAAAGTAAAGGGAAGACACATTCAAAGATAAACAGCAGAACTTATGTGTTTACTGTCTGATGGTTGTTCTGTCATCCATATTATTATTTTTTGCTAGTACCAATCACATCTAACTCTCACATGTGTAAGAACTTCTTTTTTCTACTCTCCATTTAATTGTAGCACATGAAATCTTTTCCCCAGCTGGTTTTTAGACTTTCAAGAGCATTGCCTACTTGAGACTCAAAAACAGCTTGCAAGGGTCCTGGTGTTTCAAATGGGCTGGTGGAGACCACATCCCTAGTGGGGGATGCTCTAAAAGAATCACATTGTTTAAAGAGCATTTTTGTCTCAGGAAATCCCTCATTTCAATGTTTTGCTAAAAAGAAGTATCACTTCAGTAGTTTTATTTGGTCATTAAGAAAACTAAGAGATGGGTATTTGTTTTTATACAGAAGAGTCTTTAAGTGTTTTTCATTTCAGAAATCAGCCTGTGTTGTCTCACAGCACTTATTGCATGCAACACATGTAATAGCAGAGGGAGAAAATAAGCCTTTTGGCTCTTGCACACACACACACACACAAAAATAAAAAAGTTTGATGTAGACAAAATATTGCCTGTAGGGTTTCAGTTTGAGTGAGGTGAACCATTTAAAGGTTGTTCCCAAACAGCCTTGCAGCCTCTTCAACAGAGGACAAATACATTTGGTGTTTGTCCGTAACCAACATCAGTTGCTCCTTGGAGAGGAGCATTGAATACACACCTGTCTGTAACACCGGAGCACACCTTCAGATCAAGCCTGAAGCTTGACTCAGAGAAGGAAAAACTAACATAGTCCTAGTTCCCAGGTTACCTTCAGGGTAAAATAGAGAATTTATACGGTATGAGAATTACAACATTGCTTGAAACGAGAGGTCTTCACAGCCTGCAGTATCACTGTGGCCCCATATGTTCTTTCTCTTCAAGAAGGTCAAGGTCAGAGCTATAGGTGATGGCCCTGATTGCATCAAATGTTACTATTGTACAACTTTGATAGCAGATGCTATTTTTTCTGGTCCTATTTTTTTTTTTTTTTCCAGGCAGTAGTGTTTTTTGTTTGTTTCCTGATGACTGTTAGACCATTAAGGATGATGATTTTGTGTAGTTCTTGTTCCTCCTTTTGTGCTACTGTACTGTGCAACAGCAGTTCACCTTGCTTCATTGTCAATAGATTTTGTACTTCCACAGCATTGATCACAAAAGCCTTTTCCACTGTAAATTTCACACACATCCTACAGACAATGAAACGAATCCTATCCTTCCTAGGCAAGCTTATATCAAGTACGTGCACTAATTTTAAATGTTGGAAATATATAGGATTTCTAGTGGCCTGGGGTATGACAGAAGTAGGCACAATAATTATTTCTTACACTTACGTTTCTTTTTCCTATTTTATTATATCAATGGTTTTATGTTATCTGACAGGTACACTAAAGGTTTCTTGTTTGATCAGGAAGTTGAGCAATAAAATGTTTATGGTTCATACATTTCTTTATTTCTGTTAGCTGGATGGATTATTGTTTTTCCATTATGTCCTCATTATTTATAAATTTTAGAGTGGTAGGATTTTCTGCATATTTGTGTTGTCCCACATTTTAAATTCAAAATTTACTGCATGAATAATGGTTATAAAACCTTGACCAGGATGAGGAAAAATATAATCTGAAATAGAAACCTTAGGATATAATTTATATTACCATTTTTCTCACTTCATTTAAATATATATATATATTTCTGTTGATATACATACATTTGCCCACAGAACCAAACCCAAGTCTTAATAATAGGATCACAAGAAACATTTCATATTAAAAGAAACAAGTTGATGTTCTGATATGATCTTCTATGCTTCTAAATTATTGTTCAACCTAAAAACTCCCTTCATTCGTTACTGTAATAAACACAATAAATACATTTCTTCCACAGCTTTTCGAATTTTCTATCCACAATTGTTCACCTGCCAGATGCAAAGAAAGTCAGACCAGCTACAGTCATCCCTAATTTCCTTTTATTTTTCCAGTTTGTATTTTAAAAGGATCATCTGCTTTGCAATAAACAAGAAGGCTCATTTATTTAAGTAAATCCACATAGCATTTCATTTAGTTTGGTGATCTACTTTAGTGTAAGTAGTAATAGAAAAATAGCTTATAACTTTTTCTACATCAGCCAATATATCATGACTTTTCTCCCACCTCCCTGCCTCTTAAACGAGGCATCACTTAAAAAAAAAAAAAAAAAAAAAAAAAATCCCATCAGATAAGAAAATTGTGTACTATTGGTACAATAAATTACCAAAGCAAGAAAGGTTTATATGCCTATATGAATAACAACTCACATTAACAATAAATAAAAGCAGATTAACAAAATGCAGGACTTAGAAGTGAGATGCTTCAGTTTGTAAAAACGAAGCAGCACTAGGATTCTATTTTCATAGGGGGAGTTTATTTTCTAATAAGGGTCTTGTTGCACCTTCATCTGAAGTTCAGTTGGTAACCAGTCTCACAGGAAAAAGAAAAAGAATGCTGCAGGTTAATTGTTTTGTCTTCATGATACCGTGCTTGGTAAGGAAGAGCAAATTGGTCTCCACTCTGAAACAATGAGGTTGTGAGTTACAGGTCCATCCTGTCACTGGTTGTGAAAAAAAAAGGTTAAAAAAAAAATAGTAGTTTTAGACAGAAGCCCAAACCCAAATGCAATGGGGACATAACATGAGCAAACTGGAAGTAGCAAGTACCATACTGATATCTTCAATAATAAATAGTTTTGGGTTGTTGTTGTGGTGGTTTTTTTGTTTGTTTGTTTTAGTTTTTGTTTTTGTTAAAAACACAGACCACTTCCCATTAAATAGAGAGGAGCATTCAAAGGAAATACATTATTTACTGTTATATTTAATTTTGACAATAAATTTGTGTTTTGCCATAATAAATCAGCTGAAACATTAGAAGCAAAGTACATTACTGGCTATAAAAGAATTGAGAGTTAACTAATGAGATTAAGGAACTGTTGGCATGATATAGCCATTCCCTGCCAATTGCATGCCAGGGAACTTGCTGAGAATGAGGTTTTTCTTCATTTTGTTCGCTTAACAGGTGGATGGTTGGGTTAATTTGACTTAATGATGCATTACAGCACAGATTTCTTTCCTTGCAGTCATGAACAGCTTCACTATATGAAGGAGCTATCATTGTATGGTCTGCTGGACAAAACGAGGAACAGTGCCCTCCCAGAGCCATCACACTCAATTTACTCAATGCTTAGTACTTTCTGATCAAGATTTAACAGTACGTTTGATCACACAGAGGTAGAATCTTTCTGGATGAATAACTGAAAAATTTTATGCTGAGGTGCGTTCAGGAGAAAAGTCTATGCACTTTTACTGAGTGATTATAATGTGTGCAAAAATTCTTTGTCTGTCCATGGGGTCTGATTGGGAAATGTCAGTTAAAGGCAGGAAGGGCCTGATGCGTAAGTTAACATTTGGTTAAGGCTTTTCAAATGACTGAAAATACCAGTTAAGTGACAGAGTGGAAATGTGTTAATGATAATTGGTTCCAAGGTGTTGATCTTTTTTGTCCAGCCTGGAAAAGCAACTGATAAGTCCCACTAAAACTGAATTTATTACATTTGAGACCTTTGTCTGCTGTTCACGGCCATTGTAAATGTGTGGTGTTTTGTTTTTTTTTTTAATCTGTTTATTATAATAATTCACAGAGCTGATATCTCAATTAACTGTATGTCAATTATTACTAGAAAGTTCCAATTAAATAGTTCAGACACAAATAGTGATTTAAAAAAAAAAAAAAAAGTATTTAATGGGGACTTTTGAAAGATATCAAGAAAGTGGCCACCTCTGTGTCAGGCGTGTTTCTTTCACTATGCTCATGAGCATTTTAAAAAAAATAATGGAGAAGAAAAACTTCCCCCTCCCCCCAAAAGACAGTCTTCATTCATTTAGAAGAAACTTGTGTGAATGGTATAGGTATTTATGTGAAAGATTCTGCTGTGCCAGGTGTGCTTACCTCAGGGCTTTTGTAGCTGGGCCTCTCCTTCTCTGCTGAATATGAGAACTGAGCTCAAAGAGCTCGTCTTTCCCTCCTCAAGCACTTGAGCAATACTGGAGAGGATTCTGCATTATGAAAGGGTTCCTAGGGTCAAAACATTAAAATGGGTTGCAGAGCCTGTGCCAGGATAATCTAAGTGGTAAAGGAGACTGAAGAAAATGAGTACGGGAAATAGTGGAAATATGCAGTGCAGATTGAACTAGAGAAATGAAAGTAGAGGATAGCTGGCATGTGGTGGTGGTCCTCTGAGGAAAGGCAGGGTTGGGGAGAGGTTGTGGTCGGACTTCAGACTAAAAGTTCAGAGGAGGAAAAGTTCAGAGGAGGAAACAATGGGGAGAAATGGGATAAGGCTCATGCAGAGTGCAGACTGACGCAGCAGAAGGAGGAGGATCAGGGTGTGTGTATCAGGGAGCACAGAAAAACAAGGATAGACATCGGGTTGCAGGATAGATGAGGCTGCATGGGATAAGAACAAAAACACAGAAGGTCTGTGAGCACAAAAGGTGTGCTTTCCCCATAGTATGCAAAGGAACTTAAAAAGCCTTTCTCCTTTATGCAGTCACCTGCCCTATTCGTAATCAGCTTTTCAACAATTTCAACAAACAATAAGTGCATCCTCCAGGACTCCTGAAAGAGCAAGTGGAGAAGTATTGGAAAATACTTGCTCATGATTCAGAACCAGAACAGACTAGAGCTCCTTCTTTACCCTACCATGTAGATTGTTTCTTTAAGTGAGGATATAAAGCATGCAGGTCCAAATTTGGTTGGTCTGGAAGAAATTTTGTGTATAAGCAAAGTTTATTCCAATAAAATACTGTTTTCTTTCTTATGTCAGAATCCATTACGGAAAGTCATGGCTGTTCTACTAATCTCCCAGATCCTTCTTAGAAAAGAAATCATGACATTTTTAGCAGTATGAAGAACAATAAAGTACTTGCCAAGAAGAGAAATGTGCTTAGGATGTGCTAATTAGTTTTTGAAACAGACATGATTTTTATCAAGTGTATTTCCAGTATTCAAGGGCTGATTGAACCATACTGGTGATGTCAGGACATGGCATGGGGAATGAGAGGGGAAGAGAGATTACAGGATACAACTGCATGATCTCTCTGGCACAAGGTGCAGCCAATAGAGCTCTAGCACCTTCGGTCCTTCTAGTCCTTATATCAGATCTGCATTTGCTGCAGCTACTGCCTTTCAACTCTGAAAGTAAAACTTCCCTCACAAAGCTTGCTTTACATCTCTCTAAAAGAATATCTATTCTAACCTTGAGAAAGCAAGACCATAGTGTTGTGTTATTTCTCTGCATGATTATTTCAGCCTAGTTTGGCAAATTGTTTCTGGATATACCTAACTTTTCAGAGAAAGTAGTGCTGGAACAGACTTAAGGTATTTACCTATTGTAGATGAACAAACATAAGGATTGCTGCCATAAGAGGAGCAATTCAGCATTGACTTTCCAAAACTCTCAAGTTGATCTAACTGGGCTTTAAACTATAAAAATATTCATTGAACCAGCACAAATAGTAAGCAAAAAGCATGATGAAGACAGGCAGTTCTTCTCCATGTGTCTATGTCAAAATCCAAAGTTACAAGCCCTCCGAACGTGCTGTCTAGAAGAAAAAGAGTAGAAAGCTGTGAATAATTGATGGGATTAAGCTGAGCAGTCTCCAACCTTAAAAAAGGCTTCAAGCTTGTCCCACATGATTGGAGAAAATGGTACTCACGAATCATATTGTTCAGCAAAGAAAGGCAAAGTAAGTGCAAGCCATTTATTGCTACCAATATTTTAGAAAAAGGATACTTCAACTTCATGTATTATTTGTTTCTGTATGCATATGCTTGAACACAGAATCAATCTGTTATTGAATTAATCATAGGAATCTTTTGTTAGGAACACAGCTGATACTTTCTGATAGCAGTGAAATATAAGGAGATTGTGCTAACGTTAAAGCTCTGGATAGCTTATATCCTTAATCTGAAACAAGACATGGTGTTGAGTCCTTGGGCATTTCTGCAGATCTTTAACTCTTTCTTGTTTCCAACAGCAGTTAGCTAGTCAGCTTTAAACTAGCTAACTTGAAAACATAAAATATTGCTATCACAGCAGCAAAATACTGAAACTGAGTAAATAGTGCTCTGGTTATCCCTTCCTGAGTATTGTACACTACAGGTCAAATTGCTGTAATTGCACCTTTAATCTTAGCATGAAACAGATTCTACGGATCCCAAGATCCCAAGCCTTTCACATTGTTCACTTGTTTTACCCATTTCTGAGTTGTGTAAACCTCTGATCTAAACCAGAAGATACAATGATTAATTCTTGAGCCCTGCCTTCAGGTTGATCATTATGTTCCATTTTAATGAAGAGTGGTATTACAGTAAATGTGTTATCATACGAGCTAGCATGTATATTTTCTTGTTTAGGCTTTTAAATAAAATCCAAAATGCATGCAGAAGTAGTTTATTCAGTTAGCTTTTAGTATAGTTTATGAATTCAAAGGCCACAAACCTCTGATAATAACTTTACAGATTACTTTTCCCTGCTTCTACACAAATACTCAGGTCCTTCACAAAGGCTTTCTAACCTGTTTGTATAACATTTCTCAATGTTTTCTGTAAAATGGGACCTTTGTGGGACAAAGTAATTCCATCCTCCCTTAAGTCTTAACTTAGTAGACTTCATAGAAATATGTGCTCTAGTTCTGACAGTAATTTAAGTAGGATTTTTAATCTTCCCTAAAATAGGGAAACTGTAGAAAAATGATTTGGAGTTGGCCTGATTTTTTTCCCTAGTTCATCTTCTGAACAAAAACAAATTACACATTATCCATGCAAGCCTTTGTATCCAGCTGTTGAACCAGAGACTAAGATCTGGCTGCTTGTATTCATTTAATTTTCTGTCAGTCCTGCTTAACCCTATTTTCTTTACTGTAATCTCAGTTCAAATGAGAAAGTCTTAGTATGTCCTGAAATGCAATGTTCACGTTAATGTCTCTACTACAGAAATAAAAATTGCAAGAACAGAAAATAAATTACCTGGAAGCACAGTGAGAAAGATAAAATTTTCCAGAAGATTGCCAGGGTGTCTGGAGATTTTATAGTATGCTTTCCCTGTCTTCTTTCATTTGACTGCTTAGAGCAACCATTACTTTGCATCTATTTGGTTGCTATAGTTGTATGGAAGGAACTGCGCTATGATGGATGGTGCTGTTTTAAATCCTGCTGAGTTGGATGTTTAAATACTGGGCCAGTGCATTACATTTACTAACAGCTGTATTGTGGGAAGTCATAGCTTCTTTCCCTTTTCAAGCTAATAAAGTGGAATATATGGGGGAAACCTATATAGATTTGAAAGTAATTTAAGAGGTACCTTTCACTCCTGTAGAGGCTAAATGTGTCAGACAGATTATTTTACAAAGGTTCTGTCCTCAGATATTTTCACTCAAAAATGAATAGTGCCCTTCTAACCTAAACACAGATTGAAGATGAATCCATGACAGTATCACATATTTATTGGATGGAACTTGGAGACCAAGTCTAAAGATTCTGAGCACTTTAATGGAATGAGAAAAGCAGTGTCATGAAAGGACAAACCAATAATACTTTGTTTTATAGATTCTCTCCTAGTTCTTCCTTCTAAATCATATCACGTTGACATTTCAAATTAAAATACTAGGTGCTTTATCTTTAGATAAGTTGTCTCAGTCTTTCCTTGTTTCTGTATTCAGGGGAAGCTGCAATTGCATATTCCATAAGTCTTCTGAATGAAACATTTTAACTGTATTTGAAATGTCATGGGTCTTTCTTCCATAATGAAAAACAGGGAGATCTCTGTATATTTCCTTCTGGAGTCCAATGCCTTCAATAGATTCATATTGCCCATATATCTGTATCCAAAATGACTTATAAATTTAGTTTTAAAAATATGCAAATAATTCAAATCAGTGTGTTTTAATGTAAAATTAAATAATTAGAAATAAAAAATAATAAACTGCTTCTTTTCACTGATTTGATAATCTTTGCAACCTGGGGTGTGTGTAATTCACAAGTCTTCAAAACTGTGTTAGGTAGTAATAACCTCATTTTATTGAAGATGAGAGTTAAGATTAATTTCCAGTAGTTTAGCTGTTTGAAAAAGGCACCAATGAAGTAATGTGATTTTCAGAGGCACTGAGCACCTACAGCTTGAAGTTATTCCAGGGAGCTTCAAGCTCATCTATTCCAGATCCTGGATTTGGGTTAATCCTAATTACGATCCTAACTAATGCTAATAAAAGGTGATTCCAAAAGATGCTAGCACATCCAGTCCTGCTTTAACTCAGCCATTTCCAATAGATCGTTTTATAGCATAAATATTTCTTCATTACTTAAGTGAAAGACCTTTCATCTATTGAATTTGATTCATTACTAAAAAATCATTTGATTCACAAAATTTATTATTGTGATTTTTATTTATTTTTTTTTAACCTAGGATACCTTCTACTTTTGGTCTGTTCCAGAAAATATATTTTACTAGACAAATCTTTTTTTTTTTTTTTTTTTTTTTTTTTTTTTTTTTCCCATAATCTTTGGTATCCATGCTAAGTTTCTATATGATGGTATTTTGTAGGGATAGGATAAAATTGTGTATTAAAAAGGCTAGTATGAAGAGCACCTTTTTGCTTCATGAGGAATGAAACAGAAATGAATGTTTTCAACCTCCTGACCTGTACCAGGTAAAGAGGAAGGTGACGTAATTTTTTGACATCCATTTTTAATGTGCTCTGTAGGACTACTTATTCCAACAATACCAAACACCTCTTCTTTCCGTATGAAATGTGTCATCAGCTGTTCAGCGCAATGCATTGATACCAAGACATTGTTTAGCCAGAATACCTACACCCCAGAGGTGTATGAAATACCCAGTTATTGTTGCCTTAAGGTTATTATTTGTTTCTACTATGATTTAATTATCAGCATATCTGTTCTAACTGCCTTGTTCTTAATCAATAGCAAATTTATATGCAACTGACAGGATTTTGCTAAATTAAAAATCTTGCCACAGGAACTAGCCTCCTGTGGTCCTGTGGTAAGGAATTTTTGTTTGTTGTTGTTTGTTTTGTTTTGTTTTGTTTTTAATGAAGTCCCTTCCTCTCTCCGAAAACAGATCTCGGAAGGCAGGCTTGTATAAGGTAATATTCAAAGTGAAGATTTCTCTGTCTAAAGTTTCAAATTTATGCAAGTCTCAGCAACAACAAGAAAAAAAATCTGTAATCTCCAAGTTGCCTATACATGAGGAACCATTTGCTGACTTATCCATGTAATCTTACAAATTGGTTCTACATGTGTAAAATCGACTAGAGATGAATACATGTGCATGCGTAGTTATGACAGTCTATAAGCACAGCTTTAAAACACCTCTGCATTAAACAATGTGCAGCCAACGCACCCAGGACTAGAAAAAAAATGTATAAGCACTAGTCTTCAAAATATACAATAAAGATATTATTTTGTTTATTACTTTTGAAACTCTTAGTTTAAGGGAGAATCTTATTTCCCATGGATCCAATTCATCTCTATTCTTTGAAAAAGAAACAAGATTTAGGTTTCTGAAACAATCACTGTTTTGGCAGCCACAAATTACACTGTGGTGCTGCTAATTCCTAGAGGGACACAATACATTTGCAGGCTCCTTTTTTTATTTTATTGATTCTTTCTGTTAGCCTGAGCTAAGCCTTACAATAGTGCTACAGAATTTCCAATATACTTTTTTTGCAGAATTATATTATTGTTGTTGCTATTATTGTTGTTATTACTACCATTACTACTGCTGGTACTACTGCTACTACCTATTATTATTTTAATAGTTTTTCTTCTATTGGTAATGCTCTATTTTCTTCAATTATTATTATTATTATTATTTTGTGTGTGTGTGTGAGGTTTAAAGCAAGAATCTGGTCAAGTATGTCCCACTGTTCTCTATAGTTTACCCTGAGTGCCTTGCTTTAGATAATTTTCTTATGTGCCCTTCTACCGTCTTTGATTCTCTGCAAGTAATGTGGTTCGTGGCCAAGGTTCTCTTCTTTTGTGTCCGTGTCCCGTCCCCGCCCCGCCCCCCCCCCCCCCCCCGAGTAGTACAGGGAATGGGGTCCCTCCCACGGAATGCTATCCTTCCCGAACTGAGCCTGCAGGGGCTGCCCACAAGCAGCAGCTCTTCAAGAACTGCTCCCACATGGGTCCATAACATGAGGTCCATCCTTTAGAAACAGATCACTTCAGCACAGGTCCCTCAAAGGCAGCAGCTCCCACCACATCCACCTGCTCCAATGGGGGCTCCTCCATGGGCTGCAGCATGGAGATCTGCTCCATGTGGGACCCATGGGCTGCAGGGGGACAGCCTGCTCCACCAGGGGCCTCTCCACAGGCCGCAGGGAACTGCTGCTGTGTGCCTGGAGCACCTCCTGCCCTCCTGCTGCACGGACCTGGGGGGCTACTGTGCTCGTTCTCTCGCATTTCTCACTCCTCTTTCTCCCAGCTGCTGTTGTGCAGCAATTTTTTGTTGTTGCTGTTTTGTTTTGTTTTGTTTTGTTTCCCATTCTGTCAATCTTCTCTCCCAGAGGCCCAACCAGCATCACTCCCTGGCTCAGCTCTGTCCATCAGTGGATCCCTTTAGAGCTGGCTGGAGCTGGCTCTGTTCTGACATGGGGCAGCTGCTGGGCTCTGCTCACGGAGGCCACCCCTGCAGCCCCCCTGCAACCAAAACCTTGCAATGTAAACCCATTACAGCTGCATAACACACTTCACTTTAAATAATTATTTTGCAGGTTTTTCTATCCGTTTATCTGTTAGTCTCTCTTTATTTATTTATTTATTTATATATATATTTTTTAAGACTAGGTTGGCATATTCCTCTAGTCCCCTTGCTTCAGGATGCAATTACTTATCATCTCCTCTCTCTCTCTCTCTCTCTCTCTCTCTCTCTCTCTCTCTCTCTCGTTTTTTTGTTTGTTTGTTTTTTTCAGCATCCTTTTCCTCCCTGCTTTTGGTTCTCCCCTGGGAGATTTTCTCTTTGTTCTTGGTTGAAACTTAGCCCTCCATTTCTTTACCATCTCTGTTGCATTTCTCCCTCTACTGTTAATTCTTTGTCCTTTTGTCTTCCCCTCTCTTTTTCCTGATCTTTTTGCTTCTAATTTAGCAAACAGAGGGCACAAAGAAAACTTCTAGAAATTGTCACAATGCTCCAGAATGTGACAGTGGAATGATGTCTCCTGGCTTTTCTTATTTCTGATGTTTTTTCTCACATCTTTTGGAGCATCTGTCCAGTGTGTAAGCTGGGGTTTGAGGAAAGAGGGCTGCCCTCCATCTCCAGCAGGCAAAGAGATGGGCTCTGGCAGCCAGAACTTGACGTGCCGCTAACGGGAGACCAGCTCTCGGACACAGTGTAGTAGAAGAGAGGGAAAACAAAGACAATTTAATTTATTTATTTATTTATTTACAAATGTAGAATTGTGTGAAGTGGGACTCAGGGAGATGATACAATACTCAATGTATTTGGGTTTATTTTGTTACATGGTTAGTTACACAGGTCTCCACTGAGAACTACCTGTAGCTTACAAGAGAGACTAGAATTATCAAGTGGTCATTGTATTGCCATGTCATCTGGCCTGGGAGGAGACTGCAGGCTCTTAGGTTATTCCCAAACCATGGTTTTGTCAGCATGAAATGGCGATGTCTGCACCAATTATGTACAACAGAAGATAAATAGATAAATAAAATTAAAATGTTCTCTGCTGCTCTGGAATCCACAAAGAGCTTCTCTGTGGGAACTGCCACTATTTCCCTACTTTCTCCTTGATCCAGGTCTGGACATACAAGTGGGCAGCCTGACCATTCATCCCAACTCTGCAGCTGGCTAGCTGCTGGTCAAGAATTTCTGACAAAAACATTTTCTAACAGAAAGCGTTCAGCCCACAGAATGAAATTGTAAGGAGAATATGGATTTCAACTGACATTTAATGAAGATTCTTCAAACTTTTCATTTTGGTCAGGTCAGGAAGTATCCATTTTATTTTACTGTTGCAGATTTTTTCTTGGGAGAATATGACGTTGTTTTACATAGACCAAGATAGGCAAATAAATGCTAATCTAGGTTGATTTGATGTTTCTGAATACAGAATAGTTTGAATGATGTATATTCTTTGAAATCTGGTTATTGTTTTTTTCTGTTTGTGACAAGAGAAAATTCTGGGGTACCGTTTTTTCAGCAAAACAGAAAATTGAAATTTTATTTTTCACTGATGGGCTTTGTTATACTTCTGTAGCATATTTTTGGGTGTCAAAAGTATTAACACATGGCTTAGATTTGAGCTTAGATTTGTGGCTAGAAAAAGTGGTTTGGCATCTTGGTGGATCAGAATTGGAATGGAATAGAAAAGATTTTGCCCATGGGTTTTGCAGGGGAATAGGAGTTTTGGGACTCCTTTCCCAGGCAAAGAGGTGATTAAGTTTCAGAAAGCACAGTTCTCTGGGGAAGAGAAATGTTGGCCACTTAGTGCTTTGCCCTCCCCAACTTGTCTCTGTTTCTTCTCCCTCCTTTTGTCCTCTCCTGCTCACTTGTCAGTCCCACTCCATTATCCAGAAACCTTATATTCTCCCTGATTTGTATTCCCTTGATATCTCTTCCTTTTTCTGCTTCCTTCAGTGGTGTATTTCTATCAAGACTAATAGTCCCAATCTGCCATTTTTGGACTTTTTGTCCAATATTACCCTTATAGAGTATCTTTCTCAGCTACTCCCAGATCTCCAGCTGCACATAAATCCATTTCTTATGCAGCTGTTTGAAAAATCTTTTAGTTTTTCATCTTACCTGAACTTTATTACTGATAACAAACTCTCTCTTCCAGATCATCTGTGAACATATGACATATTACAAAGACAGATTACATTACATACACTTGGCAGGAAAGGTATTTTGTAAGGGTTTTACTTTTTATTACATGCTTCTTAGTTTTTGAAAATCTGGAAAAAATAAATTTAAATGTAATTTTACAAAATTGCAGCCAAAGAATGTAGCACTGAAAGCTTAAATTTGGATTAAAGTGACTAACAACTGCACTTCCATCTTAATTTCAAAACCACTAAGAAGTGTCCAGTTTTCACAAATGTTCTGAGCATGGGAAAATAAAGGATTGCAGAGATGTCTGCAGCACAGTAAGGTAATGGAGAGGACAGAACAGAGGTGAAGGAAATGAATGTGTTCAAAAATGAATTTTAAGTATGTAAGTACCTTTTTTCTAATGGCTCATAGCTCATCTAAGTAATACAATTTCATGAAGAGGTGAGCACGTATCAGGGAACACAGAAAAGCGATTCTTTGTTTGGCAGGACTTATGGTTGTCAAGGCCTGCGTAGCTTCAAGGGAGATGTTTTTCATCAGCATGAGCATGGGAAGTAAGGGAGCTGTTTTTATAATTGAGAGTGCCTTCCTAGGTCTATTTTTATCTCACAGCTCTCTCTCCCCTGTTCACCTCTCTCTGTCTTTGTATCCCTTTTATCTCTATTTTTCTTTGTCTTTTTTTTTTTTTTTCTGTTTCTCTCACTGTGATTACTTTCTCATAATTGCTAGTTTTCTTTCCTTCTGCTCAAGCTCTCCTTCTGTCCTGTCCCATAAGCCTTCCACTAGCTTCACCTTCCTTTTTCCCAGTACTAATCCTCTTTTATTTATTTCCACTTCTAATTTGATTCTGTTGCTATGCAGAGTCAGAAAACAAGTGAGGAAAATAGAGGTAGGCATTTCTGTTCCTCCCTTCCACAGTTAACTTTTACCTTTCCTCCTCTTTCCTACTTGACTGTACTTTTAGAACAGCTTTAGCTCACTGGATTTGTGCTATTAAAAATACACTTTTGCACACCCAGCATCAAACATTAGTGATATCCATCTGTTATTCCATCTATTTTTAATAGTGCACTCAGAGAAGACCTTAGGAAGGCCCTGGAAAGAAGCCTTTGTAATACTCCCAAATTAGTTGACTCATTTCCTCTGAAAGGGAGCTAGAATGGCTTCATGCTCTTCCCGGAGGAGAGCAGTGCTGAGAGCCTGTCTGAATGAGATGAAGAAACAATTTCAGATATGGGCAACTTCATCAGCAAACCTGAGCAGCTACAAGAGGGAAGTGAAAATAACCTCCTCCCTTGTTGCAGCCAGGGTCAGAGCCAGGGGAACATGTATGTGACCATGACATTTGGCAGGTATAAGTACACATAAATGATGCTAAGCTCAGATGTCCTGAATCTTTCCCAGCTGTGGTTTAAACTGTCAGCCTGCCACAAGCCCAGCTGGAGGATCATAATATATACAATAAAGTAAAATAGATTGTTCTCGACCTTGTAATTCTTTGTCTCCAAATAGAGTCCCACACACTGGGACTGAGACCTCAGCTCTGTTTAGAGATGAGGGTAGGTCAGGGACAAAGCTTTGGTCCTTTCTTCATTGGTACAAAACCATAGGCAAATACTTTTCCCCAAAGAAGTGTAAGAAAAGAAAAATGGACAAATTCCATTGGAAAAAAATGTTGACTGTCAGCTAATACACTATGAAAGATGCTCTGATAACACAGTAAAAAGAAAAAAAAAAAAAAAGAAAAAAGAAAAAAAAACTGTTCTAGAGGAAAAGAGCCATATGCCGCTGGAGAACTCCTCTGATTTTGATTTGATAAATCCCTTATGAAAGCACAAGATGGAGGGATCCGTGCAGAAGGCAATTTCTTGAAGAAGATCCCTACATTAAATCATTTCAGTTCCATGCTGAGCTCAGAGTAACTAAGGTATGTATTTGCACGGTGTTTTGTACTGCAGGTCTTGTATTTTCTACATGGCTCTGGGAAGGATTTTATGGATAGATATAGGAATAGGTGGAAAGACAATCATGGTGGAACTTTCTGAACTACAAATTTATTGCATAGTTGCCCATGGTTGTACAAAACCAGTCTTAATAGCTCTTTGGACTCCTTCAAAAGTCTTTTTGGGTTTTGTGGGAAGAGGAGTACAGGGTAAAGCAGTTCAGGAAGCTCTCCATTGCGATTGTTCTCATGTGGGACGTAAACATTATCATCATGACTGTGGTAGGAGTTTCTGCAACAAAAATTGCTAAAGTAATTTCACTCACTGAGAGGGATTCTCAGTGAATAATTTTTGGAGTACTTAGAATCATAGAATCATTCAAGTTTGAAAAGGACCTTTGAAATCATCCAGTCCAACCTTTAACCCAGTACTAAAGTCCACCACTAAAACATGCTACTAAGTTCTAAATATACACGTTTCTTGAAGATCTCCAGGCATGGTGACTCAACTACTTCCCTGGGCAGCCTGTTCCAATGCTACACAACTCTTTCAGTAAGAAAATGTCTCCTAATATCCAACCTAAACCTCCCCCTCAAGGTTTAAGTTGAGGTCATTTCCTCATGTCTTATCCCTTGGTGCTTGGGAGGAGAGCCTGACCCTCACCTTCTACAACTCGTAGCATCTCTGTTATTCAGAAAGTTAGTTTGGGAGATATTTTAATTTTTTTTTTAGTGCACTGGTTATGTCTGCTTTTTCAGAGGGAACATCAGAGACACGAGGAGGGGATTTGAATGTCCTAAAACCATGCCTTCTTCAGCTGTTAGCCAAATATTTTAGTGTTACAGAATGTTAAGCAAGGAGTTATTTAGTCATCAAAATAATCATGCTTAAGACATGGTTTGCTAGAAACTAAAAGCTCATTTTAAATGCTCTAAAATAACTTTGCATTACCATCCAATATATCCCGTATTCTGTAATATGCTGTTAAATACTTAACAGTGCTCTATGACAGTATTTTTAGGTGTTTGCAGTGTTACTACAAGTCATAGCCCTGGCAATAACACCTGAATCTGATTTCCATCATTGTGCATAAATGCTATTTCATGTTAGCAATAGCACTGTGGGAGTGCACTCCTTATTCGCTCTTTGTGGGAGATGAAATGATTTGCTCTTTGGCCTTACATCTGACATCATCATTGAGGTGGTGTCCTAATTATGCAATCTCGCTGTCAGATCTTGTTTTTCTATACAATAATGTAACATCTTCCTAATTATACTGTAAAAAATGATGACACAGTACCCCAACTACTACATAATTATCTCTTTTTTCGTGTGTGTGTATTCTAAAAGTCACCATTTCCATGAGATCTAAAAACTGTAGCTTGTGTGATAATTAGTCACTAAACAATTGGATTACTTCAAAAGTGTCTGACAAATGTTCCGTAAAAATAGTTAAATTCTCTGAATGTATAAAGCATTTTTCATTGAATTATTAATGATTTTATTTCATGCTTATATACTCATTGAAAAATAAACAAGTAAAATTCCTCTAAGTATGTTAAATTAAAGACATAATTTCTCTGAAATTTAATTCAGCAGCTACTTACTGTAATAGTCATTTAGAAAGTTGAATTATATAAATGTCATCTTGCCAGTGTTGGTTATATAAAGATGCTTCCAGTAATTCCAAAGTGTACCTGACTAATTGAAGATTACACTCTCCATCATTATATATTTATAGATAAAAGAACACAAATCTACTGGCAGACCTTTACAGGTAGCGTGCACTTGCAGTCCTTTGTCATCCAAAAAGAGAGATAGCATTACTTACATGGAGATAAAGGACACATAATCTCGGGATTGATGTCAAAATTTCTCTTCCTTTTTTTTTTTTGCAAATTTCTGCTGATACAACAAAAGTCATGTGAGGTCTTTTTTAAAGAGTAGTTATTTTATTTTCCAGTTAACCAGCAACTGTCCTTCTGTTTACATTTGTAAGGCCAGAGACAGTGTTTTTTATGGATTTTATGAAATGTGATGTCAGGCAAAAAGGACAAGTTTTCCAGAGGTTTATTTATTTATTTATTTTTAAATGTAGATAGTTAGTCAAATGCTCATATATATAATAATATTGTAATAATGATATATATGTTATAATAATATTACTATAATAATAGAAAAGCTCCAGTCTGTCTTCCTCAAGGAGGAATTCCAATTTTGTTTTCACTTCATGTGGTGTCAGTCAAGAAATAGATAATAAATAAGAGAACAATGCATTATTTTTCTATTTCCTCCATGAACTTGTTGAAGAATTTAGCTTTCATAGGAGTGTTAGGTTGATTAGTGCCTCTTTATTAAGCAAAACATGAAGTGAACACTGGAAAAGCCAGCAGATTAAAGGGTGTGACTAAGTAGATGATATGTCCACTATTATGAACCAGGAACACTTTGTTTATTTATTTATTTTGAAAAAAAAGTAATTTAGAAACATTGTTAGGATTTTGATCTTTTAAAATAAATCCTAGGAGGAAACCATCACATTTATTTCTGCCTTTTCAGCTCCAGTGTGGTAGAGAAATCAAATACACTGTTGCTCTGTCCATACGTCATTTAATCTCAGCAATTTCATAGCTATTGCATTTCAATTTCATACCCATGAGCTGGATTCGATAGACTAAACATAACCCTACATTGTATCTTTCTCTTCTGATATGCATGAGAACTTTTTGTCTGAACTGTTCTTGAAACTTGTATCTTTGAAGGAATAATTCAGTTACCCTAACGTAATTAATTTCTTTTAACACTTACTCTCCCTTGACAACCATTTTAATGAGGACAAATATCGACGGCTTTTTTGTTCTAGGAAGTGGTGGCTTCATTCCACAAGAGAGCAGCCATTCTGTCAGATTCATGTCTGTATTTTTCCTGTACAGAAAACACTGTATTTTGTTTAATTTGGTTTCACAGATATTTCTAAATGCATCAGAGCTAATGTTTGACTAGTGGACAAACTTTGCTAACCCAATTTGCTTTTAAATTACATTGGGTGAAAAGAATTATTTCACATCAGAAAAATTATCTTCCATATTCATTCTGCACATTTGACTAGAAATTTTAAACTATAAATGCTGAAAAGTTAGTGAAGAAATGCAGTGAATTCTTGAATAATTTATTTTAATGCTATTTTTAAAGGAATTTGGAGGATTATTTTTTTCTATCACTTATTCATATTCTGTGGCAAATACTTTGAAGTCAAATTTCTTCTAGGACACAAAGTGAACTGTCATTGATATTCCTTAGCATTATCCACTGCACTCTGTTCGCTAAGAAAAATGCTGACTCTTAGGCATAGAGTATTATCTGGGCTTGGGCTTTCATATTTAACACAATTACAACACAAAAAAACTGGCACTAAGTGCAGAATTCAGACAGTGTACTTGCAAGAGTAACTGCAGCTATTAAAATATACACACTCACAAAATATTGTCTGGTGGAGACTTCAATCTTTTCCAGTGTTATGGAGATTAATGGTATGATTTCTATACCTGGAAGCAGAAAAAGAAGGAAATGTAGGAAGCAAATTCCTTAAAATATTGAGACTGCTTTTCTGGAGAAAACTGGAAAGCAATATCTTTGCAGATTTGTTTTAAAACCTGCATATTGTGGGTGTGCAAAATTTTACACAGAAGATATGGGTACAGCTAAATTTAGTTCATTATAATGCAAGGAGCAGAAAGGATCATGCACCCCTAGTCTTTTTAGTTTAATAAATGCAGTGCAAGTTACTTGCTACAAAATGCCAAGTCATTCTACCAGTACACTGATTTTTCAGCTCCTGTCTTCTTTAGGACTGCAAATTACTTTTGAGATATCAGTTTTGTAATTGGGAAGGAAGCAAATAATTATGAAATATATATTTTGTAGATACTGATAAATTATGAGTACACTTTTTTATTTTTATTTTTATTTTTTTTCCAAAATGTAGTTGAAATGTAAATATTTACAAGTTATAAAGAAAGTATTCATCCCTTCTCAGAAAGTCTTTCTGGGGAGAGCAGAGATTGTGGGATGTAAAATATCTGACAGCAGAAGTAAAGAATATAGGTAAGGTAACCGAGATCGGGTTAGGCAAAAGAGGAGTGGCGGTCTGATGGAGCAGTCTGAAAGTGACAGCAGTTTTAGTGTTGGACCAGATCTAAACTGCAAACTGGAGATTTTGGGGACAATCCACGCAGAAGGATGATGTTGCCAAACATTTTAGGACCCATAAACCTTATTTTCCCTTTCTGTGCGAAGGTGGATTATAAAGTATCTCTTAGAGAGGAGGCTAGACCAACATCACCTTTCCATGTTTTTTTCCCTGTTTTACTTTTCTGGAAACAAATTAACCCCATCTTCAGTGATTACTGTTCAGACCTGTGGGTCTGGAGAACTTGCAACCTGGAGGGCTGTGTTAAAATAACCTTTACCAATGCTCCCAAACATCCATTGGCTTTCTTCTGAAGACCCCATTACACTCTGGTATAGTGTCCAAATCCACTTTATGCATTTGAACATATTGTTCTTCTTTTGAGTACCTGGTACACAAAACACTTAAGCCCATTAAACTATTCAGATGGGCTTTAAGGATAGTTCCTACATTTCTGCTAGATTGAATGCCATGGTCTTGGACAAGCAGGATACAGCCAGCTCCTGGGTCAGACCCATCCTTGGGGCATTTCTCTGCTCTTCTGGAAGACACTAGGCAGAAGGAGCACTTCCAACAGTGAAGTGTAGCTAGATTCTGCTGTTTAATACTGTTAAATCTTTATCAATGACATAGACAATGGGGTTGAGTGCACCCTCAGCAAGTCTGCAGACAACACCAAGCTGAGTGGTGCAGTCAATACAACAGAAGGAAGAAATGCCATGTGAAGGGACCTAATGAGGTTCAACAAGTCCAAGTGCAAGGTGCTGCACCTTGATCGGGGCAAGCCCAGACATAAACACAGACTGAAGAAGAACTCATTGGAGAGACCTTATAGTGGTCTTTAAATACCTAAAAGAGACTTATAAAGAAGATGGAGTGCAACTTTTTTCTTGGGCAGACAATGTCAAGACAAGGATGAATGGTTTTAAACTAAACTAAAAGAGGGGAGATTTATCTTAGAGATTAGGAGGAAATTCTACACTCTGAGGGTGATGAGGCACTGGAACAGGTTGCTCAGTGTTGTGGATGCCCCATCCCTGGAGGTGTTCAAGACATGGCAGGGAGGCTGGAATTAGAAGACTTTCCAACCCAAGCCATTCGATGATTCTATGACTCCCTCACCCAAACCATCCTGCTTAGCTGAAGACAGCTGCTAGTGCAGCACTGAGCATTGAATGTTGCTGAATGATTGAGTCTGTGGTAGGCATCAGCTCACCCAGGATCCAGGTGGGGGTAGGCTGGTGCAACCTTAGGGGGTCTACAGCTTAAGGAAGTAGTGCATGAGAAAAAGGGTCTTGTCACCCTGCAGCTGGTCTTGGTATTCAGGAGCCATGGTGCTGCTTTAGACCAAGCGAAGGAGAGAACAAATTTTCTCCTGGTAATCCTCCACAAAGTTTTCCCTCTCATGGCTTATATCTTTCAGGATACTTAGAGATGGTTATGATGTCTTCCCTGTACTTATTGTCTGGCAAATTAAAGATAATTCATCCTATTAAACTTTCCTCATATCTCAGCCTTTTCAGATACTTAATAATTTTATTTCTCTTCTACTTTATTCCTTATTTGTCAACATCTTCCAAAAAAACGAAGAACAATGCTATTTGTAGCAGGAAATTGGATTAGGTTTTGAACACTGAAATAAAAAGATAGAAATGCCAGTCTGGAATGGAGTATTTTATTAAAGGAAAATCCTATTACGAGTAATTGCTAATATAATTTGTTAGTATGATTATTGCATTTAAAGAAATGCAAGCTGTTGCATTCTTCTTAAATAATATTTTAACATCTCATTGTGCTTTTTACAAATATGAAGTCACCTGATTATATACCATCTTCTATGATATGAAAGCAACTTCTACATATAAATGGATTTAGCTTCATCAGTACCTCTAAATGATGAAAAAAATTCCATTTATTAAATAAATGCATGTAACCCAGATCTTGTCTGCTGGTTTTAAAGTCTTCATTTACATTTCAAAGCATTTTGGGAGATTAATCATCTCCAGCTAGTCTAGGTTGATTATATGGGCTCCTTCCATCCTCAGCAGAAAGCAGAAGGAGACATCCTCCAGAGGCGTCTTACATCTTTTAAATACCTAATGTAGAAACAGCTGCCCTTTAGAGCTACATCTCTTTTTCCAGGAGGGATAAAAAATTAGGTGAAATTAGGTACTTAACTTTTAGACTTTTTAGACCTACTGAAGATAGGTGAGATTGATCTCTTTTCCTGAGAGTCTAATCATTGGTTTCCTTTTGATACTCTGAAAAGAATTCCTAGTGTATGCCATTTAATTACTTCAGATTAATGTTAAATGGACTGCGTGTCTTTATAAATTAGATTCATGTAATGAGTAGTAAGGATTGGTAAAATTAAACATAAGCTTTAACTAATTAAGTGATAAAGAGAGATAAAACTCTCTTTTTATCTCTCATCTCTAAGATGCCTAACATTCTTTCGTTGCCACTCTCCTTACCTTTAATTGACTCAGAAATTGTTATCATTCATAAAAATCTCCCTCTATTTTCTTTATTTAAAGAAAAAGATTATTATCAAGGGAAAACACTGTAAAACTGTATCAGCTTATTTTTCCATTTAAATATCAATTAGGATCTGTGAAAATGGCTATTTATTTGATATATAGTAATTGGAGAGTCAAAGTTGCCGTCAGTGTGGGACTGTTAAAGAATAACACTAGATATCACTTGCCTGTTGCCACTAAATTTGGTACCCTAGGGAGACCTTCTAATTGGAGAAGACTAACTTATTACACCAGCTGATTATTTTTGTGACAAGTCATATTAGGAAGAGTGCACACCTTATTCCCAGGTCACTGACTTGAATAGTGCTTTCTGTTCTGTTCAATTTCATTATCTTTACAGCTCTCTGAACTAAGTGAAACAACTCTAACAACCAAAAACTCTTTTCCTCAGTTCTACTACCATAATCCATTCTTCAGCAGTTAAAAAATAACAGTCTTTTAGTCCCAAACTATATCATCATCACTTAGGTTTCCTTCAGGGTGACAACTTTTTTCCTTTCTTGCCTTTTGAACTAGTGGTAGTTTTTCTCTTCCTTGGTTTTGCCTTTATTTTTGCTTTTGTTCTTTTGCTTATCAAGAATGCATTTTATTTTCATTTATGTTTACACAGGCACTTAAGCCTATTCCGTAAGATTTTAATGAAATTATCGTCAAACCTATGAAAAATACAATATAATAGCTGAGTTGCTGGCCATGGAGGATATAGGATATAAGGTCCCACTTACAAGAAATTAAGTCAAATACTTTATGTGCATGATGGAAGGGACTGTGATTGCCATTTGGCTCTCTTCGATAACCTTTTTAGCACACCTGAGCCCATAATTGTCCAGACATGTACACTAGGTCTTGGGGAACACATATACATAAATGTTTTAATGGGACTGCAGAGCAAATGAAATTCAATTAAGATATATAATATATTTTCTTCATAGGATTAATTTGTATGAAATGAAAATGGGATGCCACATTTTTATTTTTAGCAATATTTGGAAGATTTTTTGGGCCCTCCATACAAAGGATTATTTTGAGGTGGGACAGTGGAGGAGAAAGGACTGGAAGGGCTGTTCTGTGGGGATTGTTCCCCCTTCAGCCATAGAAAGAAAAGAGAGGACACTCTCACTTTTCTTGTTATGGTTCCTCAAGCAATATTGTAAGCGGTCCTCTGCAAAACACATATATTCCTCATGAAATAAAAAATAAATAAATTGCTTCTTAAATTCACTGCAGATGTAAAAGCAAATACAATTTTCTTAGGCAATTCTACCATTTTTCCTATACTATGGGAAATTTCTTTCTGTCATTCTTCTCATGAGGAAAAGACAAAGGGCTGCTTTTAAGGGAAGAATGGACTGCAAGCATGTTAGAAACCCTGGATGGATTTTGCACTGTTTTCAAACTTACGAAGTTTAACTTAGGAACACGGCAAAATAACAGCCATTCTGTCTGTATAGTATGTATCATCTTACTGTTGGGCATCTAAGAATTAAAAGAAAAAATAAGAATTGCTTGACATCTTTTTTGTTTTAAGTAAGGGAACTCCTTCATATGTGGTCTCGTCTTCACTGAATGGCAATGCTGTGACTAAACATGATGACTGTCATGAAGTCATGTGATGATTTATTTCAGCATTTATTTTTTAACTTTATGTGGCCATAAACCTTTTACAATATCAATGTCTTAGGTATTCTAAAATTTAAATTATATTGGAGACAAAAGATTACTTATGGGAAATTTATTCTGATATTTGTACTACATAAAATTTATCCAAAGCATTAACACCTGGGACTGTACCGTTTGTGTCATGACCATCGCTAGCACTTCCATATTGCAGCTAAGGGCAGAAGCACAGGAGATAAGTAAAACATCACAATGAGGCAACAACAACAAAATCCTGACTATGTTGAAAATCTGCCTGTCACATAGATCTGTTTCTCCTTGGTTTCTGTTCTTAGTATCGCAGCTGGCATATTGGGATCTGCCTGTGGCTTTTATTAAATGCATAGTTCTTGCTCTTACTAACTGGCTAAATTTTTTGAAAGGATAAGTAGTAGGTACAGTATCTCAAAAGAAGGGGGGAGAAACAGCCTACCCACTGTGAGTAAATATAGCTGTTCTCACTGCATCTCCAGTGAGACTTGTTTTCTGAAGTGCAGGCAGATGTGTACTCTGGGAAATCTTCCAGAGGAATCATTAAAAAATGAGGTTCTCAACATTAGCTGATCTGTTTACCTATTTTTCTTTCTTGGACTGTCACTAGCAGCACTGAAGACTGCATTGGATGATGGACTGAGAGCATAAACGACTTGCAAAGGAACACTAAGGCAAACACTGTTTCCAGTGCACTGAGACTCTTCCTTAACAATCTGTAGCCATTTTCTGAGAATAAAAGTGCTCTTTCACTGCTAATACACCATTTGACTATAGACAAACCACCCATATTCTGGAATAGGAGAAGTTCAAGCTTTTCTTGTGACATTTCAGACATGATGCAGCAGGTGTAATGCACTTGATTGCTGCTGGTACTGATGATATCTCCCAGCCTGTCTGGTACTGCTAATCTATTTTCCATTATCTTGTGCTTCAGAAAAGAATAAATAAATAAGAATCATGCCTAAACTGAAAAGGAAGATGTTAATGTTGACATTGCTTCTAGCAGTTTGTTTGTGACAATGTCCTCTTGATGATCGTGTCATTACAAATAGTGTCTCTCATGTCCCACTTTTAGAGATTTCTGAAGAAATGGAAGGCAAACAGAGGGTGGGACAGACACCACTTTTCATTGTACTTCTTCGGAAATATCTTTAAAATAAAATCCAAATAGTCCTGTTTTAAATAAGTCATTGAGGATTACCTTCAAGGTTAAAGACTCTCATGTCATAAACCTATATCGTCTATTTGAGTTACTAAGAGTGTAGAAGAAAAATCCTTGAGCAGTGTATTACATACAGCGGAGTCCAGCAAGAGGGCTTATTTTAGTTGGTGAAATAGGGGCCAGGGAAAAAAATAAAAATAATAATAATAATAATAAAAAGTATTTAAATTAGCCTGGTGACAAGATTTTGCAGAACCATAAGGTTGATCTGCAACTGCTTTTCCACTTTTTGTAGACAGCCAGCATGCTGGTAAAAACTGAACCCAAGCAATACATGATAAGCAGGTCTGTAATGACCTTGGACTAACTAATCAGCATTCTCAATGAAGCATGATTACAGCTTTGATATTTTATGCAAGTTACAAAATCAAGTACTGAAATAGGGGAAATATTTGTGATGTTTACAATTTTATAATTTCAACTAATTTTAAGTATAAAGATCAGTGAAAAGACTCAAAAACCACCTTAATACTTTGAAAGCAAAATATATAAACATATATATCAGAAAACAAACCTCTTTGAACATGACACGAATTAAATATTAACAAGATAATATTAGTATCAGTCTGTATCTTTCCATTCAGACCCCTGGAAATATTCACAGCCATAGATGTGTATAACATTTTACATTGCTGTAAAATATGATGGCACTAGTTGTATGATTGTAAGTTAACAATAAAACTAAGTCACAGGAGATTTTTAAACTCTTAATAATTTTTCTCTCTGGCTATATATGACAATAGCATTACTACCTAGAGTGTTGCTGTTGCAGAAATTCTAATTACCCAAGGGATACTCTCAGTATTTGGAACTGTTCGGGCTTCTTATTCTCAGATTGTTGGCTTTTCCAAGCCTGAATCTAATGCCTAATTTCTCTTCTCCCCTGACTACCACCTTCCCAAGGCCAAATTCTTTAGCAATCTAAATGTTCTTAGCTACATTGGCTTCAGTGCAGGTGTACCAACACATTTCATTGCCTATTTTGTCTAGAAGGGTGTCTAAGCTTGGTGGAAAGAAAAGGAAATATTCTAGAGAGACAAACTTTTTTCTCCTTGAAGCATAAAATTAGTTTTGAATTGTTTTCTCCTTCACTTTAATAATCATTTGCTGTTTATATAACATGTAAGGGTTTGTAACTATTTGTAGCTTTTAAAAAGAGCCCAATGTTGCAGATGAGTATGCATGTCATACAAAAGAGGATACTTTTTCATGTTGCCACAGCCTCATGGCATGTTCTGAAGGAGTAATTCCTGTGACTATATATTTTTTTCATGTATTATACCCTGGTGGAAAATAAATTCCTGGCTCCGACGAGATTTTATTAATGTGTATAAATACCTAAAGGAAAGGTGCAAAGAGATTGGAGCCAGGCCACCACTCTTTTTCAGTGGTGCCCAGCGCCAGAAGAAGAGGCAGTGGGCACAAGATGGATTGCAGGAGGTTCCCTCTGAACACCAGGCATCATTTCCATGCTGTGTAGGTGACAGAGCACTGGCACAGGTTGCCCAGAGAGGTTGTGGAGTTTCCCCCTTGGAGATCTTCAGATGTGGTCCTGGGTGGCCCTGCTTGAGCATGGAGGTGGTGTTGGGGAGTTACCAGATGACCTCCAGAGGTCCCTTCCAACTGTGATTCTGTGACTGTCCTACTTCATACTGGGAGTTTGTAGGATTTTAAATCTCTTGCCTCATGCAAGATATCTGGTTTCCACTTAGCATCTTCTCATAAGATCTTCTTCTAAGTCCTGCATCCCTGGACTTCCTGCCTGAGTACAGACAAGCAAGTCAAGATAAGCATGTACCTGTTGGCTGTGGTGGGGGATGTTTATTTATTTATTTATTTATTTTGCTTTCCTTTTTCCTTTTAATGGGTACCCAATATATGTTGACACCTTGAAGACAGTTCACAGCTTCTGATGGCCATTCTCCCAGAAATGTAGCAATTTCCTTGCTAACAACATTCTATCATAGCATTGTTAAAAATCTGGTAAATATGCAGCATAGGTAGTTTGGTGAGTAGTAGGAGTAATGATGCCTCATCTTCTATTTGTACTTTGACATCGATCTCCCTTATGGATTCTCTGATATAAAAAATTCAATCTTTCCGTAGGGTCCTTCTGCTCTTCCTGGTGACTTATTTCAATGAAATCTTTAGGAATGTTAATAAACTCGATACCTTTCCTCATCTGCAAATGTCTTAAAATGCCCTGAGGGGACTGAGAGACTGAGCCACTGGGATGTGATGAGCATCTTTGGTTCTTTAGGGAACCAAACTAAAATTAGGCTAAAAATCATGCTTGACTTAGAATACACCTGTGAGCTCTGGCTATTTGAGACTGATACGTCCAACATTTTTCACCAGGAATGTGCTGAAAATGCTCAGTTGACCAACACACATGCAGCAAGTCAGGCAGTCTATACAACATACATTTGATGTCGAGTTGTGCTGTACTTGAGTTGTGGTAATTTGTTCAGGATATCCAGAAGATTGGTAGATCACTGTCAGAACACAGCAGATTTACACGCAGAGCAGTACTTTATCCATGCATATTGGTGAAGCTGTTAGGTATAAATCAAACAAATTTCCTTGTATAAAATGATATAAATCAAATCAAATTTCTTTGAAAGTACCTGTAAAGACCATGTGCAAAACAAATTCTTTAGTGCACTTTGAGTTACACCTGCAGTGAATGGCCAATTGTAATTTTACTAGGACCCCTTTATATGACATTTGCAGGGTAATTTACTCCTTCATAGATCATTTTACATTTTAAAGGCAGTAAAGGCTTGAGCTAAACAGCAATATTGCTACAGGAGTTAAGGGTGAAATTTTTGTTTTAATTAAATTATTCAGATGGTATAGTGACCACCATGGTCATTATTATTCTTTTTATTACAAAGCTTCCTTATACCGTTTTGGTTTATTCTGCATTCTGTAACACAATCAGAAATACTACTAAAATACCTTTATAACATTATAATTGTTTCTATGCTGGTGGAAGTCTTGCCTATTTAATTTTATCAATTTAGCTGAAGTAGTACAACTCTGGGACCTGACTTTGGATGTGGCAATCTGTGATTTACTTCTGTATGGTTTACTCAAGCTGTGTTAATAGAGATTTTGTTTTGTTTTGTTTTGTTTTGTGTTTGGGTGTTTTTGTTTGTTTGCTTGGTTGATTTGGTTTTCCTTCATGAGTTAGCACAATCTGTATGGATACAGTTCTTAAATTACAGCTTGCTCACAGAATCAGCACTTCAAGGGAACAGGAGCAAATCTCTTTTACTTAGAAAGGTTTTCTCTTTATTCCTTTAGTAGTTCCAAAGAAGTAATTCTACAGATGTGATCCATGTATACAGTTCATCAGGTTTTTATTAATTTCAAGTAAAGAAAATCATCTGCTTACTTAGAAAGTAAGTGAAAGAAAGTAAGAGGCTCTCCATTTTTTCTATTCTCACTTTGTGGATCTTCCAGAAGTTCAAATTCAAAAAGTTGTGGGAGGAGTTGTACTTGAATTAAGTCCAAATCATATAGTGAGATGCTCTCCCCACTTCTAAGTACACCTTTCACAGTTATAATCCAGTAAGCTAATCATAGTTATTCAAATACTCTTTTGCTGACAAGTCTATTAGTATAACTCAATATAATCACAATAACTTATTTTTTATTAAAATATTATTGTAGACCAACAAATCAGACTAACACAACTTTTGAAGAACATAGATATTTCCCACAAATCATAGGAAGGTGAATTTTAAAGTAGCCAGGCACTAATATAAGGAGATAAAGAGAGATATACTTCCATGTATTGTAATATTATCACGAGCAGTTGCCCTCACTTGTACCTCTATTTCATTGCTCTCATTAAATGGGATCACCTGAATATGCTCCATTCTGGAAGTACATTCCAGGAAAGCTCATTTGGGGATATTAAGGGGTTTGTTTGTTTGGGGTCTGTCTGCTCCATGACAGAGCCTTTCAGTTTAGCTATTTCCTTTCTGCCAGGCACTACTTGAAATTACTTAACATGTATTTTGAAAAAAATACCTGTAAACACCACAATCTGTTTATGACATTTAGACACTGCTTACTATTGCTATCTCACATGACAATTTTTTTTAAAGCTGAATTATGAGTGGTCATTGACATCTTTAAAATAGTAAGTATGAATTACTATGAAGTCTCACTTTTGACTTAGAAATTTAACGGGGGCATTAGATGACATTTCTGACTCACAGTGACTTCAGTAGTTGCTCATACTGTTACCAAACAGGATGGGTAGCCCTGACTTACGTAAACCGTGTTTATGGGCACTAGTGAAATGATTTCAAGCTACAGCAACAGAGCATCCAATCCACTATGTTGTTTCTGAAAAGAAAGCTGAACAGTGTCATTGATTATAGGATTAAGATTTCTTTTCCATATATATTTCTTCATTTTATGGCTTCCAGCACTCAGCACCCATAGCATCTTCTACAGAGAGTATTTGGTGGAAGGTGAAGGCCACAGTGGACTTAGTGGTCTGAACTGCAGCCCATGGAATTTCTATCTATAAAATACAATGCAGTAAATTTAGCCTGATTTTTCAAGACTCATACTTTCTGATCTATACCAATAAAAATAATTTGAACTTGTATTTTCTTCTCCCATGTAGAAGCCGAATTTGATGAATTATAGAAGTTGATTGTAAAGTTTTTGGAATCTCTTGAAAATCAGGTAGCTTTTATAAGTATTTATTTAAAAAAGAAACTGCAACTAGACCATTAACTTCAGTCTAAAAAGTTCAGCAAAGTCATGTGAAGTGGCATTCTTAAAGGTGACATCTTGAGCATTTTATTTTGTGTTTCAAATATGGATCTGTTTGATATAACAACCTCATAAATCATGTGAAATAATCATCACATTTCTGTATTTCTTAAGAAACAGACCAGTAGCAGAATTATATTCTACCATATTCTAGATGATGTTTAAAGCTGTGAAATTAGATCCCCCTTAGAAAGCCTCATGAGTTTGTAAGTAGGCCATATTCTTTGTTCAGAGATAATCCATGAGACATATGGTCTTTTTAGTACTGTTTTTAGTAGTCTTGCTATAGGAGTACATTTTCAGCTGAAAAATTGCTCCCTTACCAATGCATTTAAGATGAAACAGAATGGGAACATTCAAGCTTTTCCTTTTCCTTTCTTTTTTTTTATTTTTTTCCTTTTTTCTTTCTTTTCTCTCTCTCTCTCTTTTTTTTTTTTTTTTAACAGAGGCATTTTTGAATATTATATATAAAGATATTTTAATTTTTCTGTTCAGGTCATGAATCTTTACTATTTAACATTTGTATTTCCTAATGGCAAGAGAAAAAATCAGAAATAAAAATATTAGAGTTTTGAAAAGAAAAGGATCGTCAACTGCAGACGTCTTAAGACGTCACATTGTTTTCTAACTTGTGAAACAAAGTATTCCCTCCATGCAGTGGCCTGCATGCATAGATAAACCTTATTACAGTATATGAATAACTGCCCTCCTTGTTTTTGCATGCATAACTGTATTAAAAAAAAAAAAAAAAAAAAAAAAAAAAAAAGTAATATCAAGATATCAAGTAAGCAAAAAAGCAAAATCTGTTTTGATTCCAAACAGGACAACAAAGTTAAGAGGAGGGCAGTGAAGGCATTTCTGTTTTCCATGTATGCATGTTGGTGTGACTTTACAGCTGCCCATCTGTAGCTAGCCTGTCCTATCAGATCGTTTTACCTCAGATCAGTCCCAGTGCTTCTCTGTCCCACAGTTAAGTTTAGAGGGATCTAATCCAAAGCTTCCTGAAGTTTCTGCATGTCTTGGTACTGCTAGTGGCCATGGGGTCATATTGCTAGTACACAACTGAAATTTAAAATTGAATCCATGAATGTGTGGATTTTAGGACATGCAGTGTTACACATATGATGAAATAAGAGTTATCTAGAAGTACCAAGGCAAAATTTGATGAGATTTTTCACATTCTTGATCCACAGCCCTGTTAGGCAACATCCTAGTGTACTACACCAAGATAGCTTTCCAAGACAGGACTTATTTTTGGTCTTCTTCACCACAGCTGGTGTCACCTAAGCTGGTGTCACTGCTTTGATACCCATAGAAATGCAACCTGTACCTAGCTGACAAACTGACCCATCCCCTCTCACAGAATCATAGAATCATTAAGGTTGGAAAAGATTTCCAAGATCATCAGGTCCAACCATTCCCCTACTACTGACATCACCCACTAAACCATGCCCCTAAGCACCAGATCCAACCTTTCCTTAAACACCCCCAGGGATGATGATACCACCACCTCACTAGGCAACCCATTCCAATGCCTGACTACTCTTTCTGAGAAGAAATGTCTCCTCATTTCCAACCTGAACCTTCCTTGGCACAACTTGAGGCCATTCCCTCTTGTCCTGTTGCTAGTTATCTGTGAGAAGAGGCCAACCCCCAGCTCCCCACAACTTTATTTCAGGTAGTTGTAGAAAGCAATAAGGTCTCCCCTGAGCCACCTCTTCTCCAGACTAGACAACCCCAGTTCCCTCAACTGCTCCTCATAGGACCTGTGTTCCAGGCCCTTCACCAGCTTCATAGCCCTTCTCTGGAAGGGCCCAACTTTCCACAATTCTTTAAGAAGCAAAATTGTTGTTCAGTGTCTGGCTCTGAAAAGTGACAGGTACTGAAACAGCGGCAGTGGGGAATTCTCCAAGGATCAGTGGGAAATAAGAAACAGGAAATTTTCTCCTGTGCTGCTTTACATTTTCACATCTCCATATTTACCTGCTTCATCTATCATCTTCCCCAGACATGCTTAGCTCTGAATCCGTCCACATCTTTTTTATTTATTCCACAGACATTAGCTGGCTACAAGTGAGGTATAAGCTAAATGTAAACAACATTTACAAGAAAGGCTGGAAGGAGGACCTGAGGAACTACAGGCCTGTCAATCTGACTTCAGTGCCAGGGAAGGTTATGAAGTAGACCATCCTGAGTGCCAACACACAGCACATACAGGACAACCAGGTGATCAGGCCCAGTCAGCATGAGTTTATGAAAAACAATTCCTGTTTGACTAACCTGATCTTCTTCCATGACACAGTGACATGCTTAGAGGATGAAAAAATGTTGTTTACCTAGACTTCAGTAAGGCTTTTGACACCATTTCCTGTAGAGACTGGCTGCTCATTACTTTGAAGGGCATAGGCTTTGCTGGGGAAAAAAATGTCTGGGTGGTGGGGCCCAAAGAGCGGTGGAGAATGGAATTAAATCCAGTTGGAGACTGGTCAGAAGCAGTGTCCCCCTGGCTCAATATGGAGGTCGGTTCTATTCAATATCTTTATCAATGATCTGGATGAGTGCACCCTCAGTAAGTTTGCAGACAATGCCAAGTTAGGTGCAATTGTTGATCTGCTTGAGGGTAGGAGGGTTCTACAGAGGGATGTGGATAAGCTTGATCGATGGGCCAAGGCCAACTGTATGGGGTTCAACAAGGCTAAGTGATGGGTCCAGCACTTGGGGCACAGCAACACCCCTACAATGATACAGGCTGGTGAAGAATGGCTGGAAAGCTGCCTGGCAGAACAGAATCTGAGGGTATTGGTTGATAGCCAGATGAACATGATCTAGCAGTGTGCTCAGGTGGTCAAGAAGGCTAACAGCATCCTGGCAAGTATCAGAAATAGCATTGTCAGTAGGACCAGGGAAGTGATTGTCCATCTATAGTTGGCTCTCGTGACGCCATACCTCGAGTACTGTGTTCAGTTTTGGCCCCTCACTACAAGAAGGACACGGAGGTGCTGGAGCATCTCCAAAGAAGGGCAATGAAGCTGTTGTAGGGCCTAGGGAACAAGTCTTACAAGGAGCAGTTAAGGGAACTGGGGTTATTCAGCCTAGAGAAAAGGAGGCTCAGGGGAGACCTTATCGCTCTTTACAACTACTTCAAAGGAAATTGTAATGGGGTAGGGGTTGGTCTCTTCTCCCAAGCAACAATTGATAGGACAAGAGCAAATGACTTTAAGTTGTGCCAGGGGAGGTATAGGTTTGATATTAGGAAAAAATTATTCACTGAAAGGGTTGCAAGGCATTGGAACAGGCTGCCCAGGGAAGTGGTTGAGTCACCACCATTCCTTGAGGCATTCAAAAGACATGTAGATGTACTGGTTAGGACATGGTTTAATGTTAGACTTGGCAGTGCTAGGAAAATGGTTAGATGTGATGATCTAACAGGTTTCTTCAAACTTAAATGATTCTGTGATCCTATGATCTGCTCTCATTGTACTTCTCTTCCTCTCCCAGAGGCTGAAATGATAATTCACCTTTAAAGCAGTATTCTTGAAACAACACCAGTTGTACCTGGGAGTAACATTAACATCTACTAGAATGATCTCTGGGCAGATTTTACTAGTTTTAGAGCAACACATACCATGTGTTTGTTTGAAGAAACCTTCCTCTTTATGCATCGGGCTAAAAGAAAAAGTCTGTATCAGATGTACTGATAAGAAATTCTGTATTATCTCCAAGGTTTATACAATTAGGCTGTCAAGAATATGCTCATATGTTCTTATCTTTCTCCTTCTCTCACATCTTTTTTATTCTTTCTTACTTGTTGGCCTTAATCCAGCAAATATACGTAGATCCCTAAGTCAATGGGATACTTGTTGAAATTAAGTAACTTGCATACATGCTTGTTGAATCAGCTTGGTAGCTTTGTAGACTGATGAGACTTTCAGCTGTGATCTGGAGTTACACTGACCTCTTCATATCAATGATTTTAAAACACTTTTAAAAATAAAACACAAAGTGAAAATGCTAGTTATATCAATAATTATTATTTATAGTAAAGATTAATGAACTCTGAAGTGTATTGGAACTTGTAGACACAGCAGCATGTAGAAAAAGGCCTCAATGTCAATGTTGTTTCGTTTTGTTTCTTCATACTAACTGAAAATTATTTTTCTATACATTTTATCTTGAGCAGGTCTTTGTGTAGTGTTCTCAATTTTCTAATTTCAGTAAATAAAGGGATGTTAATTTTACTTGTCCTTTTACATTTGCATCCTGCTGTCATTCCAAACTGTATCAGCCTATCTGATAGTTGATCAATGTCCTTCTTTTTGTCTGTTAATGTAATTTCAAACTTGACAGTGAAATGAAAAAATCATTTCACATATATGCTCTTACATCTTTGCAGTAATCTCATTTTATTTTTATTTATTGGAGCAAGTTATATTAAATATTGTATGATGAAGGATTACAGAGAAGTCTGTGATGTTAAAGAATGAATGGATCATTAGGCTTCTCGATGGCTTTATTCATCTCTTAAAGTGACCAGATTTGTTTAACATCTGTTAACAGGATGATTAAGTAATCTGCCTAGACTAGAAGTTCTTAACAGAACTTTGTATCTTTCCTTTCTGGATTAAAAATACATTTTATGGGAACATATTAAATCATGTTGATTAGAAGTACATTAGTGAGAAATTTCTTCACAACAACAACAAAAAAATATGAGTAAGCACAACACCCCACAACAAACATGAAATTTTCCAAAAGTTACTGGACATTATCAAGTCTTTCTGATTGATCTCACAGAAAGAACTTTGGAAGTCTGATTATAAGAAGCTGAAAAGTCTTAGTGCAAGCACTTAGTGTAAGCACAAAACATCAGTGTGTTATCATTGTTCTCATTTTAAATCCAAAATACACTACAAAATCTACTAGGAAGAAAATTAACTCTGTCCCAACTGAAACAAAGACAACCTGCACGTCAGAAAAAAAAAAAAAAAAAAAAAAAAAGTCCTTGTTCCTGCAATAATCTTCTGAAAATCTGGAAATGACTGGAGAGGACAAATAAGAACTCTCTTTTGTGTGAATGTCTGTGAGAGTTACTGAGATTTGGAGGTGGATTAGGCAGGAAATTAGACTCATCTGATTAAGGCCAGGGTATAATGCATTGCTGAAGGATATTGTTAATGCTGCCTGGTTTGGCTACAGTTGGCAGATGTTCTCAGAAAAGCACTGTTGAGTCATTAATTTTTGCAGGTAAGTATAAATGTATGTTTTCTTATTTTATGTGTTCATGTAGATATGTAAGTACATGCATAATTTCAATACAAAAATACAAAGTGTGCATATATTTATATACATAAAATGTTTTAAGTTACCTGAAACATGGACTAGTGCTTATAGAAAATTTGAAATTAAGTTAAATAAATCATATTAACTGAGCTCTGATACAGCAGATTCTTTTTCTGTAGTCATTGTCAGTGCTTCACTTCCTCTCTAGGGAAGAGAAGATTTCAAATTTCACCATCTAAACTTAAAGTTTCTATGGGTACTCTCTTTGCTTTTTTAAATATATGTAACAAATGTATTTCAGGGACATTCTTTGTTCCAGCAGAATGCAAGGAAGGTCTGTGATTAAAGCATCACTTTGCTAAAGGCAAGGTCACTGGGAAACAACACCACAAAATGTGGGAGACTGGTAAAAATATGATGACCTGATGTCACATGCCAGACATACAGAAACACAAGTGTAATCAGGATGTTTGTTTTCAAAAGCAGAAAAAAAAATAAATAAATAAAATTAAAAAGTTTTTTTTGTTGTTTATTTATTTATTTATTTATTTTTTAAATTACATTTTGTACTTCATTTAAATAAAAATAGTAAGAAAAGTATCCCCTATTCAATACATTTCTGCTATTTACTGCTGCTTCTTCTCATTTTGTATTCTGAGTCCTCAGGAGGGCTTCAGCAGTGCAGATACTTATTCTTTGCAATCTCTTTGCTGCAGACAGTTTTATTCAATAAGCTACATAGTAGTCCACTCAAAAGGTCTGGTGAGTGCATAGATCCTTCTTGTTCCAATCTCTAAAATTAAAAAAAAAAAAAAAAAAAAAAAAGAATAGGTACCTCTAATGCAGAAGGCAGCCCTGTACAGCTGGTAATAGTGTTTTCAACTGCTCATAAATATAACAATACCTTAAAACTAGAAAAGGTGGTGTTTTTATTGTTTGATTTAGTTTGGTTTGGTTTAGTGCATTTTTTATTTGTTTGTTTGTATTTTGCAAATGTCCTTTCATTTCTTAATTTTTAGGGTTTAGTCATGTATTCTAATTTCCTAAGAGGAATACCAGTAAATCATATGATGTGATATAAAAATCAATAAAACTGGGGTCCTTATTGGATCCTTATGACTTCTGACTTTTAAGCTGTTTGGGGTGCACTTGAATTTTGAACTCTTTGATCAGTTCATAGTTAATAAACAGTTGATCCTTTCCTATATACTGCAGGATCCGTGATCATCCAAGATCTGTGGGGGACTATGGTTCAAGACGGGGGACATGGTGTTCTAAATAGCCATGAACTCTGATTCAGATGCTTCACACCTAGATCACAGGAACTAAGCTTTAAGAAGAGCAGCAAATAATGCCAGTTACAGAACAGATTGGAAGTACCTATCAGTAGGGCTCATGATTTTTGAAGTTTCTACTCTTCAACTCATTTTTTGTAACAAACCAAAGTCGTTATTGTAAACTCATGTCCCTGGGAATGGTGCCTTTAACAAAAATGCTGAACATAACCAGACTTGCCATAAAACAACAAGAGTTGGCAATATCATGAGCAATTGTTTTGCTTCAAGCAAGCAAAGCAGAGAACACAACAGCAGTTGCTTAAACTGGCCTATTAATCTTTAAAAGTGTTCCTGGATGCAGGTATGAACACTGTAGTTAGTCTCAAAAGAGGGAATTATTTTTCTTGCCGGAAATCATAACATTCAAGAGAGTTTTCAAAAATCTTTTTATGGTTCATTTTAATGACATTGGATTCTGGTACAGACCCTTAAATTTAGCACCCACTCTCTCGTGCATTTATTTCCTGCATAATATTTATCTCATTATATAGCAGGGAAAGTTATAGTATTCCTACATCCATGATGGAAAGAGAGAACAGAACCAATCAGAAATTAAGTAAATTATGATAATTAACCATGCTATTATTGCAATATTATATTCTTAATTATACCTTTATCACCATATTTTGTCTTTGTTCACAACCACTGTGCACAAAATACAGTTTCTTGGATAACAACAAAGATGAATCCTGTTTTGGCTACAGGCTAGATTACATCTGTTCCTCCTACTGAATTATGTGGGCTTTAGGCACAAATTGTGTCTCCTATTTGCATACATTTCCCAGGAACGCTAGAATTACTACACCATGCAAGGATTGGTTTTATAGGGCTTGTCACTTCAGGATGCCCATGGTACTAAATATGAAGAACTACATAAGAACAACCAGTTTTAGCACAAGTGAACCCCATGAACATTGCAAGAGTCTTCTCAATAGGTATATACTTCCTTAACCAAGCAGTGAGTTTGTAGAATGCTTAGACTGTGGGGAGGTGCACAGGCATATGAATGATCTCTTCTGCTCTGGTTATCAGTAAAAAACTATATATCAAAACAATGCGGGAAGATCTTTCTATAGCATCTTTTCTTTCAGGGAATGTATATTTGTGACAAATTTTAATTTTGTGATATTTCAAATGTATTCAGAACTCCTTAGGGATCTGAGCATTTTTATTTAAAAACAAGAAAAACAACATAAGATGGGTTAAAATGAAATGGTCTTGCTGAGGCTGAAAATTGCTTTATATTATAAACTCCTTTTTCAAATGTTAATTTTATGAACCTTTTGGACACAAAATTTTTGTGGCCCATAATTGGATTTTTTTTTCACATCTTTGTGTGTGTGTATGTTCCAAGACTTTTTCAGGCCTTCTTTTACCTTTCTTGGTTATCTGCCCTGAGAAGTTTTCCTACAGCAATTGTGTTGGTGACTATATATGTCTCACTGATGCTGTTTCAAATTTTTCACTGTTAGAGTTACGTGTATCACCTTGACTCATTTCAGTCAGAATTGCATATGGCTTGACTGAGGGACACACCAGTCTGCTTTGACTTCACACAAACCCTTATTCCATCCCCAGTGTTCAAAACAGAAAGCACTGCTCAGTTTGCCATCAGTCCAAACCTCGTTTGTCTCTTATCTTCGTCTGTATCATCAGAGGGAATAGGTGAGAACAATTTTCAGACTAAGTGCTTGACTTAATAGCATGTCAAGGACCCCATGGGAACAAAACAGCTCTTCTGGACAGCTGTGACTTTTTTGTGCTCCTGTTGAACTTCCTATGACAAGTGATGAGTAAGGCTCATGTTGATTCAATCACCCTATCTCATGTCTTTTTTTCATTTGATCTTGGAACTTATTTCAGCTATACTATATTACGTCTTAGGCTGTTTCTGAGACACAGAGACTGCCACAAAAGTGGTTGAGGAAAAAAACATGAGCCATAAAACTGGGATTTGAGCATAGATCTGAATATTGCCAAAGATGAGAGCTCACATTCAGGGGCAACAGGTTGCAGAAAACAACCCCTTGATGGGTTCTTATGACTGATAATAATGTTGAGTAAAGAAGACAGCAGTATGCTTCTTTTCTTGACTTCTTGCCTTCTGGTCTTCTAAAGACATTCCACTTTGAAAGAAAGTTCTGGAAATCTGATTTTAATATTGTCTATTTTAGAATACAGGAAATAGATTTATGAACATGTGGCAAACTAAACAATGCAGATGAAACTTTTTTCTTTTTTAATCTTTTCAGTAGATCATCTATGCATTTTTCAAACAAATTTACCAAAGTTATTTTGCTCACTTTAAAAAAAGAAAAATAATATATATGTATATATATATAAATTCTAGCAAAGCTCACCAGTAAAAGATGGTAAAGACAGTACTGCCTAACTCAAACACCTTTTTTTTTCTTTTTTTTTTTTTTTTCATAGGCATCTAGTCAATAAGTTAAAAAATATAACTTCGTAGCTTGGATTCCTCTTCTTTTTTTACTTTTTTTTTTTTTTCAGATTAATTGCATTCATTTTTTTTAACTGTAGGTATGCTTGACATGGGAATCCTTTCCTTCACCATAGTTCAATATCATGGCTACAGGATTTGTTCCATGTGTGAAACTCTAATTACAGTGGGAACCACAGACCTCTTCTACAATTAGAGCAGGTTTTGTTAACACTGGAACACATCATTTACAGCTAATAGGGGTTAATGTCTCCTCGAAATTAGTTACCAAGGAATATGTGTGTCCCTTATCCATGCCAGCACCACTATAAGTTTAACTATAAGCTTAATCAGGAGCAGGAAATTACTGCTGCTCTCCTAGCACTATGTACTTTACCTTTTAACTATTGATTAGGTTTTGATGTAGGCCTTTTCTCCTCATTGGTAAAAACAAACTGGGTAGTAAGTCAGAACTAGACCATACTTGTTGGTCTTAGAAATGAAATGAGAATGTTTATTATCATTAACATATTGACATTAGGCTCAGCCTAATTAATTTTAATTTATAATATATATTATGGCATATATCAATAAAATAAAAAAGTATTAGTAAGATCTAGGTACTGCTCAAGTGAAAATAATGTCCAGTTCTCTACAGTTATGCTTTGCTAGCCCTTGCACCTTTCTGTGAAATTTCAAGTGTTGACTGCTTTAAGGAAGAAAAAGTGCTTCTGCTCCATCCAATTTGACATACAAATGTCTCTGTTAATGGTTTTCTTAAGAGTATATTCTTCAGGAATGAAAGAAATAGAAAATAGCATGGCATAAAGCAGAAACATACAGTGAAAAAATAATAATTAAAAAAAAAAAAAAGATTTCTACAATGCATAATCATTATGTTACAGTAAAATATGTCTGTTACACAAGTGAATCTTGTTTATTATTTTTTTTCCCCTGGAGTTTCATTGTCTTTTCTTTCTTTAGATCTGGTGATTTTAATTAAGTAGTCTTATCATTACTTTTATGATATTTTTTTGCTTCTTGTAGGCACTGTACACAAAGTAAACAAATAAATGAAAGAAATATCCTTATTATTGTTACTTAGTTTAAAACTAAGCCCTGCTATCTGTTATTATCTGATAAGATTTATCTAGATCCACCACCTGAATATAGAAAATCTCTACTTGAAACCAAATGTGGAATTTAAGCAGATATAATGAAATTAAACATTATCTCCAAGCACTTAGAAAACAGTATTATTGGGACTTAACAGGGATTATGTCTCACCTAAAAGAAAGCACCTGGTGTAACAATGATTTCCAATAATGATCAAAATTAATCCTTTGGTTGACAACCAACACAAATCCTATACATAGTTTAAAAGCTTAAAAAGCCGTTAAGCAGGACCCTGCATCAGTAGAAGTGTGATTATTGTGCTGATCCTGTGCTCAGGTGAAAACTTCTTACCGTGTACCGGAGCATTTTTTCAGTGCTGAATGAAAAACAGGGGAGTAGGGCTTAAGGATTCCCTTTGCTATATCACTTCCATAAGCGCCACATGATTTTCCTGGAAGTCCTATTATTTATGTTCTACCTACTCTTAGTTTATGGCATCTTACTGACACTTTACTAGCTGAGGAAGTATGGTTCGCTTGCTGATGTATGGAATCAAGATCAAAAAGCATCATGAGTCTGTAGCTCAGAAAACAGCAATTTTCAATTCATAATTGAAATTTCAGTTGTTACATGAATCCCAACTGACTCATCAAAGAGACTGATATCTTTTGTACAGAGCCTGGAATTTGGTGTCTTATTATGAAGAGGCATCATTCTTCCATAAGAAATAAACAGTTTACATTACATCACCTGCTGCAGTCTGATCATTTTATAACCATCTGCTTAATGCTTACTTGTTACATTGGAAAATAGCACGTTATCTCTTGAAAAAAATTTCAAGTACCTGCTTGTACATTCTGAAAGAATTCTTTTATTAAACATACAATTGAGAACAATCCACTTGGGCAGCAGCTTTTCCACTATGTACAGAGTTTCCAAACACTGAATTTACAGATACTGAAACACCGGTTTTTAAAATCTGTACACCCCACCAAAGTGTTTTTTCATTTTCTATGTTTCTGTAAGTAAGATACAGGCTAATTTTTCAAAGCATGGTATATTCCAATGACTTTACAAATTTAAAATCTTCGAGAAATTAGGTGGGAGTGTGCTTTGGCTGCTTAAAAAATAATAATAAAAAGAAAATTGATTTTTTTTTTAGGCTTTCATTTATTGATTGACAGCTTAACATTTATCTGCTCAAACGGCTTACATCTTCCAATATGTGAAGTGATATTTTAGAGGTCAAGCTTGTGCACCAGCTGGTTTTGTTTGCATTTCTAAAACTGATCTTTGCTGGACCATCATTATTATCATTTACCTGTTTTGAGGACTCAGGACATAATATACACAGTGACAAATAATTGTTAGAAAGCTCTACTTATAGCCTTTATCCATAATGTCTGAATAATAATAAGAAAAAAAGCAGCAATTGCTGTGATGATATCTCTATTCTTTTTAGTCATATAAAGTAATTTTAGCTATAATATTGCTGTTTCTTTCTCTCAGTGTGTCACCAGGAACCTTGAAATATGAACGAAACTACAGATGTGATCCATGTAAACAAGCTCTGATAATAATCAGAAAAATCACATGTCAAATTCTTATGTTTTAAAGGTGTTGGCAAGATGTAACAGAGCTGTTTCCCTGTGCAAGTTTACTGGCTTTCTTTGGCTATGACCTGCCCAAGGACAAATTTGAATAAAATGTAAAGGAAAAAAAACAAACAAACAAAAAAAAAAAAATAGACCAGAAAAAAAACCTTGGAGGGCAAAGAAAACTATGAAACCAACACCAAACACACGGACACCACAGTTTATTCCTGCAGTTATGATAACAAAGTGTTAACTTGCAACATTTGATACAGACTAACCCACATGGTAAATCCACATTCCCACTCAACAGAGTTACCAAAATAGATGAATATCTGAATATCTGTGTAGTGCTCGACAAATGGCATTTCCTACACTTGACAGTTGTTAAAAACACTTGATAACACTGTGCAATCTCTGGCATTGTTGTACAGAGAAAGCCTTAGCTATTTCCAATGACTGTATTTATAATTACATTTTCTTTACACTGAATTGTCTGTCAACTTCTGATTTTGTAAATCATTTTCATAGTGCAGCTGAAAATTTTCTAAACCACTATCAAGGAATGACACAAAGTCAAAAGACAAATGCTTCATCAACTGTGAATAATGATCCTACAAATCTGCATTTTAAGGGTAAAGAAGTTATGAAGAGCAAAACATTAAATCACAAAGGCTGATTACTTACTGCTAACTAACAGTAATAGAGATTGGCAATGTGTAACACCTGTTAATTTTCAGGTGTAGCCAGAATAATAGCAATTAACAAAGGGAAATATAAGGACTCTTTCTTGAACTGGAATTTGTACCAAGTGTACTTTTTGTTAGTGTGAAAGTAAACCTCTATGGGTAGCCTGATTGGAGAAGCTGTCATTGATTTTGAAGCTGATCTGAATGAAGAGAAGTTATTCTTTTTATTTTAAACTCAAATCAGTTCACAGAAGTGGGTTTATTAGCTAAACTAAGAAGAAGATAACCTCCATGAGGGTAATAGAAGGAAGGAAAGGCGGCCAAATCTTAGGCTGTAGAGAACGTTTCATCTGAACCATTGGGAACAGGGACAATCTGCCTGGCTGTGGCCAAATTTAAAATGATACTTAATTTTACTATAATTATTAATTTAAATAAATATGGTAGAATTTTTTTTTTTTTAGATCATCTCCAGTACTGTGGAGTAAAGTTGTCTCTGTTACTTGTTCAAAAAATAAAAAATAAAAATTGTTGAATCAAATTCTAATCAAGTAACAACAAAACGGCTTTTCAGGCTATGAGTTCATGGAGACATAGGATACTCACTGGGTTTTATGTGCAGTACGTGATATGATGGTCCTTCTACCAGACAAAAACTCCAATGCACAATTATAAAGTAAATAATAAACCTTTGCAATTTCCTCTCTCCCTACTTTCATGTTAAAATTATGTGGGTGAAGGGGAAGGCAAGTTATGTATCTTAATTTCATTTTAATAACTAAAATCCCCTTTTATCTCCCTTTCTTCACCTTAAATAATATTGTGCTTGAGGATTTCATGTTTTTCCCTCCTTGTCTCTAGGAAACCGATCTCATGACCTTTAACATCTCAATGCACCGATCTTGGTGGCGGGAGCACGGGCCTGGCTGCATACGAAGGGTGGTGCGTCCTTCTGCTCCTGGCATCCTAGATGATTACTCCTACGTCTCTGTGACAGGCTGCATAATTGATTTCCAGTACCTAGAGGTTATTCACAGTGCTATCCAAATACTCCTTTCCGTAAGTCCCAATTTTCTCTTGTACTCAGACTCAAGCCATCTTTCCACATTCAGTCTTCAGTTGTTGTGTGCCTCTTTCCTGACAAGGTGATGTAGTGGTTGATCAATAGCAGCATGGATTTGGAATTGTATTGTATTTTGAATTAGAGAATGATAGTCACATTATTAAAATGTACACTGCTCTCTCTTTGCTTATGACAAAAGTGACAAAGTGGCATAGTCCCCATTCTGGCCTTTGCTAGAAGAGGTGAAAACTATTTCAAATTCTCATCTCTCATTCATTGAGACATACCGAAAAGGAGAACAGACTTGTCCAAAATTAGTTGGCCTAAACCTTTCCAAAGTTCACAATCAATGATGGTATTTATTCAGTCCTGAATGTAAATATATTTTACATGACACACAGCTAAGATTCTCCCAAAGTGAGATATGAATGTGACACTTGAAAAAAGTCAGGGAAATATTAGGAATGAGAGTACTCATGTATATTTAATGACATTATCTGTTCTTTCTTGGGACTCTGGGTCATGAGAATACTCTGCCTTCATGATGTACTTTTTACTGTTGCAATACTAGTCAAAAATTGCAAGCACTAGAAGTCATTACAAAAAGTATGGTCATTGAGCCATGGAACAATGGGCACCTGTGGGTTATGGGCAATTCAAAGAAGCACTGGGGCTGGATGAATTACTTTGGGAGCAGCAGCCCAATCTTGTCCACAGTGTTTCCTCATTTTAGTAACTGGTTCTGCTTATGCTCAAAATCTTGGCAGGCACAAACTTTGTGTGATTTAGAAGTGGTAGCTCTTTCTTGGTTTTTCTACATAGCTGAGTGTGGTACATAGCAAATGGTTTACACCATGTGGGTGCACATGGTTCTGATATGCCTTAGATATCTGCACCTATTCTGAGAACACAAATGCTCATGGTTCATGGTTGTAACCATGACCACCAGTGCTTGGCAGATACTCAGAGAAGAGTTGTGGTGTAAAGTCCACGCCTGCTCCATGAAAAACTCCATGGTCTGGTCAACCAGATAGGTTGGATATTCCTGGTGTACTCAGTACTTCAAGATGTTTTACTAACTGACTTGTAAGTCCAAACAAAGAAAGAGATTAGAGATTTTAAGCTTATTAGTTTAAAATTATGTTTAGATTTAAATTTTTACATTTTCTCAAGTTAATGACATTTATATTCTGAATGAAAAAAATCAGTGTACATGTTGGGACAACTTACATGCCTGGAGTGATGTAATAGATGGTTACAGGCTCTTTAGGAGAGAAAGGCAGAGAAGAAGAGGAGGTAAGTAGTCCTGTATTTTAAGGAATGCCTTGACTGCACAGAGCTGAGAGATGGTGATAATAGGGCTGAGTGTCTGGGTAAGAGACAGGGAAAGGGCAATAAGACAGATAGTATGGTGGGAGTCTGTTATAGACCACTCAAACAGGGTGAAAAATAAGATGAAATATTATATAAGCATCCAGAAGTCTCATGATCACCAGCCCTTTTTTTCACAGGAGACTTCAACTTCCCAGATGTCTGATAGAAATAAACCACAGAGAGGAAGCAGTCTAGGAGATTCCTGGAGTGCATATAGGATAGCTTACTCACACAGGTGGTGAGGGAACCATCTAGGGAAGGTGCCTCACTTGACCTGTCCTTGCAAACACGGAAAGACTTATGGGTGATGTGATGGCTGAAGACTGTCTTCGGCACAGTGATCATGAAATTATAGAGTTTTTGATCTTTAGTGAAGTAAGAAAGGTGGTTAAGAGAGCTGTAACCTTGGATTTCTGGAGGGCAAACATTTAGAAGTCTTGCTGACAGGGTCAGGACCTAGATGATTTCTATGATCTGTCTAGTACTGCCTAACTGACTAGAATACAGTAGTGTTCTCAGTCTAAAAGTCTTGAAGTTTTAGACTTCTCAGTATTACTAAAGGATGCTTTTGTAAGATGCCAAATGCTATTGCCTTACCATTGCTTTTAGTCAAAATTTAATAAACTTTGATCTTACAGCAGTGATTAGTGAACTTCCACTTGAAAGTCCAGACCTGAATTAGCGCATTTTCTTAGTTCACCAGTGACATCACAAGTGCTTGCATATCCCATGTGCCTGTTGCACCTTCTCAGGCACTAGTGACATCACAGGCACCTGAACCAGCCTTTTCCTGCCTGTTGCTCAGTCAGAAACTAAATACTTTGAGTCAAGATATTTTTCAGTGAAGATAAATTACTTCTCTTGAGGCCTAGTCCTGTATGTGTCAACATCCGTTGTGAAATTACAATGCAAGCAGGCTTTGGAAAAAAATATTGCACATTGCATCTGCAAAGCCCGATAAAGTACAGCTTTCTTACTCTTCTGAGGGTCTGATACTGAAACCAGGTTGCCTCTCCCATTAGGTCCATCTCTGCATCTGCAGCAAATTCCCCTCGTAGTCCATTAGTGTTCGTTTTGCTCAAGTGAGCCCATACAAGGGAAATCGTAGTATAGTCAATTTAATAGGAGAAAAACATGAATATATTCCAATTGTATTTATATAAATTATTCCTCACTTCTGTAATAAAAATGTATTGTGATATTCAGAATTTTTTATAGAAATTTTGTTATTAAATTTAGAGTTCTATGGAAATACAACTGATGGCTGAAATCAAGAGCAGTTTTGTTCTCTGCATATCCAGTGTAATAAAATTCAGCTCAAAATTTACCAAATGACAAGAACACAGATAGAAATATTATAATAATAGAATAAAAGCATTTAATATATATACACTTAAAGAAATATGCATATGGAAAAATAGAAAAACTATGTAGTAATTTGTACAGCTTTATGTAAAGCATAAGATGTCCATTTCTTGTGGTGTGAATGATTGCCTGGAACGATCATAAATAAATTCTGTGTACAATTCATTGCAAGATCAAAATGTGCCAGGAACTTGTAAGGCTTGACTGGGAATTAAATAGTTGCAGTTTCAGATATTGCTTTTGACTGATATACACAATGTTAAAATATGAAAAGTAGGGTTTTCCTCTAGTCTTATTATCTTCCTTATTCCATCTGTGAGGCAGTGTGATTAGCATACAAGTCTGTACTTCAATTTCCATTTAGAATTGTAATTTAGCCTTGCTTAATTTACTGTCCCACGGAACATAAGTCACCACCTAGATTATCAGACTTGCTGCAGTTTCCTCCCATTTTCTGAGTACTGTTGACCTGAGGAGGCTCCCATTCATTTCAGATGCATAACTGTTTTCCTAATTGGGATACTAATTTCAGTTGTTAGTTAAAAGGTCATTTAGGCTGTCTTTTTACAGTACTGAAGAATTACTAGATGGCCAGCCATGTAGATCAGAAGGCCTGTCTTTTTGTTTGTTTGTTTCTTTTTTTTTTTTTCCCAGTGTCTAGTCCCCACAGTAGACTATTCCTTTTTGGACCTTGAAATCTACTTAATTTTCATAACTTTTTTTTTTTTTTTTTTTTTTTTTTTTGGTAGCAGTAGGATTGTAACAAACCATTTTACAGTGTAACAAAATCTTTATTGGCATAACAAATCATTTTATCAAGCTAACTCTTGTCCAAATGACTGGGAAGGTGAGCATTTCCAATTGATAGGGAGTCAGAGCCACTGTAATAAGATATCCCTCCAGGGGTAAATATCAGATACCTGTCCACATATATAATCCACTACATTTGTCTAGTTTTGAAAGGTAACTTTAATTATTAAAATAAATAAATAAATAAATAAATAAGGTGTATATATATTTTTAAATGCACAGAATGCAGCAGCTGTGACTACATTAGACCCTACTTCAGGTAATAGACTATATAGCAGTTTATTTAATTCTCACACACTAAGACTCTTTTTGTATTTGCTCTTTAGTTGTTTCCAAAGAAAATATCTTTTACCAGTGGAACAGTAACTTTGTATCTCATCCTTATTTTTCCCAGCTATTGAAATGATTGAGTATTGAAGGTGTTAAGCATTTCTGTAGGCTGGGGAAAAATCAAGAGAAATACGGAAGAGCGGGATGCAATTAATAATAAAAATATATATTCATGTGTGTTTAAAATATACATTTATTTCTTGCATAGCACATGTTCTTGTGATGGGTAAGTTCTTTGTGCACAGTACCTTTAATTTCAAAATGTAAGGCTTCATCTTTATTGAAATCTGAATTTTTGGAGAATGAATGGATATTACAGTCAAAACAGTGACAGATTAGAAATCCTTGCAGAAAGCTTTGTATTAGACCCCAAGACTTATATCACAATAAGTTTGTCTACAGCTGCACTGTGAAGCAGAGACCCTCAAGCCAAGGTTCATGAAAGTAGCTCTGGAATTAGCAGCAGTATAACTTCATCAGTAGTGAAAAAGCAAAACAAATTAATTTTGGCAGAGTGACAGGCTGACACTAGAGTGCTTCAGGGGATGGGAGCTGTAACCTTCTTGTGATTCTGCATTGCATAAGGTGAGTTTAACTTTCCACCAGGGTCTCAGCACACTACTCTTCACTGTACAGAAGAGCCATATCTAATATCTAAAACCCTGAAGGCAACAGAATTGAAAAAGAAACTGAAAACACTCAAAGCATTCAAGCTGTTTGGCATGTTGCTGCTGACCAAATGCAGGATATTTTGAAGAAAATTCCTGTTTTACTTTGCAGAGGTCCATCTGGTGGCTCTTGTCAATCAGTGTCATGTATAGCCCCTAGGTGGCCACCGGACCTACATATGAGGAGCAGTCACAAAATAACAGCAACAAAACAAACAACCACAAAAACAAACTAACAAACAAAGCCCACCTGGAGAGTCAACTGGTTTTCAATACATTATAAAGCCAGGAAAAAATGTGATTTAAAGAGATAATCTTATCCATAGAGGAACTGAAACATTGAACATACCAGCCTAAAGTAAAGTCAGTCACTAATCAATGGGGGATAACTTATTTGCTAACTCTACCAAGCACAAAACATAGCCAGAAAAATGATTTACTTTCCACAGTACATTGTATGTAGGAAGTTGTATACTCACGGGTATAAGAAGAAAGACTTCTGGCAGCCAACTTGGGAATTGGATACTGTGGTCACTGTTCAAGTGAACAATTTTCCAGCAAGATGGAGAGACTACATCTATACACATCAGTTAACCATGCCAGTGGATTTGGATGCTGAGGCCAACCAGTCCAGGACAGTTCAAGCGCATGTCTACACAAAGGGCATCAGTCTCCAAAATAGGTTTGTGTGTCCAAGCCACCCAAAAGGAATAATCCCTGGATGTTCTCCCAACCAAAACTGTGTTTTGCAAAGTTTTTGGGGAAAACAAAGTCTGGAAAAGGCCAAAACCATACCTCACAGTGACATGGGTGACTACATGCTTGTGCCGGGAACATTCCCAAGCATTCAGGAATTTTCTTCTATTGATGCAGCTGTAGCAGACAAATGTCCTGCAGTTCTTTAGGCAGAGACAACCTAGGCAGAAGATGGCAAGAAGTAGCTAAGGGGCCTGTTTAGCTAGAGGAGTGTAGAAATCCTTGATTTATACCAACATTTTACCTTTTTAATCTCTGCCAGAGAAGCTAATGGTCTACCTTTTTGACACAGCAGAGTACGGTATGTTTTCATGTGACACCTAGTGTTCACAGTGATGTTTTATGACAGCAGATAATGTCAGGCAATCAATACTGGACTGATATCAGGAACTGATATCCTTGTTAATATCCATTTTAATGGATAGGTAGTTCCACAGATGATACAGCTGAAGATGATGGTAGGTTTCCATTCAGAGGTATTCTGTTGTTAAGCTCTTCCACCATCCTCATGTAGCACTGTGTGAGTACCTCAAGCCCGGCATTAAGGAACATACATCTGTCTTGTGTCAGTACTTCTGCTGTCCTCTTTCCAGATGGAGAACTGAGCATGGAGCTGAGGCTTTGCCTGGAGAAGGATTCTGTTGTCTCTGTGCTGTTTCTGAATGTTTCAAACTTGGATGTGTACCTTCTTGATGTATCAACACGAAAACAAGCTGAAAACATCTTGAGTTTTGAGTACAAATCTCCAAGGCCTGAGATTTTTTTTTATTATTATTTTTTTATTGTGGGAATTATTTTCATTTATACCTGGCCTCATTCTGGCCCCCAAGAAAGTTCTGTCTTTTGCATAAATGGTGGAGTGAAGGTGATATCAAAAATGGTAGGGCTTTGACCATACTTTTAGTCTAAAACTTTTTCTTTGGTACTGTAGAGAAAATTGGGGCCAACGCCATTAAAGAGCTTGACGAAGTTTGTTAAGTATTGATTTCCTTGGGCTGGAACATGCATTCACTCTGGTACAGGAAGACATCTAGCATGCATAGCAGTGTGACAGTGTGAAGGCAGCTTGCATTGCTGTCCTCCATTGTTGGAGGTGGAGGACATCATGTCTGAATATATCTAACTATGATTGTGCATGCAAGAGATTACAAAACTACATGTAACTGATCACGGTCTCCCAGGATTTGGAATAGAAAATAAGTACATATAAAACACAATTGCTAAAATACATGTCCTAAGGATATTTCTTCCCAGTTCACCTTTCAATTCCTGAATTTATAAAAATTGTACTTTCTCTGAATAGGAAATAAACTTCCAAAGCAGACACAGTATGTGTGTCTGAAAGTTTGATGATATTTCCACTGCTGGTAGAAAACTCTCAACCTAAACTCTGTACGCTATGCTAAGAAAAAAAAAAAAAAAAAAAAAGATATTTCCAGCAATTACCTAATTTTTGGTAAAAATAGTACTAACCTGTCCAAAAGATTCATGCTTACCAATGAAAGCTGATGCTGAACACTTTAAAAAATTTAATCATCAATGTTCTTAGATTTGTCATCCTTATATTTGTAGGTTTCTGTGTTTTAATTAACCAGGTAGGACGATTTCATTTTGAATTTTCATTTTTATTCTGATGATTCATAATAATGCAATCACCCCTACCATAAAATTAGTTCCTTTCCCTTCAGTTACTTTCTCATCATAATTCCCTGATGTCCTAAATGTGTATTCTTCTTCCCAGAGCATGCAACATCACTTCTATAGGGAAAAGAAAAACAATATGATCTGATTATATTCTTTCTGGTTATCTGTCATCAGTCAGTGCCTCATACTAACTCCAATTGCCTCCGTTTGTGAATTATTTCTGCCCTGCTGTCTTCAAAGAATCTGCCAAATGTTGACTATGTAATACTAAAATGAATTATGACATTTGGTAAACTTAAATGCTTTCTTCATAAGAGAAAAATATAAATTAATTAAGAACCATATTTAGCACAACTTACATTAAAATTGAGTTTATGAGTCTTATGTAGATAATTAAACAAGAGAAACATTGTGAATATCGAGAGACTAGATGCAGAGGTAGTGCCAGATTTCAGATCATTGACCAAACTTTTTCTACTGAGCCCTGATTCTGAATCCTTTTTAGGGTAATTTGATGGCTCTTCCTATATCCCCAGTGTTAAGAATTGCCTTCTCTATGCCACCGTAAAAGCTCGAGGAGTTGCTCTAAAAGCAGCTTTTGCCCCTCCCTTCAGGCAGCCAGAGCTGCAGCTTGGTTCTTATTCATTTAGATGTAACAAAAGGGCTAATGATATCAATATATAATGTGGTTCCTCCAGGGCACTGCAGCAGCCCCTTTTTTCCCATTAGTTATGGCCCTGTTATTTTTATAATTGAACAGAAAAGGATGCTAGGGAGCACATCATGTGTGTTGTTCTCCAAAGAAAAGCCCTGTAGGTGCTGACACTAGTGTTCAGCCAGGTTCCTTTCTCCCTTTCCGTTTCCTCAAGTGACACGTGATTGATTAAGGAAGCCAGTCAACATCAGCATGTGATAGAAAAACATGAGGTAATTTACTGTTAAGGGCTGCAAGAATGATACATGACTCAAATATAGTAGTCCTGAAGGTATTACATCTCTTCTTGAATTTTTGCTTGTAACTTTCAAATTGCAAATAACTTGCAAATAAAGAATTGCACAAGTGGCATAGAAAATTAACTTGGCATTGTCTGCGGAGCTCAGCTTCAACATTACTCCAAAAGAGGGTATGAGGGAAATACCTGTTCATCATCATCGTCATAGATAGAAAGACCTTTTAGTCCTGTGAATAGTTGGTTCAGGTGGGCTGTGAGCTTCTCAAAGATTTATTAGTAAGTTTAGAGTGATCACCAGTTCATTAAAAGTCAGAAGAACTTATTTAGCCTGGGCAGTTTTACAGAGGAGTTCTCAGTCCCTGGAAAAAAACTGCAGAGAAGAGCTTTTTCAAACTTGTGACTTTTGAAATTACCCCCGGTGCTCTGTAGTAGTTGTCTCATATTTTTAGTGTAATCTAAATTGTGCAATTCCTCCAGAGTTTGTAGAATTAGATCAGGGTTGCATAGAGTCCATCTCTCCTTTGCTAACATCACGCCTTCATTGTTAAAAAATATATTTCCAAGAGAAACAAAATTAATGAGAGACTGTATCTGCACCTACATTCTAAAAATTGCTTTGTACTTCATTGTTGAATATAGTCAGACACGATTATACGTGATAGTGCATAGGTTAAGAAAACACACAAGTATATTTGTCTAATTACCTGCCTGGGTCAATAAAGCAGAGTTCTCTTGTTCTGAGACAGCATCAAGTAAAATGTTTTTTTTTCCACCTGAGTTGTCCTTTCCGGTGTGGTCCTGTTTTTCCAAGGAGCTCATTTAAAATGAACTGAAAACATTGATTATATAGTTATTTGCATGATCATTTATTTATTAACTGTCCTGATATAGATTTGCAAAAAAGTTGGGCAACTTCCAAAGTGGAGTTGGCTAAAGGTGAGGGGGTAGGGGACAGCAATTTAAGCCTAGCAATATGGCAGTGTCTTCACCTTGTCAACTAATCAATATGAGAGCTAAATTGTTCTAGACATTTTGCAGTACTTGATATAGATCTGTTTTCTATTTGATGTGAAAATTACCGTGGCATTTTTCCAATATTTTTACCCCCAAAAAATTCAATGAATTTGTGAAAATATTGTGAAATGTTTTCATTTACCTGAAAAATATTTAAAGTAAAAATGAAATCTACTCTTAATTTTAATTATTTTAATTTTATGAATGTTTTGATAGAAGTGGCACAGAAATATGGGAAATAAATGTTGGTATTTTCCAAATCTTCCATTTTTACCTTCAACTTTTGCCTGAAATTACCTCCCCCATGACACAAGCAGTATAATAGACTATATGTCTGCATCTTAGTCATGATAATTCTGTCAGATGTTTTCATTCGGATCCATTTCATGTCAAAGAGAGTTGATGCTGAACTAGGAGCTGCAGTGGCCCAATGCACACTAAACTCAGAGGCTGCTGATTCAAATACAAGGCAGCATCTCAGAAGACAAGCATCAGAGGCAGTGGAAGAGGTAAATATGTCAGAGCAGAATGTTGAAATTGTGTTACAGTGGGAATTTAAAAATTATAAGAAAAAGCACTGTTCTGCACAGGAACAAAGATTAGCAATTTAGATGTTTGGTTTTTGTTTGTTATGGTGGCTTTTTTTAGGAAATGAGAAAATCCAACATTTTTCAGTTAGAAAAATTCAAGCAATATTTCCTTTGGACTTTCGGAAGATTCTTTTGACTATATTTTCTGAAGCCATTAACTGATGGGCTTCTGAGACACTTAAGGACCTGGAAATTCCTGCTCAAGTCAGAGCACAGTGCTCCCAAGGATGTCTGTATTCGTTGCCTCTCAGGACACTCCCAGTTTCAGGAACCTTGGCAATCACTGTATAATAGTTCCCTTGGAAGGTGGAATCAAATTCATACCTTTCTGGCAAGCTGCAATTCAATACAAACAACCCTACTGTGTCTCCAGCAGTGTGCTGTATCAGGTCTGCTCCATTTGCAGTTGATAAGCCAATCAAGGAAATTAACTCCTTCTCTAGGCAAAGTACACATGGCAGAATAGGTTTTACATTTTTTAATTATATATATATGTGTGTAATTGATATTTTCCTACAGAAATGCTTTTAAATAATGAGAATATATTTTACTCAGATGGACTGATTTCTTAGCCTGAGTCTGCACATTTAGTGTAAAGAACATAGGGAAACCAGAGGCAAGCCTCACACTACAGTCTTGGTGATCCTAACAGCAGTAGATATGTGTTCACTAATGCTTATCGGAATGATTCCTTCTGCACATTGTAGTTGATAACCACGTGACCACTCTTTCTTGAGGGGAAAATATTCACTGATTAAAACCTATCTCTGTGTAAGCTTCCACAGACAGGACATTTTTCTTTTAATCATGTAGTGGATTCACAGACTAGTTCTTCCATTAAAATTTGTTACCTGAATGTGACCAGACTGCAGAAATATATTTTTTTCCCTTCACTACAGTCCCTGATTATTTGAAACACTCTCTGTTTTATCCTAGGGAAATATGAGAACACATATCAGGGATTTCACTAAACAAGCAGTGGAATAGCTCAGACTCCTCAAGGTTTGAGGGCGTGATTTGTTTTTCACTGAGGAAGAAGGTCAATGTATACGTGCTCCTCTCAGAACTACTCACAGGAAGATGAGGTTTTCTGAAAAATATATTTTGATTTTGGAAGATTGTGTAATATATCTGCATATCTTTTGGCTATTTTTTTTTTACACTCTAATATTGCAGAAGCTGTTGTAAAACTTAGTGGTGATGCAAGAGTTGTGGTTTTGCTCTTTCAATACCTGTCAGAGGAGATGGTGCTGCAACACTCTGCCTTCACAATTTAGGTGCAAGCATTACCTGTGAGGGAAAAGAAGGAAGGAAAGAAAAAAGTTATAATCCCCAAGACTCATTCACTTACGTACCAGACAGCAGCATGTAGATGACCCTGCAATACAGCATGAGACACATGTTGATGAGCACCTAAGAAATGATGTTTTACTGTATCAAGGTAATAATTTAGGTAGAATGCCTGATGAATTTACCTTAAAATAAATAAATAAATAAATAAATAAACTTGGATTTGTTTTTCCATGGTTGTCAGGCTTGCCTAAGAGAATAAATATTTTTAATATTTTTTCATAAAACAAAATAAAAAAGTCTCATGTCATGGAAAGGAAACAGAAAAACACAGGTGAGAAGGATGGTTTTTGAGGTTATGGCTGAGAGTAACTTTGTGTAAGGATTTTTGCATTCTCAGAATGTTCAGAATAGATAGAGATGGAGTGAAACTAATGCTTGAATAATTTCTTTGCTGTGGCTTGATTATTATTTGAACAGGTAAGATTGCTAGTGATCTTGAAAGGGAGACTGATATGAATTACTTTCAGCTTGTAAGTTTTTGTCACATGCCAGAAACGATACTGAGAGAACAAAATCGCCTTCAGGTGGAAGTCTGAAAAGCAAATTTATTTCTTCTTGCCCTTGGAGAATACACAGAAGGTTTCAGCTGAAACAATTGCCTGCATGAAAAGGGCAGAAATTATGAATAATTGTGTTTCTCCACGGTTCTGATGTTAGTCGGAATCAAAATGATAATCTAATAAATCACATGTTATGAAAGATACATCTGCTAGATCTCTGTCTGAACTTATCACATACATAAAGATTTTTCAAAAAAATCATTCCTGGCGATGCAGAAGCCTTCCAGCTTAACTTTCCTTTAACTCCTATGTAAATTCCTGCTATGTAGATTAATTGATAATCACTGTGAATGACAGTAAAAAGTGGTAGATAATTAAACAGCCTCTTAAAAGAACATTACCATTTCCATTTTTATTTGTGATTAGTTTAATTTATTTTTATCCTGTTTATTAACTTAAAATGCAGCTGATATATTCGCACATGTATGTATATAAATTCAAATAAAAAGTTAGAATACAAAGATCAACATTGAATACTAAAGCTACATTCTGAACACTTATACCAAGATAGATGGAATGTTTATTTAAGGAAAACACTGATTTCTGGAGTGAATTTTCAAGACTGAAATCATACATGGTAGATATTTGAAATACCTTCTCCAACACCTGTAAGTTTTTCTTACAAACTTGATCTTCTTAGTAGCTCTCAGAACTAATAGGGATAGCCAAATTCCCCTCCCTTGATACTGATTTTTAACTCAGACGAACAGGAGTGAAATGGAAAGACACAAGTATTTCATGGAATCACAGAATGGCTTGTGTTGGAAGGGCCTTTAAAGATCATCTAGTAGTTTACTTAGACTTCAGCAAAGCCTTTGACAACAGTCTCCCACAGTATTCTCCTGGAGAAGCTGGCAGGCCATGGCTTGGACACATACACTCTTTGCTGGGTTAAAAACTACCTGAAAGGAAGGTGTGGGGAGCTGGGTCAGCCTCTTCTCACAGATAACTACCAATAGACAAGAGGGACTGGCCTCAAGTTGTGCCAGGGGAGGTTCAAGTTGGAAATTAGGAGAAATTTCTTCTCAGAAAGAGTATTCAGGCATTGGAACATGTTGCCCAGGGAGGTGGTAGAGTCACTGTCCCTGGGGGTGTTTAAGGAAAGGTTGGACGTGGTGCTTAGGGAAATGGTTTAGTGGGTGACATTAGTAGTAGGGGGGTGGTTGGATATCTTGGAAGTCTTTTCCAACCTTAATGATTCCACGATCTAGTTCCAACCCCTGTGCCATACACAGGGATTCCACCCACTAGATCAGGTTGCCCTGGACTCCATTGAACCTGGCCTTGAACACTTCCAGGGATGGGGCATCCACAGCTTTTTCTGGGTAACCTATTCCTGTGCCTCACCACCTTATGGGTGAAGAATTTCCTCCTAACATCTAATCTAAATCTCCCCTCTTGTAGTTTAAAACTATTCCTCCTTGTCCTGTCATTATCTGCCCAAGCAAAACTTCCACTTCATCTTTTTATAAGCCCCCTTTAAGTATTGAAAGACCACTATAAGGTCTCCCCAGAGCCTCTCTTCTTCAAGTTGAACATCCCCAGCTCTCTGTCTTTCTTCATAGGAGAAGTGCTCCAGCCCTCTGATCAACTTCATGACCCTCCTCTGGACCAGTTCTAACAGATCCACATCCTACTTGTGCTGAATATCATTATTGCTTTTTTTCCCTTGCCTCTTACTGGGAGCATGATTTCACCATTACCACCATGGTGAAATAACATGAAATATCAAACATATCACGTGAAGGTTCTCTCTCTGAATCAGCCCACAGAAGAGCAACAGTTCTGAGTCTAGAACACAATTGGACAAGCCTCACATTTATTTTACTTCTCAGCTTTATTTTTTTATTTTCTTTACCACCTTTGTAGTGAGATTTGGCTGAACTATATACAAGAACATTTGTTTCCCCGTTGCCAATGTCATTGCAGCTAAAATCAATTCTCTGCAGATTTTGTTACAGTGCAGATTACCAGGAGTGGGAGTGAGTGATGGGAAGCTGTGACATGCTGGGGTTGTCCCAGTAGTGACCTCACAAGTAATCATCCATGCTAGAAAGAGAAGCTATACTTTTTGTCTCTGCTGTTGATTTATACCTTCTTTTGCATGTTTTTATGCTGTTGTGTCTGAAAGGAGTAGTACCAGTAGTTTTACTAGTAGTTACTAGTTCCCCGTCTGTTATTTTTAGAGAATACATTTGTGGACCTAAACCACAACCTCATTTAAACACATCTCAGTCTTCAGTGATGAAAGTCCCATTATCTGTGCCATTCTATTCTTCGCTGGTGACATGGAAACAGTCTGCCTTGTGGTACTAAGTTTGGTACTAAGTTTAAAGTCCAACCTGGGATAGGCCCTTCTGACTGTAAAGCTTAATAGATCTAGTATAACTATCAAATTTATTGACTGTCTTGAGAAATTTTCCTGCTTGTGGTTTAACCTCAGAAGGCAGCTCAGCACTGCACAGCTGCTCACTCACTACTCCCAAGTGGAATGGGGGAGAGAAAATCATGAAGATAACAGTGAGAACATAGGTGTGTCAAGATAAAGAAGTTTAGCTAAAGTTAAATAGCTAAAGAATAGCTAAAGCAAAAAGCTGCACACACAAGCAAGGCAAAAGAAGGAATTCATTTACTATTTCCCATTGAAAGGCACATATTTGGCCGCTTCCAGGAGAGCAGGACCTATCACATGTAGTGGTTTACTGGGAAGACAAACACCATCATTTCAAATGTGCCCACTTCCACCTTCTTTCCCTCAACTTTTATTACTGGACATGATGTCCCATGGTATGGGATACCCCTTTGGTTCATTTGGGTCAGCTGCCCTGGCTTACTCTGTGTGAGCACTGCTCAGCAACAACTAAAAATCTGTTACCGACATTATTTTTATGCTAAATCCAAACCACAGCACCATTCCAGTTACTATGAAGAATATTAACTTGTCCCAGACAAAACAAGGACACTGCTACAATATTCTTTTCAACTATAACCATTTTAATAGTGTTATATACCACTTAATTTTCTTGTGCAAATCCTACACAAACTATGTGGAGATTAAATCTAAATAAGGCCTTATTGTACCAGAGAATTTGTCTGCTCTTTCTAACCATGGAAATTGTTCTAAAGTGAGATAGATTAATACTATAAAATTATATTGATATTGTATAACGTATAATTATCTTAATATTATCATATAATACATGATTAATAATAGGAATAATATTAATATAATTATCCATAGTGATTTTACTTAACTACAATATGATCCAAGTAATTAGAAAATTCACAAAAGGCTTCTGGATCTTTTAATCTCCTTATTTTTCCTTAGTCAGCTAAAATAGGAATATTAAGAGCTGTTCGCCATTATCCTCCAGTGCTCAGCTTTCTCTATTGCTTGCACTTATAGAATGGGACATCCTCATGCTTCTAACATTCTCAATATGTGTTGCAGAATTTCAATATCTGTGTCTAGACTAATAACCCGAACAGGGCCAGAAAATGTTTGAGCATCGTCCTCTACCGCCCATTGTGTGAATGTTAACATCACAGTTTTGGCTATGTCACCTGCCAAAGCTGGGCACAGCATGGATCAGGACCCATACCCAGGAACCAGGGCAGATGAATCCACCATTTGGGCAGTGCACTGAGAGAGATGGAGAGGACATAGGTGCTGAGGCGCGAGCCATGCCAGACACACCACTTACCCTGGGGTGGCAGGGATTGTGCCTTGGCCCATTTTATTTACTCCTGCCTTGGAGCCTACAGAAGCAAGCGTTGTGGAGTTTCTTTGCTGGTGTTTTCCATGATTCACCACTGAGAGCATGACATTTCTACTGTGTGCATAATGTAATTTAAAAATTGTTCAGGGCTTGGAACCATTTTTATTTTTTTTCCTCCTGTTCCCATGTTTTCCACACCTACCTGTTCAGTTTTCATTAGTATAGGGAGACTCTGTCTGCCAGTTACAAGATTACATGCAGTTCCACATTAAGAAGAATTCATACTTCACCATATTATATGAAGAAATATACTTAATTTCACAGGAACATTGGTACTCTCTGTGTTTATTATTTCATACAAACAAACTCTTTAGCTCCTGTATCAAACATGAGGGGATTCCAATTTTCTTTTGTAATAGAGTGGCTGAAAGGGTCAGGTGTTTGCCATCAGTTTTAATCCTTCAGAAATTCTTCTTACTTTACTGATTTGTGGATTTGATGGACACAGGCTTCTTATAGACCCCATAGGAGGTCTGTAGACAAAAAGCATAAATAATATCAAAATTTCCTTTCTTTTTTTTTTTTTTTTTCCATGATGTCATGTTGGCACATTCTCATACCTGCAAGCTAAGAATATTTTATGGCCACTGGTGCTTTCTCCTTTAATCTGTTATTGTCAGTCTAGAGTTGTTACTTGAAAATACCTGATTAGAGTTGTTTTCTTTTCATGGGGGAGTCATTCATTTTTATTAAAATATTTTAAAATGCACCACTGTAAACCAGAAATAATTCTGTTGAAATAAATGGAAACATACAGTTGTAAAACTGTAAAAAGTGAAAAATAAGCCTCTAGGAGCTTATTGATAAAATAATTTATACAGAAAACGATGTGTAAGAGGAAGATTGCATAGATCTTGCACTTTCCAGGACCCTCACATATTTTCTTACAGTATTATTGAACCTAGGATGCTCATTACAATAAATTGCATGTTTGTAGGGTTTTATGGGGGGATGTAAGGCGTATTCCCTCTGGTGAGAAGGAAAGTACCCAGAAATTTGCAATATAAGTTGCCCAATTTCATGAAAGACTAGAGGAGTAACACTGTGATATACTTATTTTAACTACCAGCTACTGCATATCAAGTCATCTGAGGAAGTATAGTCATCTAGAAAAAGGCTTTACTGACTTAAAGCTCCCTAACTCACATTTATTTTTGTGTTTAAAGTGCTTTGAACAAAAATGCCATTGAAAAGCACTTGATCTATAAGCCCTTCCAAACCAACTGTTTCTCTTTCATGTTAATATTCTCAGCCTCTTCCTGGGGTGCAAGACTTTCAGTAGTAGGTGTAAAGGTGGGGACCATATCTTTTGGGGTCTCCTGAGCAGAGATCAGTTTAAAGAGAATGAAGAGAGCTGGCAGATGAAGGGGTACCAGACCTGCTCTGATCACTGACTGCTCTCACCTGGGAACTTTTCACCAGTGAGTGAAGGAATTTTACATTTGCAGCTGTTTCTCTCCTCCTTTGGGCAAGCCACAACTACAGCTCACGGAGCCTGCAACTGGGTGATAAAGAAATGGGGGACAGGCTGCCTGCACTCAAGCCCATTTTTCAGGCTCAGGGACCAGAATAGGCAAAAATGACTTGGAGTTTGACCTTACTTTTATCGACAACTCAATTGCAGGCTGAGTGACAATGACTGTCACATGCATCAGAAACAATTACATTCCTCTTGCTGCTCCTGCTTCAACATCAGCACCTGCTCCACAGATTAGGGATCCCCTGGTCTACAGAGGAAGAATTTGTGAGAATGTTAGAGATTGATGACTTCCATCCAGTGAGAAATTGAAGCACTTTATCATAAAAAAAAAAAAAAAAAGGCAAACACAAAGTAAATAGAAATATCCTCAAATGAGCTAAGAACTTTGTAACTTACCCTGGTGCAGAGAAGCTGGAATTTTGAGGGAGGTTTTACAGACATTTTTCAGAGAATAAGGCATGAGCTTTGATTCTGCTTTTGCTTGAGCAAAATTAAAAATGCAAACAAAGCAAGAGGGATATGGGATTATCTGTGCAGCTTTGAAGTGGCAGTTGGAGAGCATTCATTCTTATGATCCAACATATTCAAAACAATAAAGATAAAAGTAATCCTTTACATGGAACATCATCTGTGCCTTTAGCATATGCAAAAACTTTGCCTTGAAAAGTTTTGTACATTTCCATGGTGAATTAAACCTCTTTTTTTTTTTTTTTTTGTCAGAATTTCTTTCATTTGAGTTAACAGATATTCTTGAGAATTAAAGTGCATCTGCACTTTCCCACTTGCTTTCTCACTCCTTTCATCTCTTATTTTTCAGTTTCCAATTTGTTGCTGAAATCGGCATTTCAGTCTATGCCTCAGACTACGATTTTCTGATAAAAACAACAACAAAAAAAAGAACTTTCAACGGTAAATAAACTGAATAGTGGGAACGACCAGGATATATATATATATATATATATATATTTTTTTTTAAAAAAAAAAAAAAAAAAGGGAAGAAGAAAAAAGAAAGAGAAAAAAAATTAAGGCTGAGCATGAATGTTTACACTCATAAGAAATAGTAGGCCTTGCCAATTGCCCCAGTCATGAATATGTTAAGTCAAAATTCACATCCTACACCTGGGCCATATATCTTCCTTTTTTTTTCCAAAATAAAATAACAGCATAAAAAGCAAAAGCAGTGTTCCTTTCTCAGATCTGTAAAATTAAGTTATTTTTGTGGGTTTGCTCTACTTGGCAGTAGAATTTCCTACCAGGATCAGAAATGTAGGATGTAAGTATATATTGATTTGTCCTTACAGAATACATTTACATGAAAATAAAGTACACGGTATATAGTTTTGTCCTTAAAGAATACAAGCATTTCTAATATCTAAGATGCTGGGTCCCTGGACGATTTGAGTTCCATATTGCCAAGATCAAATTCTAGGTGCTTCAAGGAGCTGGGGTAGAAATTACAAAAATAAAAAATAAAAAAAGAGTTTTGTAATTGCACTCTGTCAGATAGACTGTATATATACAGAAGCTGAGCTGGTTTACGTCAGAATGTATTTGGTTATTCACTACACAATGGATTGAATAATCCTATAAATATTTATGAGTAAACTGCAGATGATTTACTCTTTCTTCCCACATGTGGGGATTTTAAAACGAGCACCATGTTAGTTCAAAATAAAACCTAATGTTTTGGTTACTGCTTAATGCATTTAACAGCACGGTTCTGCATCACAAATGTGTACACTCTAGACAGTTACTCACAGACAATATTTTGGGGGATAATTCAGGAGGAACTTGCCTATGACTGCCTGAATTCCAAAGCCACTGCAGACAGCATATGTTGGGGTTGGAGAGGATGTAAAGTAGGAACTGCTTTGTACTTTGACCTGAAGCAGCAGCATCTAGGCTGTGTGGATGCATAGTTTTTAATGAGTAGGTTAGACTGAGTAATAATCCTAGTGGAAAGGAGACAAATAGCAAAAATAGGAAAAGCACATTAGACTTTATTGGTTGGATCTTTGCAGGTGCAATGGTTCTAAGAATGCTTTTGCCATCTCGATGAATTTTATGGTCTGCAAAGCTGCACTTTTACTGAAATGGGTAACTCATTTGGCTTCTGATACTCTCACATGAACAAGTCTATGCTCAATTCAAATTTAACATTAATATCTTTCAGCTGAAAATAATTTACATACTTCCCTCATCTATATTTTCCATGATTCTCCTTTAGTCATAAAATAAACTGCTATCTACTCTCTCTTTGTATAGGAAGAGCTTTGCTCTCTTCCCACTTTTCTCTTGCCTGTCAACTTTAGGACTTTTTTTTCATTTGTCAGTTCTTCTAAAATGAGAATTAGGTCCCTTATGCTCCTGTTTTGACATTTCTGTCTGCTGCTGATCAGTCATATTCTACTCTGAACAGTGAACACAGGCAAGTGTCATTAACACAGGTTTCTGATGAACCTCGAATCGGGTTCTTTTGAAAACAGAAACCCTGGTTCTGAATATGAGATATGTCAAGTGAGCCCTTGTGCAAGCAAATGGAAGATTAAGGTGTCCAGAACTCATGGGAACCAGGCTAACATTTTATGATACCCATGTTACTGTTCTTGCAATATTATCCTTAGTATTGGTAACATGCATTTCTGTAAATGTTTCATTTCTGATCAGAAATGGCTTTTGCAGGACAACTCTCAGCCATGACAACCTTCTGTGCTGTGGTTCATATCAAGATCTCCTTCTGCATGAAACTGAACTGGAAGATGAGTTCCTGTAGGACACCTCAGGCATGAGTGCCCAAAACAGGCATTCAGCTGATGGCGTCAGACCAGAGCTAGTCCAAACTTTAAAGCCAAACCAAACCAAAAGAGTCTGATATGTGTGTAGTATGGATATACTACTCAGGTCCTGCTGTTTCACTGCTTGGTTCTATACCTGGTGGTCTGCACTGCTTGTTCATGTAGACATAGCCCTAATGGTCATTGTCATTAAGATTGCTTAGCTTGATAAAACATGTATAATGATACTGTACAGTTCTACCAAATTTAGAACATTCTGCCCCAAATTTTCCATAGTATGCTAATGCCTGCTCTAATAGCTTAGCTCTAATATCTAACTTTTTTCTGAGAATGAGACCAAAAGAAGATGGTCCACCCTGACAATTAAAAAGAGAAAACATATTGTTACTGAGGAGATCCCTGCTGTAGAATAAGAGTTTGAAGTCTGCAGGGAAGAAGAGATAAAGGGGAATGCTCTAATGTTAAATACTCTTGCTTTCTGACTGCACAGAAATTTAGTAGATTCCTGTCTCAATACTGTATTTTAAATACGTCAGATCCACTCTGACTGCACAGAAATTTAGTAGATTCCTGTCTCAATACTGTATTTTAAATACGTCAGATCCATTCTCAGACAATTCTGTTAATGCACAGCAGGATCCAGCCCTCAGAGGTGCCTTGCATTGGCTACCACAGGTGATTTGCAAAGTCCCAGTAACTCTTAGAGAACTTAGAGCACCTCCTATAAGACCCTCCAAAATGCATTGACTTTTGATCTCATGCTCTTGCTAATGACACATGAGAAGGAAAGAAAAGCAAGAACCCATAGAGAAAGCAGAAGAGTGAAGAATGTAAAAGAGGTTAAGTGATAAATGGAGAAGAGAAATCCTTCTAACATTAGGTTAGAAGGGCTCTTCAGAGAAGAAGTCTAAGTTGACTCTAAGTAGTACATTCACATCTTGTAGGAAAGCACAGATGCTCCATTTCTTGTACACATTTTGCTCTATCCTTCATGGTTAGTGTTAAGCACCTTTCTGTATCAGTACCTGTACTATTATACATGCCTAATCTAGCCTGACATTTCTGGGTTAAAGTGTTATATACAGTTGGTGTGTCTAAACACAAGTGAAAGAGTATTGCTAATTAAGCACCAATTTTGAAATACCCCAATTCTCTTAACTTTATTCTTCTATTCCTTTATGTAGACAGTAATTGACACTGGGGTACTTCATACCATATTAGGACTAATTGCTGTTTACTCTTTTTCAAAGAAAAAATAAATATTAAAAAAAAAAAAAAAAAAAAAAAAAAAGTTGCAAAGACTCAGAAGAATTGCAAAAATTGCTAGTTGCTTCTCTGTTGATGTGGTTGTAAAATCCGGGGAAAATTTTTAGATTTTAATTTTTTTTTTTTTTTTTTTTTTTTTTTTTCCTTTGTAGTGTCTTTGGTAAGTTTCATCTCTTCAATCCTGAAAAAATGCTGCAAAACTTCAGAAGGTGCTGAGCACCTTCTAGAACAAACTCTTTGTTAATAAACATGTTGACTGAGTGTTTTTTTTTATACTCGTCCACACAGCACAATGCTAATGCTTAGCAAACAGAAGCACCATCATCTGCCAATAAGTAAAACAAGGCAGTCCAGGAAAAGGGGGGCTCTGTATAGCAGAGATCAGACTGCTTGTATGCACCACTCTGTGTGATACTGTGAAGATATTATTCTCACTGTTTTTTCTTTTCTGTGTCAAGCAATTACTTGAAAGCTGTGCTCGGGTTTTATCTAGTGATATGTATCTGAAAATAAGTGGTCTGTTTAAGATGTAGTGGGTCACCACTATCATCAGTTTATTTAGCTGACATTAGGCTACTGTCATATAGGCACAAGACATTTTGTCTCACTGGTATTCAGAAACTTTACAGAATTTCAACAGGATAATTTACTGGGAAAAAAAAAAAATGGATTAGACACTGAGAGACCAATTTATTTTAGAAGTAACAATCCTGTATAAGCAGGAACACATTGCATCTAGCTGTTATTTATTAATTGGCATTTTGAGTTTCTCAGAACATCCGTTCACTCAGGTCTTAGTAGTGTCTTGTCTGTGAATAATGATTTACTACAAGCCAAAGTGAGACACATGGGACCAAACTGACAGAACACCAATGCCTGTCACATAGGCATGTACTACTGCTTTTTAAGTACCAGGCAAAGATTTAAATGAGCAGGGAACCTTCAAAGAAAGCATCAATCTCAGTAAGCAGTGAAGAAAAAGATACTGTCATTAGCACAGTTTCAACCGAGCAAAGGCACTCAATATGATGCTGAAGATTTTAAGACTGGACAAGTACAAGACATCAAAGGAATGCAGAGACACAGTAGAAATTCCTCACGGCATTTTGTAAGGAAGCACATCACAAAGAGAGAGAACAATGATACTCAGTTAGAGAAGAAAACTATCTGGTTCTTTCCCATCATTAATATCTGTGATTGTTCAATGAGGCTGGGTCTGTTCAATTTGCAAGAATATTTAGAGAGGAAAACTAATAGCAACAAATAATTACAAATATTTTTTTCCCAAATAAATATTTATGAATCTCATCGGAATAGACTGTGATTTTTGTGACTTTGTTAAGAAAAATCTTCCACAGAAGTAAATTTTAGGCATACAGTTGCCTACACAATTTATTGACTGTGTTAACTATAAATAATTATCAGCTGGCAGTGGGTCATTCAGTCACAAGTTTTAAGTCTTGTTCTCCAGTTATGCTAACATGATTGTAATAGAAAAGACATCAGTTAAGATGGAATGCTGGAAGCCTTGATTTTCTCAGGGAGTAATAGCAGTCATTCTTGTGGGAATGAGGATGTGTATAAACTGCACATTCTTGTGAACCAGGACAAATTTTCATTGACACCTACTTTCACAAGTAATTTTTGTGCCTACATATGGTGCATCATCTTTATATGCATTATTGCACTTCCTCTGGAAAATGTTGGTTTACCTTGCTTGCCAGCAAGCCTGCATGCCTCTTTCCCCAGAAAAAGTGGCATCCAACAACCATGCCCTCTCACAGGCATCCCACGGTACCCAGCTGGCCAGCCTCTGAGCCTCTGAGACCACCCCAGACCAGAATCAGCTCTCTCTGACCTGTGGCTATGCAGCTAAATGACACTTGCTGATGCTCTAGCTTGTCAGGTGGACAGATACTTCAGATAATTCTAGGTAGCCTCATATTATGATTGCTGCTACCAGCCCTCCCCGGAGAGAGCGTAAATACAGGTCCTTCTGAGTGATTAACAGTCACTTAGCAGGACCGACTTACAGGTCTGCAATAAAACAACTGGGAGAGAAAGTGGGAACACAGTAAAGCAGAAGAGCTTGTGGCAGGTTGGAGGAGTGCTAGCAAAATAATAGGGCCTTTGGGAGACTTCATACAGTCTAAAACTTCTATGAAAAGATATCACACATCTGTTGGAGGCCAAAAGATAAGAGGAGATTGTGTTTAATCAGCACAGTGTGTTATTAATATCATTGTGAGAAAGGCTTAAAGTCTTGGTTTGTGAGCATGATGACATTAACACCATCCTAATTTTCCTTCTGTCCTCCTGAGCTTCCAGTCTCTTTTCACTCACTCTCTCACCACCTACTATGTTATTAAAGAATGTACAAAAACCTAGCCCTCCCCACTCCCTAATATGCAATGCAACTATTGCTTAGCAGGTCTTCTCAACCCCAGCACAGTATTTATTGGTTTTGTCCTTTCTTGTCTGGATGCCCAAGGTGAGAATGCTTCATGAGCTGGCAAGAATAACACTCAAGGAAAAGAGCATTTTACATGACAACAGACAGAAAAGAAAAGCGTGTGCATAGGGGCTGTTTTGTGGTTACTTTTAAGGTCTCTACTTTGAGCTGCTGTGAAATATTAAAAAGTGCATTGTCCATTTTTTTGTTACATACAGAATTTTTTGTGTACTCTGATGTACTCTGTGTTTTGGTTTGCAGGTATCAAAATAAGCACTGCTCATGCCCCCTGTTCTCTCTGCATCCATCAGAGAACCCACACTGCCAGTCGTTGCCATGCATCTCTCCTCATCCTGCTGCCTGCGTTTCTTTCTACTTTCCTCTTCTGCACTAGCTCTGAAGTAAATAGCACCAACCATCCTTGCTGAGTTTTCTTGTTGCCTTTCTGCAAAGACCTCTTCATTGCCTTTTAGAAAAACACCTCCAAAGAAACAACTTTGAGACATACTTTGCTTTGAGCCTTTCTACAACTGATATTGACCCTCCTATAAGTAGTTTGTGACATGTAGGCAATTACCAGCACATACCTTATCTAACGACTTTCTTAAGAAACAAGGAATTCCTTAGCTCTTTCTTCCTATTATAAGAAATACATATACACTTAGCTTTTAGCTAGCTAACACACAACAGTACATTTCCCAGAAAGATGTATGTGTGAAACCATTGCTTAAGCTCTCAGGACTCTGGAAAGCCTTAGGAATGTATATTTATCCAATATCTAAAACAAAGCAACAATTGGACACTGAGTTATTATCCTTTTCTTATCCTCTTCCTAAAAGGAAACAGTCTACATGTCCAATTTACTGCAGACATAATTTCTGGGGATAAAAGGCAAGCAAACAACTGACCTGGACTGACCTTGGAAACAAAAGCTTGCTCTCACTTTATCCTTTTTTCAGTTGTATTGATATGGCTCAGTGTTACATCTGTTTATTAAATATTTCTAATACTTTTAACACTTATCGTAGTATATGTATTATTTGTTTATCAAGACATCAATTCTAGTCTTCCTAATTAGCAAGTCTCTTAACTAGAAAGTTTTCCAACATTTTTTTAAAAGAAAATTAAGAAGGTTTTATTTTACATCTTTCGGGTTGTGAGCAAAGAAAAAATGATTATATTTCTCTTTAGGTTTTTGTTCACAAATTTGAAAATTGTTATCATACATTGTGCTGATTACTATAGTCTTCTCTAGACTAGGCTGAACTTATTCTTTTAGTTGTGACTTTAGACCATTTTCCCCAAGCCCATGATAGTTGTTACTGTTCTCTGGATTCTCTCCAGTGTTACATGAAGTGCTGTGCCCAAAACAGAATATGGTACGTAATGTAGAATTCATCCACTTATATCATCATCCCTAAAACGTATCACTTAAAAATTTCACTTATAATATATTTAAAAAGATTTGAGCAGTGATCCTCATTTATATCTTAGATAAAATGACCTCTGTTCTTCACATTTTCGAACTGTGACCACAGAGCCTCCCTATGTCTGACTCTCATCTGTCTTGCTAGACTAAATTTTGATTGCATCTCTCTGCCTGCATCAGCAAGACACCTACAAAGGTCGTACAGAACAAAGGAAACAGAAGTAAGTCCAACTGATGTACCTGGTAAGAAGAAACAAGTTTACAGGTACATGACTCCTTCTTCATGTCTGAAACTTGATCTGATGACTGATATTTTCTTGCCTCATGTCTGTTATTTTTCTGCTGAGGGAATCACTAAAAATATTTTTCTCCATTTAGAGACTCCTTAATATGAGGGGAGAGTTGTCTAGTAGTCCTAGAAAAATGCCATTTTCCTGTATTCCATGTAGCAGCCAGAGGCAAAATGATTTTTCAATTACTTTCACTGTAAATGAGATAGGCAGAAGATATAGATTCTCTCTTAAGGAGATTATGGTGGGAACAGAAACAGTTGCAAGCCAGTAACAGATACGCCAGTAGTAGTAGGTTAGTCATCCTTTAGTAAATATTTGTGCAAAATGTATTATGCTGCAGTCTAATGTACCCTGAAATTACACCGAGGATCAGAAGCAGGAATATTTTTACTGAACTGGTTCCAAACTCAGTTGCTCTATAATAAGGCCATACTTTGCCACCTGAGCAGTGCCTCACTTCAGAGGAGAGCTCATCAAACTCAGTAAAGGAACTGTACAACAAGGATATTACCAAATGTGAGGAAAGGTGACACGGTCTCACCAGAGGTGTTCTCCTGGGGCATTTCATTCCTCCACGAGACACTGCCAATGTCATAGCTTCCCAAGTACTGGGCTGTCCTGCCATTACTTTGTTATTAACCCATTTAATCCGATGACCTCTTTCTGTTCTTTTCTGACATACACGTCACCTTGTGTGTCACTGAACGCACACTATCAGTCATGGATCACTCTTCCCTGGCTCAGTGCTGAGTTACAGCTAGGATGTGAGTCAGAGGCATCAGACTCTCTGATTTGTTTCATACAAGCTATCAGTCTCTGCTCTGGAGTAATTGATGTTCCCTTTGAATACAAGTACTTGAGAGAAACATTCAGTGATAAAAAAAAAGCTCAGAGTAGTTTCCAGGAGACCTGGAAGCTTGGCTCTGGCTACAGTTTCCTACAACCTCGCAAAGCAAAAGCTAAGAAAGTACTGAGCAACTTACAGAAATCAAGTCAAGCTGCCCATTCCTGATATGAGACCAAAACATACCATCAGGGATCGATCAGCACCAGCACCAGCGGTCAGTGGAGTGTGGCTAAACTGCGCTGATCTTGTCCAGAATACCAGCTGTCTTTCTGCAGGGGCTCACTGGGGCAAGAAGTGCATAACTTTCCTCAGGTAACCTCAGTCCTAAGTCCTCTTCATGTGGCTATTAATGAAAGGAAGATGGAAGCATGGGCACAGCCGGTAGAGCCTTTGATACTGTTTGTTCCAACAAGGCATTGCAATGTCACAAGGTTTAAACTGGCAGGCAATTAAAATCAGTTTCATTCAGAAAACACTGAAGAGCTACTCAGCCTCTGCTTTTGCAATCAAGTTAGCTCACCATTACAACACTGTGCTAATGAGTGCTTTACAGGTTTCAGTATAGAGTACCTTCTGTAATTTAATAGGCATCATAAAAAAAAAAAAAAAAAAAAAAAGTCTAATTGAGCACCCACGTGCTTCAAACGAATCTGCAGGATCATTGTCTGAGGAAGACCTCCAGGTTGAAATGAGGCTGGGAAATGATCCCAGTTTCAACTAATCTCATTCTATTGGTGCTATTTTCAAGTGTGATTCACATGCATGGAGGCACTTTTCTTAGATTTATGTCTTTTCTTCCTTATTACCACATAGTAAAATGTTTTTACAGCAGAAAAAGATGAGAAGGATATTGCACCTTGCTGACCTGTATTTTAGCTGTGATGTGTCCAAAATTGTTGTAGGACTACAACCTTCCAAGTTGATATATATCTTCAGGTATGAAGAAGCAATATAAATAAATGAATATTTTAATACAAAGATAATTTCATTGGAACTTTACATTCATAGATTGGAATTTACATGTCTTCCTTAGAGAAGCACACTTCTGCAGGAGTTATATACTAGTACTATTTCATTTTACTGCTTACTGTAGTTAGCTCCATAGGCCAACTTATTATTATTATTATTAATCCAATGTAAAAATATATAGATATGTATATTGTAAATTTATATACTTATAACTATATATATTTGTAACTATATATATTTACATAATTAGGAATTCTAGGGTTGTGGAAATGTAATTAAAAGTGGGATCATAATTTTTCTAAAAATCACTTCGAATTGAGCTTTGCTACAGCAGAAAGTAATCACATTTCAATTACTTTTTTTTTGCTAAAGTGTATGATTTGGCATTGTTGGCAAAATCTTGCTCCCTTTTTTGGCTAAACTACTAAATTTTAATACGATTATGACCTGTAGTTTGCTACTAGAGTTGGTTGTGAAATGAAGAAAAATCTTAAATTAGTGAAAGTGTTGGTGCAATTTTATCTTCAAATTTGTCTTTACTCATTTTAAATTATGCATATCTGTTCTATACATAAGGAATAGTTTAAAGGTTATTGGGGTTTTGTTAGCTTAGTTTCAGTGAGTTCTTTTTCAAATTCCAATTTGGAAAATTGCCTTGTGGGAAAAAAAAAATAATATATTTATATATATATGCTGAAAATACATTACTCTATTTAGAATATTTAAAATTAATTAGCAGGGAAAAAAAAAATATGTACATAATTCTGTTTCAATAATTCACCAATTTGAAAAGATTTATTTTCTTCAGATGAAATCAAGATACAATGTGTGTAGCAGCAACAGAGTCTGCTGCTGAATTTGCAAAACTCTGACACTTGTGATAAACATCCTTAAAAAGTAAAACTGTTCTTTGCTTTGGTCAGTTTGATAAAAAGACCTGTTCGTATCAACTAAGAAAAAATAAAAATCAAAGTAAATTTTGTGTCACCACTGACCTTAATCACTAGAAATACTGGAGAGTGTGTTCAAATCAGGCCTGATTTGCATCCTGGCACAGGCTTTCCCCAACCCTGGTCAGGGACTGGGCTCTGCCTCCTCACCTGCCTCCTGCCTCCACCTTGTCTTCTTGGTGCTTGAATTGCTTGGCAGTGTCTGTGCCTTACTTCAGAAGTTGAAGTACTGTCATCAAGAGGTTGTAAAGAGAGGAAACAGGCAAGCACCAATGGTTTTTCACTGCAAAAATCTCAAAAACCAACACGGTGGGTGCATGGCAATGCCTCAAGGAGAAGTTTGAAAGGTTACTGCCTAAAATGCACTGCCAAAAGAATTGTCTCTGAGAACGTTTTGTGAAGCAACCCACTAAAACACCAGTGTGATAAAGAGAGAAAGATACCCCCAAGGTGCTGATCTGTGGCTCTATGCAACTCTGTATTCTCAAAAACATGTCTCTCACTCTAATAAACCATATTTTTCTTCAAAAGCTTTCATGTATTTGTCACAGAACTCCTTTCTTCGAGTCGAACATCTTTGTTGGAATCAGAGCAATCAAAAGTTTCATATTCAAAATGTGATGGCCTTGAAAGCTACCACATTTATTTTTAGCAAAACCTTTGAAGTGACCCTTGCTTCAGGCATTTTAGGGGTAGGTCTCTGATCAGCTAATTAGTTAGCCTCAAAAGTCACTTTCACTAACAAAAGCTCCAGCAGAGGTTTAAGATGAGATGAAATTTATGCTCTTATCACTAATTCCCTCTTTTTTTCTTTGAGATATTGAGCAATATGATTTTTTCTTAGAATTATCCATGACACACAGATGTTTTCATATGGTACCTGCACTGCAGACCATGCACAGATTTTTGCCATTAATTTGAAAATATGTATATGCTAGATTTTCATAGAATCATGGAATATGCTAGATTTTACACATCAGTATTTATTTGTTTGTTTGTTTGTTTTCCATAGCAATTTGAAACTAGTTCTCATTTCCATTAGTATGATTTAAAAACAAACAAACAACAACAACAACAAACCGGCAAAGAACAAGGGCAATGTTTGCAAATACTTCTGTGTTTCCCTAAAGAACCCAATACATTGTTCTGAAGTCAAGCAGCTGGTTAAAACCATCTGACATTTTGTTGTGGACACAGCTATAAATTGTAGCACATCCCTCCGCTTTAGCAAAGAAAGATGTTTCAGGAAACAAGAGGGCTTGCATCTTGCTGTGCTTTAGAATGAGTGATCAGAAGAAGTTTAAACTATCAGGAAATACTAGTCAACCCAAATTTCTCTGCATGACCTTACTGATTTTCAGACAGAAAATGTTGAATCTGACCAATTTGTCACTCTGTTTCCTGCACTGAGTGGTTACACAAATTCTGTGTTTTCTCTGCCTCCCTGCCCTATTTGTGTCATTGCTGTTTCCTTACAAGCAAAAGTAAAAATTAACAATCCATTTAAACCACAAATGCAAAAATAACAGTTCCTTTGTTCAGCATATGCACAAGGTCAAGGAATTCTGCTTTAAAATACATAGCTCAATTCTAAATGGCAGTTATATTCCCTATTTGACATGGGAAAGAAATTGATTCTCATTCTACTTATCTCAGAATAACAAATATTTTCTGATTCTTTCATCATTTTATTTTTAAAATTTATTTACATGTAATACTTGTAAATGTATAAAAAAACATTCTGATCTCTCTTTCCAAATTAACACTTTGAAGACAGGAAAGATTGTTACAGCTGTAAGAAGAGCAAAACATCACCATTTTCTCAGAACACAATGAAGTGAAATGTTCTTTGCTCACTATTACTATTGTTTTATCTTTAAATATAATTGTATTTTTCCTTCTTCTAATTTGTTACCTCCTGAAATATATATTCTTTTATTTCAACACTTCACTCAAATGATGAATAATGGCCAACAACAGAAAACAAAACTTAAAGAAAAGATACCTCTAGTGGGTTAATCTGCCATGTTTAAATCTGCATTAAAGCTACTTCAAGTAAAGCAGAAATTCTTGTCATGAAAAACAAATATATTTTAAGTCTAATATGAAGGTGTAGAACTATAAATTCAGGAATCCTGTGTTATATTCCTTTTTTTCAGACTCTTTCTTTTCATCTTTCCACATGTGAAAATTTTGTTTCTCATATGTATGTACACATATATTTATTTTTCTCAAAATTTCTTTTTCTTTGTTGGCATCTTCTTATGCTGAGATGGAAGTCTGTATAGAACTGGCTTTATCAGTGCTGTGTAGAAGGGGGCTATCGGTATTGTAGCATACACTTTTTCTACATATCCAGCTCAAAATCAAACTAGCTTTCTTCATTTCCCAGCACAGATTCATATCCAGTTTGCTACTGTATCTCCCTTTGGTTTGTCCCAGAATTATTGCTTTCCAAGTATTTCCAACAGAAAAGCTATGTTTTAGATTATTATTTTCAGAATGTGCTGACCTGCTTTTTTCTCCACTTAAATCCTCCTGTTCCTGGACATATTGTTACCTCAATTCTTGTCATACTATTTTCTCTGTTTATAACTTTTCCTAATTTAGGATAATGTGCATATTTGGGAAAGTAGGTCTCTGTGTTTCTACACCACCAATAGAACTGTTATCTGATTAATCAATGTTAATTACTGCGCTGAATAAACTGGGTGGTTGCTGCTCTGGGGAGTTTTCTGTGAGTTATTCTAACTCAGTGCCACTGTTTGGATCGACAGAATAAAAGTAAAGTTATGATTTCAACTAAGATTTGCCCATTTTTTTTATAAGTCTAGGATTAGGGGCTTGAATAATTGAACTTCTGAGCATGTAAAAAATACTCTTTTGTTTTCCTTCTTAAGGCTGTTTAGAAGGGTGAAGCAAGGTCAATTTATTTATTACGGTGTGAGTAATTTATGGAATTGTGTCACACGTAAGGATTCATTCTTCTGCTAGTTGGGAACTGTGAATAAAATAATTAGCTAATGTAATTATATTTATTATATATATATATTATATATAATATTTATTTTAATAATTAATGTGTTTGTTACATGCTATCACCCTGTAGTATGTATTTTAATTCACAATATCAAACATATTTTAAATAGAAGTTTTTCATTTAGACAATATATATTAATGATATTGTGATACACAAACAGTTATAAATAATCTTATAGGCAGTTGTAACATACTGTTCAAATATTAATGAAATCATATTAATTTAATTTAATCATATTAATTTTCATAACCTTGCTCAATTAATCTTAAATGGCATAATGCTGACAGTCTTACAAGGATGAAGTCTACACAGATATGGCCAACAGCATAAATAAAGAGAAGGGGAGCACATTCCATTTGTTTAACTGCATAACTGAAAGCTCCCTCTGGGCAGGAGTGAGTAAAGGACTAATTTTCTGCCACTAAAATACATTTTCGCTTCACAGAGAGCTGAAGTACCTACTAGTCTCTATTCATCACTGCTACAAGACTTTGTTAACATCTATTTTCTTAAGTTCCAGCTAACAGTACAAGGTTTAGGCTTTGTTAGACTGCTGTAGGAAACATTGCTTGAGGAATTAACATGCATTTTTAATGAGCATGGTCTTGTTTCATTTTAGTGCAAGTCCTGTGACAGATTACTCATTTCAGTCTTATCTGAGCATGCTTCACCCTTCCAGATACTGGCCTCCAGTTCTGTTGTTATAAATATCTATAAGTCCAGCTTTAAAAGCAAAGTTCAGGAAGCCTAAGAAAGAGGGTGATTTGTTGATCTGATAAAACAGAAGGAAAAAAGAAAACTATAGGCATATCGTGGTTTTAGATAACAGTGAAGGAGAACAGAGGAGTTTAGAACTGTTATAAAGAGAGAAGTAAGAAGAATAGTTTGTGTGCTAGAATACTGATATAAACATAAAAGGAAGGAAGGATAAACTAATCCAAACCAACTTCAGTATTTTATATCAAAGCAACAAAAATAATATGGTAGTTAAAAAATAAAAAATAAATAAATAAATAAATAAAAAAAAAGAGGCATAAAATAGCATGAGCAGGGAGTTGTACCGTGGATGAAGAGATGTGTTTAAGACCCATGATCATGGACAGAATTCAAGAGAGAGAGAGTATAGGAGCTGTTCAAGTGATTAAAAAAAAAAAAAAAAAAAAAAAAATGGGAACAAGGAGAAACTGTGAGAAGACCAAGAGGAGGAGCAAGGAAGTAGCAGAATGGGAAACATCTGAGACACTGAAGCTGGCACAACATCTAGATCACAGGTCTGAAAAACAAGCAGCAACTGAGGACAGAGCAGAAAATATGTAAAGAAAGCACGTTTTAGAGGAAATACAATAGATAGAGAGACACAGAGACTGGTACATGACAAAGAAAAGAAAAATTATCCTATATCTTTGAAAGTCATTGGAAGGGTTCATCACGTTACCAAGCTGTAACGTGATGAACTCTAGTATAGTAGGACTCAGCAGTAAGATATACAAGGTTTGTTTGACAAGTGCAGGGCTAAAAAGTGGTGTGAAACAATACAACCTGATGTTTAGAGTTCTCAATAAGGAGGGGAAATGCAATATTCATTTTATTGTAGCCATGTATGTATGTAGCCAATAACTATGATTTTATTTTATTTTATTTTTTGACAATCTCTCTTTTTTTGGGGGGGGGAAGGAAAAAGGGGCGGAATTGTAGCTGAGAAATAAGCAAGATGCTTCATGGTTCTACAAACGGTGTGTTGGAAGTGTCACCCCACCTTTTATCTTCTGTTTTTTTGCCTTGAGAAATCTAGGTTCAGTAATGTGTTTGGATTTATATCCAGTGAAAGGATTTATAAGTACACTTCGGTCTGAAGAATAACATTTTATCTTCTTTTTAGCAATACACAATTGTGGCCACTGTATTTTCGACGTTAAGACAGGAACTGTGTCCCAGAGCTCCTTCAAGAGTCAAGTAATCCATGAGTGCAGAAAAAGAAACAAAGAATAGAATTTTTGGCATCACTTGGAGTATGCACAAAACCTCAGGCTTTATTGAAGGCTTTTTGAAATTCAGTCTTTGTTGACATCTCTCTAAAAAACTGAAGGTATGAGATGGTATGGGCTGGAGACTTAATCCGGGAACAATTTGCTCATGTAAATAATCCTTAAATATGTTCAGAGACCTACCAGCTTATATTATCTGGCTCCTGGCTCTCTGGTTCTTGTTACTAGCAAAATGCTCACAAAAGGAAAAAAAAAAAAAAAAAAAAAAAAAAAGAGGGTAGCAAACATATAGCCTAAAATTGTATCTGGGCAGCTAAACTTGTTAGCATATGTGAAGGAAGATTAGACCAACCATTAGTCCTGAAAGAGATACATAATGAGAGTTGTTATTTTTAACCTTTCTAACATGCTTTTATTTTTCTTGTGGGTTTTTAAATGGAAAACCTCAATTAATATGTTCCTTACAATTATCAAGACATACTGCATGCAAAATTACTGAATACAGAGTTATAATATTCTCATTAGAAATGGCCAGTTAAAGTTCAGGTTGTTTTGTTTATCCACGCTCAAATGTAATGGCAATCTATATCCAATGGTAGATATTACTAACACCTTCTAAAAGCCCTTGATAATAATTGACAATCTTGACTCCTGCTAAAACCAAGTTATGGATTCTAGAACTAGGCAGAGACCAGCTGCAAATTAAGTTAAAACATCATCAATGTCTACATGAGGATATGGAAAAAATAGGAGTCATTTTATTTGTAATTTTCAGTAGGTACTTTTGAATCCCTTTGCTTTCCATCATTATTGACATAGCAGTTATGAAAAATCTGGCCCATTTTCATTGCATACATATTTAAAGGACATGATTTTGAAAAATCAGTCTGTACTCCTGTCTGTGTGGTTTCATGCTCATGTTTAAATGGGGATTTTTTTTTTCTACATACAAAATGGCATTTTCAGAATTAAAGACAGTATTGATTTTTTTTCAACACAGGGTTTGCTTATTTAATTCAAATGTGGTTAATCAATATAAATGCATTTTAGCACAACAAAAACAAAAAGTAGAGACATGGAGAACCACAAGCATTAAGTGTATACACTAAGAGTGTTAGGAGCTGACAGGAAAGTTCCCTAAACTTAGTATTCTATGAATCATATTTTATCATATCAATTTTACTATATTTTAGTCCACTCTAGCTGAAGTATTTTTTTTCATGCTAGGTAGTAACACTGGAACAAATACATTCATAGAGGAAACTGGAAGGAAAACAAATCTGGAACAGGTGCCTTATATTGCGGGTCATGACTATGAGAAATGGTGTGACAGTCACAGCAGAAGAAATGAAAAGGCAGGAGCTGTTTAAACAAGAATTAAATGACACCAGGAGGGAGTGAAGAATGGTGAAGTCCATTGCCAGCAGATGAAAGAAGTGTTTCAAGCATTAATTGTTTCTGCTCATCTGTCTTCCTTTCATATATCAAGATAATTACACTCAGTTGTCTGATTGAAAAAAAAGTTCAGATTTTGGATGAATACTTGAAAATTCTCAATGGCTGCCTAGCAGCTCATACGCTCTTCTTACCATAATAACAAATGTCACATGCTATGCCTCTTATTGATTTCAGGAAACTTTGTATCGGCTTTCTGTTGTAGAGGGGAACTACGGTCTCAGTCTTTCACGTAAGACATCTGCAAAGTAATCACAGGAAGTTACAGGGTGAGGTGACAATGAATCCATAACGCACACTGAAAATTGTGTGAAAATATGGTTCTTTTAATGCTCCTGTGTGCTCAGTCTGAACATTGATATATGGAGGCCCCAGAGAACACAATGAATTGTTGTATGTTCCTGCTTACACCACTGTTAGTGGTTTCATTTCAAAGCAAGCTGTCATTTAATTATTAATAAGAATTAAAAATCAGAAATACCAATTCTGTGTGGCATAGTTCCCTAATAGAAACTGAGTGCACATTGGCAGCACAGGGCAGCAATCATACTCAAATTTAAGCAGCATGACTTAACTAAATCCAAGGCAAATATTTTTATTGTAAACCCATGACTAAAAATACTGGGCTTGATTTATCAAAAAAACATATATTGTACAAGGCTTTCAGTTTTTGAAACTAAATGGCAGAAAATAATCTTTTTATATGATATTCAGACAACAGCTAACAGTCATGTTTTGATATTTCCAGAAAATGGATGCACATGAGAATACAGAAGTGCAAATCAATGTATTTGTATTAAATTATTAAAAATGGCATGCTTACAACCAAAGCTTTGCATCTATTTCTTTTTCTTTTTTTCTCATATTCTGCTCTCAGTCTTTCCTGTTTTAGCTACAAGAATATGATCTTCTTGTTACAAAATGTCAGCCTTTCATTAAATTATAGTGTCCATCTTTTCTCTCATGAAAAATACATAGTTCTATGACTGCATATAGACATAGTTCTATGACTGCTCATTTATTTATGCTGTAGGAATCTTACTCCCCAGGCCATGACAGCACACTTGGATTATCCAGTGGGCATGTTTCTGGAGTACCATGTTGAGGTTTTCCTGATGTTGATTTGTTTTGTTTGGTTAAAGAAATGAACCTGAAGGAGGGAGATTAAAGGGAAGCAAAGAGACAAAACTGCTTGTCTTTCTGCTTGCCTTCTATTTTATTTCTTCTTTCCATTTTTCTTTGTCAAGCTTTCACTTCTAAATGTCTGTCTGGTGAGTGCTCACCTTTTCTTCAAGACCATTGCATACTCCAAAATAGAGTACACTCTACTCTTATACTATACTGTCTTTTATTGCACTCTGGCTTCTAACATGTTTCTAAATTGCTGCAACTGGTAACTGATCTTCATTTCTTATAAACCTAACTGATTATAGAAATGAATGAAGCCTTAGTGAGATGTTCAGTTTAATGTAGCATTTTCACAGCCATAAGTATCTTATTCCACTAACTGCAGTGGAGTCTATCAATCTCAAAACATCTTCCTGGACAGTTTTCATTTCTGTCTGTATACTTCCAGGATTTTGTTTGGCTGTATAAGGAAGTGCTAGCATTCAGTTAAAAGATACTGAAAGTCTATCAGAAATGACTGAATATTCCCACAGGTTTTCAGAGTATCGAAGAGACAGCTATTTGTATTTTGTATTTATTTTTATTTTTGAAATTTTCCAGGCTGCTGGCTTTCTAAAGCACTGCAAGTAACTCTGTGAGATAGTTAATGAAAATAGCAATTATCCTTTACTATGTCTTTCAGGAGTACACAGAAAACCAATCCCTACTCTAAAGTGCCATTCTGCATTAATATGAGTTCTTTTATTGTGTGCCAGGTAATACATTTTATGCCCTTGGCAAAGATGCTGTCTTTGGTGCTGAGAGAACAGCACATAATACTACATCTTGGAAGAAAAAAGCTATGCCAAAAGGAAAGCCTGAGCTTAATTCTCATTTCACACTTACTTTATATTGCTGTATTTCCTCTACCGTTAGCTGAGCAGCCTTTGATTTACACTAGTTCAAGGAAGATTAAAAACAAGCCTTCTATATCAAATGTTGGGTTTATGTATCTTTTTATTATTTGTACAGAAATAGAAACCTACAGAATTGAATTGCTTAGATAAAAAACTAGTTGTTTTTTCCAGATTAAGGGTCTATATGATTAGACCCCCAATGTCATTTTTCTTTGTGGACAGATATGAATTTCCTTTCCTAAAATCATGTCTGCTTTATTTTCTCCAAATTTGAAATATATATGTATATATGTATATATTACACTGATGTTATATCAATTGAGCAATGAAAGATGCAAATTACTTATTCCCTGGTCCAGCTGATTAATACAATTATCTGCTATATGTTAGGAAACTTTGATTTTATAGATTTGATTTAATTCTTACCTCTATCCATACAGTGTGTTTTATTACATTTCTCACGAGAGAAAGTGTAACAGATAAGCTTCCTAACTTTAACTTTATTCATACGTTTGCAACTTAGTGAAGAATAAATCTGATTTCTTATGGAACTTAGGCATTTTTCAGCTTTCTTACATTTGCTATTAACAATAGAAAAACATGTAAATGAGTGGAGGAATAAAGTAGGGTCGATTTGCAAAGATGAGATATAAAGAAGCTGATATAAAAGGTCTTTTATCTACTGTAATGCAGCGCTTGTGAAACAAATTGAGCCTTTTAGTCACCATATGGCACTTTCAGAGCTCTATTATTGTCCTTATAGCCTAGACCTCTGCTCTAACCAACCAAATTTCACCTTGCATCGCTCCTTATTTACTTCGTTATGTGCCATTCACATTTCCATTTGACCACTGAATCTGATTGGAAGGAATAAAATGATTCATCTCTTAAGAACAAATGAGGATGTTAGTGGAGACAAGAGCAGTAAAACTGTGCAGCTGTCTGCTGCTCATTTCTATTGACAAAAAAAAAAAAAAAAAGAAAAAAAAAAATCCAAATCACTTTTATCTTGTACATAAAGCTAGAAGCAAAGTCTGCTGCCTTGCAATATAAATCTACTGGATTAAAACTAGTCATAATAGGTAGCATGACTTAAGTATGTTTTAAAACGTAATGAAAGAGTTGAAGAAGATGGAGGAGAATAATGCCTGATCCAGGGAACTTTGAAATAAATGTGACTGGTTTCTTCTACCTGCAAATAGACTCTAAAATCTATAAAGATCTGACTTATGAAAGCACTTTCATTATGTGAGTATCCGTTAGAAAACGGTCATTTATTTCAAGAGAAAATTTCACCCTTATTCAACATCACAAAGAAAGCATCAGAGGAAAATGAAATTCTGATCCATACATTAAGAATTAAGAGACAGAGAGAGAAAACAGTGGTTTTTTGTTTGTTTGTTTTTGTTTTTACTTGTTTTCTTTTTGTTTTAAGGAAAGCTGTATTAAAGAGTGTTAAAGAGATAATGTACTCTTTACAGAAGGACTTCTGGGTGTTCTGTGTCTGTTCTTCAAAGTATCAATTTAAATTAAAGTTACTTTGGTTTATATATCCTGTAGGCAATCTTGTCAACACAGTAAAAATAAATATAAAAAGAAAAGGTAGGCAAATGGTTCTATACTTTTGGCAAATATATTATGGATCTGACAAAAAAAAAAAAAAAAAGACAAAAAGAACTAAGCACCAAAAGCTGTCCAAAGACTGAACTCTTCAAACCCACCCATTAGTTCAGTGAACATTTACCTTGCAAATAGCATGATGGGTTATGAATAAGGTAAACACACAATAGCAAATTCAAAATGAATGTTTTGCAGGGCTTGCCACTGCTTGCATGGTGCACAGTAAGAACCTTGCTGGTGGGATGGAAAATTATTTTTAAAAGTCACTGTTGCTAGCAAACAAAGAAGCAGGAGTCTGATCAAAGTTAAGACTGTGGATACAATCCTGGTCCTGTTGTGATGAATAACAAAATTCCTGCTGGTGTAAATAAGAATTAATTATTTTTCCTTTGTATACACATTTTATCACATACAAAAATTACATTCCCAAATGTCATTTAAAAATGAAAAATGTTGAAAATTTAAGTGATAACTGACTGGATATTACATTAACTAATAACAGCAGCTAATGAAAAAGAAATAGCACATCAACTAGTCTCCTGTAAATTTTCAGGTATTATT